>OY986980.1:4120286-4782223 GCA_963920545.1 Lepidium didymum
TTTCATGAGAGATGATGCTTCTGTCTCAATTCTGCATATGGAGATGTGGCCACTTAAAGACCACACTCACAAAGTTTTTTTCTTATTGGTAATAAATTTTGTTGATGTTTAATTATTACTTTTTCAAAAATCAAGACTTTAGTTTGCAGATGTAATCTTTTACATACTTTTCTCTTTGTGTGTGTTAATAATCTATGGTTTTCAGGATTAGAGACTTTTAAGATATAGATCTTGAAAATTGTTTGATTATTTTTGTTGAAACTGAATGAAAAAATGAAAAGATTCTTCTACTATTTTCGAAATTTGTCCTCTTCCTCAATTCCTGTTTTTGTAATTATGTTTCAGAGGATAAATTCAGTACTTCAATAATTGGTACCCAATTTGTGATATAAGATTTAGTAGTACGAAGTTATTCTCAGAGAAGGCAGACCACCACTTTTATTAATGAATATCTAATTATAATTATAATTCATGAAATAATAGTATAAATTCGTTTGTACATTTACAAATTTAAACTATGGTAGGTGTTATGGATCGCAGCTGTGTGGCCTTTTATGTTAATCAAATTTATATATAAATTATTTTTAAAACTTCGAGAGAAAAAAAAGGAAACAAAAAAAAAATGATGAGATGATGCAATGGTCCCTTGGGACTTGATATACCTGTGAAAAAAAGAGCAGTCTAGTCTATAGGGAATCCAAAACATTCATTCAGACCTGTCTGAATCTTTGAGACACAAGTTTTTGTTTCCCTCAGGGTGTTTTCCACTTTTTTCCTATTTACCATATTACTCCCTTTCCTCTTTTATCTTCCTTTTTATTAATAAATCCCTTTTTTTCATGTCTACACTAATTAATTACAATCTCTTCTCTCCATATTATCTTAATTTTTTAAAATTACATATTTTCAATTTCATTCTCTGTCGCTCCAGCTATATGGTCCCAATTTCTTTTGTCTCAGATTGGGTGTAATTTAATGTTTACTCGTAAGGAAAACTTTATCAAAATTTCATGTGACTATTTTTGCGTTCATGTGAATCTATTTAAAACTTAAAGAAGAAGAAGAAAATACTCATAGAAACTCCATATAAACAGCCAATCATAAGGGCATAAAAAAAATAGGAGAGAAAAATAAAAATTTGTTAAGTACAAAAAAAAAATGTTAAGAAAGGCAAAACTTTCTCCTTCTATATGAGGGGAATAAAATTTTATAATAATTTTTAATTAATTAATAAAGCACCGTAATGCGAATCAACGGCTCAGCCTCATCGCACTCACCGTCTTTATTAACCACCGTCTTGATTATATCATTCTCCACCGTCTCAGTGCACGTTAGCGACTGAGCTTTTTTAGCCTCCGATTCCCAATCTGTGGTCCCCACTACGTACATCATAAGACCCGCACAGCTAATCTGCGCCGCAAGAAGTCCTAACCAAAGCCCATTAAACCCAATTCCGGCCCAAAACCCGAGACCAATAGCCACCGGCATGCCTACCAGATAAAACGCTCCGAGGATTCACATTCGCCGCCGTGGATGGTCTTGCTGTTCCTCTAACCACGCCGCATCCCACCGTCTTGAGGACAATTTCCGATCTCGCATAATCCTAAAATCGGAAGAGCTAAGGCTGTTAGTTGGAGAATCTCTTCGTCTCCGGTGAATATTCTTCCCCAAGCGTTTCTGACTGAGTAAGCAAACGCCGCTGCTGTAATCCCCGTAACCGCCGCGAAAATAATAGCCACCGTCGCTGAAAGCTTAGCTGTTTTGGGACGGTTTGCTCCAAGCTCGTTACCGACTCTAGTTGAGACAGCGAAGCTTAGAGAAGACGGGAAAACGTAAAGAAACGAGGTCGTTTGAATCAAAACGCCCATAGCTGCAACTGTTGATCTAGGATTCACGAGCAAACCGCATAAGACGATCATGATCTCGTACCACCACCACTCCAAACACACGGAGATGCAGCTTGGTCCCGCGAGACGTAGCAACGGAGCCCACCCACGAAAACAATCACGAGTCGGGTCAGTCCATGTAGGCGCGTGAAGACCACTCGCCCAGATGTAACAGACAAGGAAAGCAACGACGAAGAGGTTAGTGATAGAGGAAGCGATAGCTACACCGGTTAAACCAAGACGAAGGTAAGAGACTAAGAAAAGATTAGCCGGAAGGTGAAAAACAGCGCCGGAGAGAGAAGCTAGGGTTACAGGGTGAATGATGGCTTGAGCACGAAGGTAGATTCTGATTGGATGAAGAAGAGTGTTGGTGAGAAGATCAGGGAGGGAGAAGATGAGATAAGTTTGAGCTAGTTTAGCTATGTCTGGGTCTTGATGAAGGTAAACCGAGATTTTGCCGACGTTTAACCAAAGAACCGAGATCGGTATGCAACAAACCAAGAGGAAAGCTACGGTTCGATGAAGGGTTAAAGAAAGGAGTTTGAAGCGGTGAGCTCCAAAAGCTTGAGAACAGAGTGGTTCCATACCAAGTGCTAAACCGGATAAAACAGAGTAACCGGTTATGTTAGCAAACGCAATGGCGAGTGAACCGGCGGCTAATTCGAGGTCACCTAGTCGACCCAAGAATAACATTGACACAGCAGAGCGAAGGTAGAGGACTAAAGCCGTCACAGCCATCGGAAAAGCTAGTGTGAAGAGAGATTTAGCCTCTGTTACAGCTTCTGTCATAAGAGGAGATCCTCTGTTCTCGCAATGCCGAAGATTTCTCTTTGTGGGTTCAAAGGATTTGATCGAGAAGAGATCAAGGAAGATTCCTGTTCGAGTTTCTTGGTTCTCGGAACAAGTTCCGGTGGTTGTTGTTGTTGTTGGGTTACACATGACGGTGATGATTATGAAGAAAGATTTTATCTTTTGGAGATTTTTATTTGATGGGAAAGAGAAAGAAAGAGTTCTCTCGTGAAGAGCTCTCTGATGAGAAATTGAAAGGAAAGAGAGATATGAAATTTTTTGGTGCTTCTTCTCCATCTCAGAGCTCTACCTCTTACCATCTTAATAAAGGAGTTGGCTGAAGTTTTTTTCCATTTTTTAAAAAATAATGAAAAAAGTATAAACTTACTTTAAAAATTAAAAAATTAACATTAAGGGATCTCTAAATTAATATACTTTTATACATTAGTAGATTTTTTTTTGAAACACTACATTAGTAAATTATTTACTAAATTTAATTACTGGTTCAGCTAGATGAATCCGATACGTATTGGCAATATATAAGAATCAAATCCTAAAATTTTAGATAAACTACTAATTCTACAAAATTATGCATTTGAGTCAAATTTCTAGACGAACTTTTTGTTATTTTTAAAGTCTTAAGAAATTAAAGGTGGTTAAAATAAGATTTTCACATATCTTTTTTTGTCAATTAGACATAACCTTATATGAAGAACACATTGAACCTAGTAGATTGTCTTGATAATGTTGTCATAAAATAACTTTCGAATTTCAAATTCATTGATGCATGTGTGTTGACATCGGGGAAAAGTATGTGTAAAATGAATTTAGGTTAGCTTTCTTAATGATGAATGTATTGACTCCATGGCATGTACATATCAATGATCTGGTTAATTGTAGTTTCACACTGGTATTTAAGGTATTGGATATATAAACATACAAAAATTTTAATGGGGGAAAAAAATTAGGTATGACTTGGATAAATGAAGTATCAATGTCTAATTATTACACATCTTTTTATTTTCTTTTTTCTTTTTTAACCAGTTTTCGTAACGTCTAACTAGTTTAAGTTAGTCGATTTTGTTTGATACATATCCTATAAGTTCATTACACGTGAAATCTCAAATCTTTTAAAAACAACCATTTGGCACAAAAATATTGTTTGCATTTATGTTTAAAGATACTAATCATACTTTTTTTTGTCAACAATTGGATTGACAAGTCTCGATCCGAAACATAAATGCTCTAACTAGAGCAAGGTAGGATACTGATACTTATTTCCTCCATTTCCAAATAATATATGTTTTGATATTTTCATACATATTAATTAAAAAATGCAATAACAATGTTAACCTTGTTAAAAATATAACCAAAAATATTTAGGAAGAAATAAAAACAAAGAAATACATGTAGACAACAAAACAAAAAGATATTTAACCAAATATATGCATTAAAAATAAATGCATTCATTTTGCTTTCATTTTTTTCTTCAGAATTAATATTTAACATTTAGAAATGAACGAAGTACTTTCAGTATACTTTAGGGAAAAATAAATGTGCTTTCAAATTTTTCCTAATATATTCTTTTTAGAATCCAAATTAAAACTAGAATCTAAATATGTTAATTATAATATATAATAAATTATATTTAAATTAATATAGTATTTGATAAAACAAAAACAAAAAACTAAGACTATTTTGGACATATATATTAATATTTTGGAGCATAATAATACATATAAATTTAAAAGTAAAATCCAAACCAAAACCAAATGAAACACATGAACCAAACCAGACTTAATGTCGCTATTACTCTTTTACGTACTAAACCAATACCTCAAAACGGAAAATCGAATTAGATATCTTAGCAAGATTTGAGTCTTGAATGCAAACCTATGATTTAGTAAGAGCTTTAAATTTTGTAGTTCAAACTCCAGTTAATGTTCTCTTTAACCAAAGCTTGGTTTACAATTATTTGTACTGTTATTACACGTCTGTCTTATAATACGGTGAACAAATTAGGTTTAGACAGCAACTTAAATCTCGAAAATATATATTCATTCCGTTTCACTATGTTACATGTTATGAAAAAAAAATTATATCAAAATGTTAGATGTTTTGTATTTCCAATATATATTTAATAAAAAAATTCTTGTTTTACTCTTAATTATTTTTTTTGTTTTTTTAATTAGTATTTTTTGTAATAAATAAGGTTAAAATATCATTTTACAAATTTTAAAATTACTAAAACATAGTGGAATGAAGGGATTATTTCCTAATTGTTTGTAAATTAAGAAACATTTTATATTCACAATGGAGTTTAAATATCCAGCTAATCTTTTCTTTGACTAAATAACCTTCCAACCAATATATTAAATGAAAACACTTTATAATTTTATTATAGACGAATAATAAATACATCTATAGATTTGTAGTAATTATGTTGACAATTGCAAGATGTTATTCTTTATAATTGCAGTTGGGAGTTGCTATTTACATAAAATACTATGACAATTTATGAACAGTAAGTAGTTACTATATATACCCTAATCATACATAAGAAAGAATGCCATCTCAATTTCTATTCATATATTGAAACTACTGAGTTGTGAAAAATACAAATAAGTTATTTTGTCAAAATTATATATACTATATCTTTTATTTTATTTCACAAAATGCATTTCTATATCTATATCTACACGTGTACTGGTTTGTTATTTGTACAATTATTCGTGGGTTATAAAAGTTTTCGTTGATAAGATTTGAAGCAAAGAGATAAAATAAGTAAGGCTCTTGTGACAATTAGATATATATAGAGGGGGCCTTGCCCTACTAAGCTTCTTATTTTTAAAATTATTCTTCAGCCGTATTTTTATTTTTAGAAGTTTCAATAATTGTTTCAAAAATAATTCATTTTGTTCACATGTAGTTTTCTCTCCTTTTATACACTTTGTTCCGATATAAATTTATTCTTTTTTTAGAAATAAACTATTCATATATATATATATATATATAACACATTTAACCTTTTTTAGATTGCATTCTTAGTATTTATTTTCTATAATTTATTAATTATAGTATAAGCTTGTGATTTGTATAATCTTTGTTACAAACAATTACGTACTAGGGAAATTGTGTTACTTTGTGAATATTTTTACATCTAGGATTGTTGGACCAATAAATAACAGAACAGAAAAACCTAAAATTAAATTCTACATATTTATGAAAAATATCAACTATTAAAGATAATATATTTTGAATGAGAAGTTTGGTTCAACGATGGGCATATACGTAATTCGTCATTAATTTGTCATGCATTATCGACATCGTATACACTTTTTGGTAGGGAACAAATATATGAAAGTAGATAACATACCACCAATTTCTTGATCAAGAATTAATGTTAAAACCTTTATAAAAAATTGATAAATGTTGAAAGTAATACTTATAGTACAAACGCTATATATTTATATTGTTTCCCCATTTTTCATATCAATTATGATGCAGACAATCACAAAATCAATCAATATTGCAGCAACAACAACAACAATATATTGATCTAAAAGTAGCAAGCAATACAAAAAAAAATTTAATCGATTTAACATTTACTCTAATTTAATTTTGAAAATGCATGATGTAAAATTAATTTCGTATTGTTCCATAAAAATTATGTTAGTGAAATGTACGCAATGATTAATTTAACTGAATATTCGTTTGTAATTTATTCAACTTTGAACATGTAAATTAAAATATCGAATATATAAATATATATATATATAAGGTAGATATAATGAATGAAAAGAGGGGATAGAGATATATTATCTTGAAACTATTTTGCATGGATATGAAAACGGTGACGTAGCGAGAGGATGGTCACAGAACTAACGCCAAAATAGACTTTCGATCGAGAAAGGGTTAAATTCACAGCTGGAATCTGGAAAGTCCATTTTCTTTAGAATAATATAAATATAAATATATATACCAAACAAATAAATGAGAAGGAAATAAATATATAAATTGACAGATACTAAAAAAAGAAAAAAGTTACTAATTAGAAGGGAGGTCCCAAATAAGAGCAGTGGCTGAGAAAATACACAAGTGAAACTATTTTGGCTTCCCTTTCAAGAACAGAAGGCTAAAAGGAGACATGTGCCCTTTCTCTCATGCAATTTTCTTTTTCTTTACATTTATCTTTTCAATTATATATTTTATTTTTCTAGATTTTTCCTTACAAATTATTTGTTATATCCATATTTGAATGAGTCATGAAATAAGATAAGATTGGCTGGCTTCTTAGACTATAGTGCTTAAATCTATGGACCGACTTCTTATAAATTCAAACATTCATATCTTCAACAGCAGTGTTTTCGGATTTCCGTCTACTGTATATATATACATTTTTCAATTTTATTTGTCGTTTTTATCTGATTTTTCTATATATAACAATGGGGTTGTTTATAATATATTGTTTGGGTGTTTTGTTTACTTTTTAATATGCATTATTAACTGCTATATCAGACCAAACAACTACGAAAAGTTATATCGATTCTAGGTATTGTTTTTCAACATTTAGGCTAAAACAGGTTAATAAATATTAAAGCATATTAATTTATACAGAAACTCGATAAAATTTATATTTTTTCTATATGTATAAAAACAGATGCATTACTATTTAAGTGTATCGTTAGCAAAACTTCTGAAAATCATTCATTGATGAAAATTGTCTGTTTCCATCACTTGTCTGAACTCCTGAAATAATACAATAACCATCTAGACATATCAATTTTTTTCTTACAATGGTCACATTTGTTATTCAATCACTCTACGTACAGACTAGATATAGAAAAAAAAAATTGTCAACTGAATCGACAAGATTTTATTCATAATTCAAATACAATTTGTTTCTAAAATTCTTTGTTTACATATAATAGGATAGAGTTGAACTCCAGATACATAAGCGGTTGAACCATTAGTTGAAGTATATAACCATTAAATTGAATTAAATTGAAAAAAGTTGGGTAATATAGAAAAATTATTTGTGTCAGCAAAAATACTTTTTTCTGAATTTATATGTTAGTCTGATAGTTTGACGTAGTCTTTTCTCAAAAATAAATAAAATTAAAGACTAAACAGTTGTCACATAAATTTTGTTTATAATTACGATCTATAAAAATCCCAAAAAAATGTATGAAAAAACATAATTTTTTTTTACCAAATGTATAAAAAATTTGTTTTTACTCTCATATGATGGTTTATGTTGTGTTACACCTCGTTTTTCTACTAATATATATTTGGATTTTTTCACTAATTTGACTTTTAAAAGTTATATAGGGGTGATTGGGAATGACTTTGATTGTTTTAGAAATGCAAAAAAAAATTAAAGCACTAAAATTTACTCAATGCAAAAAAAAATTAAAGCACTAAAATTTACCCAATTATGCTTTAAATTAAATTTTGACTTTAATTAATTTATAAAGTAAATTTTTAAATATAAAAGGTTTTTTGGCTGTAGAAAACCAAAAGTCTACCGCCCAAAATTATAACTTCAAGAATTTAAAATCAATTTATTATTAATATAAATCAATTTTTACGTATACAGTGTAAAACAATCTATTTAATATAGCATGAGTAAAAAAGGAAAAGAGTTTACGATGTCGTCGTAAACATTTGTTTACATTATTATTTGTTGCTAAGATATTCATCTGTTGTTCATATTATAACACCTCTATAAATTAACATTTGCTTTCATTATTATTTGTATGTATTCAGATTTTCTTTTTGATGCATGTTTGTTTTAGAAATAAAATTTACAACTATCTTTAATATCTAAATATATTATTTTATTAAAATATTACATATATATTATAAATTTATTACTTTTAAAATTCTATAATTTTATTTAAAATATTGTACATTTATTATAAATGTAAATCTATGTTTAAAGTTTTACTAATCAAACTTTCATTTTCAAAAACCAAAGCTATATTCTACAGTCAAAAAAGTTACAGCCAAAATATAGCTAAAATTTTCTACAGAAGATACAACATTTACCAATTAAGCCCTTCTTTTTTTATTTTGTCAATAATTATGTTGACAAAAACTTAAGTGTACTCACATCCTTCCCTAAACTACAATGGAATTATACAATTTATTGAAGTCAAATCTAATGAAAAATATTGTAAATATATACAGTTAACCACTTGGTCAAATACACAAATTAAAATACTTATATATTAAGTTATTAACATACATTTGAGTGCAGATTTTACGTGGTAAACTAAATTTTTATATATAATTTGTTTTCTTTTGGAAAATGAGAGTCGAAGACTTATATATTATATATATAGAAGATAGGTTTCGATAATGTTTTCAACATCACTATGCCATATGTATGTTGGGTTGAAATAGATAGATCGTATTTGGTTTGAAAGAGACATAACAATGAGAGGAGTTCTGTAAGTCTAATTAGATACAGAAGAATGCAGGTAAACATTATATTCTATTGAGTGAGTACAATGATGGAGATCACGTGATCTACGTAATCAAGGAAAAGATATTTTACCAAAATATTAGTATAAATGATTTGACATTAACCATATACAATCTCTTATGATTCTTCTAAAAAATCTAAAATACTTGAAGATGTAATATACATATTAACAAAATAACAACATTACCCTAAATCGAAATCACCATGCCTAATACCATATCATTTTCGTTCGTTGATCGATATATATATATACTACAAAAAAAAAATTGTATTGATAAGTAATATTACATCACAATAACACATATTTCGTTATAATATAAAGATATTGTTACGAAATTGTGACGATTTATAAATAATTATAATACAAGTGTCACAAATACATATTGGTAACAAAAACGTCACAATACACTTGTAACGAATAAATCTATTAGCAATTTTGTCACAAATTATTACGGAATAGAGTTACAATGATTCATAACAAATAAAATTCATAATAAAATTATATATAAAACGTCACAAATTGTTACTAATATTTGTAGTCACAATATAATTGTCACTTTTTTGTAGTGATATATATATATATATATATGTATATGTGCGATTTCCAAATGTTTACCTAATTAATCATGTAAATGATATTACAATTCTCGGAAACGTGAAATTTTTGCATCCGTGAAGACGATATATATATCACCTTTATAAGAGACTTTTTCGGTTAAAAAGAGCGTCACTTGACCAATAAATAGTATAAATTAGGCAATCAAAATATAAAAGTATATAATGTCTTCAGTGGTTGGCTTTATAGTGATAGTAGAAAGGGAAAGGTACTGACTAGTTGTTACACACAAGTTGTAAACTCTCTCTTCACGGTATACGGATCGACGAATTTTTAAACTCAAGTGGAATATTAATCAACCATTTTCTATAAAACTGATCAAAATTTTGATTTATGGGTCACTAGTTACGTAGATTTATTATCGAAAAACTCATCTATTAATGTTATCTGCGCATAGATTTATATTCCAAATTAACAATAAATGTTTTATTTTATGTACAATAATTTAGTTTTAGAAAAGTTTTAAAACCGTGTATGATCGATCGATGCAAGACAAGATATATAATAATAATTGTATGACTGAAAAAAAATCAACAAGAAAATTAAACTAAAAAAGATAGGAAAGAACAAAAAAAAAAAGAACAGTAAAATCTCTGTTCAACAAAATTACAAAATAATTTGACCCTCAAGAACAGTAGTACATTTGACAACTTTACTCGCATAAGATCCTCTTTTGCCTCCATTACATATGTATATTTGTGTATATAACACACACATAAATACGATATTTTCATCACTTTACAGATTAAATTTTGCAAGAAGCAGCTTTGTATAACAATACTGTATGATTTCTGAATACATATATTTATACATAGATCGAATTGAATGATAAAAAAAGTAATTATATAGTGGATCCTTTTTCGATCTCCACAACATGTGCCCATTATTCCCCATTTTAGATACTTCTAGTCTTTATATAGTAGATAACATAAAATATAACACATCTCAAGATCATATATATATCTATACCTTTCTTATTCCCTACCTGTTACAAAACATGGTGCAGATGGAACATCACTATTCACAAGATTTTTAATATGGTTTTCTAGGAATATATAAAAATATATAAGCTTTTATAATAATGCATTCGGTATATCCGTATATATGCACCATATGTGTCTATTATATACATAAAGGATGGGCTTCGATTTGAATGATAAGCTTAATTAATTAAGTTATATGTGTTTTTGTTTCGCTTTTGGATCCTTTATACATAACCCATGCTAACTCAAAAGTGATCAAACACTCACAAAAAGTGAGTTATGATATATCTATCTGCTAGATACAAATCAATCGACTATATCCACACTTTCTAACATTTATATCGACAAATCATGATACATAATTCAAGTCTTTTAAACTATATACGACTTCCTAAAATCAAATTTTGATTTAAAAAAGGCATACTTAAATTTTTCGTATTGTTTTCACTTCTTTATTTTATTTTTTTGTCAAATTGTATATCATTGTCTTAGGATTAATTATAATCGGATTTAGATGTAACACTCCACCAATCTTGGATGTGATGGATCCATCTCTTGATTTAAAAAAAAATCCCTGCAAGTTCATCGTAATATCAGTTTTGAACTATAAAATTATATGTTATAGGTTTTGAGCAAATATTCTTGATAGATACAAAACAATACCTACTCGAGAGGGTAAGATATAATGTAGACTAATTAATAGCAAAGCTTTTCATAATTAGTCAGGTCGGTGATGCATAAATATTTATTACTAAAAGGATATTGGAAAATGACTCGACTAAACACCATATTTGGTCTCAGCCATTCGAACAAAACTTTTCCAAATCTGGAAAAGAAGGACAGATTTGAAAAAGGTTGAAATAATTATATACTATTAAATAAATAAATAAATGTAAAATATATGGGTTAACGAAGGAATAATCGAAGTTGTTAGTTTAACAAATAATTAATTATTAAGTAATAGTATCTTTTCAGTTCAAACTTGACAGATCAGTTAAAGATTTGTGCTTTTAAAAAGTAGCAGCATTTAACAACATGTGTTTGGTTGGTCGCAAAAGTTGCTTTTTTTCTTATATACTAATACAATTACACACAGATAAACACAGACGTGTGTAATTAGATATATAATACGTGTATGTTCGATCCATTTATGCATAAATGCAGCCTCAATCCATAAGTGGTTTCATCCATGGAATAAAGAAATTGAATTTGAAAAATACTCGAATATATTAACTTTTGTTAAGTGGGTTTGCATTAATATTTTAAGTACAAATTTAAGTGGTTTTGAATTTCATAAAAGTTCACACATCAGGCACGAATTTTGACACGTCGTGTAAAATATATCCTCCACACATTAAACTTAACGGAATAATTTTTCGTTTTTTTTTTGGGTAGAAAGTATGTACATGAATCATGATCGCTGAATAACCTAATGACATGGAAAAAGTGATTGACCAAATTGGAAAAAAGAGGAACAAATTGAGTCATAAAGCACGTGATGCATGGAGGTTTTATGTAGAAGTAAAAAGTGAAAGAAAAAAATAAAAATGTAAAAAAATGTTGATTTGATTAACAAAATAAAAATGTTGATTTGGTTAACAAAATCAAAATGTTGATTTGGTTAACAAAATCAAAATGTTGATGCACGTAAGTAGCCAGCTACTTCCTATTGTACACACAGCTCATCTTTCACGCGAATCCAATTCAAAAGCCTGCCTCAAAAATTTCACTTTAACTACTAGTTTTTTTTTTTTGATAAAGCACTTTAACTACTAGTTCTTTAATTTGAAACCACTAAATTAGCCAAAAAAATTAGTGATTAATTTTAAAGATGTCACGCTTTAACTAAGATTCACATAATACCATCTCCAATAATTTATTCTAAAAATAGAGTTCTTTAAAAATACAGAAAAGGTTGCTCCAATGATTTATTTTATTTTTCACTTTAAATAAATATTTCAATTATATTTTATTTTACTAATTTAGTATTAATTTCTAAGATACCCATTTACTTTACAAATCAATATATTTTACCTATTAATATTAAATAGTCAATAACAAAATTAGTAAAATCATAATTTATTTAAAATAAAATTTCATTACATCATATAAACAGAATTATTTAAAATTTTATATTATTCATATTTTGATCATATAATTTTGTTTTGATATAAAATAATAATACACTAAAAATTAAAGGACTATTTTGTAAAGAAAAATTATACTATAAAAAATAGAATTTTCTAAATTTGGAGTAAAATAAGAAATTTCTATTTTTAGAGTAAAAAATATAGTACTATTCGAAATACTTTTTATCTAAATATAGAGTTTAGTGTGATTTAAAACACCATTGAAAATATTTTAAATATAATATAAACAACGAACATGGTTTTATAATGACTAAACCGTGGCTGTGCCATTGTAATAAAGAATCGAAAATAATTTTTACTTAGTTTTTTTTTGTCAAGCAGGTATGGAGTTCAAACTCTGACTCTGGGGCATAATTGTAAAGAGAGGATTAGCAAGGTATGTGTTTTCTACATACTTTAAATTTACTTTTTTTTTTCAAACAAAAAAGTTTTATTACGAATTTGTACTTGTTCGGCTAGCTGCAGATTTTACACGTAGAAACTAGGAAGCATTATTTTGGATATCAAATTTTAAAAATTTAAACTATAAATAAATAATTTTAGCGCACACTACAGTTTTGACTGAACCGTAGGAAATTTTTAAAGATATATGATTTGAGTTTTTTTTTTCTTTTTCAAATATGATTTTAGAATTTTATACCATTTTAACTATTTCATATTAGGCTAATTTTTGATCTAAATTTGATCAAGTTGAATTATATATGTGTATATATATATAGATATGCGGACAGATGATACTATATAATAGTTTAAAATAACAAAAATAAAATTCGGATATAACTAGAATATTTTTAATGTAGTAAAATAATGCTGACAGAATTTCAAAATTAAATAGAAGTTATTTTCTCTGTTAACATTGAGAACCAAAATATATACAAAAAATATAGATACATAAATATTTGGCCACCATCTTCTATATAATAAAAAGATAATAATATTTAGAATTGTCCTTACTACATTTAATATATTACATAGAGTGACATTATATTTTATAATATTAGTGAGAGTATTTTGGAAGGATTATCAAAATTATTTTCGTAAACGACATAAATTTCTTTATTTAATTATTGTATTAATTAATGAATTTAATTGAAAGATATATTTATGATAATTAATGGATAAATTACAAAAAAATTATTAAAAAAAATTATATTTGATTACGTCAAATTTATTACGAAAAATGAATGCTCATTAAACCTATTCAATTTTTATATACTACTATATATTGTTTTGTATTCAAAGGAAATCAATTTGTATAATAATCAATCTATATTTAATATAATATTATAATCGAGATTTATTAGTTAAGATTAAATTTGAATTTTTATTAATTTATGTAATAAAAATAAACAAAATCAATCTTTAATTAATTATCATATTAATTTCTTTAATAAATGAAATCAATATATATGGTAAACATATACTTTCAGAGCAAACAAAAAATAAAACGAAATCATATGTTTCTTTTTTTGCAAGATTATCTTCTTTTATCAAGAATTTATTGATAAGATCACGATTGATTGTGTATTTAAATGAAAAAATATTTATGGTATTTAGATATTTCAATTAATGTTGAAGCAGATCTAAAAACTTTAATATTGTAGATTTCAAAATTAAATTTAAAAATCTAACTTATACCATTTGATTATAATCATTCGAAATAATTTATACAATTTTGAAAAGAATATTCTAAACGATCATAATTTTTTTGATAATTATAGAAGATTCAATTTTTATTTATTACGAAAACCCTAATACACTACTATATATTTGTCCATTACCTTCATGTCACTATTGGCATAAACCTCTTTACAATACTCATTCATTTCTCATAATCTTTAACTATGGTGTCTAGGTAAATAATTATATTTTGCTTATTCTAATAATTTCGTTAGTTATATAATTATTTTTTTAATCATTACACTTACACATCTTTATTACATTTTTCGGTCGAGCAATCCATTGCCTATCGATCTTTTGGGACTAAATTAGATAGATTTCAATAATATGTTTGATGGAAAGCTTAATGACACACACTTGGTTGGTATGTATTGTCAATTCTATATATCGAATCTTCCAAAATACTTCATTGTGTTGTATTGGTTTGGAATTGCGTTTTTAATTTTCTGATTTATTTATTAATCATTTAAAATGTTTTTTAGATATAATTGGTCATTTGGTCTGTATTGATAATATCATTATCACATAGGAAACAAATTAAGTGGTCTTTAGTCTAATGACAGGCGGTAAATTCACTAAAGATATGCACACTTGCATAACTAGGAATCGAGTCCCACCGCTTACATTATATAGGAATTTGGCTAATGGGTCAGCCAATTATATCTCAATATTGACAAAAAAATAATAATACAGGAAACAAACTAAACTTTTGGCAATTGAGTTGAGGAAATCTAAGTATGTTTCTTCTCATATTTTAATTAATACTAAAAATTATTCGTTAGTTTTTTATATTTTTTGTAGAGATGTGCGACTGTCATATATTTTATAGGGAAAATATGTAGAATCTCTTTAAAAAAACTTTTAAATGATTTAATAATCAAATCATAATAATGGCATTCAATTTACATTTTCCCTATTTTGATAATGAATTTTATAAGTTTATAATTATTGTCTTTCATATTCTTATGATTTTATTTTATATTGTTAATTTAAAAATCATAAAAATTATTTTCAGAATATTCTTGGTATTGTTAAAGCAATAGACATGGTTTGCATGAGTTTATTATCATGATTCCGTTAATCTTTTACTATTATGTTTGTTTAATAATATTTCTGATTCAAATAATGTGCTTACAAAGTTTTAGAGTATTTTCTTTCTTATTCATATGTTTTTATTTTAGGTTATTAGTTTCAATAAGTAGAAAAAAATCTAGAAAAAGTTTTAATCAGGATTATTTTAAACTATGATGCATACATTGAATAATTTATAATGATAATTCCGTTAGTTTGAGTTTTTAATTTCAATATTCATTAATTCGTTATTTTCGGAATACGTTTTATTAATATTTTGTATTGATTGGTTTATTTTTGTCAATAACTATTATTTTTTGCAAAAACAGAAGAAAACTGTTAAAGAGAATTATAATCATCCAATATTTAAAGTTTTAATACAAACCTTGACTAGTTAATAACGATGAAACCGTTTAAATTTGTTATTTTATATTTTTTTCTGTTTAAGTTTTTTTACCAATTTTTTTTGGGGTCAACATTGGACACAACAGACCGGCCCATTAACCAAGTTCCCATATAATATAGGCGGTGACACTCGATCCCTGGATGTGCAAGTGCACATATCTAATGTGGACTTACCGTCTACCACTAGATTAAAGGTCACTTCCAGTTTTTTTACCAATTTAAAGAGAATTATAATCATCCAGTATTTAAAGTTTTAATACAAACCCTGACTGGTTAATAACGATGAAACAATTTTTTTTTTTTAACTTAACTCATTCAACTCATACAAAAGCCAAGACCATACAAAGACTAAATCAACTCATTTTGTGCACAAAAATGAGAGACTTGGAAGACCCTCTGGCTGTGTGGGCTAAATGATTGGCTTTGTAGTTCAGGGCTCGGAGAATCTTAAAGATGGAACATGACCGAAAAGCGTCTCGCAGTCTTGAGAAATCATCTAGATAGGGTTGGAAAGCAGACCAAGCATGAGGATCTTCGATCATTTGAAGAAGTTCTGCACAATCCACGAAAAACTCCACTTCTCCGAACTGCATTGATGACAAACACGTCATGGCCCAGAGAAGAGCCTCGAATTCCGAGTGGAGTGCAGACAAACTCTGTCTAATGCGTTGTGCTCCATAGTTGATTCTTTCAATACTATCAGGGAAAAAGTACCATCCCAGGCCAGAAAACAGATCCGACTTCTTCCGAGACGCGTCAACCATGCATCTATACCCTGAGAAAGCTGAATTGACTGTATTAAACCGTTTAAATTTGTTATTTTATATTATTTTTTGTTTAAGTTTTTTTACCAAGTACCTTACCTAATATTTTTTTTTTCAACAAGAAACCATTAGATCGACAATAGCACGATCCATGGTCTAAGTTTTTCAACTAGAGATGGATAGGATTCAAACTCACCATCTGATACATAGCTAAAACAGGGGCGAACTAACTAAACCACCTATTTTTTGGCTATAATATTTGGTTTTATATTTATTGGTTTCTATTTTTTATTTTTCTATTAGTTGTGTTGAAAAATATTCCTGATTTGGATTATGAATTTACAATATTGAGTTTATTCTCTTTCTTATTATTATGGTCTTACGAAATATTGATAAATTCAAAAACACAAAAACATTTCAGGAACATTTTAATCAGCCATATTTAAATATTTAATACATAACTTTAATGACTGAAAATATATAAAACTGATTTAAGTTATCTTAAATATATCGATTATTATGAACATATGTCTAACTTACAATCTAAATGAATACAAGTCTAAAAAAGTAAATGAATATGAATCTAAAAACTAAATAAACATGAGTCTAAAAACTTAAATGAATATGAGTTTAAAAACTTAAATGAACACAGATATAAAATTCTAAAATAACACAAATTTAAAAATTTAAATAACACGTGTCTAGGAACATATGAGTAAAAAAAAAATCTAAATAACAATATTGCTTGATTTCATGTAAGATTCACGAGATTATAATAATATATATATACTTATTTTCTTTTAAATTTTGAGTTTTTTAGATTTTGTTGTTTTATTTTAATTAAAAATTATAAATTTATGACAAATGAACAACCCATAAATTTAAAAGTTAAATGAACACGAGTCTAATACCCTAAATAAATACGGGCTAAATAAACATGTGTGTAAAAACTTAAATGAAGATATATATATATATATATAAACCTAAATGCACGTATACAAATCTAAAAATCTAAATAATTATGCTCTAACAATCTAAATGAACACGAGTCAAAAAAATATATAATGCATCAAAACCTTAATAAACATGAATCCAAAAAATATATTTTGTGCACAACACGAATTATCATTACAAATTATGTTTTAGTATATTAAATATATATATAAATAATAAGTTACATATACAAATTAAACTATAAGAAACAAATAGAAGAAAAATAAATATCACATATAAATATATTATAGATAAATATAAATGTATATTTATTTTACATACAGAATAATTCCGTGCTATAACATCATTTAGTATATAGATATTTTGATAAGGAGAAAGTACATATCATATGATTCGATAAATAGAAGCATTTTGAGAGTCAAGGGAGATTTATTAGAAAGTAGAAGAAAAAAAAGATGAAAAAAATAAGTTGATACCCACACGCCCGGCATGTCGCACGTGTGTCCCACGCTCCTCCAGTCACTAATTAGTAATTAAAATTAATTAATTAAGGTTGCATGAGGAGCGCAATTGTGCTTAATACAATATTACCTGTGTTTTATTTGTTTAAGCTGTTCTGTTTAATTAAGCTACTTACCGTTGACTAGGTGACACGTGAGGCTAATATGCACACGTGTCCTAGTTTTGACGGCTCTAAAATGTATCGGTTCGGGCAGATTGGTTGGCTGTCTACCAGAGAAATTCTATAACCCTTTTCCTTCTTTTTTTTTTCTCAGAATTATTTAGAAGTGCATTCTCATTTTGCAGAGAATTAATTTTCAATCCAATATAATATACATTTTTATAAAAACATATAGAATCTTATTTAAAAAGATGTTAAAAGTTTTTTTATTTGTCAAAGTTTTTAAAGTTAAAACCATGGCCATGATTAGCTACTACTTTAATATTACTAAAAACCAGTTACGAGAAAGCAAACAATCAAATTGCTAAACAATCAAATTTCAGTCTTTTATTTTATAGTTCATAAAATTCACTAACATATTTCAGATAAGAAATTAAAGCAAATAGAACTAATTTCCTAATAAATATTATTATGGATTCTTGACTTGGCTGAAAATTTATCTATCACAAAACGATAACATAATATCATCATTTGTTTAATAATAGATAATATTTTTTCTTATAAAAATAATAATTAATGTTATTTTGATATACATATTTATTTTGTCACAAAATTCTATCCATGATTTAAGTCTTCCAAACAATATCATGTGAGGTTTAAGACAAACAATTTAAGATTCTTTCTATTGGGATATTAGGTTCTCTTACGCATTTAATATTTAGATATTAATTATATAAATTAAGTTAAAAATATTTCAATCATATTGTATTAATTAAAGTTTTAGTCTCTATCAAATTCAATAAGAAACTCTTTTTATAAATTCTTTGGTCTCTCAACACTTTCTAACACTCTTTTATTCAACTCTTTTGTGTAACTTTTTTTATAACTCTTTTAAATAACTTATGATAAAGTTAATGGTTGTATCAGAAAATCAAAATTTGTAATATTAATTAGTACATATTTTCGAACTGTGTAATTCTAAAAAATTACCAACTAGATACATATCCTAATTATTAAATTTGAATCCAAATTTTTGGATGTATAAGTATATTTGTTTTTAGTGGATTTACTATCTTGTCTTTAGTAAATTTACTATTTATTATTAAATTAAATTTAAATTTTTTATTTACATTACGTAGAAATTTGGTTAATGGACTAGTTATATCTAATGTTAACAACAAAACTCGAACCCAAATACACAGTCGACATTTGAAAGAGATAATAATCAACAAAATTTTTAGAATAATGTCTAAAGGTGCGTCTATTTGTAATAGTTTTTTTTCAAAAATGAATCAGCAATGAGTTCAAAGCCATAAAGTTTGACTCATAAATCCAATTCAAAGAATAAACAAAACCATTTATCGATGTGGAGAAATGATTCAGTAATAAAAATGTCTGGTCCTACCTGGCAATGGATCTCGTCTCATTATTTGCAATCAAATTTATAAACAAAAATAAAGCTTAAATCTTTTCACTTTTTTTAAAAATGTGTTCCTCCCCTTTTGACGGTGCTTGATTAGTGGAATTCGTACCTGTTGGCTCTTCGGTCTTCAGATGAGCAAACATCTAAATCACGTTTGCCTCTTGTTTTTGATCGCTCATACTAATTATTATATGTATTTTATAAAAACACTTTTACTTAACATTGCTAGATTTCAGGTGAATGATAGTGAGAGTTGAAGTTTTATGAATCAAATCATGAAAAACATTACCACAAATATATCCATTTTCCATGTTAAAAACCTTCATCAAACTTGTGGAATTCATATATGCACAATTAATGTTTATGTTGTAGCACGTTTATGCATTAATTATGTGTAATCACATTTGATGTATGGTCAAATATTTGATGCAGCTTAAGGGACATGGATCTAAAATTGTTGACCAGTTTATTGGTTTTATTAAGACATATGGTAATTTTTTATAGTGTAGTTCTGACCAAAGACTCATAATTTCTTTTAGAACAAGGATTAATTTCAAACTCTATTGTATTTTTCTTCTTAAACACATGCAGTGAGCTAAGCTTATAATTTTTTTTGGAAAATTAGAAAACGTTTTACATACAAGAAAATGTGCTTGTAATTAATTAGGTGCATTTGTAAAACAACGAAGCCTATTAATTTGTGTGTGATATAAAATGTATAATCATTTTGAGACAACCAAATAGTTTGTGTCATAAATGATTTACGTAAAATGCTAAAATGCAAATTGGTAAACCATATATAGTAGTTACTAATTTTGCTTTTAATAATATTTTAAACTAGCAATGTTCAACGCTAAAATATACTAAATAATATAATTAACTAAATCAACCATCTTATACGAAGATTCGGTAATTTGGTTAATGATGAAAATAAGATATGGATAAGATTTGGAGGGGACGATATAATTCGTTAATGATGATATTTAGTCTCCTCTAATTTTGTATTTCATAAATTAATGCTCGACTTTTATATATACTATTGATTATAACATAATACAGTGTATATATATATAATGAAGCACTATAGTAGTGCCTTGAAATCAACCTTTTATGAATCGATGACATAACTAAAAATAATGCATTTTAATTATCAAAAAATATATTTTTATGATGTCGTAAAATATAGAACATGAGGTTAACCAAAAGACATAGATTACTATAAGATCTTTTTGCTCACTTAGATTTCGGTCAAAAGCAAACGTGTGGGGTAATAAAAATACCTTTTTTATCATGTAATGATACATGCTTTTTAATTGTATATAAATAAAATATTATTTTATGATATCTAGTTAGAGTATGTAAATTTATTCAATCATCTTTACTTAATCACAGGTTAATCAAATCTAACAACATTGGTCAACTGGTTTGGGACCACTTGTGAGAATTATTCATTCTTAAGAACTGACAGATATTAATAATTATAACAAATATAAGGGATAAATAATATTCGTAATTATATTAGTGAGAGTTGACTTGTAAAGAAAGTTATCTGATGTACTAAGGAATTAATAACAGCACAATTAAGAAATTAATTAGAATTCTTTTAGTTATGAGATAATGGAGAATCTAATGATGCTCAAATTGTTAGTTCCCACACGGCCACAATATGATGCTTGATTACTTTTTCTGTCGATGAAATTAAGAAAATAAATAATTTTAAGCTGAATTGTTATTATGTTTTTATTTTTTTTCCACTAGAATTACTAAAACGTGAATATATTAAGATTTATTAGACCTCTAGTGTAATTATATTCTAAACATATTCACAAATCTGACGGCCTTTTTCCATAGCAAATTGGGCTGTGAATTTGCTCTTTTGAAAATGGGCATTGGGTATGAATTCTTTTATCGAAAGGCCCATATGTTTCTAATTGAGTGATTGGACCAAGCTTGGAAACTTCAAATTAAGCCCAATTGTTATAATATGGTAACATTATGGAGCGGCCCAATAAAGACGTGGGACCCAGTGGGTGAGGAACACAAGAGAGACCAAACCATTTGTTTTAAGAATTCTTTCTCAAAGCCAAACTATTTATTTCCTTAACTGAGATCAGATAATATTATTTCCCAAAAATTTGAAATTTCTAATCAAATTGCATTCATTGTTGGTCATATGTAAGTTCATTGATATTTTACTTGATATGGAGTATATTTTAATTAAATCCATTGGGATTTGGAGGAGAAAACAAATTTCTTGATGATTAATGGTGATTTTGAACCAATTATTCTATAATTTTTTTTTAAACATGATAATAACTCAAATCAGACATCTACAGAATCTAAATGTTTATCTGTTTTTTTTATATATATTTAGAGGTGTAAACCTTTAATTAAAATCTTTTCCGAAAAACATGAAACTGGTTTGGTCAATAATAAAAACATATATTTTGTATTAAAATAAAATGTCGTTTACTTAATTATGAACCGTAAAATATCACATTTAAAAGAAAGAAAAAAGAATGTATTTGTCTCGTGGTCGCTTAGGTTTCAGAATGATTGGTTCTACCAGAAACTTAGGTGGAGAAAAGGATAAAAACCAAATTAGAGAAAGGATGATTTTGTAATTCTAATATTTATAACATAAAAACAAAATAAACCAAAAATCAAAATTAGTGTTTTTTTTCTTTTTCTTTCCCGATTCCATAGCTTACGGACAAATACGAGAGCCGCTTACGTGGTTTCTACACTCTTTTGACGAATCACCAAGCTCGAGTAGATCGGTATTAGATCCATTTTAGTGTTCTTGATTTCCTCATTTCATAAAGTTTTGTTTTTGCTTATTGGGTTTTCTGATTTTTACCCATTTTGTAATCACTACTCGTCGATCGGAATCTCATATATTCAGTTTAGATTCGTGGTTGATTCCAAATCGGCGATATGGGTAAAGTAGCTGTTGGAGCGACGGTTGTATGCACGGCGGCTGTTTGTGCGGTGGCGGTTGTTGTAGTTCGACGGCGGATGCAGAACTCCGGGAAGTGGGGGCGTGTTTTGGCGATCCTTAAAGCGTTTGAGGAAGATTGTGCGACTCCGATCTCAAAGTTGAGACAAGTGGCAGATGCTATGACCGTTGAGATGCACGCAGGTCTTGCATCGGACGGTGGAAGCAAACTTAAGATGCTTATCAGCTACGTTGATAATCTTCCTTCTGGGTAAAGTTTTAATTAGATCGAAAATTAATAAATTCAGAAACTTTTTCATTAAAGTTTGAATCTTTTGAATCATTCCAATGCCACGAAATGAGTGTTGTCTATAAAGTTCCGATTTTTGAGGATTAATTGCTATGTCTCATAACGAATTTTGTAGTCTTCATTGTATCGTTTGGGGTCAAAATTGATTAGATTAGATGGAATAATTGGTCGGCAAAGTGATATGTGTTTACCTAGGAATCTACTGTTTTAGTATCAGTGAACCAGATCAGGTTCCATTGAATCATAATTTCATATTCTTTTTAAGTTCTGTTGTATCACTTATACGGAATCTCAATTATCTGTTTTTGTTGAATTTTCCCCCTTTAATTTAATATTTCATTCATAATTAGGTTTACGACACAAATTGTCAGTGATGTGGATAGGATTGTCAGACCAGTCTGTCCACAGACATTCTTCTTGTCTGTGGACTTTGTGATAAGATTAGTCTTCATAAATTTCTGAAAAAGGTCAACCTTTGAAACATCAATGAGATTAATTTCCGGGATATTTCTAGAAGGAATTCTCTTTATGATTACCTTTTCACCTTAAATTGTTAGTTGATGTATCTAGTTACATGTTGTACGTCAAGAGCATCTGTCTAACCTTTACGATTGATGTAACAGAGATGAAAAGGGTCTCTTTTATGCATTGGATCTCGGTGGAACAAACTTCCGTGTCATGCGTGTGCTTCTTGGCGGGAAAGAAGACCGTGTTGTTAAACAAGAATTCGAAGAAGTTTCAATTCCTCCCCATTTGATGATTGGTGGATCGGATGTTAGCTTCTGTTTTAAGCCTGTTCTAAAACATAGACTTGTATATCGTGTTAGATTATTAACATATGTAACAACTTATGATGCATTCAGGAGTTATTCAATTTTATTGCTGAAGCTCTTGCAAAGTTTGTCGCCACAGAAGGCGAAGACTTTCATCTGCCAGAAGGTAGACAGAGGGAATTAGGTTTCACTTTCTCGTTTCCGGTTAGGCAGACATCTTTATCCTCTGGTAGTCTCATCAAATGGACAAAAGGATTTTCCATCGAAGAAGCCGTTAAGCTCGATTCCCTTCAACTAATTATCTAAAAATAAGTAGTTTTGGTGTTACCCTGATCTTGGTTTAGCCGTTGTATAGGTTGGACAAGATGTTGTTGAAGCACTTAACAAGGCTATTGAAAAAGTTGGGGTTGACATGCGAGTCGCAGCACTTGTGAGTTATCTCCTTATGCTCTCTAGTGAATCACTTGTCATATTTTTGTTGATTTGTTTTGCTGCTTTACAGGTTAATGATACGGTTGGAACACTAGCCGGGGGTAGGTACTATAATCCGGATGTAGCCGCCGCTGTAATTTTAGGCACCGGGACAAATGCAGCCTATGTTGAGCGCGCACAGGCAATCCCCAAATGGCATGGTCTACTTCCAAAATCAGGAGAAATGGTTATAAATATGGAGTGGGGAAACTTCAGATCATCACATCTCCCATTGACAGAGTTTGATCACTCCCTGGATTTCGAGAGTCTGAATCCAGGTGAACAGGTACAAGTTTCTAAACTCGATATAGTTGTTACAAATTGTAATGTGGAATGAAATCTTATGTAGATTTTGTTTTTGGCAGATTCTTGAGAAAATAATTTCTGGTATGTACTTGGGAGAGATTTTGCGAAGAGTTCTTTTAAAGATGGCTGAAGAAGCTGCTTTCTTTGGTGGCACTGTCCCATCTAAGCTGAGAATACCTTTCATCATCAGGTAATAGTTTAAAGATGGCTGAAGAAGCTGCTTTCCGGTATGGATCCGTAATAGTTTCATGCTTTGCTGAGTGGGTTTGTCTTAAGTTTCAGCGTTTGCGGAATGGTTTGTCTAAATTTTTATTTTCAGACTTAGTTTGTCTAAAGTTCAATCATTTGCAGGACCCCTCACATGTCGGCTATGCATAACGACACTTCTCCAGACTTAAAGATTGTTGGGAGCAAGATTAAGGACATATTGGAAGTTCCTTCAACATCTCTAAAAATGAGAAAAGTTGTGTTCTGTCTCTGCGACATTATAGCTACTCGAGGTGCTCGTCTCTCTGCAGCTGGAATCTATGGTATTCTGAAGAAACTGGGAAAAGATACGAGCAAAGATGGAGAGATGCAGAAATCGGTTATTGCCATGGATGGTGGATTGTTTGAACATTACACTCAGTTTAGTGAATGTATGGAGAGCTCACTAAAAGAGTTGCTTGGAGATGAAGCTTCAGGTAGTGTTGAGGTCATTCACTCCAATGATGGATCAGGCATTGGAGCTGCGCTTCTTGCAGCTTCTCACTCTCAGTACCTTGAACCCGTAGACTCTTAAACCTTGCGGAAAAGCGCCATTTTTCGGTAATTTAACGAAGCCTAAGCTTAGGTCTCAGGCGTCAAAAAGCATTCTATGTTGATTTTTCTCTTCCCCAAGACATTCGTGAAGCAAATAAGTTTTATCTGGAGAAATATTTGTTTTCATGGTCTTAAAAATAAAGATTCTTTCTGGGATTATATAACCAGATATGTTGTAAAAACTATTCAAACTCACTGGAGTTCTGAGAATATAAAGATTTTGTTTTTCCACATTATTAAACAGCAGAGGCCACTACTGTATATGAATCTCCACCTAGATTTCATATGAAAGTTCCAACTCTTTTCTCCACAGAAACATAAAATCTCCCACAGCAATGGCACAAAGTTGCAACAACGAGTAGATTGAACTAAATTGGTTGAACAGTGACATTGTGGAGACGCTCGAGAGCTAAGATGAGAGCTTGAGTTCCAAGATGACCTTCACCATGTGCCTTGAGAGAGACGTAAAGCTGTTGAGCAAGAGCTAATCCAGGTAAAGCCAGTCCCAGTCTCTGACATTCATTCAAACAAATTCCTAAATCCTTAACGAAATGGTTCACATAAAACCCTGGATCAAAATCTCTCTTCAGAATCCTATCTCCATATAAATCTATAGACTTTGAACCTGCAGCTCCAGTTAAAATCGCTTCAAGGAATTTCTTAACATCAAGTCCAGCTTTATGAGCATAGATTAACCCTTTCACGAGACCTAACATCGTCGAAGCGATTGTGATTTGATTCGCCAATTTAGCAAACTGACCTTTTCCACTTGATCCCATGTACTTGACTTTACCCATCAGAGAAAACAACGGATCTAAACGTTTCACAGTGGCTTCATCTCCTCCGGCAAATATCGCAAGCTTACCGTTTTTAGCACCGAGATCTCCGCCTGAAACCGGAGCATCGATTGAGAAACAGTTCGTAGAGGAAGCAGCTTTAGCTATCTCCTCTGCTAAAGAAGGCTCAGAGGTTGTCATATCGACGAGAACACCGCCTTTACGGAGACCGGATAAAGCTCCAGACTTTGGATCGAGGAGGACGTTGCGAACATCTGAAGGATAACCGACGATAGAGAAAACAACGTCGGATTGAGAAGCGACTGCGTTAGGTGAGTCTGCGACGTTTGCGCCCAAGTCAAGGAGAGATTGAGCTTTGGAGATAGTCCGATTGAAAACAGACAGAGTATCCAGCTCTGATTAAGTGTCCGCACATTGATCGTCCCATAACTCCGGTTCCGATCCATCCGATTCTAGTGTTTGAATGGGTGATTGGATCTGAAGATACTGATGAGGAGGCCATCGAGCGGCGGAGGAAGAGTGAGACGACGGAAGGAGAAAGATAACGACGGAGGAGCAGTGGCATATTTTTTTATTTTGTGGTTGATGACTTTTATTTAGTTATCCAATGTAGTGGTATATTAACGTAATTTTGAGTCTCTTCTGAGGAGTTTTTTGTCAAAGACCATATTTTTCATTTTCTGTCACGTATTATACTTACGACGTCGTATTGATATTGGACATTTCGCAAAATTGATTTGGTTCGGTTATTCTTGGTTCATTCGGGTAGTCATAATCAATGAATTAAGAACGACATAACTCTGTTGAATCGCTAATACTATTCGGTCTAGATATGATCAAAACCATTCCTATGAATTAACTTATTAAAAGTTCAAAACCTATTTGACCATCGATGTCACCTCTGAATATGAATTTGATTTAATTAACCTCTATATAACATTTTTGTCGGTTTTTGTTCAAGTTATTTTTCCCACAAAATATCGACTTTAAAAAATCTTCTGATTCTATGTAATATTATTTGAAGTTTTCAGAGATTTGAGTTACATGTATATATGGGGTCTTGTTCCTCAAATTATGACAAATAAAAAAAAAAGTATTCTTCTCATCAAGATAGGAAAATATATACATAGCCATGTTTACATCAAACTAAACATAAGTCAAATTCAAGTATTGAGCACACAAAATGGAAATATATAAGAAAACTTGTAAATCACAGTCCCAACCCAATATTCATACATGTAATTCTCCCTTAAATTTTTTCTCTTGCAATTTAACCCCCACAACTTGAATGATAACGCTCCTTTCACCTAATCCATTAGATTTAGGAGGTTTATTGGAGGTGTAAATTAAAAATTTATGTAAGATTTATAAACCTATGTAGAATTGATTTTAAAATTGTATAGAGTGAATGTTGCAAATCCAACTTAAAATAACAAGTATTAAGTTAGGATTTGAGTTTTTGTATTTTAAAAAGAAATTCACAATCAAATCCACTCAAATACATTAAGGAAACAAATACATATTCAAATCCGTTATGATGAATAATGAGTGATTTTAATTAAGATTTATAAATGATAGAACCAATAAGGAATAATTTTAATTAAGATTTATAAATAATATAACTAATAAAGGGTTATTTTAAGTAGGATTTACAAATGATAGATCCAATAACACATTATTTTAAATAAGATTTGAAAATTAATGTTTGAATAACACATAATTCTTCAATAATTTCTAAATCCATTAAAATATCACATTAAATAAACCTCCTTAGATTATATATTTTTTCTCCTCGATTAATTATTTTTTATATTCTTTGTATATGTAATTAAAATTTTGACTTTTTTTTACAACATATAAATTTGGTCATAAATTCGTGGAAATCTTATGATTAAATATTGACCAAACACATAACATCAAATATTAATGAAGAACTAACTAATTGTTGACCATTTATAGCGGGAATTTGACATGAGTGAAGTAAAAAAAAAACTTAAAATTTGCTCAAAAATTGGTCAGGATTATTCTAACTATATTTTGACCAATATACTTGATAATTGACAATTTTTTACTACACATATTTTTGTTCAAAAATTGGTCACAAATTATTAACGTTGTTTCGACCACAGATAACTTTGTCACAAATTTTTAAATGTTTAAATATGGTCAATAGTCTTAATTTTATTTAAAAAAATTACCAAATTTTTTGACCATCAACTTTTGATCGAAAAATTATGATATTTTTTGACAAATTATGTAATATGTAATGGCCAATTAAAAAAGAAATTTATTAATAATTTTTGATGATAAATATTGACCGTAAAAAAATATCATAAAATTTTGATAATATTTCAACCATTGCTTTTGGTCAAAATATTTTGACTGTTTACTGACCAAAAATCTATTTGATCAGAACTAGATAATTTTTGTTCATAAATATTTTGACCAATTTTTTGGTCTTAAGAAATAGTCACAATTTAACATGTTTTATTGTAGTAAATGTTGAACTCTGAAGGTTTGCTTCGTTACTTAACTATAAAGCTCTCATGTACATGACACTCAAGGCTGCGAAAAAATTCTATACACCGTACACAAATAGTCCGTTTAGAATTGCGTTCAAAGATTCTGACGGTACAATTTACACTAGTTAGTTTTTGGAAGCAAGTGACCGTAAAGCAAATGTTATTATAACTTAGCATTTAATCACGTATTTTCCTACTATTTTATCAAATCCGATCTATTATATAAATTAATCATTCATACTGGTGATTTTTCTATATCGTTACAAAGTAAAATAATAATAACAATAATGATTGTCATGATAATAATAATAATAATAACGTGTTTTTACTGAAAAATTAAAAGGAAAATGGCTTAAAATCTCTTAAAATCTTTTTAGTGAATAATAATTCAACGACTAACACCAAACAAAGAAAATGAATTATTAGTTAACAAAAAACTGCATG
Source organism: Lepidium didymum (assembly GCA_963920545.1). NCBI lineage: Eukaryota > Viridiplantae > Streptophyta > Magnoliopsida > Brassicales > Brassicaceae > Lepidium > Lepidium didymum. Next base: position 4,149,482 of record OY986980.1, read on the forward strand.
TTATTTTTCTTAAAACATATATATATTGTTGTATCTTACAAAAAAAAATTTGTCAACAAATAACAATAAAAAAAGTTCTAACCATAGCCTAAGTTCTTACAAATTTACAATAGTTATTAAGTGGGAAAAGGAAGCAATTGACAGTATCAAAAACTATAAATATATGGAGTAATTAATAAGTTGATAATGAATAAAAGAAAAGAAAAGAAAAGATATTTAGTTATTAATTATTGTTTATATAAACCAATATTGAACGTGTTTTTCTTCATAACTTGAAAACCCTAATTCATTGACGAGAAAGAATATTTCAATGGATGTTTAAGGCGATGGATGTGAAGGTGAAATCCAAAAAGGCTTGGTGTTTCTTTTAACATATAATATGATTTGTGTACTATGTCAAATAACACATTGTGATAACAATTGAGTCAAATGATCCATATTAGACTTATATATATATATATATATATATATTTTTTGATAACATATTAGACTTATATATTGCTCACTTTTTATGTAAAGCCTAAGATTTTGGGACGATAACATTTTATTTTTATTTACATATTAACTTCAAATTTCATATTTACAATTAACTTTGTGATATATTCGGCATTAAATATAATGTCACTTAATGTGATCTAATATTTAATAACAAACTTTTATTAATTTATCAAATATTAATTTAAAGAAGTTTTTTTTTTTGACAAAGTAAATAATTTATAGAAGTTTAAGTGTAGTATTCTTCTCGTTAAGGTAAAAAAGGAAAATATATACATAGCCATATATGATTACATCAAAGTAAAACACAAGTCAAATTCAAGTATTGAACACACAAAATGGAAATATATTTAAGAAAACTTGAAAATTACAGTCCCCACCCAATATTTATACATGTAATTCTCCCTTGAACTTTTTCTTTTGCAATTTAACCCCCACAAAATGAACAATAACGCTCAAATCACCTAACCCATTCGTCGTGGTACGGTGACTCTAACATATTAGCCATCTTCTTTTGCAACTTGAGATTCATATAAAACTTCTTTATAAACTCCTCCGCTGCTTTATCCACCACATGATCGTTATCTCCACCATCTTCCAACGGAAACGGCGAATCCGTAACTCTAAGTTGTCTCACCGCCGGAGACATAATCAACGGTGACGCTCGAGCTACTTCCGCCGCCACTATCTTCTTCTCATTCTCTCCTAACAATTCAAAAACCTTCTTAACCGTCGTAGCTACTGCATTTTCTTCGTTTTCATAACAACCACCGTGAACTCGGCGTTTGCGTTTGCACATAAACGCAAAAGGGTTGTTTGTCGAGCTGGTGTAGCTGCAACTGAACTCGTAGTCACGGACTCGTGTGGAGGAGCTAACGTTTGCACCATTAGAGCCGCGACGACGGAGATTAGTGATGGCTTTGTTACCTCTGTTTAGCATTAGGTTTAAGTCAAGCATGAGCTTGTTTTTGACTGTACCGGTTTTTAAAATGCAGAAAACGATTCGGACGATTTTCCAAAGTCTCTTGGCTGCGATTTGAGCCTTTTGTTCCATTTCCATGTATAAGCCTCTCTTTGCTTCAGAAGATTCCATACTTTTACTATTTTTCTTTGAAGAGATTTTTTTTTTTTTTTTGGTTGTGTTATTTTGCTTGTCATTGGAGGGAGGAAGTAGAAGGTATTTAAAGGATAAGGAATATTAAATAATATATAAGAAATAGGGTATTTTATGAATTAATGAAATAAAAAGAAAGAGAAATAACCTAAAACCACAACTTTAGGGAAAAAGATTTTTCTTTGTTATTAAGAGGTTGGAGTAGTCGCTAATAAAGAAGTGGAACAAAAAGAAAGAACTGTTTTTTGTTATGATTTATTTGCCTTATTTCTTATATTATATTATTAAATTGAAGACTAAGCTATCCACAAATCATAACACATACATATCTAACCGTTATAAGATGGAAAGGAAGGGTAAAAGGAGCTTTAACTCTAGAGTAAGCAACCGAATTGTAGCTATGGTGGTTGCGATTGTTCATAAAGTGAATGATATAAAATGATTGTAAATTGACAATAATTATAGAGTACGTATTAAGTAAACCAAATACTGTATAATAAAGCAAATGACATTTATTTTAGTGGCAAATTCACATATACTTGCATATTTAGAGATCAAATCTCACTGTAATGTAAAAATTTGGCTAATAGACCGACCAGAGTTATGGTTCAATATTAATAAAAAAAATATTGTATAATAAGTAAACCGGATATAATCGAGAGGTTGTGTTTACTACAAAATGGTAATTTGTTTACAATGTTTTATTCAGAATTGTTTTTGCATGTAAAGTTTGCATATATATATATATATATGGAATTATTTATTTATTTTTATATATATATATATATATATTGTGTTTGTGTCATTATGTGTTGTATAGTTTTACGTGTATACACATATCAAATATGTAGTAAGCTATATTAATATTTAAAGTTGAATTATAAAAAGCAAAAACCTGAAATTGATGTTTTACTTAGCATTCACGTTTATTATTAAAATATACTTTTTACATGGATTAAATACAATTAAAACTTACTTTTATAATCAAGTTATGTTGATTTTTAATTAATATAATATATATTGTTTCCATTAATTGTATTAACATCATTTTCCACTTTATTAATACTCTAAGAACCACTATAAGGTAATTTACATTAATCAAAAATGTTATAATAGTCAGAAAAATAGAAAATTAATTATTGTGGAGAAAAATAGAAAAACAATTATTCAGGAAAATAGAGAATAATATACCAAATACCTAAATTGAGATACTATTGATTATTGTGTTTGGAACATCATGTCTAAATCAAATTAAATGAAACATTAACTATGATTAGATTGTCTCTTAAGTGTATAATGTCTTCCAAAACTTTATAAAAATTAACTTTTCAAAAAAAGAAACTTTATAAAAATTAAGAGGATATATTAGTTGAGTCATGTCTTAAAAGTTGATAGCAAATTTAGATTTGCCGTAGCCACTAAGGCGATCCAACTAATCAAAAGCAAACGACCTCTTCGTATACGTGGCGGCTCTTCGTTAACATTTACTTTGTTTTTTGTTGGAAATTTCTTTTACGTGTTACTCTACAAATCAACCTCTTATAGCCTCACAATTTAATTTATATTTATAACGTTAAAATGGAATCTATACTAACAAACCACAACTTCTTACCAAAAGGTCTTTTAGTTTATATCAAAAAGATCTTCATGTGTAGAAGAGAAAGCGTGTAAACAACCCAAGTGGTCAAATATTTATATATCTGCAATTTTTTATCATTTGATTTTAAGAAATTGTATAACTCTACATAATATTATTTAAGATTTAGAAAATTTTCGTATATTATCGATAGAAATAGTCCATTGAATATTGACATAAAACCGAAATGACATAGTTGAATTCAAGTAAAAGCAATAAATTATTTGTGAGAATGTGAGAGTTATTTCAGTTATAAGTAATCGGAGATGTGATTTCAATTATATTTTTCTTACATGAAATTACGAAAGTAATAGACTAATATTTTATGAGTTTCTCTTTATATCCTACAATGAAATTAAATTTTACACCTAATGAATTTGCTTTATGAAGTTAATAGTAATTCTCCTAGTAGCCACAAAACTGAATTGATAACGACAGCTCGTGTAAAACGACATGCATTTTTTTTTTTTTTGTCAACATTGAATCGATAAGACCCGATCCATAGTCTAAATCCTATCCTCAATAATTCGTTTTTAAACTACCATAATACAGCGAATAGGAATTGAACCCTGGTGCCAAGTCATTAACTGGATCATCCTAACTACCAGACTGAAAGCAACTCGACCGACATACAGTTTTTAACTATAAAACTAATTACTGGCGAAAATGACATTCCTTTTAAAAATTGTCCAACAATATTTATATATTATCATCTTATTGTATTGACATGGCAATATGTACATAGATAAAGATTTTTTTTTGTCGCTATGAACTTTTGAATTAATCATAATATAAACCTTCCTTTTGAAAATAGGTGATTTGTTTTCTCAATATCATTTTTTAATAATAATCTTAAAACTTAATTTACATTCTATTCTAAAGAGAAAAACATACTATTAAACAAAAAATGAGACGTTTATCATGATCAATGATGAAAGTTTCATTGTTTAGTTTATAAAACATTATCACTTTGTTGTTAATAATGAGTACTACCAACATCTGAGAGTAGACTAATGATTGAATCCAGATATATCAAAAAAAACTTTTAGAAAACATGAATTAAATTTTGTTATTAAAAGAGATTTCCACTTAGAGAAAAATATAGACAAATCCAGTGGACTAATAAAAAATTATAATTGCTATTTAAAAAAAAGAAAAGATCAATATGTCTCATTTTTAGAATTGTTGTAAAGCAACTTTCGAAATGGGCCATAAACCGTAGAGCTTAGAGATGAAGGCATCTCAGCCAATTATAGCCACCTGTACGTCTCCATTTACTAGATATTAATATTGGAATCTCATAAGCTATTTATGTGTATATATATCATATGTGGTTTATGATATTTTCATGACTGATAATATATAATATTATGGAATTTAATTAAATTTTGAGTTCTTTTTTATTGTAATAGTCTGCTTTTATTGGGTGGGAAGATTTGGTAGTTTCTATAGCTTGCAATTTAGTTTGTCATTTTTTTTCGTATATATATTATTTATATGAACAAAATAATAATATGTTGTTGGATCGGATGTAATGGATACATCCATTAATCCACTAAATTATGTTCCTCAATAATATGATCCACCTAAAAAGAGATAACACATGACTCATTTATGTTATATTATCCTTATTTTAGCATGAATCTTTTATTTTTCCGGTTAGATTTGTCTTTGTCGGCAGATGTATAGACCTATATCCAAAACTTTCATAAAAAAAGTATGACTAATTGTAAATTCATCTTAAATTCTACTTAAAACCATGAAATCTTTGTATTTGTATGATTGTATCTGAAAAATCTTCTAAACAAAGTTACTAAAAACCTAATGTTTACTATTAAAGTATTAGTTTGAAAATTTCTAGTTCAAAAATACTGGATTTCAAAATAAATCATTTGGACTCCAAATGTAACGACAGCAAAGTCGAACCGGCGTAACCTAAACCAAACCGGTATTACCAAAACCGTATCCGTATAAAACGTGCGTTTGTCAAGGCAACGCATTAAATACGCGCGTGAAACGAAGGTTGAACAAAGATGATTTGTTGGGCTTCAATCAATAGGCCGACTCAATTAGTTTGGGCTTTTTTGTTTTTTTTTCAAATGTGACTGTTCAAAGTCAAAACTATTTTTTTTATTCACCAGAAAAAAGTCAAAACTATATTTCGTTAATTGCAGTCTAACTAATATAGTTATTAATCATCACACGTTTACGAACAGTTTTACTTTGCATGAAGTTGAAATAGCATCGGTAATTACAGTCCACGCAAGTTTGACCATGATTTTATGTTGAATTGTGTATAAATACACCTCATCTATTTCTCGGTAGACATCACAATTCACACAAAAACCTAAAATAGTTAACACCTAATCTCCGATTCCTAATTGTGAACCATGGACTCCAAAAACACCAAAGCTGATGCAGCCAAGAATTCTGGTACGAGTGGAGGGAACGGTGGTTCCGATGCCGGTAAAACAATGGTTGCACCTGGCTCTGGTGGAGAAGCACACATCTCAAGGGATGCTTTTGAGAGCAACCCTAAGAAGTTCTTTGATGATCTTCACGGTCACGCCAAAGATAAGGAAACGAAGTGAATTATCTTAAGTTAAGAACTAAATTAATAAAATGAGAATAATTTGTTGCTTATTTTCTTCTCTGTTACTGATCCTCCTTTGGTTCATGTAATGATTTTCAATAATAATTAATAATATTCATAATGTATGAACTTTTTGTGTTCTTTATTTGAGTGTTTTTCTTCTATTTGGATTTTCATTATTATTTTTCACATAAATTAAGAACTACGCAAGTAAAAAGGTGAATGCAGAAAACCTAATATCTCTTTCGATCTTTTCTTGATTTTATGGAATTTTAAATATTTCTTCCACATAATTTATATATAGGACATAAATATAAAATAGTGACAACAATATAACGATACAAACCACATGGTAGTAATAATAAAAACAAGTACTTAACTACAAACCGTTTCCTAAAGCAGCAAGAGCATAAATTGATATCACTGTGTCATATTATCTGATAAACAAACACATGAAATGATGAAAACGCCAAACGCAAATTTCTAGAGGAAAGTTTGAATATAAACGAAGTAGTACATTAATTTGTATAGCATCATGAGCAATCAGCCTTTGAAACTCAATTTGTTGTTTTCTCAGTAGACTGACTGCTCGTGATGTTATATCATTTTTTTTCTCTAATTCCACGTGGCGTAAATTCATTGGCTTAATGGAAACCAGCTGAGCCCAATGCTGGAGCCCAATAGTCGGCACCATTGTCGCTGCCTACTTGGAGTGTACATGAGATTGGAACCAGACATAAACCTCGACTTCTCAGGTCTTTCTTTGGTTCTTCGTTTTGATTGTCTGTTGATGAAGTCGAAGCTCCTCTTCCCTGATCATTCACCAGCTTTAATCATATCATAAGATTAAAAAACACCATTAAAAATTTATATATATATAATGTACAAATCGACAAAGATCAATCAATAACGAATTCTCAAATCGATGACGATGTGGGTCAGACACAGTTTTTGGAATCGAACCGGAAAATGCGATAAATATAACATTTAACCATTTGACGAAAGACGTTTCCATATTTATATATGTATATATTTCATGAAATTTTGATTGAGAAAAGCATAAAGAGATATAAGACCCGCCAAAGGAATTTGAAATGTACTTTGATGAAAAAATAAGAAAAAAAAGGAGAAAAAAAGTTAGAAATAAACAAATTTAGTGACTTTGTTGGTTTTAACGAACTTTGTACGTTTGATTATAATAATGTAAGGTAGGGTTGGAAAAAAAGCTGGCCATCGCATCTTTTAATATTAAATTCAACTTTATCTTTAAAGAAAACTGTAGAAAAGGTAAAAAACAAAGTAAAAAAAAATTGGAACTAAAGCTGTCGACATTTTTAGATTTGGATTCAATTGATCCAATAAAAAGTTTAAGTATAGTGCATAAACTATAATTATGTATATAAAGCATAAATAGTAGCCAGATTAAATATTGAACTTACCTGACCAGGGTCTTCAGGAAACATACTCCTATCTCCTTGCAACTATTAATTCATGAAAACCATGGTTAAAAGAGTGATTAGTATAATATGTGTATAAAAAGTATAGTATATATGATGATATGTTAATGTTAATTAATGTATGAATGAAGATTGGTACTTACATGTTGTTGGTGCCTCATATTCCCAGAGGAAGTCGTACCGAAGTATGGATGACTCAGAGCCTGCAACAGTTTCACAAAATCACATCAATCAAGTATTACTTAACATGGAGAGAACAAAACTTTATACTATCTTTATTCTCTCTTTTTAAATTGATAATTTTTTTAATTATGATTATAATTTTCGTCAATGAACAATAATGTGTTAATCTAATGATATGGATTTCCACTACTCATGAAGACCCAATTACCAAAATTATTTATAGATATAAAATCATTAAAAAGGGTTTTCACTCTATTTCCAAAAAAAAAAAGATATAAAGCAAATGGTTTTGAAATGCAAGGATGAATATGAATAATTAATTATTTAGTAATCACTTGGAAATCTCTATAATTTTATTTTTAGAAGTTTTTTAGCATTTTTTTTCTTTTAGTGGAAAAATGAGAATATATAGAGACTTTGGAAAAGACGAGTCATACCTCAATTTGACTCTGAAGGAATCTAATGTATCCAATAGCTTCCGACAGGACAGAGGCTGTGTCAGTCTGCAAAAGATGGGTAAAAAAAAGGAAGAAGAATGATTTAGATTAACACAAATGAAACTAAAAATATCACCAATTACCAAATTCAATGTTTAAAAGTTGTTTTTATCTGGAAATAATAAACGACATTAATAAAATGCATTTTGTTAATTAAATCAATCTTTACCTTTCCAAATGGAGATACTAGCTGATGAAGTGCTGCAATTCGACCTCCTAGCTTTTCTTTTCTCACCTTTAATTATCACCATATATTAATTATTAGCATAAATTAAAAGCAATATATATACGCATGTGTAGTAATATATTTTTAATAATTATGATGCATAGAGAAAACGTGCCTACATCATAAGTATAAGTGATTAGCAATATTGTACTTTCACTATGATATATATATATAAAATTAACAATATCATTGAACCCAGAGTCTAATATGATTCTCAACATTAAGAAACCTAAAAATTTCTCAAAAATGTCATATTTTATTTCATATTTAATATATATAGTATCTAAGGAATATATCGTTGAGATTTAATTAAGTGTAATTTGTTATGAAAGAAAGTGAGAAAAAGGAATAATAAGGAAGGAAGAAGAAGACAAAACAAGAAAGAACAAAAGAGTTAGAAAACACAAAAACACACAGCTTATTCTGTGCCCATTCTGTTTTGTTTGATTCTTCTGTGTTCTCCTTTGTGTTTGTGTTTTTGTTTTATTATTATGATGTCAGTAAGAGAATTAATATGCAGAAAATCTAATATATATAATTAGTTTTCGTTGATATAATCGATTAATTCGTTACCTTGAGGGTTGATTGTGACGAAGGAGAAGGTTGGAGCCTTGGCTTCTTATTAGTAGACCCACCAATCTGTAAGCTGTTACACTTCATCACGTAACAAACAAAACCAAAATCAATTAGTCAATAATATTAATAATTATTCATAAATTATCACCTAAAATATTTTTAGCAAATCAACGTATTCTGGTTGCCCGATAATTAGATCCAAACCTTAAAATAAGTTATGATTTGTCTTGTTCTTTTAAATTGACGTTTTGGATTTCACTTTTATTATAGTAGATGAAACGTGTTTAATTATTAATTTATATGAAAATTAGATCTATTTCCGATTTTTTTTGTAAGAAAATTCTGTATTTATGATATAAAAATATATTAGATCTAAGTGTTACCTCAGAGGAACGATCTGGAGGAGTGTGTCTTCCTTCAGACAAGTGAAGAGCATTGTGATTGCTAGAGAAATCGAACATATTATTGTTATTGTTGTTGTTGTTATCGTCGTTGCTATTAAGACTTGTTGTTGTTGTTGTAACACAAGATTTGTTAGGAGGTGAGTTTGGAGAAGATATAACATAGCCATTGTTGTTGTTAATGTTACTCTCTTGTTTGATATCAACAGTCACCATTGAAGCTTGTTGTTGACTTAACACTTGTTCTTCCCAATTCTCCAATCTCAACTTTCCTTGAAAACTATGATGTTGTTGTTCATCATGATGATGATTTTGATGGTTCATCATCTCCAATCTCTCTTCTTCTCCCATCATCAATCCTCCCCTAAGTTCACACAAAAAGAAAATATACAGATATATAATAGATTATTTATACTTATACGTAACAAAAAAAAAAATGATCTAGCTAATGACTCTAGAACGCAAATGACTGGAACGAAGTGAACCAAAAGAACCCAAGTAAACACAAGATCATGTACTTAGAGAATATTATATTAATTTGGAATATGATAAAGAGGAAAGAGAGAGATAGTTACAGAAGAAGTTGGCTAAGGCTCCATGATTCAGGAGGAAGATCATTGCTTTCAAGCCAAGAGGAGAGATTAGGGTTATGAGGCAAAGATGGTGAAGAAGAAGATGAAGAAGAAGTAGCCGGAGATGGCAAAAAGTGTGGCAAGAGATTAGGCATCATCCTTGGTCGGAGATAATTGTTGTTAGGGTTCATATGTGGCGGTAAAGGAGCTTGTTGATGACCAATCAACGGTGGTGGTGGTCTCATGCCACCACTTACGTTCCACCAATTAGGGTTTCCGGCCGCCATGAGCTGTTGAACCGGTGAACTCTCCAACACACCTCTATTCATTTAGCTTCTCTCTCTAGATTGCTTTATGTGTTTACCAAATAGAGGCTTTGGAGAAATTTTGAGAAGTGTTTGATTCTTTAGCTTAAGTAGTTTTAGTTGCAGAAGAGAAAGAAGAAAGATAAACTCAAAACTAACTTAAATTTTTTGATCTCTTTTGATAGCATGTGATGTTAATTTTTTTGGAATTTTAATTATTTTTTCTATGTTTTTTAATTTTGTCTTTTTCCTCTCTTTATTTTTTTTAATTTTGATTTCTTTAAATTTATTTTTATTTTATATCATATATTTACTTTTTTCCCATGCTTTTTTTCCATGCTTTAGCTTTATCTTAAAGTGGGGCAGAGAAAGGTGGTAGCTACTTTTATTTTTTAATTAATACATGAGTTGAGAAAAACAAGTAGAAATAATTTTAAAATTAAGGAAAAAGGATTATTCGAATATTTTATATACGGTGTGTAAAATTTCGAATATATATATAATAAAATAAAGTCTTGGGTATATCACAACTCACAAGTGTCTTACATCTATGATCTATGAATCCGCCATGTAAAAATTTAAGTTATCTTCTTCTTTTTTTAATCCATATTTTTCGATTAGTAAGATTGCTTCTTTGATTTAACGGTTAATTTAGGTTAATTAAATAGTTCTAAACAGGCAATGATTATATTCTGGGCCAATACTAGGGTTTTAGTTTGTAGGTACGTACTAGCCGAGCAAACAGTTTTTGTTTAATTGATCCTAGCTAGTACACTAAATTTAGTAGTGATTTATACGTAAAACTTTCACAAAAATTATGTGATAACATTTTTATACTTTTACTACCACGTTGCTATTTGTTTTCTTTAAAATAACACAAATAGTTTTTAACAAAAAGTTAGAACGGGACATATATATAGAAGAATTCACTAAGTGGATCTATATATAATAACCTAGTTTAGTATTCATCTTCCATAATAATAAATCATTTATGTCTTCTTTAAAAAAATTGTTTTAATTTTAGGAGATGAAAAAATTAAAAATAAGCAGGATTCTCGATTTTTTAAAATTATATTTTACGAAATAATTTATTTTCTCTGAGGTAAAAAGTATTAAAGTGTATTGCGCAGAATTTTATTTAATTGTAATAATGGAAATACATCTAACGAACTCTATAATTAACTAAGCAAGTACATAAAAACGAGTTATAAATTCAGTATATATTGTCAAGAAATATGTGGTTCAGTTGGCTTATTCCAGATTTAGTTAGGTATCAGTTGGTGAGTTTGAATCCCACGCTATTATAGTTGGAGAACTTAGATTATATTATGGATCGGACAATTGTCGATGTAATGTTTATATGACAAAAATGAAAGACAGTATGCATTTTTCTTTATTTTACTTCTGATCTTCGTTGAAAGGTAATTAGGTAATAACAACGAACATGTATATATGTCTTGTTATCATTTCATCGTACGTGTATAATAAACTCAATGTGGATTTTATATTAGTAATTTATTTTGTTTGAAAGTATTCTCAAAGGATTTTTCAGCGTTTGGAAGAAGTCAGTATGAAATTAAAAATTTGATAAAATGTTAAAACAGACAGACTTGTTATAAAAAAAATGTATATATATTTCATAAACATATAAATATGTAGTAAACAAATATTGCTGACACTTAGTTTTGTCAGAATCTCATCCCAGAGAATGATGATATTGTTGACAGTACTTTGTTCATAATATATATGTTAGCGATTTTATGTTGAATCAATTCGTTCTCTTATAATTCCCTTTTTTTTTTTAACAACTTCAAATTGTTTACATATATGATATTTTTGGGATTGTATATTTACTTTCAAAAATAAACTTATATTCTTAAACAGCTTGCTATGTATATAGCCGTTATATTAAATTATATATATGATATTGTTTGTATATATATATATATATGTGTGTGTTTTGTATTGTGAGTAAACAACATTGATTTATCAAAAAAAATGTTAATTCTTTATTTCACGCCATTAGGGTGGGGCAAAAAAGAAGCTGGCATATTTAAATGTGGCTATACATAAGCACTACAATTTTTAATCGAGGGAAATTATTGTGTGTAATAAAAAAATTGACAAAAAATGTAAGAAAAAGAAAAAAGGTTTGGCACCAATACAGACACGATGACGAGGGCATTGTGTCATATGACGCATACAATTAGAACTTGTATTTTAAGCCATAAGTGAATTTTTTTATTTTCTTAATTGCCAACAAGGAAGAAAGACCAATTTCTCGAAGGATTCAATTTCCTAGGGTTTGGAGATCCCTAATATTCTGTTTCCCTGTAAATATACAATTTCCAAGAAATCCTTACATCTACTTGTAAAATATTACTAGTATATTATACGAGCCAGAAAGAAAAAAAATACTACAATATACTTGGATAAAGCTGCCGTATTTGTAATTTTTAATTTAGAATTTAAATGGAGGTAAGGAGTTAATATCCTAACATAAGCTATGGTTATACTTGTAAAAAAATTTGTACTAAAATAGTAAGATATACGGATAAAATCTAATGATGAAATATTTATGTGTTAAGAGTGGTAATATAAGGCAGGGATTAACCCCAAACTTAGATTAATTCTGCACCAAGCAAAAACTTCACATGTATAAATATTTCGTAGATGGATCTTGGAAAGCATCAAATTTTCGCTTAAAAATTAGATATTTTTGCTTGTCTAATTTGTTGAAAGGCTCATGCTCTGGTGCATTGGGTATCGGATACAGTCTCTCTCCTCTTTATACAGAAATTGAAGCGGTGTTTTGAACTATAAAATGTTTAATCTCTATGGATTGTCTAGATTGCATCATATTGTTCCAATGTTCTGAAAATTTTATTTTATTCAGATGAGTGATCAGCCTTTACTCCCTATCTATAAAACTTTACAAAACTAAATTTCTTTTTCCATTTTTACTCTTCACATGTAATTTTTAAAACCTTGAATCATAAAACATATACTAATTCGATGTATTAGAAAATCAACTTATGATTCTTGATTTGTAAATTCTCTAATTTGGGATTAAGTAATATATTTTTAGTTGATAAAAAAAAGAAAAAAACCCTCGAAGTATAAACAAAAAATGTTAATTGTAAGCCTTCAATTAAATATTTTAGTTTTGAACAAATTTTAAGAGAAAATATGTGTAGAAACCATAAAAATTTGGAATTCTCTTAACTCTTTTATATGCTTTATAAAATTTTCAATAAAAAACAATCTATAATTAGATTTATGTAAACTGGTCCAGAGTCAAATTGGTCCTTCCGATTTTAATAGAGTTGAGATTTCTTTCTAACACGCTTCCAAAATGTTTGTCGGAGAGGAAGTGTCGTTTCTTCTCACATTTATTCTCTTCCTTTTTTAATGGTTTCTTAATTCTTCTTCTTTTTATATTTAATGCTTTCAAACAAACACCAGACACCAAATTCCTCTTTCTTGTCTTCCTCCATCATCAATTTTTCTTCTTCTCTCAAAATTAGTAAATTACTTTCTAAACACCCAAATACAATATATTATATAGAAAATTGGCTAATGAGCCAGCTACTTATAATCCAATATTAACCAAAAAAAACTTGAATTATTATATAAGGGGACTATAGTCGAAGGTAAATAACGGAATACAACTAGTTTTACGATTAGTAATCTCTCTCAGACTCGATTTAACTATGATTATTTATACAGTATTATTTATGTACCATAAAAGTGAATATGTAAACATGACCTAATTATACATATAAATAAAATATTTATAAATTAATAATATTTGGACTACACTAAAAGTACGATTTTTATTAGTTTATCGATATACTGAGAAGCATTTGTCTTTCGAAAAATCTTTTTTTTTTTGAAAAGGATTTTTGACAAATCATTTAAAAGACTTATCAGAAAATGTGATTGATAAAATAATTGAGCCTACTAATCTCTTGGAATGTAATTTTCACTGACTTGTAAAATGAAAATGAACGTGAAATTAATATGTATGTTGATTTGTAGATTTAGTGGACAACTCTTTAAACTTTCTAAATACATATTTTAGTTCATCTAGAAAAATTGTATAAATGGCCAATGGAACCTTCCTCAAATGAGAAGAAGAATTACATGGAATGGTATTCTTTTTTTCTTTTACGTATATGATGCAAATATTATGAAAGTTATCACCATTATTAGGTTAAAGTATTCATCGTGACCATGTACAAGCTATGAATAGTTAAATATGTCAACTATAAACGGTATACGTAATACATTATATAGATTTGTAAGACGTTTTTTGTGATATGTTATCCATGTAGCTATTTATATAACTGAATAGTCACAATCCATAATAAATTTCAATTTTAGCTTTATTTTTGGTAATGTAAGCAGTACTATATTATTTTTATTACAAAATGTACGTAAACAGAAAGTGTAGAATTATAATTCTAATTTGAGCATTTACTTTTAAAAATTTATATATATATATATATTGTTACGTCTCGACTACTTCTTTCTAGGACTTCCACGATCACTCTCATTCATTGAATCCACTTTCGTCTGAAGGTCACTATGTTATTGTTGTGATTTTAGGTTGACGTAAATTAAAAAAAATTAACCATAAATTGATATATATACCTTTTTTTTTATAATTAGATCGATAAGACCCGATCAATAGCGCAAAACATATAATTTTTATTTAAAATTTCATTTTCATTCATTATCTATACGACTGATTACAGATTTTGACGTTTTAAAATTATATAACCTCTACAGTCTACCAAATTTATATAAATATTATATAAACTGAGAATATGTCATTTATATAAATATTATATATTATCTACATTCTACCAAATTTTTTTCATTTCAACCCTTTGTAATTCTTATACACATTCGAATAAAGTTTCATTGGTCATTTATACAAATCTGTAGATAAACTAAAATATGTATTTGGAATGTTTTAAAGAGGTATCAATATATATATATATATATATATATATATATATATATGTAATTTTGTCATCATTCACAAGTTCGTGGAATTTACTTCCTCAGAAATTAGTATGTTCGAACTATTCTAGTCAATTACATTTATATTCTTTTAAATGAGTTACCAAAATATAAATATATCTTAGTGATATAAAATAAACGAATTATAATTTTGGAATCTTTCGTAGTAAGCACATTTTTAGAAATCGTGATTTCATCTATATTTACTTTACTTTTATATTTATGTAACTCTCAATAAAATTGTAGTTTCAACTTTAGTTATGAATAAAGGACGACGAAAAACAATCTTTCCTTCTCAGAAAAAATAATTTATAAAGGAAAAGATAACAATCTTTAAAGAACGAAGCCGACACAATTGTCGTATTGCAACGACTTGTTACATTTACAATCCCTATTAAGATTAATTTAAGCTGTCGTAATCATTCACTAATTTGTTTGAGGATGTGTGAATTTCTATTTGAGATATATATGCAATTATTATTTACCCAACACAGTGATAAATGTTAGTCTGTGCAAAAAGAAAAGCTGCAGTCAAAGCTTTATTCGGATGTTCACATTTTACCTGAAATAATAAACTATTTTGGAGGTAAATGGTAACATCTAAATTTTGCTAAATGTAGAATCTGATTTATTTTTATTTTTAGTGAAATCTAACAAAATAAATTAAAATCAAATTGTAATAACAGAATCTATCTGAATTTGGTGGAATTTGAAATATTAGTTTTGTAAGAAAATAAATAATATTGTTTCATGAATTATAAAATAACTTAACTTAAAAACCTTAATTAAAGAATTTGAAAAATTAAATAATAATTTAAAATATTTTATAAATATTAAACTACAATAATATTTTGGTTAACTAAAGATGTAAATGGTAACACCAAAATTTTGTTGATGGAATCTTACAGAATTTAACATATAGTTTAATTGATATTATGCATTTTTAAATATAACTTTTTGTTAAATTATTTATTAATAATACTTTATAAGAAAATTATTACAAATAACTAATAACACAACAGAATCTTGTGTTTCTTTTCAAAATTTTTTAGAAATAACAAATTTTTAAAATTTTAAAATAACTAATAATACTTTTGTAAAACTAAATCATCAGAATGTTTTAGCTATATATGTATATTAATATTACTATATTTTATTGAATTAGATTTAATAAGTATACTCAATAAAATTTGGTTTATCGAAAAAGTTGAATTTTAGTAACGTATTTCTTAATTCAATAAAAGTAAATCATTTATATTTAACAATATTCAATTGTCTTTTACAATTTTAAAAAATCAATCATATTTAAACCAAATCAAAACGCCGAGTTGCTCTCAATCTAGTGGTTAGAATGATCCAATTAATGACTTGACACTAGGGTTCGATTCTTACATGTTACATTATGGTAGCTTAAAAAGGATTATAGAGATGGACTTTAGGCTATGGATCAGTCCTTGTCGATCCAACTGTTGACAAAAAAAAAACCAAAGCAAAACCAATTAAATATTATCAACTAAAAAAATAATTCATCTGGTAAGTGGTTTTTAGTCTAGTGGCATGCGGTAAATCCACTAAAGACATGCGCACTTGCACAACCAGGGATCAAGTCCCACCGCCTATATTATATAAAAACTTGGCTAATGAGCCGGCTAGTTGTGATCCAGTATTGCCAAAAAATAATAATAATTCAGCTGTACATTCAGCTGAATTTCTCTACATTATCAACTGGTGACATACACAAAAATTCAGCTGAAATCCTTTACATTCCTCAAATTCCTCTACTACCATTTAGGCCCTTTATAAAGAAGAAGAAAAATAACTAAATATAAAATATGTTTCTAAGCCGATCGCTAATCCGACTCTGGATACTCCTTCATACTTCGCTTTACAAATCCCCAATGTCCCCTCGGTTTTAGTTGCAGAGATTCTAGCTGTCAGATCTGCAATCGAAAAATGTAGGAATCAGAACATCAATTCTCTATGGTTGGAATCAGACAACAAAACACCCATCGAAGCCATTAAAAAATAAATATGGATCCCTGAAATTTATGGTCTCTTGGCAGATATTCCTTTATACATCAAAGACTTTGATAATTTTGTTTGCAATTTCAGCCCTAGATCTGTGAATCTGATGACTGATGAACTAGAAAAAATACATTTGTTTGGTTGAAACATTTAAGTAATGAAAGTGGTCGAAAAAAAAAATGTGTTTCTAAAGCTAGATAAACATATACAGTCGTAATATCATGTGTAAGCTCTGAAATCAATTAAATAAAATTCACAGCGACGAATACCAAGATTTAACTCATTAAAAAAATCTCAATAAAAATTAATTTATGCGTTACTCGAGAAAAATAATTTGAGACAGAATTATTCGTAATCGATACCAACTTTTACTTGGTTAGTCAAGGTAATTAGCATCTATGTCCCAAGAACAGTGTATGAATGACTTCAATATACATGTACACATATATATGTATATAATTGAAAATAATAGTATAAGTAGACCATATCTCAGTGGCGATATGATTATTAAAAAATTAATCAATCACTCTCAATAATTAACAAAAAAAATTAAAGAATAAGTGACTAAACTACAGATCCCAAAACCCCTAATATCATGCCTTTTTCGTTTTTTATTTGTTGTTTTGTCCTCTTATATATAAATACAGGGACTATATAATTCAATATTATATGTTTTCTTTTGCAGTTTTTTCTCCACTCATTGAACTCTAATTACTTTCCTCCTCTATAAAGCAAAACAATTACTTTAGTAGATGCTAACACGGCCGAAATTATAATTTATTAAGATTTTTTAATTAGGTACGTATTCGCTTTGATTTTTATACCAAATACCTACAATAACTCAAAAACAAAATACATTGTAAAATATGGTACCATTCCAAATAAATCAAATCATGTGTACCAATTTAACAAAGTCTACATATTCGTATTGTTTTCTATATCACATGTTACAATATAACATTGTAACACTTTTTATAGATCAACAAAATGTAATTCACACAACTCAAATACCCTTAAATTCTAAAAAATATCACATGAATCTATGTGACTCTCTCAAATCAAATTTCAATGGAAAGAAGATCGCAAAAATATATATTTAACCAATCTCGTCCCAGCTCCTAAACCCTAAACAATATTTTGTATGAAAAACACGACTATTTGAAACCAAATTCAAATGAAAAAGACAATAAAGATGATACTAAACTATTTGACAAATGACATTTTCTGAAAATATACATTTAAAAGCATTAAAAAAATTAATTTTATAAATGTAGATTGATTTAATATATATGTGATGTAGGTTAATGGAATAAGTTATGGATTCATGATGTTATAAATGTGATTTTATAACCATTAAAATTTATATGATAGAACTTTGCATGATTTATGTCGTAATTATTAATATATTTTAAAGAAAATTAGTTTTGGAGACCTTAATTCTAAATGCATTATAGAGGTTGTTTAACATAAGTTCTCGGTCACGTGATGATGCACGTGACTGGAAAACCCGTGGATCGAAATAGTATTTGCAACAGGCGATGTTCAAAAGCCCAATTGATTTTACTATAAGACAAAACTGTATGAAATCTGATTTGGGTCGGTGGCCCACATTTCATGCACGTGCAAGACCCTATTCCCTCTTACTCTACTCCAAAACAATCAAAGAAAGCTATTAAACCACGTGAAAATGTAAATACTTGGTAATTAATATTTATGTAATATGTATTTGTGTCTGATATTATTTTTTTGTCAAACAATTAGATCGACAAAATTCGATCCATAGTCTAAACCTATCCTTATAATCTATTTTTTAAACTACCATAATACATCAAGTAAAAATTGAATTATAGTGACAAATCATTAGCTAGATTATCCTAATCACCAGACTGAGAGCAACTCGGCACTGCGGTATTATCCAAAATTAAGAAATGAGATGCGAGGGATATATTTCTAGAAATTATTTTTCGTCAAAGTAATAAAATTGCATACTCGAGTTCATAATGATTGTTGAAATACAATTTTTTACCAAGCATAGTAATTTTTTAAAATGATTAGAGCAAGTTTGATTAGAGATTGGCACGTGGCAGTGAATGAATTAAATGAGAAGCCACAAAAGAGACAAGACAAAGCGACTCAGAGTCAAACCTAAAATTCATGTCTGAGTGATAGTACTAAATGCGCTTCTTCAATCCCATCGAATCAACTTGTCCACTAGCTTTCCTACTTCACTAAACGAACTTGATTAAAATAAAGAAAAAATGAGCAAAAAAAACTTGATTTATAAGTTGAAATTCTCTTCCCTTTTTCTTATTCTATAATAAAAAGAATATTTTCCACTTTCATTTCATTATTCAAAATGAAAAAATGCCAATTTTCAATAGTGGTATGGACTTATCGACATACGATGATCGATTCAAGTCGTATCATGTCATTTTAGGTTGACTTTTCGTATAAGATGGATTGGTCATGCTTTTATCTATGGATTTCTGTTTACATAAAATCAGACAAAAAAAACTGATAGAATTAAAGTTGTAATAAATATTACTAACACTGAAAATGTAAATAAAAAATGATAATTCATGTATTTACTTTTGTAATTTGAGTGTTGTGCTCATACTTTATTCTTCTTTTATTATTTGCCTTTGTTTTTTTTTTTGTGGTAACAGTTTTTTTCTATTTTCATAAATGTGACATTGGGGGGGGGAGGAAAAAAGAAAGATGATTTGATTTGTATTATATAGAAAAAATAAATTATTAATCTTGATTAAAGAAATGAGACCAGCTTTTGGTGGAGCTGACTAAATTTGCTTTGTATTGCTTTCAAATGCAATATATATGCTTTATGATAATGAAATAAAGGCTTGATCTTAATAGCTTTCAAGTTGGTGTAACGTATAAGCTTCAACTTCACATTATTAGTCTTTCTTTTCACATTATTACTATTATTAGTCTTTTTTTTATAACTTAAGGTAAATAAAACTTAGACTAATCTTTTCGAAATATTTGATCAATGAATAAACTATATTTTTGAATATGTAAATAGGTCAAAAACAAAAATTCATATCACTATGAATATTTAAGGTAATATGTTTTGTTTCGTACAACAACTAGATCGAACTCTAAGTGTGTTGACGTCTTCATTTCATCTTCTTACTACTCGACCACAAGATCCTCAACATTCATATAACTAGTGAAGACGATGCAGTTGCACCAAATATTTAATTTTTATTTATTTATGGTAAAAAAATATTTAATTTTTTGTTGAGTAATATGACTTAAAATTGGAATTACAGTATAACAACTATTTCTTAGTATAAAATTCCGGCGAGATCATAAAAGTTCCGATGACCTCTCCGGTGTGGGTGGGGCCCATTAACAGTTGCCGTTTTAGAAGAAGAAAAAAAAGTAATTAAGTGAAAACAAAAACTGAATTCACACGGCTGGGCCTTTTAGCACGTGAAAGTGACCATATCATGTTTACGAAACATCATTGGACCTACTTGTTACGCTCTCTCGTCCCCACATTTCATAACATTATCATTACTCTTTCACTATTTGGTAATTAATCTCGCAGTAATTCATCAATAGATCATCAGTCAAAAATGGCGTTATTTTTCTAACTTATTTGCTCAAGACATCTATGTGACGTTTGAAGTGGCAGAAATTTTGTTAAAATTATGATTTTTACATGAAAACTATTTTATAAATTTATGATATATCGGTATGACGTCAGTCTATCGTAAGCACTGTGTGTCAAATGAGGTCACGTAGTCAAGCTTTGTCTATTAATTCTTCTTCAAATTTCATCCATATAAATTTCACAATTCAATGTTAGTCGTTTTATACTAATGTACTTTGATATAAATGAACCTTTAGGAAAAAAATGAAAATCCTTTCACATAAAAAAATATAGGAAAATTTTAATAATAGATTATCTTAAAGCAATAAAAATTCTTGATTTTCTACACCTAACCCATTTTTTTGTATTAAGAATTATCATTATGGAGAAGACATGAGGTTGACCTATTTGGACTTAGTAATTAAAGGAAAATTGTCTTATATTTGGACCCATATATATATAAATTAATGCATATATTATGTCTATAACAATCATAAAATGAATATTTTGATTATAAACCACTTCAAATTCAGTATACAAGAATAGTTTTCACATCAACATAGTGAATTTTACAGTTTTTACCGTGTTTGATATAGTCTGGTCTCTCTAATGTTTTTATTTTTCTGTAAAATTAGTCTCATGTTGAGTCAATGATATTAGAGGATTTAGATATATATTCATTTTGCAAGTGGCTTTTAATCTAGTGACAGACGGTAAGTCCACATAAGACATGCACACTTGCACAACCAGGAATTGAGTTCCACCGTATACATTATGTAGGAACTTGGTTAATGGGCCGGCCTGTTGTGGCCCAATGTTTGACAAAAAAAAGAAAGATATATATTCATTTTGGGTTAAAGTAAGAATGATTGCATATGAAGTTAAATCATGGAGACCTAAATAAAGGAGTTAAATCATTGAGGGGAGCAATGACAACTTGTGTTTATAATTAATACTATAAAAGTTGACTTAATTAATTCCTACATTAGTTTTTAATTAAGCGAACATCGATGAGGACCCTTAACCAATGTTCCCATCGAAGAAAACAATTGTCCACATTTTTCTTAAAAATTACTCACTAAATATTTCCCATATTACTTATCATAATAAACAATGAAAATGAAATATATCTACTAATATAATATAATTGTTTGAATGATTCTCACCGTATTTATTACTTCTTTTAATAAGATACTGTAACATTTGTGTTTATCTCTTATCACCTGAATTAAACTATAACGATAGGTTTTTGTACCGACAGTATTTCTGTAGTTCACGATTATTTTTTAGTTGCAGAATATAATTTTTGTTTTTGTATAGAATTAGATGCATATATTAACGTACTAGAATTCAGAAAAATTTGATACATATAAGTGCCGTGTCTAGAGTTAAAGAGGTCTAAGGCGAAATCAGTATAATGGATTATCTTAATAGCTTTTTCTATAACATAAATATTATATATTTCGAAAAAAATTAATTGATAAAATAAAGTAAACTTAAGAAAACAATGAATAGCCTCACAAAAATTAAAGAAATCCAATATTTAGAAAAGAAAAATGTTTAAGAAAATTATTTTTAGTTTGTTTGTGTATAAAAGCTTAAACATATTTATAAATTTAATGTTTGAATTTTGGTTAGATAATAAATTGAAATGGTTCCTAAATATTATGTTATATTACACTTTCGAGATTAAAAGACTTTAATATATATATTTTTGAGGGACCTAAGACGAAAATCTTTTATTTTGTACATAGGCACCTCTAGATACAAGCAATAAAACACTATGCACTAGTTAAACGTCCTCTAACAAAAAAAATGAAGAAGTAATGCAAGCCCTAAAGTTTTAAAAGGTCATTTTCGATTAACTTCATTTACTGGGCCAAAAAACTCATAGCTTATTTGGGCCTTTTCATTGGTATTAGAAAAGTTCATGGGCCTCAAGCAAAATCTATATATACAAAGTTACAAACACAGATATTTCTTTCTTGTAGCTTAATGAAATCGCACTCAGCTCGTTTTCAAGATGCTCTAATGGTTATCAGTTATGACTAAATGGCCGACAAATTTATCCATCGGTTCAACGTTCTTTCAATATCAAACTCATTATGCATTTAGTATGATTAGATTTCAGCTAAAAAATTCTTTGTGTATAAAAGAAGAATTTAGTATATATGAAGTCGTTAAATAGAAAAATGTGAATTATCATAATATGTGAAAAGAACATTTTTTCTCCAATATTCTTGATAGTGGAACGCAATAAGAATATAATATATATATATGTATGTATGTATATATGGAGCCTATATATAAACCTATATCATGAGGCTTGTGACTTAGAAATGTCGACTCTGATTGGCAAAGTCAATTTCCCAATATCAAGCACTTTCGATAATGTGTAGTCCATTTATGTATTGTAAAGAATATCAAATGAATCTAATCATTACAATGTTTGAAGAAACTAAAATAAAAATATTACCACCGGATCACAGTTCACTTGTGTATTGCGAAGTTCCATGGATTATATATTTGTCTCTAATTATAGCTTCTTCGAAATTAGTTTTATTTCATACTAAAAAGTATCATATATATTCAATATGATTTAAAGTTTTATTTTTTGTTTTTTTGTCAACTGGCCTTATAGCCTTTAATCTTATTTCTACTATTGCATGCACGAGGTTCGAATCCTGGTGTTTGAAGATTTGTAAAGAAAATACGAAATTCGAATTTTGGTGTCTGAAAATTTGTAAAGAAAACATTACCACTAGCTCACGGGTCATCGGATAAAGTTATTACTACATAACATTAGGGCATATTAAATGTTCAAAAACAATATATAGGATCAATACCATCATCCTGTTTAATTTTAATGGCAAACAAAATTTAATGATCTAATAATTTTATAGTTCGTGGGATTGATTCGATCTGATAAGTAATGAAATATAATGGAGCATGAGGTTCTTCGTATAGACGTTAAATCAAAGAGGGTAAGTGGCTGCTTTGTCTAAAGATTCACACTGTCTCTTTGTTCCTTTTCATTTTCGATTACGACACGATCCGATCTTTCACTAACTCTCTAAGTACAATCCTCCACTGATTTTACATTTTTAGGGTTAGTGTAATTCCATTCGAGCCTCAACTAAATACTTAGTTTTCAATTAGTCATGATTATTATGTCTGCTAAAAAGTAGAGTAAATTATATATTTCACTACACAAATCGATTTATATTATCAAATTGGTTAAACTATTAAAAAGAAAGTTTACAAAACTTCATAGTTTTAATACTTACTAAACTAAACAGGAAAAAGCTATTGAATCTCTTTTTAGAAAAAATCTAAAGGCTATGAATTATATTTTCACTATATATGTATATATATATATATATATATATATATATTCATTAGTGAATTGCATGTCGATAAAGCTCTATTCCAAACATATAAAGCATATATCACAAATTGTAGTGATTCTTGAGAAAGTAAAATCTTATTAATTCAAGCATATCGATCTATTTTTCTGATAATAAGAATTCAAGCATATATATATATATTTGTAAAGGAATTCAAGCAAATTTAAAACCCCCTAAAACTAGTATAAGGCATAAATCTATAAATAGCCATGAATTCAAGCATATCGAAGGAAAATGAAAATTACAAGACTCAAAAAAAAACAATGTCTACACACAAACATTAAAAACTAACATTTTTCCTATAAGTTACTTATGATTTACCTCTTTAATATAAAACCTTAGTTACGACTTAATTTGATGTATCTTCTTAATATTATATAAGTAAACAAATGTGCTAATAAATAATTATAATAATCGCCACATGTGATGCAACATCCATAGAGATAGATTAGTAAATCCTTTGGGCTTAACTCCAAACTAATCTTTAAAGTTTACAGCTTTCATATAATATGATTTTTGCAGAATAAAACATTTCTAATGAATGATTCTTATCTTTAGTTACAATTGTAGCATTGTAAGTGACTAACTACACGATTAGATGGTAAGTTAAGATGGAATATAAGATGAGATGTTCGAAAAAGACAAAAAAACCTTGCTCAAAAAAAGAGAGAAACAAAGGAAAAGTTAAAGAAAGGCACCTTCTGATTAAGTCTGTTGAACTTACACTAAAACACAAATTTATAAAGCTCTAGATAAGATCCAAACATGAATCCACCTTCAAGCCTTTAACCTAATTACTATGCGTGGCATAATTTTGTTGACACGATCCACAAAGTTGAATTTATAGCCAAACTCTAAATTAGATTATATCGGTCTACGCCTGCATACATAACTAATTGGATCGAACTCTGATTAAAGAAATTATATAAATAAATAAAAAATCACTTGACTAAATATATATCTCATAAATAAGACCAAAAATATTGAGTGACTCACTTTCTTGAAGATAGATAATATATATATATAGTATAATTTTTTAAAAACTAATACTTAATTTATTAATAACTTCTATAAATTAATAAAAAATTTCGGTCTAAAATTGAGTTTTTAGTTTAATTATCATATCAATAAATTAATAAAAGAAATTATAGTTTTAGAGTAGTCCTTTAAAAGTTTCACTGTATACATATTATCAAATTTCCCTCTAATATAAGATTTTGATGCAAGTATTAAAAGTTTTATGATATTTGAAATTGTAACTTAGCATTTATGCATTGATTTAGGAAAAAAACATAGTCTGATAAAAATAAAAGTGGAGTGTGGAGACCACAATTCTTTTTGGGAACACTGCTCAATATTGCTACTACGGCTAAGTGGCAAAGACCTACACCTACTGTATCTTTTCCCTTTTCATGCATTTGGTGGGCCCAACAAATGAGAGCCCATGGGCCCAAAACTTTTTGAGATTCTCTTCTCTGTTCTCATCCCATAAGTCTAATCATCTTCCATTACAATTATTGCCCTCTTACTAATTCGATTCGTTACCTAAAACCATCTAAAACATTTAACTAAATTAGTCAAAAGTAATCAAACACAAGGCGTATAAATCAAGTGCATGATAGCATAACATGCGCTTGTTATCTTCTTACAAAAGTAAAAAAAACGTGTAATAAGAGAGAGACAAGGGCAAAATAGGAAAGTTTTTCAGACGCTTTCTGTGACCTGTCGGGGAGTAGATGTCTACATAAAAAGTTAATACATGTACATTATAAACAATTAAATTAAATACCAATTTCTTAAATTAACATTTTTTAATCGGAATGGGTAATGATTTGTGTGTGTTTATAGTTAAACTCTGAGCTAAAAGAGGAAATAATTTACTTCTACTTACGGATTATTAAATTATTAAATTACGTATACTTTTGTCCACTTTTAGAAATATACGATTGCTGCCGAAATTAAAGAAAAACAAAACGAAGATTAAAGTAAGAATATAATAAAGTTGTCACCTTTGTTTATCATTTCACTCAGAAATAAACTTCAACAATTGATCTTACCTTCAGAATTTTTTCTTTTGTTTCCCATTTCTGTCACAAAGGTGTGTGTTTGTAATCACTAAATGCTTCAAAAGTTTCTTCACATTCACTTATTTGAACATGTCTGAATCTGTAGCAGCAGAGCATAATTACATTGGTTTGTCAGAGTTTCCAACCATGGAAGCAATTCAAGTGTCTGACAAAACCAAAACCAGAAATAATAACAACGATGATAGTTTTAATTTCAAGGCCACCGAGTTGAGACTCGGTTTACCCGGTTCTGAGTCACCGGAGCGAGTTGACTCAAGGTTCTTGTCTCTCCAGAGTACCTGTGCTGTTTCAGGGGCTAAAAGGATGTTTTCTGATGCCATTAATGGGTCTAACCAATGGGTCTTCTCTCCCGGATCTTCTAATGCTACTGGTGATGCCGGGTCTGGTTCGAGCCCCGGTAACTTCACCGTAAAAGATGGAAAGTCGACAACTTTATCTAAGCCGGCCGCTCCGGTTAAGGAGAAGAAGAGCTCTGCAACAGCTCCAGCTTCAAAGTTAGTTTTTTCTTTTTTCCTCTCGTTTTAGAAAAATTTCTGTTTTAGATCTTTCTCAGATATCATGAACATGGATTTCTTTATGGTGTTTTTGATTGAGCAGAGCACAAGTGGTGGGTTGGCCACCAATTAGATCATTCAGGAAGAATACAATGGCTTCTTCTCAATCTCAGAAACCAGGTAATAATTCAGAGACAGAAGAGACAGAAGCTAAGTCTGGACCAGAACAATCTTGCTTGTATGTCAAAGTGAGCATGGAAGGTGCTCCTTACTTGAGGAAAATCGATCTCAAGACTTACAAAAGCTACATCGAGCTCTCCTCTGCTCTTGAGAAGATGTTCAGTTGCTTCACTATTGGTAACGTTATCTAGTCTCTCCTTCGTTGAGATCAATACATGTGGCTTGAGTTAGTGTAACTGTTTTTATTTGTGATTGTTTTCAGGTCAGTTTGGGTCTCATGGAGGATGTGGCCGAGATGGATTAAACGAGAGTCGCTTGACTGATCTCTTGCGAGGTTCTGAGTATGTTGTCACCTATGAAGATAAAGACAGTGACTGGATGCTGGTTGGTGATGTCCCTTGGGAGTAAGTTTTGATTGTTGTATACTTACATCGAATGATTTTATTCTTGGTCATTGTATTTCTATCTTTGAGCACATAACGCTCTAGCTTAACTGAAAAATACAGATCAGACAAGCTCTTACTGTCTTCTTTTCTGCAGAATGTTTATATGTTCCTGTAAAAAGCTGAGAATCATGAAGAGCTCTGAGGCTATCGGCTTAGGTTCTTCTCTAAACCCTTGTTTTTACACAGATCAATCTGTTCCAAATCCGTGTGCATGGTTTCAAGATGTGTATTAATAGGTGGTCCTAGTTGAAGTGTTGAACTATGATCGTCTTCTAATACTTTCATGATTCTTAAGCATCTTTCAGGATTCTATAAACTGTCTGCAGAGAAGATAATATCAAAGGGGAGGAGCTCAAAAGGATGCCAGTTGGTCCTTTCCGAGCTCTTCAACACTAAGAACTTACACTGTTGCACAAAATATAGAAACAGTCAATGTATACAGTGTTTCTTACACAAATCTTTTTTATTGTGTTTATGTTTTGCAGCTCCAAAGGTGATGGATAAGTGCAGAAGCCGGAACTAGGAAGTGCCCTTTTATGTGATAATATATGATTTGGAAAAAAAAAGTTTCTAAGAAATGTAATAGCCATTTTGTTTTGAAGTATTCTTGTGTTTTGTGTGCTAGAAGTGATGATTAGATCTTTCTTAAAACAGCCTCTACTAGCTCTAATAAGGCTTCTTCCTCTTATATCTTTTCTAATCAATCTAATGGATCATATGGGATTGTGTATGTGTGTTTGCCATGGAAGACTTCATGATTCATATGTATGAAAGGTTGGTAGTGTGTACTTTATATGTGATTTTCAATGTTATATCTGCCCGGTTGGGTTTTTGGTTCACCTAAGCAGAACGTAATGATTGCATTAAGAATGCAATTTTCTGGTAACTCAAGAGTTTCCATGAAGTTATATAGATCCTTTTAATAAAGCTATTGCAAATATGATAGAGAGACTATATGATTACTAAACATTTACAAGCGGTTTACAAGATGCACACCTTACTAGCGTTGTTACATTTTTACATTACAAGTGGTTTTATCTATATACTACAGAACCTAACCCTCAGATTCCTTCTCTTCACGATTATGTACAAAACGAAAGTGGAGACACTGAGAACGCTTACCAGGATTGCAGAGTATCTCCGATTTGCTTTGATATGTATCAATTCTTCTGAAAATTCCAGCTTCTCTTGCTGAGATTGCTCAATATCCAGCCAAAGTCGAGTAGATTTTGCCCATATTGTATCTTCACAAGGTAGCTTCTGTAGGGTATAAGTATGCTCTTGAGACCTGAGATCATTCAAGATAGATGGTTTCAACATATATCATCAAATGGAGACAGCCAAAATCAGATATCGCAACAAATACCACAATAATAAGGGCAAACTAAGAATAGTTACAACACTTATCTACATCTAGAGTTCCAAACCAAATTGATATATTAGCATACTGACTATAAGAGACTACAGCCAATCAACTTAAGACTTATATCCAAGGCATTCCACAAAGAGAAACGTGAAGACATTGCAGTACCTGTTATGCACATTGTTTTGTAAAAATGAGCAACTTGAGCATCTCCCCTTGTAACTATACGCTTGTTAGATTCCAAACACTCAAGGAACGCCATGTCCGCTTTTAGCAACTCTGCCTGATCATGAGTATCATAACCAATATCATGGCAATAACAGCAATGATCTAACCAATCAATAGGTCTCTGGTCCCATACTAGCGTACCCCCATCTTTGCCACTAGACCAGTTGGGTCCACAATAATGTCCGTATCTCGGAAAAAGCTGTGAAAGAAACGCCCTTGTTCCTGTGTGCCACGGAACCTTGGACACATAAGGTCTAAACCGATAAACAGTATTCACACCATTGGACCTTGAGGACCTACGAGACAGGGCATGCCTTTTTAACCCTCTATTTATAGTAGTGGGTTTCTGCTTTCCTTCATCGGCATTTGCAGCCCAAGGAATAACTGATCTAAAGGACCATGTCCATATCCTTATATCAAATGAGCCTTTCCCTTGCTCTGGCTGGTCCAGAAGAGAAGTTGTGACTTTCCTTTGCTTTGGCTGGTCCAGAAGAGAAGTTGTGACTTTCCTTTGCTTTGGCTGTTCCACAAGAGAAGTTGTCGATGTCACGGTTTCAACCATAGCTACATCCTTCTTCGTGCTGATGCTGCTAAACCAAGAAAACCTCGGCAACCCGAAGTTCATCTGCAAACAACAAAGTGAAATCAATGACTTCAGCTACCAAGTATCAACTGTTCATAAGATCTACTATCACTATAAATATAATCTCATTTAAATAAGTATGAATTATGCATATTTAGTTGGGCTCCAGAGATGCAATAAACAACTATATAATGCTTCTTGAAATTCCCAAGTCTCTTGGAGAATTGAAGAAAGCGATGCAAATTGATCCAGACACGAATACAAGTTTTAGTTTTTCAAAATTAGCACTGCTTGATTATTAGATAAGATATAAACTTCAATCAGTGTAAAACGAAAGTGATTGGGACTGCAACTTTCTAAATTCCATGATTATGCACAGACAAGAGTTTTAGACCAAGTCGATTTCAATACAACGACGACCCAACATACATAAATGGATCAAACCAGAAAAATTTCACCAAAGGAAACAGAATCAAAACGAGAAGAAAATATCTAGTCTAGAATTTCGTCCACACTTTTCGAAAATCGCCAAAGATCACCTCTCAAAGCCATGAAACGAAGAATTGAATACTAAATACATAAAATTCGGTCTCAAAAAGGAGAAAAGCTTCATTCGAGAGAGCATGCATTGAGATTAGAATGTTCACGAACCTGAGCAAGAAACTACCAGAAACGTTACGTGGAAGACGACGCAGGTTTTCACGATTTTTTTTCTTAGCAAATTACAACCTCGGAAACGTGACTTTATCCCATCCCTCAGTTTTATTGGGCTAGAAATATATTTGGGCCGACCGACCTTGTAGCCAATATGACAACCAGAGCCGGAAAAGGGAAACTTAGTTAGAGGAATGTCAAATAGAGAGAAGCTTCTATTTATAGGCCCTAGCGAAGCAGCCCTTTATTAAACTTTGTTTGTGTACAATTGAACATAAGCTCCTTTAGAATTCATGCCTCACTTAAAACATCCTTTCAATTTTTAGGTTTTTACTACATTTGTTCAAAGTTTCTTAGCTTCTCTTTTGCTGCTTCTTCTCGCTACTATATTACTTTGTATGTCTTACTATGTTTTACGAGAAACCACTGATGTAGTTGACATGAACGATCTTTACAAATAAACAAGACAAAGCCCGAGAAGGCCACTTTGATAAATTGTGGAGGAAGAAGGGACACCAAACCAACCAAACACATTTATAAAGCTAACCAAATAAAGACCAATCCTAGTGAATTAATCAATGTTTCGAGAGAACAGCAGAACGAGGAAGAACCAATATGGCCAGTGCTAATGAAGTAAAGAGGATCTGTGTGCCATTGATGAGAGATGTGTTCATAACTACAAAGACTAAACAAAAGACCATGAGAATAGAAAAAAAAAGTGACTTTCTATTATGTACAAATTTGAACGAGAAGCTACTAGACTTCCTCTACAACAGAAGTATGATCTGCAACATCACTTTTGGAAATCACAAAAAAGAATACACAATCCCAAAGGATGCACATGCTGTTACATTTTCCATGTCTCATGATCTCTGAAGAACCTAAGATAAATGAAGGACTTACAAACCAATGATACATACATACATACATACAATACAACCCAAGTGGCTAAAAGATTGAGTACCAAAATCAGTAGCACTGGCCAGGCTAACTACTTAGCTGTAACTAATACAACTACACAACAACAAATTCAGAAACAGTTAAAATAAGATCATCTAAAAACAAATGGATAGAAACCCAAAAAGCCATAACATCACCACAACACACTAGTCTTAGAAGTTTCATGTAAAAATGGTAAAAGGTAAGGTGTCTAAGAACTTAAAGAAGGCAAACGTTTGCCAAGTTTCTTTCCACTTCTAGCTACAATTAAGCTGAGTCGAAGAAGAGATTTCACCCGTGAGAGATTTCTTTCTACGACAAGAATCTGCCTTTATCTGAGGTCTTCTTTCTTCTTCTTCTTCTACTACTTCTTTTTTCTTCCATAAGGATTTAGAGTTTTGCAGGAGCTCTCAAAGTCAATCTACCCATAACACTATAGATTTAAGAAGACAGCACAAACCTAAGTCAGCAAAACTACGATGGAAGTGCACTCCGCAATGATTACTATCAACTTAAAAAATCGTTCTTCAAAGAGGGCGTACACAGTTTTAATCAGACATGTCACTGCAGACAGCTAACTTCTAGTCCGAAAAACTAACCAGGCCAGTAATAAGAAAGATATAAAATAAGAATGGTATAATTTATGAAACAGGAAGATTGAAAGATACCACGAGATTCAGATACTTGCAATGGCTATTTATTCAGTAGTAAGCCGCCTTCTTTTTCCATAATCAGCATCTCTTGATCTTGAGCGATGGTTATCCTCCCGAGACAAGCGGGATTTGCTGTGCCCTCTGGATGATCGACCTCTGTTCCATTCATCATCATGCTCAGGTTCGTCCCTGTGTCTACGATGATCACCACCATATCTTTCTCGTTCTTCCCTATGACGATCCCTCTCCCTGTCCCTTTCTCTGTCCCGTTCTCGCTCACGATCTCTGGAGCGTTCACGGTCCTTATGATGATGTTCTCTCTCACGCTCACGACCATTGTCTCTATCATCACGATGCCTTCTCTCGGGAAAATCATAACCATGACCAACATCTTTCTCCCTCGGTATGTCCCTTTCATAACCAGCATCTTTATCATCACGATTCCTTCTATCAGATGAACCAGACCATTCCTTTTCTGAAGCTCTTTCTTTTTCCTTCACAGGATTTGGACGAGCCCCTCTTTCATGATTAACCTCTCCATACTGATGATCAGATGCAGCTTCCTCCCCATAACTCGATTCTGCAGCTCTCCCACCACCCATATCTTCACCCCCACCCCATCCTCCACTATTAGGATCCCACATTCCCATATTATGCCCTCCATCAACTCCAGCATTAGGCATCATTCCCATTCCATTCATTGGCATACCTCGTCCAAAAAACGCTGGATTCACATGAGGTGCCACTCCAGGTAAACCAACGCCTCCTACAGGAGGGAACGACGACAAAAGCCCTGGAAATGGTGGACCTGGGGCCCCAGGGAATCCTCCATAGCCTCCCATTCTGGCCATAGGTCCACCAAAAGCTTGTTCAAACCCTTGCCCCATCATTGGTTGATGCATCATATTCATAGGAGGCCCTGTACCCATTCCCTGACCAAACCCACCACCATTACCCATCAAACCTCTTCCACCCATCCCACCAGGCCTATTTCTCATTGGACCACCTGGTCCTCTACCACCTATTCCTTGGGCATTGCCTCTACCCCAGTTACCTCTACCAAATCCTCTATTGTCCCCACCTTGGAAATTCCCGCCAATGGCGTTATTATTGTTGGTAACAATGGGTTTACTCGGAGGATCAGCAGGCCCTACTCTCTTAGCTTGTGCAAGTCCAGCTTGTGCTTGTTGGCTCCTATTCACCTGTGCCTCTCCCATTTTCTTAACCAAATACGGAGAGGCATACTCAACAACACAAGGCCTACTGTTGAATGCATACCCATTCATCCCCTCTTTGCAAGCCGTAGCTGCCATAGGATCATAGAATTCCACTTGACAATACCCTTTCGACTTTCCGCTAGCTTTCTCATCGAAGAACTTAACCTCCTTCACTGCACCATACTTGCACAACTCTGCCTCAAGTTCAGCATCAGTTGTCCACCAATGTAAATCCCCAACGAAAAGAAACGTTCCGCCGCCTCCACCTCCGCCAGTAGGAACACCAGAAATAGCAATAGTAGCACCGTTCCCAACCATGTTACTACCAGGTCCAGGAGGGGTTCCGCCATTAACATTAACCATCGCAGGTCTCATCAAATTCTCATTACTTCCCAAGATATGCGGTGGTGGCAGGAGGCCCTGAGAAATGTTATTTCTACTAGGAGCCTCGACATCATTAGACCGATTAGAAGCTTGCCCTAGCTCACCTCTAAGCCCGCCTCCAGTTTCAGCAATAATTTCACCAGAAATCTGCTGGTTAACATCACTAACCTTAACCTCTTGAGCTCCATATCCACTAGAAGCGACAACTACGCAAGTACCACTTCCTCCTCCTCCTGCTTCAGTAGCAACGCTCTCACCAACTAAACCAGGTATTGACACCTTAGCTTCCGATTTACCTAAAACTGGTTCAACCCTATCTTTCTCCTCGATGTTGACCTTCTCCTTCTCGTTTCTTGATCCCGCTCCATCGTTCTTTCTCACAGACTGAAGAAACCCTTCTCCGACATTAACGTCGTTATAAAGATCCTCATAATCGTCGTCCTCTTCCTCCGCCATAAAACAGTCGTCGGCGACGGCAGATATCACCTCGTTGTTAGTTCCTTTCTCTACACCGCCTACAAGCTCTCTCAAGTTTGCCACTTTGTTCTCTTGACCAGAGACACTCATCTCCTGGTCTGCTTCCTTCAGCTTTTGCTTAAACTGCTGCTTGCGACTTGAAGTGTTACCATCATGTAGCTGCGAAGGAGGAGCTCCATGTGCTCCTAAGTAGATGTTTTCTTCAGATTGTATCTACACATAGAAATGAGACATCGCTTTAAAATAACTGGAGCTTCTCTATAGACTTTTTTTTTTTTTTATAAACAAAAGCAATCAATCACTGACCCTAAGAGAAGAAGGTTTTGATGTTTCAACTTCGGAATCATTATTAACCTTCTCTTCTTCAATCTTCAAGCCTGGAATCACAAACCCATCAGCGTCTGCTCCCAAAAAGAACAGCTAAATGACCGAGTGAAGATTTGCAATTAAACAAGACGTGAACTAGAGCGCTTCTGAAGATTGATAACATTCCAATCATGGAATTTAGGGGTTCATGCTTTAAAGAATGAATTTTGAGCACCTTGGACATCATACATCAAGTTAACACAAAGAACCCTAATTTCAATAGCCGTGAACTTGAGAATGAACAAATGCAATTGAATCGATTCACAATAAGAATAGAAGGGAAAAAACAAAATTAACCAGGGAAAGTTAAGATTAACAGAGAAGGCGAATCTCTTACCCCACTCATCATCGTCTTCTTCCTTTGGACGAGTCGGCATCACAGAACTATCCATTGAAGACCGACGTTTATGGATTCTCTCCGAAGAACCCACGCTAATAATTACACAAAGTAATTGCATAAATGGGTTTAAATGGGCTTAATTTTATATATCTGGCCCATTTATTAAATGGGTCTCTAGACTCATGTTAACAACCCTATTAATATATAAACCAAGTCTTTTTCTTATATTTTTGTATAATGTCACTAAATGGAAGTCTATAATGCAAATCTCATCTTTTCATGAACAAAAATTACAGATTGTGATTAAAAACTAATCAAATGTAACTGAAGAGTAAGTCTACAAAACAGAAAGGAAGACTTCGCCTTGAAATCATGACCAAAACAGAGCTTCCTTGAAAAATTTAAGTTTTCCTCAGTTGTCTTCTCCAAGAGTAAACTTCACAAACCTCCTGACTTTTATGTTTTCGCCAAGAGTAGCGACCGTTTGCTTCACTACATCCTTAACCAGAACACTGTCGTCTTTAATGAAAGGCTGCTCAAGCAATGCCATTTCTCCAAGCCTCTTTGAGATCCTCCCTTCAACGATCTTCTCCTTTATGTTCTCTGGTTTCGACAAAAGATCCTCTCTTTGCATCTCAATCTCTCTTTCTTTCTGCTTTATCTCTTCCGGAATGTCCTCTATGGATACATATTGCACCTGCGTGTAGAAATTTTGGGTCAGAGACTACCAACCGGTTTACGCCATTGTTTCAGATGAGGACGCTTTCTTACCTGTGGATTAGCCACTGCTTGCATTGCAAGATCATCAACCAATTCCTTGAACTTTTCGCTTCTTCCAACAAAGTCAGTCTCACAGTTCACTTCTATCAGAACTCCAATCCGAGAATCGTGGATGTATGAGCCGATTCTCCCTTCTGCTGCAAGCCGGCTTGATTTTTTATCGGCTGATGAAAGACCCTTCTTCCTGAGGAATTCTTGTGCTTTCTCAAGATCTCCTCCTGTCTCCGCCAATGCCTTCTTGCAATCCATCATTCCGGCTCCTGTCTCTTCTCGCAGTTGCTTCACAAGTGCAGCTGATACCACTGTAGTTGTTGGACTACAGTGCCATATTACAAAAAGTTTGAATCTTTTTATAGCCAAAAACTCTTAAAAAACTTTTGTAGAGAAGAGCAAAGATTAAATTTTTCTCACCTTGCAACAGCTTCCTTGGCCTCTTCAGCTTTTGGCTGTTCTTTCTCTTCTTTAGCTTTTGGTTTAGCTGCAGTCTGGGCAGCAACTTCGGCAGCAAAGTCCTGGCTTTTCTTCTCAAGGCCTTCTCCGAGAGTGTACCTAACAAATCTCTTTACTTTGATGTTTTCTCCAATGGTAGCAATTCTCTGCTTCACCAAATCCTTCACTATCACTTTATCGTCTTTAATGTATGGTTGCTCGAGCAATGCAAGTGCATCAAGCCTTTTCTTTATCCGACCTTCGACTATCTTCTCCCTTATCTGCTCTGGTTTGGACAAAAGATCTTCCTTTTGCATCTCTATCTCTTTTTCCTTCTTCACAATTTCTTCGGAAACATCTTCTGTTACAAGGTACTCTACTTGAGGGCACGCAGCCACCTACATGTCAGGTCAATTTTATGTTCTCAGATATAGCAAAATGAAGAAAATGTTTTAGGAAGAATCTGGGTGTTACCTGCATCGCCAGATCATCAACAAGTTCCTTGAAAATGTCACCACGTGAGACAAAGTCCGTCTCACAATTAACCTCCAAGAGGACACCAATTCTGCTGTCATGGATATAAGCACCAACTCTTCCCTCAGCTGTGGCTCGGCTTGCTTTCTTATCTGCGCTAGCTAGTCCTTTCTTACGGAGGTACTCTTGAGCTTTGACCATGTCACCTTCACTCTCTGAGAGGGCATTCTTGCAGTCCATCATTCCTGCCCCTGTTTCTTCTCTCAGTTGCTTCACCAGAGCTGGTGAAATTCCTGTAGCATTTTGTGTCAGGATATGAAATCTCAAATAAATCACACGGTCATGAGTCGGGAAGTAAAACAGGTAAAAGATGAACAAAAGGAAGACCTTTGCTGGTATCATCTGCAGGAGCAGTGTTGCCATTTTCCTCAGAAGAATCTTCTGGGACTGCAGAAGCAGGAGTCTCGGCCTCAACAACAGGCACTTCGGTCACCGCTTCCTCCTTAACCTCTTCACTTGCTACAGCTTCTGAGGATGAAACTTCATCAGTGGCTGAATTTGAAGGAATAGAGTCCTCAGCAATTTCCTCTTCATCTGGCCACCAGTGGATGAAAAAGGTCAATACTATTACACATAAAACAATGAAGTAATTTAGTATAATGGAAGACAACTCAACCTACTTTTGGTTTCTGGAATTGGAGGAACCACCTCTGCAGCTGCAGCAAGTGTTTCCGTTTGCTCTTCTTTTTCAGGCAAATCATCTTCAGCTTTCGCTACCGTTTCTTCTTCTACCTTCGGAGTTTCTGATGAGGGAACCTCTTCACTGGTTTCTTCAGAGGTCGCTACCACTTCTTCTTCGACCTTGGGCGTTTCTGATGAGAGAACCTCTTCACTTGTTTCTTCAGATACAAGAGATAACGATTCCTCAACTTCGCCTGAGGCCACAGAGGCTTCAGCTTCAGGCTCTACTGACTTCTCAGCAGGTTGCTTCTCTGCCTCTTCCTCCCTCTTGTCAAGAAATGCAGCGATCTCTTCGTTCTTACGGAAAGCAAGCATAAATGGATTCGTGGCTGTATGCACAACCCCTTGAGTAAGTGTTGTTTCATCAAACTTACCATCATCATCCTCTTTCATTGTTAGAGTAACACGTCCCCTTGCTATCCGCAACACACGAACCTTAACCTCTTGTCCAGCTTGCAAAGACGAGCCACCCATCATCATGCTTCCAATCCCATCATCCGCTTCTTCAGCCGTTGGTAGAAACCCTTCTTCGCCTTCTCCTATCGTTATAAACGCTCCTGACCTCGTTAAATTCTTCACCGTGCCATCCAACATCTGCCCTTTCACAAACTTCGAGTTCTTCCCATCTCCCTTCCTCTGTCCTCCTTTTGAAGCATCCCTTTTCCCTCCTGATCTCGGCTTATCACTGCCACCAGACTGCCGTTTTGGAGGATCGTCATTCTCACGCATACTAAGAGAAATACGTTTTCCCTCAATGTCAGCTTCCACCAGCCTTACTTTCACTTCTTGCCCAATAGTGACAACACTCGCAACATCCTTAACAAAGCTGTCACTTAATTGAGATACATGGACTAATCCATCAGTGAACGCACCAAAAGCAACGAAAGCACCAAAGGGCTGAATCGCTCGTACTTTCCCAGTGAAAGTAGCCCCAGGGACCAACTCCTCGTTCTTAACTGCCGGCATTTCGCTCTTCCTTCCAACTCTTGCTGATTCCCTTGACTGAGATGTTGTAGCAGGAGCATCTGACTTCTCATTTGCATCGGGTTCTCCATTCGAATTCTCCTCCGGAACAACAGGAGTAGAATCTTGTTCCTCTATTGCCGCCACAATATCAGTCTCTGTGGCTCTACGATGAGGAAGCAACACAAAATGCCTTCCATGTGTAGGAAACAATCTAAGTGATGTGGAAAGTGGCAAGACGAGCCTCTGCGTTGATGATAGATTCTGTTTTCCAGCTTTACGCGAGAAACTGCATTTGATGGAACAATCATTCTTCTTTACAATAAAAGCAGCTCCGGCAATGAGCCAGGCATTGCTGATAGAAGAAGGGGTAATCGTAGCCATCTCCAGTGTGGCTATGAACTGTCACCTACACATAATCCCTTTACACACTGTTAAATTGCAACAACAGAGACAGATATGAAGCATAACTAACCCATGAAGTATTAAGGAGAACGAATTGATAAGAATAAACACAAAAGAGGAAAAGACCACTCTTTTTCTCAAATTTCGAGTTGAAATTTCATTGCAGAGAAACTAAACCAGTCAAAATTTCCCATCTCCACAACTGAAGGAAGATAAAGCCAGTAAATTTCGGACAATCTTTTGACGGAAACATGCGAAGAGTAAGAAAAGGAGCTACCTTGAAGCTCGGCTTGCTCTGAGAAAATCTCCCAGGATAACGAAAACGATAAAATTCGCTAATTTTCGGTAAAATGTTCGTGTGTGACAAATAAGCCCGAAACGAAACCAGGAAAGGTGAGAGGCTTCAAATCCTTATCTCATTTGTTTTCTGTGCTCTTTTATTACGTTTTCCCTTTCTTGTTGGTGGATAGAGATAAGAGTCTTCGAGGATTACATTACAGGTGATTGTCTTTTTCTCTCTCTCTCCTCGCACCATCAATCGGCTCAATTCGAGCTGATTCGATTTGTCCAATATGGGTTTACGGGCTTGATGCCAAGGCCCATCAAGTGGCTATACTGCTTAAATCATTGATTGAACTCTGTATATTCTTTGGCTTCAGTATCTCTGTGGTCTGTGTAACGAGAATCTTTTTTTTGTTTCTATGAGTTTTCTGTTGATTTGAAGTAGACATCCTAAATGGCAATGAGAACTGGCTATATGAAAGGAGATCAGAAGGCATGATCAATTTATATGACCAGAAAGATCCTAAGCAGAAGCAAATGTATTACACAAAGTAGGAAGCCAACAATGACGATATGATGATAATTTTACATGTAAAGACCTTCAGGGACGCCTTCTTTCTTCTTGAACATAACCTTCTCCTTCGCTTTCTTAAAATCTGGATGTGTCACCTGAATCAACCCAATCAAAACCGAAAAATCAGAATATGTGGCTTAGCAACTGCACAAGTGGTGTGTATGTGTATGTGTGTGTGCTTGAACTGAATGGTTTAGAATCTTTACCTTCATACGACGCTCCCTGAGAGCAAGCAGACCAGCCTCAGTGCATATAGCCTTTATATCAGCTCCTGAGAACTCATCTTTTGTCATCACAAACTCTTCCAGGTTTACATCTTCCGCAAGAGTCATCTTCGATGTGTGTATCTATATAATATTAGGGGGGAAAAAAACATAAAACTCAGATGAATAAGAAACTTTGAATAAGCTACTTGATTGATTTTCTCAGCCAGAATTACTTACCTGGAAGATACGTCTTCTTGTTTTGATGTCTGGAAGAGGGAACTCGATTTTCCTATCAATTCGCCCAGGTCGAAGCAGTGCAGGGTCAAGACTCTCGATTCTGTTTGTCGCAAGGATAACCTTAACATCTCCTCTTGAATCAAATCCATCAAGCTGGTTCAGAAGTTCCAACATAGTTCTTTGGATCTCACGTTCACCTCCTGAGTGAGCGTCATACCTGTTGTTTCAAACAACAGGTTATCAGATACCATTATAAATGAGTTATGGATCAGGTTTGTGTGTCAGTCTGACTTACCGCTTGGTACCAACAGCATCTATCTCGTCTATGAAGACGATTGATGGTGAGAGGTCATCAGCAACCCTGAAAAGTTCCCTCACAAGCTTGGGACCATCTCCCAAATATTTCTGAATCAGCTCACTACCAACAACTCTCAAGAATGTAGCTGATGTAGAGTTCGCCACCGCCTGGATGAAACACCAAAAAGAATAGCTCACTCCCAAAGCGTTCAAAAGTAAAATAAGAACATGTAGGAAACATGAGACAAGCCACCAAAATGAAAAAAAAAAACTTAATGAAATCCGGCATGATCTAATTTCTGAAATCCAGGTGAACAGTTAAGCAAAGGTCAAGCCTTTTAAGATATTTCTGCATAAAGTTCAGCCTTACAAGTTCTTTTCAGCTAGATACCAAGAATACCTCTTTTACTCTAGGTTCGACTAAACAATGAGTCATTGGATGTCAGCGAGACTATATACAGGAGACTAAGTCAGACTTCTAACGGAAACGAATACTCATTAGACAATAGGTAGAAAGACAAACCTTAGCAAGCAATGTCTTCCCAGTTCCTGGCTCACCATACAAAATCACACCCTTAGGCGGCTTGATACCAATATCTTCATACAACTCAGGATGAGTCAGAGGAAGCTCAACTGCTTCCTTAATTTCCTGAATCTGAGCTTCTAAACCTCCAATGTCAGCATATGACTCCAAAGGAGCCTTCTCAACTTTCATCACAGACACCATGGGATCCACTTCATCTTGAAGAATCCCAACAACAGAAAGTACCTAGCACAAAACCAATGCAGAAAATCTCAGTACTGGGACTACTTTCTCAAGTTTTATTGAGAGGCCACACAATTGGTCAAGAACACTAAACAGCAACAACACATTATTGTAATTGTCGTAATCGCAACAAAAAATCCAGTTCTCAAACCATCGACTTACAAAAATTACTTTTAATTTAGTGAAGCAACCGTAATAGACCTACCTTATTGTGCATCAATATGGAGCATCCAGGTTCAAGTTGATCTTTATCAACGAACGACAAAATTCCAACGTAATACTCAGGTCCAACAGAAGAAGAAACGATTGCATGATTCTCATCAATCAACTCTTCCAGATTTCCAACACTCATCGGTGTGCCACGGAGATCATCAACCTTAGATCTATCTTCCTCTGCTTTCTCCTCCTGAGGTTTTAGCCTCTCCTGATTCGCCACAAACTCTTCCTCCATCAACAAATAATCCTTAATTCGCTCCAATTTCAGTAAACGTAGCTTACACTTAGTAGACGGAGTCACCGTCGGGAGTCTTGCCGCCGCCTCAGGCCCTTTCTGCTTCCGCTGCTTCCTTCCGACACGAGCCGGTGGTGCCGCCGGCTCGAACTTCTTCTCTTTCTTGTCTCCACCATCAGGCTTCCTATCTCCTTGCCGATTCAAACCTCCGGATGGTCCTTGACCCATGATTCTTCTTTAGATTTTCAGCGTTTGAATGTTTTGTTTCTCTTTTGAACTGAGATAATTAGTTTGGCTTTGGGAAGAAGAAATGTTTTTATTCATCTTTTTACTTTTAAATATTCTATATCACAATTTGGCCCAAACGGAAGTTAC
Source organism: Lepidium didymum (assembly GCA_963920545.1). NCBI lineage: Eukaryota > Viridiplantae > Streptophyta > Magnoliopsida > Brassicales > Brassicaceae > Lepidium > Lepidium didymum. Next base: position 4,191,010 of record OY986980.1, read on the forward strand.
GCTTAAGATGGATAAAATCTGATATATAAGTACTGGGCCCATTTTGCCAGACAAAAGCCCATAAGATTGAAACTGTCCGATTTTGAGGCTGCTTCTAGAAATTAAAAATCAATGATTCTGCTCTTCTTGACTTGCATCGACAGCAAAACTCATTAGAGTATGTGATTTAGTCGATCTCAAGAGTTAATACCCAGATGCTAAAAATTTGGTGGTCTAATTGAGTTATTTTTGATTTAATAAATATTAGGTGGTGAGTTTGACTCTCACAATATTCCAGTTAAAAAATGTAGGGTATATATCGGATCTTGTCGATCCGATGGTTACTTATTTACAAAAACAAAATTAATATTCCTAAAGGAAAAAGTTATAAAAAAAATAACAATAATAGGAAAATATTGTATTTAAATCATAAAATCAGAAGTAAATTCACCTTATCCTATATCATAATTCAAACTTCCATTTATGCACAATATAGACATAACCTAATGTAGTAACAAATCATAATTTTTAGAGATTACTACATAAGTAAAAGAGAAACATTTTTGTCTATATATAATATATATGTGTGTGGGGGTGTGAGAATCATCATCTTTCTCTATAAGTACAGACAAGTGAAGAATTTGAGTACTATTCACTAGCAAATATTGTAAAAGAAAATACAAAAAATGGATTCATCAGGCAAATGTTTCTTTTTTGTGTTCTTATGTCTGGCTGTTCTACTCACCCCAAGTATGGCAAATTACAATTATATATTTTCTATTTAATTATATGTTTATTCATACATATATTCTGCTTTTATTAATTGTATTTGTTAATTGAAGTATGACCAGAAGAGCTAAATTCATGTTTTAACACTTTTTTGTTAAGGAAATGTGTTAGTAAACCGAATAAAATATACAACACCATTTTGGTTTCGGTTTTTTTGCTTTGTTTAAGACTATTTAGTTATAAATCCCACTAATATTCTGGAAAAAATAGGTAAAGTAAGTTCAGAGTCGGAATCTAGAAGGATGTACGTTTATCAAGGTCCATGTTCAATGTTTCCAGACTGCAATAAGCATTGCATTGAATCACACTTTATAGGTGGTGAATGCATCAAAGTGTCTCGTGATGCCAAAATTCTGTCATGTACCTGTTATGCAGATTAAGTGTAATCTATTAAAGATTTTGTAAGAGTGATAATTAACCAAAAAAAATGTTGGTAGACAAAAAAAATTCAATAAAAGTATTGTTGTATTAATGTTAATTCTTTAACAAAAACAGAATTACTTGATACAAAATAGGAGAGAATTTATTACATGAAAATTATATTATTTGAGTTTGGTTTTTCTTCCTAAAATCATTAAGATTCATATATTAAGAAAATTAAAATAAAATAGTAATGTAATAATTCACCGACCAGCTTCCCATCTCTTCGACAAAACATCTTCACCGATTGCAGAATTCCAAAAATAAAGACCATCAGTTTTTGCGGTCCAAACGCAGCGTTTCCAACCACATCTATGGAACAAAATAATATCATCCCAAAACACTTTTACATTCATATGACCATCATCTTTGCTTATATAACACCAAAACAATGTTGTGTGAACCATATTTTGTCCGAATTTCCACGAAAAATTATCTTTAAAACTCAACATAATTTCACCGAGATCATCTTCCTTTGATTTACAATGGATGAAGAGAGTCTCATTAGGAGTCAAACCGTTAACCACCGTGACGTGCCACTCGGAAACCTTTGGGACTATGATGTCTCTCATGGTTGCGCCGTTGGCTAAGCTATGATCTTGATATGTTAAAGCTAGAAAAATGTGAATTGTTAAGAGAAACTGTTTGATGCTATTCATGTTTTTTTTAAAAAAATCTGATAATAATATTAGTGAACCTTTAGGAAGAACTTTGTTATTGTTTTTTATAATGGAAGATTGAAACGGTAATTTTACGTTTAAATCAATTCTGAAGTTATTGCATGGCGTTAATGAAAAGTCATGCTGTAAATCATTTACGTGATCGCAGGTTAATTACAACTTAGAACTGAATCTGAAAGGTCGGTCACATCACATATTGTTGCATTATATAAGAAAATCATATTTGTCCAATCTTTCTATTTTCTTATTAATGAATCACGAAGAATACATTCCGTTTATATCAATTGAGAGAACCAAAATCTATTCTAAACCAATCTATTAACCACACTAACCGATCCTATATAAATATATAACTAAAATTCCCCTTCAAGATGGAGCTGCAAAGTTGTTATGCATGTTCATCTTGCCTATAACTATAAGATCTCGAAAAGGAACATGATATATAATTCATTAATTTTAAATTAATTGTTTATGATAGACACATACATAATAATTTTTTTTTAAAACTAGGAGGATCCGACCAAAATCTATAATCATCCCAAGTTTGAAAGTAGCACAGGTTTCAAATTCGTTGACCAAAGGTCCCAAATTAGGAATCTTTCAAGAGTTACCACTGGACTAAGCGCTTGGTTAACATAGTAAACTAAATGTATAGTATTGAATTTAAAGTTGTGGCTAAATATCATCTCATTTTGTCTTTCTAAAAAATATAGTATTAAGTTTAAGGTTATGATTACGATTCGGTATACTAAATTAGCATGATCGATGGGAAATATTACGAAATTTAATGCTCTTTTATTTGCATTATTTTCCAAAATATATTGTATTCAGTTTTGTGGCTTTGCCTCTTCTTCATAAACTACTTACATGAGAAACAATTCTATTTTAATCTTAAACAGAAGACTAGTGTAGTTGACCAAAACATTGAAAGAAATCTAAAACAAAATTAAAGTAAGTTCATAACAAATAATCAAAGCTAATAATTAGTATATGACTCTCAGTCAATAACATATCCTATCTTGTATGGCATATAATTTAATTTCCAAACATTCTGAGAAATCATATATATATAGGAAATCATCCCAATTAATACAGTGTAATTGTTTTGAACTATTCCATTTCATAAGCAATCACAAAAAAAAAAAAAATCAGAATAGAAATGGCTTCATCAAGCAAATGCTTGTTAATTTTATTATTCTGTTTGGCTGCTCTCTTGGTTCCAAGTACGCAAATTCAAATCGAAAACATTAAATTTTGTATATTTGACATTATATTCATACCACAATGATCGCATACTAATTTGTTTCCAAAATGTAAACTCAGATTTTGCAGAAGATAGGAGCAAGCTAATTCCCATAGGTCTATGTTCGCAGATTCCTGATTGCAATCAAACATGTATTGCATCGCAATTTCTTGGCGGAAAATGTATCAAATGGTATCCGAGTTCCGTAAAAGAAACATGTGCATGTTTTGTAACATCTTATAATACATCACCTAATTAGGATATTATTTTTTGCTTGTTAGAATATTATATATAAATATGCTGCAAAATATGTTTTTATATGAAATATTAACTTATAATTTACAATTCAATCACAATGCATGCATACTATCGATAAGATCTAATATATAATTCAAACTTCTCTAAACTTCAAATTTTATCACACATAGCTATGTGACTATCCTGAATCATAACTCGGATAGAAAAACTACAAATGTAGACATTTAATTACTTGAAAACATACATATTATTATATAACCATATTGTGTAACAAATAAATTAAAAGTGATTAAGTTAATACTGGAAATCATGTTAATTTTTAATCACAGATTTCAAACTAAAAATAAACCACTATTGATTCTTTAGTTCCTACCGTTAACTTGAATCATATATAGATCTTATCAATGTCTATAAACTACATGAAAATTGTCTATTTGCAACAGAAATTCCCATTCAAATAAGTCATTTGAGACAAATTATCATCATACTAAAAGATATATTGATGAGTTAATTTCACCTGACCCAGAATGTGTTATATCTACTTGTATCCCAACAGACACATTTATATCAAAGAAAGAAATTGGGAGAGAAAGAGGAGTAAATGCACAAAACCTACCTCACGAACAGTATTCTCAATTCAATTCAATGTCTGTTCTGTAATAAATGTTAAAGTTTGACTGTTTTGTTTTTTTGACAGTATCCTTTTAACTTGGAATTCACTTATTTCGACTTTAATGTTTTCACCTAACTACTCCCAACGCCTCTTCAAGTTCTTTACAATTGAAACTCAAAAAAAAAAGTTCTTAACAATTACCAAATTTTGATTATAATTATATAACAAATATGATATGCAAGTGATTTAACTGCTGATAATTATATTGTTTTTGTTCACTTTGTTTTGAAATTAAACTGATTCTTAGTTGCACTAAATATCATTTAAAACGAAAAAAAAAACTCAATTCATTTGTTTTTTGATTTACTCATTTGTATATTAAATTATTTTTCTTTGTATTAAGTTGGACTTCGATTATTCGACCCTCGAGTTACGTTCTAAAACATATTTATATAGACCATAAAGTCTATAAATATAGCTTATAATTAAACGAAGTAAAATAAATATAGATGTTGACACTCGAATTAGTAAAACACTCGAATTAAAGTAGAATATGAAAGTGGACCAAGCGCCACGACAAGACACGAGACTAATTTAAACACACCATAGTAACTTAAAACGCACGCAAAAGGCTAATGATAATGCCAAAATCCAAAACCCTAAAGAGAGATATGATATTATTATTATGACATCATCTTAAGCTAGACCTAGGTCAAGGACCATACGAAATCTAAAATACAAAGTAAAGCAGCTTAAGGGAAATGAAATGAGGATCCTCCGGTAAGAGGTGTTCCGGTACCAAGTCCACCACCGCCTAATCCACCAGTTCCTAAGCCACCACCGCCTAGTCCACCAGTACCTAAGCCACCATTACCTAAACCACCACCGCCCAAGCCACCACCTACGCCACCGTTTATGCCTCCAGGCCCTCCACCAACACCACCAAGTCCTCCAAAACCAAGATTACCAAGAGCTGGACCAGTGTCACCAGTCGCACCTCCAACGACGCCAGCAAACGGTAAACCATTTTCTCCGACTCCGGTATATCCACCACCATATCCAAGGTAGTTCTTTTGGTCAGAAACGCCATCTGCAGGGACGTTTCTTGCGGCACAAGATAAAGCTAGGGCTAGAACTAAGAATATAGTGAAAAACTTAGCCATAGCGAAGAAAACGTTAATTTTACTCAAAAGGAGAATTAGATAAGATATGATTATAACTAAGTTTGTTTCCTTGCCTAGAATCTGGGAGAGATGTTGGGTCCTTTTAAAGGCCAAGAGACCACACCACAATAAAAATTTGACCGGTGTGGCTACTTAATGCAAATTGTAAATTCTTTAACCAAACACTCTGATTTCAAACTTTAAGTTTTATTTACATTTTAGAAAGTGATGGTTGTGACGTGGTAACTAAAGTTCTGCTACGGTTATTCAAGTGGTTGAGCCGGTCAATGTATGCCAAATAATGTTCAAATTAAACCAAAACTATCATACCATGTTACTCTCATCAAATTTATTATATAGCAACAGAGTTTTTAACATATACTGGAAAATTTGTTTTTTTTTTCTTTTCTCTATCACTTTTAGATGTAATGTTTGATAGAGACATGAAGTTGTTGGTGTGTCACCAACACAACCGACGACATATACTCATGGCAATGACTCGTGGTAATGAAAATGAATACATGATCTTGTTGATGATGAAGTAAAGATGGTTCATGTCGTGACCTATTTTTTTTTTTTAACATCGGGTCATATCTGTCCGATCCATTAACCAAATTTATACATAATATGGACAGATAATATATACATTCAGTAGATGTACCATCTGCCACTAGAGCAAAACCTTCACTGTCGTGACCTGATTATGTCACACACTATTAGCTACATTGCAGTAAATGTATTTTGTTTTTTACCTCTCTTATAACTCTAGGATCAAAAGATTCTCTTGTAAATTAATTACACATTTACCAAATTAATGGTTGTTGTAAAATGAATATCTTATTGGTGTTTAAGTCCACTATATATATATACATGTGTCTATAGAATATAACAACACACCGTTACGAATATTAATTCAATTTTCATTATATATATATATATATATGTGTGTGTTTGTGCATATATATACATATTTGTAATAATTGTAACCCATAATTATTTTGATATATTGCTGCATGTAAACTGCAATTATATTAATATCTTGGGACACAAGCAAGTAGCACAAATTTGCTATATCGAAAAAATACACTATTTATTGGTAGCACAAGGTTTCTCACAAGTAATTAATAACAAACACATTACAAGAAAAGAAGAACATATATAGAAAAACAAAGAAAGACTTAAAACATAAACATCATAAAATATAACTTAACACATGATCATTATGAACTTTGGTTTGTGGAGAAAAAAGAAAACATAAACATATCTATCATCAAGGATGAGTAATTCCACCACAATCACTTCCACCTCCAATTCCACCTAAACCACCAGCACCACCAAGACCTCCTACACCACCACCTAGACCAGGATCACCACCAAGACCTGAACCACCTCCTAAACCACCTACACCTCCAAGACCACCAACACCGCCTCCTAAACCTCCAACACCACCACCTAAACCACCAATTCCACCTCCTATAGGCAAAACTCCACCAATACCACCAATTCCACCGCCAACACCACCAAGACCAGTTCCAAGACCACCGACTCCACCAATTCCAGCAGCTCCACCGACACCACCAAACGCAACAAAGTTCTTTTGATCATCAAGACCAACTCCAGCACTCTTAGTTGGAGTTGGAGCAGGTCTTGTTGCTGTGACAGCTTGAGCCACCATGAGAGCCACAAGGAACACAGCTAAAGACCTAATTGTTGTCATCTTTTTCTTACTGTATTATTGTGTTTAAGAAGTGGAGAGAGTAATGAAGAGTGTCGAGTACTTGACTAGGTTTATATAGAAGAATGAAGGGGTTAAAACTAGGGCTAATGTGACAGATGGAGATAAGTTGTAAATGAATGTTGGCCATCTCATCTCTTATTATGTTTGATCGAGAACTCTCCACGTGTAAAGTTACATTCTACTTCTCTTATTTGTATACCGTAAAATCACATTCGTTTTTTTTTGTTTTGTTTTTTAGTTGTAGTTTTACATTTACTGATTTACATTACCTAGATAAACTATTTTTGACACAACTAATGGCTACGAAATTAGTTAGAAGTTAATTTCGAAGGGACTATATATTTTCATGATGAATTTTCATTTTGCCTAAATTGTCAAGAAACATGAGGTCTAATTAGTTTTCCTATGATCTAATTAGATACTATGTAATGAGTTCAAATCTCACATACTTTAGTTAGAATATTTAGGTTATGGATCAAATTTTGTTGATCTAATGATTGAATGTGAAAAAAAAAAATTAGAGTTCAAATTAAAATGCTTAACACCAGTCTTGTGGGAACAAAAGATTCATAATCTACACTTCAAACTTTAGAATCTTAATGTGGAATTAAAATAAAAATTTAATCTATATATAGTAGCTTATAATTGTACAATATACGACGTTAAAAGAAAAGATATACTACTACAATAGAAATGCATTAAATGAGAGCATGCAGAGCATGTGGCTTCCCTCAAAGGCCAAAGTTAATAGACCATGTAAATGCATTGAATTGACAGGTTGGAAGATAAAAAAAAGAGATTGATATATAGAAATGTAGTATTAAACTTTAAAATCATATTTAAGTGTTCTCGAGAAAGGATGATGTATAATTAATACAACATTTAAAGCCTCAATGGGGATCTATAGAGTATAATTACCCTGTGTGAAGAAGTAATATACGAATACTTAACTGGTGATTAGCTACGTTTCCTAATAAAATTGTTTGCTAAAAAGATGAGGAAACATTGTCGATTTGAGATTGATGAAGCACATGTTGGCCGAGTTTTTCTCGATCTGATAATTTGGACAATCTAACTAATGATTTGACGTCAAGAATTTGCTCTCTCCTTATTATATATAGTAGATTTAAAAAAATTAAGAATATGTATTAGATTATGGATTAAATTTTGTGGATATAATTGCCGACAAAAAAATTTTTTTATCTAAATTATACGAAGAAACTAGGTTAAATATCATAACTCAAATCAAACCAAAATTAATCTGAATATCGAACCGAAACAAAATTAACATCAATCTTCCAATATGATATTTGAAAATATTTGAAAGATGTTATATTTAAATTGAACTCAATAAACTCACGATATTTGAAAGACAATCCATGTGGTCACAGTTTGAGATAGTTGAGAAATCTAAGTTAGTCATGACTGATAATGAATGGAATACAAATGAGATCTGACAATTAAATGATCACGAGAATTCGATCAGTTTCGATAATATAATATATATCAAAAGCCATTATGCATCTCTGATATAAAAAATGACAGCTTGAAGCCAGTAAAATAGTTGTTCGTTGGATCTTTCGTATACTTCACTCATTTCACCTCTATTAATGCTTTTTCTTTTGCCCTCATATCAAAAGAGAATGTCAATGGGCCTAAAATGTGGCCCATAAAGATCTCAAATATACTTGTCAGTGTAGTGTCCAGCATTTTGGCCCATTAAGATAGACACGGATTTGGTCCATTGAGATATACTGAACACAAAACATACAAATCTTTCTATAATTTTTTGGGGTATAAATTTGACAAACTAAAATATTGGCGGTAAATTGTAATTATTTATTTTAGGGTCCAATATTAACCAAAGAGGCCCCGACAAGTATTTGTTCACGGAAGATTTGGTGGCTTATTGACGATAATGATAAACAAAATAGGAAACAATCATCGATCACGTTTAACACATAACGCCTAATTTATCAAAGACCCAAATTTTATCCATATAAAAAGTCCAGATCTTTATCCAATTTTGGCACGGTACGCAATAAAAATTTCTCACCTTTCGATCTCAGCAACTTTTCTGCGAGAAATTAAGCTATGGCGAAGAAGGTTGAAGTAACGATGGAAGTTGGGAACGATGGTGTTGCTGTCATCACCATTTGCAATCCTCCTGTTAACTCTCTGGCCAGTACAAGTAAAAAGCTTCCATTCTCTGTGAATTAGATCATGAATGATTTTATCCAGATTTTTGGGTTTCTGTTAAGCTGAGTTCTTTTTATCTTGTTGGTACGAATTCCTCAGTTATTTCTGGGTTGAAGGAGAAGTTTAGAGACGCCAATCAGAGGAGTGATGTTAAGGCGATCGTGTTGACCGGTAAATTTACCTGGTTTAAAGGATTGAATTCGATCTTGTAGCTAGTGATTGTGAAACTGTAAACTAATATATTGAAGGGTTTAAAGACTTTGATCTTTTGTGGTGTTGCTTATGGTGTTTGAATGATTGTATCATTTTCAGGGAAGAGTGGAAGATTTTCGGGGGGTTTCGACATCAATGTTTTCCAGCAAGTTCATAAGACTGGTAAAGATTTTCTGTTGCAAGTATAGATATAAAGTGAAGCATCATAGTGGGTCCTGAGTTTTGATAATCTCGTTTCTTGGCAGGGGATTTGTCGCTTATGCCTGAAGTATCCGTTGAACTTGTGTGCAATCTGATAGATGGTATGTTGGAACAATTGCACGATGTGATATATATATATATATTAGATAGAGTTGCTTTCTCTAATCTCATGTTGATGCTGTTTCGGTTATTGAAGACTCTAGGAAGCCGGTTGTTGCTGCAGTTGAAGGATTAGCTCTTGGTGGTGGTTTAGAACTGACAATGGTGGGATTTCTATTTTTATGTCTTTTTAGAGGTATCTTTAAGTATTCTTTGTTTTATTGTTCTGATTTTTCTGCCACTCAAAATTCTTTAGGCATGTCATGCTCGCGTTGCTGCTCCGAAAGCTCAACTAGGCTTACCAGAACTAACGCTCGGAGTTATCCCAGGTTTTGGTGGTATGGATTTGTCTGTTTCAGCTTGTCTTCTTTCAAATAATGAGACCATTTGTCGGCTTGTTTTTCAGTGGATACCTTGCATTAGTGTTTGGTTAATAGTTAAGCTAATTGTATCTATGAAGGAACCCAACGTCTTCCTCGATTAGTAGGCCTTGCAAAAGCAACTGAAATGATACTGGTAGGGATGGTGTTTTTCGCATTTATCAAGTTTGTGGTAATCTGATTTGCTTGGCTGGGTATTTTTGTTCAATTATATTCTGGTATTTTGGCAGCTTTCAAAGTCGATATCATCAGAAGAGGGGCAGAAACTGGGTCTCATTGATGCGTTGGTACCACCTGGAGAATTGTTGAGCACGTCCAGAAAGTGGGCTGTAGACATTGCAGATGGACGTAAACCCTTTTTGCGCTCACTGCATAGGACCGACAGAATTGGTTCTTTGTCTGAAGCTCGTGCTATATTGAAGAGTTCAAGACAGTTAGCCAAGAAAATAGCTCCAAATATGCCTCAGCACCATGCTTGCATTGAGGTGATTGAGGAAGGAATAATACATGGAGGATACAGTGGAGTTCTTAAGGTATCTTTAGTATTCGACGGTGTATTTTTCACTTTTGCTGGAAAATTTTCAAGAGTTCTGACATAAATTATTTTTTGCTCATTGTTTCTCACTGGACATCCTATTCTTTGTTAATTAGGAAAGCAGGAATTTCTTAATTCAAAAATATCTACCCATCAGTTTTGATTTTGAGTTGGGGTAGTATCCTAGTTTGCTAGGTAGCTGAACTCTTTGATTTACTATGCAGGAAGCAGAAGTTTTCAGGAAATTAGTACTATCAGACACCGCAAAGGGTCTTGTTCATGTTTTCTTCGCACAACGTGCAACAGCTAAAGTAAGATTGTCATACTTGGTGATAAGCCTTCTAACTCTTTGGAATTTTTAGTTGCCTTGGAATTCACATGCAGGGATTGACTATCATCCAAATGCACTGTGTTTGTTGCTCTTAGTACTTCTAGTCCCACATTCAGTGTTCATCTTGAGAATCATCTAAAACGCTTTTCAGGTGCCTAATGTAACTGACTTTGGATTGAAACCAAGGCCGATAAAAAAAGTTGCAGTTATTGGTGGAGGTCTGATGGGTTCTGGCATTGCTACGGTTATACTTTTAAGCAATATAAAAGTTGTGCTCAAAGAAGTAAATTCGGAATACCTTTTGAAGGGAATAAAATCAGTTGAAGGTAGTATCTTATCCAGAACATATCCAGTTGCTGTTTGATAAAAGTTCCATCTTGGTCAAACCATATACTTGAACTGTTGTCTTTACAGCAGTTTAGATTTCAATACGTTGAGTCGGCCCAAAATAATATCTTCATGCAATATGATTGGTAAAATTATAAAAAAGCTATCTTGACTGACATGTTATCTATTGGAGAATGCAACCCTAAGATCTTAGAAAGGTGTATAGTGAGTTGTTTTGAGCCAAAAGAAGCATTCATAGCCAATGATGGCGTAATAGATTACATGTTTAATTACTATTTTGCTGTTTATGCAGTAAAATTAGTTTTTTCTTGTGACAGCAAATATCAAAGGCTTGGTATCTAGGGGAAAACTGACACAAGATAAAGCAGGCCAGGCTTTCTCGTTGCTCAAGGGAGTACTTGATTACACAGAATTTAAAGATGTGGACATGGTCATAGAGGTCCTTCAATTTCAGTTATCTGTTTTGCTGTTATCTGTCGTTCTCCTCAGTTGATTTGGTAGTTCGATTACAGGGTCAACTAGTATATAAATCTTCTGACTATAAGGCCTTGCTCCTGGTATCATTTTTCAGGCAGTGATTGAAAACATTCAGTTGAAACAAAACATATTCAAAGAAATTGAGAATGTCTGTCCACCCCATTGCATTTTTGCGAGCAATACATCTACCATCGACCTAGATGTAATTGGGGAAAAGACTAACTCCAAAGACCGCATTATTGGTGCACATTTCTTCAGGTCATTCTATGTTTCCAATGTCTCGAATATTTTCATACATTTCAGATTTATAATATAATTTACAAAGGTTTGCTTTCAACAGCCCTGCACACCTGATGCCCCTTCTCGAGATTGTTCGTTCAAAGAATACTTCTGCTCAGGTGATTCTGGATGTCATGACGCTTGGAAAGGCCATAAAGAAAGTTCCGGTGGTGGTTGGAAACTGCATAGGCTTTGCAGTGAACAGAACATTCTTCCCGTATACGCAAGCTGCACATATGTTGGCCAATTTAGGGGTCGACTTGTTCAGAATCGACAGTGTTATTACCTCTTTCGGCTTGCCATTGGGCCCTTTTCAGTAGATCTCTCCCTCCTTGTTTTGTCACCTACACTGTGTGTGTTTCTCTATGGCTATAGCAGCAACTGAAGAAAGCTTTATTTTTTTGTGATGACTCACTTCTTAGGCTTGGTGATTTGGCTGGACATGGGATTGGATTAGCAGTGGGGCCGATATATGCCAAGGTCTATGGTGACCGCATGTTCAAATCTCCAATGACCGAGCTTCTACTTAAGAGCGGGAGAAATGGTGTGTAATTGCTCTTACCTTTGTAAATTCCAAATGTGCCTACTTTTAACATTTGCCGCTTCAGGAAAAATTAATGGGAGAGGATACTACATATACGAAAAGGGAAGCAAACCAAAACCTGATCCATCAGTGCTTTCAATTGTTGAGGAATCGAGGAAACTGACAAATATCATGCCCGCTGGAAAGGTATAAAAAAGGAGAGGTCTTACAAACGTAGTACTACTAGTCAGTACTTATAAACTTGATGCGGTCTTGTCCTACTTTTGCAGCCTATATCAGTAACTGATAAAGAGATCGTAGAGATGATCTTGTTCCCCGTGGTTAACGAAGCATGCCGTGTCCTAGATGAAGGATTTGTGATCCGAAGCTCAGACCTGGACATTGCATCTGTCCTCGGAATGAGTTTTCCTTCTTATCGGTGAGGATTCTAAATCATAATCCCATAAAGCAAGGACGCATTTTGTGTTATTCTGATTTTTTTTGCTTCTGCTCTCATCTTATGCATTACCACGTCCAACCTATATTCATTTTTTTTTCATTTCGTTGAGTCTCTTCTGGTCACTTACCATCATCTATATCCAAACATTTCCCTTTGTTCTTTTTTGCCACCAATTAATTTGGTGATAATCGTTTCTTATGGTTAGTATTGTTTTTGACTTGTTGCAGTGGAGGAATTGTTTTCTGGGCAGATACTGTTGGACCAAAGTACGTATATGAAAGGCTGAAGAAATTGTCAGAGACTTATGGTGGCTTTTTCAAACCATCTAGGTATCTGGAAGAAAGGGCAATGAATGGAATGCTTTTGGTAAAGTCTCTCAATGCTCTTTTACATTTTATGATGTGGCAAGAGAACATAGTAACAACCAAGTTTTTTCTTACTGACAAACTCGATTCATCTCCTGCAAATGGCTGATTAGCATTAGACTTTTCATTTTAATCCCCAAGCAGAGATTGACATATAAAATATATAATTAGATCTGTGAAAGTAAATCTTTCTAAGCTAATGAATGCTATACTAGTCTCGTTATTGTCCATCTATTCATTTGATTTCACCTTCTGCATGGTAGTTTTCTTGATGAAGACTCCTGTTTTTGCCTGCAGAGTGAACCGAAATCGGCGAAGTCTCGACTGTGAACGTGCAAAAAGGTAGTTTGGAAGTTATGAGCAAAAGATGGGTTTCAACAAGTTTATGTTGATGACCAAAAAAAAGAACAAGTTTGGAGGACGAGAGGCTTACTAAATGAAAATAATAAATCAGTCTCTTGTTATTTCAAAGATAAATAAATATTAAGATATTTGTTTTAAAAACTTTTTGATAATTTTTATGTTCTTAGTGACGTCATACGGATATATGTTCGAATGTAATAAAAGCATAGAAGTACCAAGAACTGATAAACTTGTCATGAACTTATGACTTGCTTTAGTAAAGAGAAAATATGGACAGTCGTTTACATCTTTCCTAAAATTAGGGTGGTATATTCTAACTTCAAATTTACAGAAGTTGAAAGAGAAACTGAAAATGGAACACATGATAATTAGACATGCGAAGCAAGGATTTTCCAAAGCTAAATTAAAACAAAAAAACAAATAACTCGTGTAGTAAAGAAGCAAAGCTCTCCAAAAACCTACACTAGCCAGGGGCTTTAAAGAGGAGACTTTAGAGGAAAAGAAAGAGAAAAGCGAGAAGAAAGCTTAATGACACAATAAAAACTTGTGTATATTACTCTCCCTAATCACCTGCCAACGTGCTGAAGCCACGCAACCGCCTATGAGAGAAAGAATTATGGTGACATTACCTCATAGATTGGGATTGGTGGTGTTCTCTCTGGTAAGTTATTTATTTGTCCTAAGTAGAGTACAATCTCTTTTATTCAGTAGTCTTTCTTCTCTGATAAAGCTGGAGGTATATGAAGATGATGAGTTGCTGCAGCTGATGTAATTGTCATCAGCTGCGAATTGTTGGATGTAGGTTGAGAAGTGGTCCGTGAAGTTCCATTCACAATTGGTATTTGCTGCTGAATCCCATTCTCGGTTTTCACAATCGTTGTGGCGGGTGACTGTAGATGCCTTCTTGCCAAGGATGAACACTTAGATTCTGTAAAATAACAAACTTAACTAACTTTAGAGAAGATAGTTTCTCGATTAAATTGTGAGTGAAATACGAGGAAATTTGTACCTTTTATTTCCGCGTAAGAGATAAGTCGACTAAGGCAATCTCTGAATTTAGTTAACACAACTCTCTCTTGCTCTGCGTAAATCTCTGATTGGCCCTGTGAGTTTGTTCCACAGCCACCGGGGTCTACTGAACCATTAGGAGAAGTAGCTGCCACCATGAATATAGTGTCTTGTTCATGGCACATCAAGGCCAAAGTTGCTGGAGATAGCGGCTTTCCTTTAGAGGCATCAGCACCATCTGAACTTGTATCCTCTGGTCCATCCTTATCTACTGGATTTCCATCAGTTGCAACCATCACCACATCAACTGCATCTTTATTGCCTTGAGGGTGATCTTGTGCAGAAGAAGCTAAAGAAGTGTCCATTCCATCTTCCACCTGATTTTCTGTTTCCTTTCCTTGATCTGAGAAAATTATTAAAAAGAATCAATGATATATACATATAGATCGTAAACCTCAGAAATACAAGGTTTCAAAACTTTGAGTTACCTGTTAATGTCTTTGCTGCTTCTCCAGCTACAGAAACCAAAACAGAGCAGAGCGCTTTCACATCCTGCGGTTGGATTATATCTGCCAAGAGGGACCTTCAAAAAATTTACAACATACAGTTCAGTTTTAAGCAGCTCTTGGATCAGCTAGATATCTTGTAAACACTACTAATTTCACCTATATACAAACTTTGATGGAGCTAACAAAGTATTGCCACCAGCACGAGAAACAGTTGCCGCAGATGTGCCTGAAGTTGGACCAGTAGTTCTTCCACTATTTGCCTACATACAATTATAAGATTTTCTAAGCAACAGTCGGAAAGAAAAAAGTTCCATAAATGGATACACATATCAATACATGAATATGATAAAATGGTAAGTACCTGTGGAAATTGGCCAACTCGATGTGTATGTGAATCTTTGGTTGCTTGGTTGAACAAAATGTCTTGACCTTTCCTTCTCTTGGGTGCTGGAGAAGGAGCAAAGCCAGAGGAACCCACAGCTCCAGTTATGGCTGCATTTGCTGCTTGTTGGAGATAAGCCATGTGGTTGGCATGTTCACCATGAAACAGAGCTTGTCTCTCCTCACTTCCTTCAAAGTTTTTGCAATCCAAGCATTTGCAGTTCTCGGAACAAAGAATATTTGCTTGAAAGCACTCGCAATACTTCTTTAGGCATCCCGATTTCTTGCAGTGGCATCCTTTGTTATGTTTCCCTAACAACACAACTTCACCAATATCCTCCTGAAAATACAAATCAACAGTTTAAGCATCCCACAGTAACTTAGAAGTTTACAGAACTTTTTAGCGATCTAATCTAGTTCATCAAAGTCTCTCCACGATAACACAAACAGGAAACCTTTTCAGCAACAAGAAAAAAATGAATATGTAATATTTAAAACAGTAATATTAATCTTCCGTAAACAGCGTACCCTTTTATCCCGCACACCATGTGGACTGCTAGCAATTTTAGGCCTGAACGCATTTGGGTTCCGCTCCAGAGTTGCTTCCACAGCTTCTCGTCTTGCAGGTTCATTTTCAACATTGTTGAAGCAATTTACACAGTTACAACCGTCACAATATGTTCCGGATGCAAAGCATTCACAGTACCTGACAAGATAGTGCACAGTTTAAGTTTACAGAGGTTAAGCAAAAAAAAAAAAAATATCGACATGCAATCATATAACAAAATTTTGATGAAAAGCCAATCCCTAAACAGAAATGGAAAGACTCACAGTTTCAAGCAGCGCGAGTGTTTACAGTTACACTGTTTTTTCTTCTGAGGGGTTCCATCTCTAGCTTCCACAATAGGCCTTGGTCTAGAAATTGGAGATTCTGGCTTTCTGCGGAAATAAGAGAAGAAAAATTTGAAAATTTCACAAAACATTTATTAAGGCGAATGTGAGTTCTGGAAAGCCCAATCCGTGGACAAAAAAACCAATTAAATTAGTTTCACCGAAGGTTTAAGCTTTAGAAATTTTTCATCATCACCAATCAAATTTCTGCAAACCCCAACGGAGCTAAAATTACACATGTCTGTAATTTCCCAACTTCACTGAAAGCTCAAAAGATGAAACTTACGGAAGCCTGATTGGCGCGGTAAGGATTGGTGACTGTGGCGGCTGATTTAGCACCGTCATCACTGGTAAAGTCGGTCGTACCTGACCGATTCCTGTCGCCGAAGGAGGCCGTATCGTCGTTGCCGGTGAAGGGACGGAGGTAGTGACGATGGGTATCACTGCCGTAGCTACGACGGTAGTAGCCGCTTTAGACAGTGAATGTTCATCGGAGCCACTAGTAAAGTCGAGCTGCCTCGCTGGCTTCTTTGCCGGAAAACCACCAGAAGACTCTTCAACACCCTCCTTTGCTGGCGGGAATTCGCCTCCTCCACCGCTTCCCTCACCCATCTCAAAGATTTCGAATCTTGGGTTTTCAAAAAACCCCAGAAATTTTCCTTTTTTTCCCCAACCAGTAGTCACGCAGTTGGTAACAGCGCGAAAATAACGAGAAATTTCCAAATCAGCTCACAAAATCCAGATCCGAATCAACCCTGAGCGCGAAAATCACAACCAACTGGCAGCTGTTAAGAGCTCGAAACGGGACTTTGAATTTGATCCGCGTTTATATAAGAGAGAGAAAGGGATAAACTCAACAAAGAAAGAAATGGTAATTAGGGTTCTATTGGGTTTAAGCTCGAGAAGAAGAAGACGAAGCCCTCAGAGGAATTTTGGTAAAAAAACTAAAAAAACAGCGGAAAACAAATTAAAAGCAAAAAAATACTTTCGGTTTTGTTCTTCTTCTTCCTTCTCACACCATCTCTCCTCCTCCCTCTCTCTAACATGTTTTGAAATTTCAATTTTCTGTATTATATTGGACGGTTAGATTTGCGTAGCAATCTGATCGTACGGATCCTGTTAAATACACTGATCCAACGACTTGAATTCATAAATGCTTTAGGTCTTGTTTCTTTCCACCGTCCGATCTCATATGTAGTCAAAAATATCCAAGAAGCCTTTAAATTGCGTGTATAGAGAAATAAGCCAATTATAAAATGACACGTAAAGCAATACACACACCACTTCTCAAGCGGAAGCAGAAGCAAAAGAGCCCCGTAAAAAAGAAGAATATTTTGATTTCGCCCCGAAACTTTCTTTTGGTACTTGCACAAAAGGCACATTTTTTTGCTAAAATTCAAATTTAGAACAAAGAATCTAAGGTGTAATACAAGGTCCTATTAGATTTCCGGGAAAACTTCATAACTGTCTAAACCAAATTCTCAAGACATACACAATTTTGCATCAGTAAGAATTTCCCATTCTGTGTCTATCACCACCACCACGCCGATCATCTCGTTCTCCTCTGTCGAAGTAACTGTCACGGCGGTAATCTCTGACCGGTGGTGGACCACCTCCTCTCGATGACAGTGGTGGTCCTGGTGGACCATCTCTCAATGGCGGTGATCTACTCCTCTCTCTTGGAAGTCGTCCCCATCTGGCACCACGAGGCGGAGGTGGAGGTGGTGGACTGAGAGGTTGTCGTCTCTCATAGTGGGGTTTTGGGAGCGTCTCAGTATGGACCCAGTCAGATGCTCTTCTTCTGTTAGGAGGGTACTCAGGTTCTGAGTAATGTAGACGGTGGTCTCGTTCTCTGTCTCTGTCTCTCCATGTGGGAGTGTCATGTCTTGGTGGCGGGTAGTCTCTGGGCCAGCCACGTGGAGGAGACCTGTAGCCATTAAAGTCTCTTCTTGAGGAGTGATCCATAGGAGGAGGAAGAAGACGAGGAGGTGGACTATTAGGTGCATAGCGATGCCTCTTACATTTGTTGCAGTATTCTCGTCTCGCAAAGTTCAAGTTTCTGCATCTGTAACAATAGCAACAAAACAAAACATACAAATGAAATAAAGAAAATTAAGTAGATTGATAACGAACTTCTGTAGAGTTCATATAAAATACCCTGAAGATTTTATTAGAAAGTTCGAATAGCCAAGCAGACTTACAATGGATCTAGACAGTACCAATCTCCATCTCTTGGTTGCACCTTTGGGTTATTGTTTCTGCTTATCCCCTCACTTCCATGCGCAGGTCCAGGCCCATCTAAACCTCTTCCGTAAGGACGACCACCAGCTCCTCTAGGATAGGGCGGTGAATAGTCTCTGTGTCTCCCAGGTGCTTCCCTTCTGCTGCTAAACTCACGGCCACGAGGCAGAGCACCTGAATGATTAAGATCAGACCCATGCCGGTGCTCTTCATATCCACGACGGGATGGTGAGCTAGAACTTGCACGAGTTCTATGTCCTACACAAAAAAAGTTAGCCAGCATGAGGAGACTAGATCAACTACAGTGTAACAAAAGGTGCAAACTACTATCAGACAACAAAGTTCAAAAATCATCAAGGGCATTTTCTTAGCACACTGATAAAACACAGAGCACTCACACTATGAATTACAAGTCTGTTGGTGCCCCACTAGCAGTTTTCGGTGCAATACCAACATTTCAGCTCATTATTTTTTTCTTTTTACACTAAGAACTGAACAGGGAATGTTGATACGCATCTGTAGTAAATCTCAACAATACCCTAAGTGTCACTGAACTCTAAGCTAAACAAACCATAACAAATTTGTAGCATATCAGATTCTTACACCACTTACAAGAGAACCAGCAACCAATGGCATCAGACCAAGAATTTTCATTAGTGACATTGCCCAAACACTTATATACAAGAATATAACAGACCCTCAAAACAGAAGCATGACCCAATCAGACCATACAGACAGAACCTTCTATCTACAGGACCTAAGTACTTGCAGGCAAGAGAAAGCTTTATAATAAACACACAAAAGCAAAGCTCATTTTGCAATTCACACTTCGTCGCGGTAGGTATATAATTAACGTAGTTCATACCAACCAAATACTTTGATAACAAATTAATAGTTGAAAGTGAATAAGCTACACACGATTCACCTCATCGAATCCGCAAGTCAACAGGAGAGACAAAACATTGATTAAGACTCAGACAATCGCAAACATTGTGGTGAAGACACAAGTGATGCCTGCTTAGTTGTTCTGTTCTTCGTTGCCTCAATTCAAGAAATCGAAACCAAAAGGAGAAGAAACTCAAGCAGAAAAGAGGACTGGAATGTAAGTTTACTATATACGAACCATTGGAACCTTTATTGCGGTCCGAGCGAGGAAATGAGGGCCGGTCACGGGTGACTTCTCCAGGCTCACAGTCTTCGGCGGCAGTAGAGTCGCGGATGGTTTCTCCGTCGTTGCTTCCAGATGGACGCACGACGAGACTGCTGATGTGAGGCGGGTGATGCTGCATCGTCTGATCTCTTTCAGTCGACCCCATTTCTCTCCGATTGTCTGCTTACTCCTGGAATCTCGATGTCCGTTTCAGCACCCAAAAAACCTAGGGCGAGTGAGCGATAGATGTTGGAAACTGTTGCTTAATTATTTTTTGGCCTATCAACTTTTATTAAAATTTTAAAATAGCTCCTTAAGTTTTATATTTAACATTTTGGACATTTATGAATGCTTTTTAAATTCTTTGTCTTGTTTGTTGTTTTTTATTGCAACACAAACACACATTTCTGGAAAAATGAACTCAGCTATGATTTCTGAGTATGCTATTTATGATGATATCATTGAATGCAAGAACTGATTATGTAGTTTGGTTAACAGAAAATAAACTATCTAAGCAGAAACTCGATGACAGTTAGAATTGGTTTTTTTATTACATGGTCTAATTATTGAAGTGTTGCTCATTTAACGACGACGATGAGAGATAGCTATTACACATATTTAGTGAAAAGTACAAAACTGGGAAACCGATAAACAGAAGAACAAATATAACTAAAACAATGAAGAACACAGAACCCATGAAGCAAAACTTGTATATATGAATTTTTTATTATTTTTCCATTGTTACTTCAGATGGAAAAATAGGGTAAACATTGGCCTGGGCAACAAGAAGACTAGCTCTTTAGCTAGCTAAAGGCTAACACCAATTTTCCCGTTGTGAATGTTACCGTTTTCTAGACGATAGAGTAAAAAGGAAAAAGGATAAACAACACACAACACATATTTTGACAGAGTAGGCGTATTTAGGGGAAGTCGCAGGGATCAAATATCCCAGACATGGACCTGGCCAATGTAACCAATCTGACAAAGAGAGAAAAACACATAAAGCTAAGGTCAAAATGAGAGAAACAAGACACAAAAAGCAGAGTTGTGAGACTGGGAGAATAAGAATAATCACCAAACGTCAAAACCGACTTAATAGAATGCAAAGATTGATACGTAAACAACATGGCATAAGAAAATGCTAACAATATTTTATACGTATGCGGAAGCCAGATTAAAGAGTGTTTGCATCTATTAAGATCTAAGGCAAACACATGTCAGGTTCTGAAGGCAGGCCTAACTATATGACAGATTAATGTGTTTAAACTAGCGAGAGCTTTTGACTGCGTATGTACCTTAAATGAAATTCAGGGTCAGGGAAATTCTATTGTAAATCCACTGCTGGAAGGCTTTACATTCACAGGTCCAAAGCCGTCAAAATCTGAATCTGAATCCATTTCTCTGTAATCATTCCACTTTCTCGGAGAATCCTCATCTGGCCCACTTCTCGTTGGGGGCACATAGAGTTCTGAAACTGGAACTGGAAGAGGCTCTTCGCTGAAATATTTGTCATTCAGCAAGTCCGTAGCAGTAGCTCTACTAGCTGGATCATAACATATAAGCTTCTTAAGCAGCGATATCACATCTCCTGAATGGTTGGGAAGACAGCCTTCTATACCAAGAGGAGATTCTACTTTAGCAAATGAGATAGACTTGTAGTCTGGAAGATCGACACAACCTGGCCAGACCTCTTCATTCAAATTTCCCAGCACGTTGATTACTCTGCTGATCTGATCAATATCTGATATTCCTGGGAACAAAGGCTCAAAAGACAAAATTTCTGCAAACACACAACCAAGAGACCATAGATCGACCTCTAACCCATAAGTTATAGATCCATAGAGCAGTTCTGGCGGCCTAAACCAACGGGTTCCCACACAAGATGTCATCAAACCCTGTATACCATCCAATGCTCCATCAGCATCGTAAGAAAACGAGTTCCCACCAAAATCATCATCCATTTCACTAACTGTGCATGTTGCAAGGCAAGATGTGTCTCCATCATGCACGTTCGAATCCTTATCCGTGTCATCTCTTACAACCTGTTTAGCCTTGAGCTCTCCCACCTGTCGTAAGTATTCGTCTTTACTCATCGGTTCCTGTTCCTGACCATCGGACCCTTTCCTAGGTGAGTTCTCATAGTCAGGAATCACTTCTGGTGGTTCTGAGCTGGTTTCTCCATCTTTCTCTTCCAGTTTGTAAGCCTGTTGAGTTTCATCTAAAGCGATATTATCAGGCTCCATGAGTATCCTAGCCTGTAAATGGACCAAGAAGCCAACACACAATTACAAACACAATAGATTACTTCATAGAAACTCTTGATACACTAAATGAGAACTTCTGGCCACTTGATTACACTAGCTCTTCCAGATATCAGGCAAGCAAAGCATTTTATCCAAGACTTAATCAAGATTTACTGATATTTAAATTTGTGCATGAAAATTGGAATGACAAAAATCAGTATTTATAATCACCTGACCAAAATCTGCAAGCTTAAGCACTCCATCATCAGATATCAACATATTCCCAGGCTTCAAATCTCTATGTACAATCAAATTCCTATGGCATGCATCAACGCCAGATAGAATCTGAATCATCCATCTTTTAATCTCCCCAACCGATAATCCATCCCCTTCTTTTCCCTTCTTCCGTTTCTTAGCATCTCGGATCACGGCGGCGAGATCCGACTTGAGGAACTCGAGCACAAGCACAGCGTTCTCATCCTCTCGCCAAAAGTACTCGTGCATAAGAACGACATTAGGAGATCCACGAAGGATAGTGAGCGCATCAATTTCCCGAAACGCCGACTGGTAATCAAAGATCTCCTTGAGAGCTACAACGAAACCATCGGAAAGACGGCGTGCTCTGTAGACGTCGGCGTAAGCTCCGGATCCGACTCGCTCAAAGATCTCATACTTAGCGATTATCTCCGGCCGGGTATGGATACTCCAACTACTCGCCGGCTGTTTATCCATTTTCTCTTATTACGGCGTCGTTTTCATTTGCGGATCTTTCCTGATAATGAATTTATATATAGCGCTTTCGAATCCCGTTTAAACTCTCGTTTCCAGGTCTTAAATGACTTAAATACCCTCATGTTTTCTTTTGTCACATATATTTTTCTCTTTTACTTGTTTGAAAATTGTGGATCAAAATAAATTCAATTTGCATAAAACATAAACTTTAGAAATTATTTTTGTTACTTGAATTATATTTTTGCCGACAAATTTGATTCGTTTTGAGGGGAATTACACTATTTAATCTGCATTTTCATCAAAGAAAAATCAAGATCCAAATTTGATAAAAAGATCCAAAACTTGTTAACAAGGCCAGAAGTAATACAGAGAATCTACCAATCTACACAAACAAAAACAGAGAAAGGAGCTTCACATACAAATAAGAGAACCAATAGTTCCCTTATCTTCACAGTTGGAGAATCTCATCCTACAAACCACAAAACAACCAGACAGAAAGTCACAATGTTGTTGAGACTTGTGTTGTGTCCTAAGCCGCGGTGCAGCCTCCACAGACAATACTCCTGCAGATATTTTACAGATGAAATTGGTAAGAATCCTACTTGTAAAGTTCTCACTTCAAAAATAAGAAGCAATCTTTAAAGTGCTTACGCAATGGAGCAACCAGATCTTCTGTGTTTCTTATTCCTCCTTGTTGTCACTTCCTTCCTCCTTGGAGGCTGAAGAACCACCTTGATCGCTGTGTCAAACACAGCTTTCACATTCTACAACAAATCCAAAGCAAAGTCACCAAAAGATTCCTACAAATACACACCAACACATTCCATTTTGAGTCAGGAAACTTACCTGTTGAGTTTTGGAGCTGCACTCAATATAAGCAGCTGCACCTATTTGTTTCCTCAATTCCTCTCCCTGTCTCCACAAATCGTAAGCTTGATCAAGCTTTTCATATCTTTAAGATTCTTTTCAAAAACATAACCAACAGCAAGATTACACATTATACCTGAGTAGAGGTAATGACATTGGTGTGATCTGCGAGGTATCCCTTATCGTCCCGGAGATCTTAAGAACACCCACGAGGTAAATGTAACAGCCAAGAGAAATTCAAAACAAACTCGATACAAGTAATATCTGCAATCTAAAACTCACCTAGCTTTGTACCAACAAGAACTATGGGAACATTTGGTGCAAACCGACGAAGTTCAGGCATCCACTGTCAAAAACAACATTCAGATTCAAAACATATATATACATATCAACAAATTGACAATCCAAAACTATTACAATGCAGAGGAGGATTCAAAACATTTACCTTCTTTAGAACATTTTCGTAACTCGCCTTGCTGATAAGCGAAAAGGCTAAGACGAAGATATCAGCTCCTCTGTAACTCAATGGTCTCAACCTGCTGTAATCTTCTTGACCTAAACACACCAACAAAACAATAAACCATTAAATGAATCTGAATCATCAATTTCAAATATTTAGCTCATTGAATTCAAAATTAAAGTAGAAATTTTGTTTTACCTGCAGTGTCCCATAGCCCTAAATTAACAATTTGTCCATCTACAGAGACATTGGCACTGAAATTATCGAACACAGTCGGTATATAATCCTGCCATACATTGAAAAAAACATCAAGAACCATGAATCATGCATCAAAAGAAACCCTAGAAACTGTAAATCAAAGTAAGAAAGAAACGAGCATTAATCGAAATAAACCAGAAACGAAATCTCTTAAACCCAGAAAGAAATAAACAAAGCTTGACAATGAAAGCTTCTTAAGTGTAAAACAAACAATTTTAGAGAAAACTCACAGTAGGAAACTTGTTGCTAGTGTAACAGATAAGCATACATGTCTTTCCGACAGCACCATCTCCGACTGTAACACATTTGATGAATTTCGAAGCACTCATTCTCTGAACCCAATAACCAGAATTCAAAACCAAAAAGATAAAGGGAAATAAATGAGCAAAAACAGAAGACTTTTTGTAGAAGAAGGAAGGTGGTGAAGAAGACTAGAAATGAGCTTAGAAGAGACGCTTGTAGCTAGTATCCAACTGCTGCGACAAAAAAGAGTGTAAATTTCGAAATATTTGTTCTCAAAAACCAATGTGTCGGATACTCAGGTTCGTCCAAGTCAAAGTCTCAAAAAGAAAGACTTTATTGTCCCTCTCAATAAATTTCAAAAACTCAGCAAAGTGAAATAATAAACACCACAAATTATTTGAAACCCACTCTTCGTTCTTCTTTTATCTAAAAGCTGGATTATTAAACGGTAAAGTTGAAACACGTATCGACCGTTGTAAGATACGACACGGGTTCGACTTTTGTACTCTTTTTGGTATCCAGCTAAGGAAGTGTTTGGTGTGTTTGTCTTGGGAGTTTCATGTATCTTCTCCTTTGGATATACAGTATCTTGAGCCCTTCAAGGATCTATATGGAGCCACCTGTATTTTATTTTATTCCGGGAGTTTCACTCGTGATAAACAATCTACTCTTTTTTTTAAGACATCTAAGAGCTTACTTCTGTAAATTTTGTAATTCACTAAACACTTCGAAAACAAATGTAAACATTCTTCTTTTACAACAACTTTCTGTCTCATCGTCTTAATTCGTTTAAATCCTATTATATAAAAATTAGTTTCAAAGTATTAATCAACGGGATGTCAAATCTAACGATTTAAAATATTCTATATTTCTATCTTATTATATAAAGTTAGATTTCAAAAGTTACTAATCAACATGATTGTTGTACATGTCAAATTCAACGATAAAAAATTATTATGTAATTATATTTTATTTCAAAAAAGATAAAATCAAATCTTTTTATATAAGGTCGGTTTCAAAAGTTATTAATCAATGAGATTGTTCCATATGTTAAACCTAACGATAAAAAATTATTCCATATTTATATTTTATTAAAAAGAATAAAATTAAATATTATTATATAAAGTTGAGTTTCAAAAGAAATTAATCAACGAAATTGTTCTACATGTCAAATTCAAAGATCAAAAATTATTATGTATTTATATTTTATATTAAAAAATAAATCTTATTATATAAAGTTGGATATCAAAGTTACTCATTAACAGAATTCTTCCACATGTTAAATCTAACGATCCTAAATTTTGAAATTTTATTATATATTTTAAAATATATATCTTTTTATAAATGTTTATATTTACCACGAAATATTTATCTCTATTCACAATACTAACATAAAAAAGATTGTAAATAATTATTTTCATTTATGATTATAAAATAAAAATAATCACATATATTTGTTTCATACTAAGTATAAAATAAAATAATATTAGATTTTTATAAAAATATAAGTAAAAGATGTAAATATTAGTTTAACTTATAATTTTTATATAATATTTTTTAAAATATTATTCTTATTTTTGTCAACCATTCTATATTAATAATTCAAACACTCATAATCACGGATAAGAGTTTATAAATTGATGATCATAAGATGTTTATCTTGCATATCGGGCAAAAGTATGCTCTATAATTCAAAAAACGGGAATACAATAAAGGCCAAAACTATAATTCAAAAATACTCGTAAATCACACGGATCATTATCTAATTATATTCTAAACGAAAGATTTAGTTATTATCAACAGGAAAGATAAGTCTTATTATTCTTTTCTCAATTCCAAATTACTACGTCATATTTAAAATAGAGTTTTCTGCAAAAAGAAAACAAAATCTTTAAAAATAATTTTATTTTGCAATTTAACTCTCCAACTAAAATGCAAGTTAATATTACCAATTTTGTGCAATATAACGTTGTGTGATTCCGCTATTATTATCAACTATCTAAAATTGTGATAAGTATTATATTAAATTGAAATTCAAATGATAAAAAATTGAAATCTACTCTTAAAATTTTAAATATCTAACGTATTCGATTGTAAACAAATATTTTAAAATTTGTATAAGAGTTATAATTGATTTTAAAGTTGATGATATTGATTTGTATTTTTTTTTTAGAATGTTTAATTGCAAAATATGGTCAGTAATTTTATTTTTACAGAAAACTCTGTTTAATATATGGCTTGGCATATACTACATTTTTCGAAATATAAGACTTTTAAGGTAAATATATTGAAGAAGTGAGATTCAAGAACTCTAATTTTATCATTAACTGAAAATTACGTACATCAAAAGTATTATATACAATTACTCAACCGGTTCAACATAATTGTATAATCAATTAATCATATGAACCAACATTAACCAATCTATATAACCAATACATGCCCCTCAAATCTCTGAATCCGAAGCTAAATCAGAGAGAAAGAGACTTGATATTGACAATCTATCAAGTATAGAATGAAAGGGTCCAGAGTGAAGTGTCTTGGTTAGAATATTCTTGAATTAGTTTGAACTAGAGACATGGAAGAGTTTCAAAAATTCATTCTTAAATTGATTTCTAACTATATGACAATCAATCTCTATATGTTGTGATCTTTCATCGAAAATATGATTTGAAGCTATGTGGATGGCTGATTTATTATCACATCAAAATTTGCAGATTAATACATTATAATCTACTAGCTCACATGTGGCTAAAACTATACTGCCGAATAATTTTCTCAAATTATGTACATCAAAAATATTATATACAATCATTCAACTGGTTGAACATAACCGTATAATCAATTAATCATCTAAACTTTAACCAATCTATATAACCAATAAGAAATACCTATATTTAGAAACTTAAATTTTTATTAATAAGAATTATTGAATATTGTTTAATATATTCGACCAATCAAATGAATACTGCAGAATATTAAAGTAGTGATTTTTTTTATACACAGTATTATCAAGCTCGGATGCCCCCAATTTTGAATGACATTTTTGTATTATACTGTGTAGTTATTCATGTTGGATTGATATAGCTGTAGGGTTTTTCTTTTTTCCGCAAACAAAGATTAATATTACCAAAAGGAGCATAAAGCTCTTAGTCCTTATAAGGTGTCTCCTCTCTCTCTTTATCTAGTGTGTAACTGGTGACTTAGTAATTGTGTAATTTTTCACATTCCTCAATTCCATTTTTACCAGTTGAAGTAAGAGAAAATGTGAAATGGTGAAGAATTTTTCACTTTTCTTTCTAAAAGCTTTTTAGTTTTTTATCATTTTTTTGTTCAATAATACATTTAATTAAATAAAGATGGGTTAGATTTCACCTTTTGTTTCTTTTTCAAAGATGCATTTTAATTGTTTTGTCTTTACTTTTTCTTTCATGTAGTTTCCAAATATAAGTATTATCCCTGTATGTAACTATTATCTTTTAGATTTTATTTTTCATTTGTGTAGCATGAATAAATATGACTAGGCATGGATATTCGGATATCTATTCAGATTTGGATCGAGTTTTGGGTTTTTGGGTATAAGCATATAAAACCCGTTCATGTATTTTAGAATTTCGAAATGGGTTCAGTTTGGTATATTTCGGGTTTGGGTCAGATTCGATTCTTATAAATTGCATTGTATTGGGTCAGTTTCGGTTCGGGTTCGAGTATTTTTATTTAAATCTTAAAAAAAAACTAAAAAACTTCTTAGAGAAGTCATAATTTAATTTTTAAAATTAAATATTTCTTTTTTCATTCATTTAATTCAGATTAATATATGTAGATTTATAATTATAATTTTGAATATTTAGGTAATAAAAAATTATATATATAATTATTTGAAAATATGTAATATATTTAGGGTATTTTGGGTACTCATTCGGGTTTTGGTTTTTATCCGATCTGGTTGGGGTATCTAAATTTCGATAATATAAAACCCGTTCGGGTATTTTGTCGGATTTGATTTGGTTCGGATCATCTTATTTCAGATTAGATTCGGATCGGATTTCGAGTTTCAGGTATTATGACCAAGCCTAGAATATAGATGTGTATACCTTTCATATGTATACATGCAGAAATAATGTATCAATTAGAAAAATATGATGATTTAATTTTTATACAATGCAAACAAAATGTATACGTGATGATTATTAAATAACGTATACATTGCATAGAGAAAAAATGATGATTTAATTTTCATACAATATTATTTTTATTTTTTGAAGTATATAGTAGTTATTTTATTTTTTCAAATAATAACTTTTCTTACAGAATTTAGTCAGATTCTAATTCTGTAGTTACCATTTAAATTTAAGTTATTATGCAAGATTCAGCATAAAAAATAAAACTTTTTGCAGATTTTATATTCAGCACAATACTATAGTTACCATTTATACCTCTAGTTTCAAGTAGCTTATATCTGTCTTTTATCTTTCTCTTCTTTCGAATAAGATTACTTGATTTAGTTTTCTTAATAAATCATTCAATAAAAACACAACATTTATTATTAGAAACAAAAGTCACTACTTGGTCCACACATCTTATTTATCCGTTACATTAGTTACCACTACAGATACAGATCCCACACTTATTAAGTTATCATTCTGATTGAAGCTTGCTTGCTTCTAGGTGCAGGCAACAAACCAACGAACTTAACGAGAATATCAACAGAGTTTTCCGCAGCGAGACTGCTGAATATGTTGGCTTCGTTGGACACGTCGGAGCCGCCACCAGCAAGATCGGAGAGGGCACGGATGACAATGAAAGGAAGGTTTTGCTGGTGGGAAATGAGAGCCACGGCGGCACTCTCCATTTCAACGGCGGTGGCATTAAACATGGAGTTTAGGAAAGTCCTGTAAGCTGCATTATCAACGAGGACGCTTGCACTCATCCCATGGTTAACGATGGTCACCTTTGGTGGTCGAGGAAGGCACGTGGTGTTCACACATTGTGGTAGCTTTGTGTCCTGTATCCACGTACCAAAGACACAGTAATGCCCAAAGACACAGTAATGCATTATTGTACTATATGTTTATAACTAAATAATTGAATCTGTAGTTTAATAATTTTATAATAGTAAAAAATGAATTTAAATATAATGTTCGACAGGCTTTCGTATCTATGAAATTAGTCTGGTTTGCTTAAGTCATCCACGTATAAAACTCTAATCTAGTTTAGTAAAACCTCGAGTTTGCGGGCAATGTCCAGGTAGTATTTGTCAACGGGAATCCAAAACACATGTTCTCGTTCTTCAGGAGTTCCGGTGACCGAAAAGATCTCTTCCGGTTGGTACCAAATTCGGTTAAGTAAGTTATTGGTTCGGTTACTATGTTTAGAAAATTGGAGATAACCAACTTCCCTAGTATAGTCTCCACCAGATTCTAGAGCCAATTCGTTGTCAATCCCATCTCCATACCTCTGCATTCAAAATGTTGTTTAAACTTAATTATTTATCAATTTGTATGTTACCATCAAAAGTATCTTTTTGTCAATAACCACTTGTAACACCAAAATTAATATTTTAATGATATAGAGCTTATAATAAGATTTTGGTCAAATGCAAAAGATTTACAAATCAATGCTTATGTTCTTAAGAGCTCTAAACCACAAGTTTACCAACTACAACATAAATAAACATATATATATTTGCACATATATTGATATAAGAGTACAATACATTAAACTTACTATAAAAGTAAAAAAAAACTTACGTGGTCCAATCAGTACTGATGATGTGTCAGTGTGTTTTGTTTTCTCAATACCTTGGTAATTATTTTACCTCAATTATTTTATGGTTTTGGCAAAGAGCCAAATTTCAAAACCCTTACGCAACGTACGTACCTGCCAATTCCAAAGTCCACAATGTGCCCAATATTTAGGAATAGTGACGTCACCAATCTCAAGGTTAACGTTTGCGTTTCCAGCTATTCCATAATGCAGAACTCCTTTCAGCTTAAACAAGGTCACGAGTAATGTGTTGTTACTCCTGCATTTACCTGTTTTCATTAATTGAAGTTTTTATATATATGAAACACATAATATGTTTTTAATTATTTTCACATATAAATAACTTACCATTCCAATCCGCACATCACGATGAGCACTGGTTGGTTTGATAACTTTCCAAATCGAAATTTTCGACCTACATAAATAAACCAAATCAATATATATCACATAAAGAAGACGAAAAAAGGTAATTATGAGTTTATAATTCTGATGCATAAATTCGATTGTAATTTAAAAAATGTTCATATCTATATAACTTTAAAAAACGAAAAATATGAACCTGCAAAATCAATGAAAGACAGAGAATCAGATGGAACAAAGGCTTTAGAGTCAAGAAGAGGGTTTAGCTCATAAGCATTTGGAGCAACAATCCCTAAATAAGGACCCTTTTGATTTATCCACACTATTCTGGCCATAATACCGCGAGGTATCTCACACTTTGCTTCTGCTAGTTTTGGAGAGACCATCTTTACAAACTAGCATAAGCTGCCAAAGATGACCATGTTTACAAACACATGAATCTAAAACCACTATCGGCGAACCCCATACAAGTACTCAATAGATTCCAACAACTAACGGAGAGGTGTCTGAAGAGCGGCAACGTTGAAGCGCACTACATCAAAGACATCCAAAAATACTTCTACTATAACCACACCACATAGGATTGGCGCATCTAAAAACATCGGATAATGGAGAATATGATGATGGTATCTATCTTTATGGTATAACTATGTTATACAGGGGAAAATTACAGGAAGGGAAAACATACTTGGACAAATTAGGGTGAAAACATGACAAAAGCAAAGCGGATCACTGTTGGAAAAATAACAAAAGATCATTGCATGGGCTACGAGTCTTAAGGAAAAACGCTACTTCACAACACTAAGAAACAACACACCGGATGCAACCTAGACAAACTCAGCATACACTGCAACAACTGCTACGTACTACTACAAACAAATGGTCAAATTTGTCTTCATCATTTAAAGAACCAACAACGCTTAAAATCAAAGTAATATGATCTATATCTGTTCTAGGAAAGTGTATCTATCCAAAATATGAAAATATGATCAAACTTGCACGCCAAGGTCAGTGTCAAATAAAGACTACAAAAACTGTAATGAAACATAACCCGAACATCAATCAAACATTAACAACATACCATCCACATCTTAAGTTTTGGGTGTTACGGGTTGTTCCTTTGACTTTTCCCTTTCACGCACCAGAGCAGTTTAAACATCTCCCCTTTTCGGTGGTGGCAAAGAATGATTACTGCCAGCAATAGTTGAGACAGGTACACTTGAAACAGGAGCATATGTGATAGAGCAACGACCACATCGTACATAACCTGTGTTTATATAATAAAAATATGCAATTATGTTGTTAAAACTAGATGACACCTCAGCCTATAATTGTAGGTGATCTTTTGTGACTAGAATCAACATTTTTCTCATACCATGAAGCTATATATGAATAATGAACTTAAGCTAACTCTGATTTATTGCTATGTTGTTCTAACAGGGTACTAGTCATATAACGTTAAATTTTAATCATTCGTTGAATTAAAATAGTAGTCGGTACAATTAATAAATAAGAAGAAGGGAATTCATTCCTTGATAATACTCAATTCATACTTCAAACCCTCTTTCTTTTTTCTTTCTGGTCAAAACGTCAAGCAATCTTTCTAAAACCCCAAATAATACAATATGAAAATTAAATGACTCCCTAAAATCAGTTCTAGTGGATAAAACAGTAAAATTCAACTTAAACACTTAACAAAAACATTTCTTCACGAGAATCATTTAAATATATATAATTTTCAAAAAAATAATGTCATGTAAACTCTACAGTTAGTTAACAATTCATCTATTGAATATTAATAACATTTTATAAATTTTAGGACGTCTTATTTCAGTCAAAAGAAGTATGGATAAGATGATATGGAAGAGATATAAGTTCAAACACGTTCGTGTTAATTTTTCTAATCAAGTTATACATTTACGTTGTTATGTTCTGTTATAATACTGAAGGTAAATTATTTATGAAACAAAAGTTAGGTTGTTACATTGAAAAATAAAAATATGGAAATTTTGTCATTTTACGTGACTCACTCCAATTGGATGGAAATATAATTAAATGAATCCATACAAAAAAATTTTTGGACCACATATGTTATAAAACTAATTCGATTTTTGTATTAATCTGAAATAAAATGGTGAGATATTCAACAATAGAAATTAATACTAGCTACAGGATCATGCCATAGTATATGCTTATAGTATATGAATGTATGTATATATCGATAGATAGTTAGATACGTTGATTCAAAAAAGTTGGAAAAAAAGGCACAAGATTCACATGTACAAAATAGAAACTAAATTTAATTACAATAAACAAAAATTATAAATTAGTATTATAATAATTATTATGAAGGAAAAAGGAAATGGTCCGTACTAGTCCGAACCTGAAGCCCCAATCGCTGCAACTCTCCAGTAGCCACGCCGCGAAGCTAGGGTTTATCTGATCGTCTCGTTCCTGGTTTTTAGGTTCCTCATCTTCTTTGTTTCCCCTTCAATTTCGATTTCTGCTTTTCTGTTTCAATTTTTTGTTTTCCAGCAGCTACTTTTTCTCGCGGTCTTTTTTTCTTTTTTGCTTTTTTGATGTAAATCTGTCTAATTTTGAGCTGATTTGGCACTTCTGCTGCGTAGTTAAGGAAGGTTCTGATGATTTGGAAGTCTGGAAATTTGGAGTGATTTTGTTAATTAAGTTTAGTGAATTTGATTTTCTTCGTTCCAGCTTCTGCTAGTAATTCTGGAACTCTTTAGCTGACAGATCTGCTATTTTTATAGTTTACTCGATCTCATA
Source organism: Lepidium didymum (assembly GCA_963920545.1). Classification (NCBI taxonomy): domain Eukaryota; kingdom Viridiplantae; phylum Streptophyta; class Magnoliopsida; order Brassicales; family Brassicaceae; genus Lepidium; species Lepidium didymum. Next base: position 4,224,559 of record OY986980.1, read on the forward strand.
CCTCCGATTTCTTCTGGTTCTGGATTTGTTTTGATTTATTTATCTTTTGTTTTAGTTGAGAGAGAAATGAGTGCGAGTCCTTCTGTTTCCCATAAACAGATGGAAAAAGCTTTCCCCTTTTGCTTTGTTTCCATTTTTTACTTTGGATCTTCTAAACGGAAATGTTGAATTCAAAACCTAAGTTGTGGAAATGGTTTGTTTGTTGTCACAGTACTAGGTACTGGTAGGAGTGAGAAGGCTGTTCTGGGAAATTGCTGGATTGTTCGTTCTTTCAATGGGTTTGTTTATAAGGTACTAAAATCCTAAGTTCGATGTTTCTGATAGTACTGGTTGCTTGATATAAGCGACAATAGGATTGATTTGGGAAGAATGTGGCGTTGGTTGCTGTGTTGTAAGTCAAGCAGACTCGATTACCAAAAGATCAGATGTGTCTTTATTTAAAATCAGAGAAAGTTTTTCTTATTTTGTACAACAATCTATGATTCTAGAAATTCCTAGATTTCCCTTCTGTTCTTGTATTTAGAACCCACTTATTAGCTTATAGATATTCTGCCCTTGTGTATTATGATGTATTTTTTCTCAGATTATAGTCAAGATTGTTTGAGGATATTCTGACGGTCCTTTGAGCTGCTCAGAGTTACTAAAAAAGTTTGACTAGAAAATGGAGGATGATAATGGGCTCGAGCTCAGCTTGGCTCTTTCTTGTGGAGGATCATCAGGAAAAGCTAAGGGTAACAATACTAATAATGCTGGAAGCTGCTCCGAGAATCATAGGGCAGAAGGAGGAGATAGAAGTGCTAAAGTGATTGATGACTTCAAGAATTTCCTACATCCAACTTCGCAAAGACCAGCAGAACCAAGTTCTGGTTCTCAGAGAAGTGATTCTGGTCAACAGCCTCCACAAAATTTCTTCAATGACCTCTCCAAAGCTCCTACAACTGACGGTAAAGCTTCCACGAAACCTTTGTGGGTGGAGAATGAGACACGGAAAGATGCAGGAAACAAAAGAAAGTTCCAGTTCTCGGGGATGAATGATGAAAAGAAGAAAGAGAAGGACTCGTTACATGTTGATATGCATGAGAAGAAGACAAAAGCATCCCATGTTTCCACCGCCACAGATGAAGGATCAACAGCTGAAAACGAAGATGTAGCAGAATCTGATGTAGGTGGTGGTTCTTCTTCCAACCACGCAAAGGAGGTGGTTCGTCCTCCCACTGATACAAACGTGGTTGAAAACTTAAACGGTCATAGGAAAAGCAACCATGGCGGATCTGGCGCTGAAGAGCTTACAATGGGCAACATGGGTTACACCGTACCTTTCACGGTTCATCCTCAGAATGTCGTAACTAGTATGCCTTACTCTTTACCAGCAAAGGAGTCCGGACATCACACAGCAGCTACAAGTCTACTGCAGCCTAATACTAATGCTGGAAATCTCCCAATTATGTTCGGATACTCACCGGTCCAGCTCCCAATGCTAGATAAAGATGGTTCAGGAGGGATTGTTGCGCTTTCTCAGTCTCCATTTGCCGAAAGAGGCCCATCAAACACGGGTAAGCAAACCTTTCCCACAAACGATTTAGAACTCGTTACTACACAAATAGTAACTTAATTTTTCTGTCTCCCAAAAAAGCTACTGCAAAAGGCGAGGGAAAGCAGCATGTTGCAGAAGAAGGCTCATCTGAGGATGCATCAGAACAACCAACAGGAGACAACAATACCGGTCTCTCTTTTGACTTTTCCGCCATAAAACCTGGAATGGCAGCAGATGTGAAGTTTGGAGGATCTGGGGCACGTCCTAACCTACCATGGGTCTCAACCACCGGGTCAGGCCCGCATGGTCGGACAATCTCAGGTGTCACATATCGATACAACGCTAACCAGATCAAAATCGTATGCGCTTGCCACGGCTCGCACATGTCGCCAGAGGAGTTTGTGCGACATGCAAGCGAGGAGTATGTTAACCCTGAATCATCCATGGGAATGACCGCGGCTTCAGCTCACACCTGAAAAGTCTTCCGGACAAAAAATGTCAGAAATCTTGTGTAACAAATGGAAGAGTTCGTAATGAGTTTGTTTTGGAATATACATTTATTATGTCTACTCGGTCGGATCAAACTCTTAAGGCTTAAGCCAAAGTTTTAACGGAGCTCTCTGCTATGTTGTAATCTTTCTGCTTATTTTGTTCTTCAATTCAACTTTATGTAACCAGTAAGCTTCTTCTTTTCCTTTTCGTTTTTTTTTATATTGAAAGGAAGTTACATTATGTTTAACTAGAAGTCTATAATAATACTATCAGTATATTTTTAATTTTTGTATAAAATTAAGAATATATATCTTTCATATGTAGATCATATACTAAATCAATAAATCATAATACAAATGCATATTCATGAAACCGAAAACTAAGCTAAATAATGGAATTGTAATGGAAGAATGATGCGCAATGCATGGAGCACAGTTGGCACTGGGCAGATGGGTTTTAACTTCTAAAGAGATAATTGAAACAAAATTTTAGATTTATGAAATGATTGAAAGACTAAAATAATAATGCATCGAAGCCATCACTCAATCATGCAAAAATAAAAACTTTGACTTTTCTTTTTGCTACCGGAATTTTATGCAGCTGGTCGCTGACTTCTACTTATTGTTCCGGCAAGTGCAGCAAAAACGTTTAATTTTAAATTTAATTAAAGTTAAACTATTAAGCTACATGTCCAACATGTTTATTACTAGCCAATGGTTTTGTTAGAAATAGTAGTTAGTTTACAACCGTGACTTTCCTTTTTAGTTTTAACAAATAAAAATATCCATTATGAAACCATAATTAGAAAACTTAGAACAATCACTTATACTCTAAACAAAATATGATATATATATATATAATGATAACAATTTGATCAACAAGATCTGATATATAACTTAACATTCCAAACCTAAATAAAATTACGTAGGACTACGCAATTTCTTTAAATCGATTTTGATGGAAAAATTTGTAAAAATATACATTTAACCATTTGACTAAATAACTTTACTTGACATATATATATATATATATATATATATATATATATAATTTGACCAGTAATATAACTTTTATCAATAATTTTATCGATAAAATCGATCTGTAACTCAAATTCCTCTCTAATCCTATCACAGAAAACTACATAATTTCTTAAAGTTCAAAAATAAATATTTAACCACTCACACTTTTCCAAGATATATGTACATATATAATTTTAGTTTTTTAGTTTATAGATCAACAAAAAAACAATTATTTCAGTGTAGAGTAAATTGTAGGTGACAATTATGAATGTCTTAATTGTAACAACAATATTTGGCACTCCCTATACTACGAAAATTAATATGGATTTCGTTTGGTTCAAGGTCTCTAGCTCTATATAAAACCAAACCAGACATAAATGTGTGATGCAATTTGTAATTATATATAAAATGACAAACAAGTTTGGATTAATATACACATAGTTGAATACCAATATGAGGTCAGCGATGATTCATCCAACAAAATGTAAATTGTTATTAGGTAATGTAGCTTAGAATAAGACAATGAGGAAGCTACACCAAATGTTGTCACATTGCTTACGTAATTCTATTAATTTATCACTATGCAGAAAAAATAATAATAAAAAATAACAACTCTCTCTAACATGTATTCTCATTTTCTCTCCAACGAAATTTCATAAACTTTCCCAAGAAAATCAACAACCAAAAAGTTTCATTCGGAATCGAAAATCTTCATCTTCCATCGATGTATCAAATCTTATTCGTTCTTACAATCCTCCATAGTTATCAATATGTCTCTGCTCAGCTTCCTCCTCCACCGTTCAGAAACGCCGATCTTGTGGCCAATTTTGAGCCGAGTTTAGCCGTCGTTACCGGAGTTCTCGCGATTATGTTTATACTCACTTTTGTTCTTCTCCTCTATGCTAAGTGTTGCCACATCGATCTTCGGTCAGGTTGGGGCGAGAGAAGACGGCAAGATCATCGTCTTCGTCAAGGAATATTCTTTAACCGGTCAATGGATTCATCGGATCGATTATCCGGTTTAGACAAAACCGCAATTGAGTCACTTCCTTTGTTTAGATTCTCTGCTTTAAAAGGATCAAAACAAGGACTTGAGTGTGCTGTTTGTTTGTCTAAATTCGAAAGTGTTGAGATTCTTAGATTGTTGCCTAAATGTAGACATGCTTTTCACATCGGATGTATTGATCAGTGGCTTGAGCAACACGCAACGTGTCCTCTTTGTAGAGATACAGTTTCAATGGAAGAAGATTCCTTTGTTTATGGAAACAGTTTCAGGTTTTTGAATCAGTCTGAGAGAAGAGAAGATTCGAGCTTGGAGCTTTACATCGAAAGAGAAGAAGAAGAAGAGAGAAGACAGCAAGAAGAAGTAGGTGGATCGTTGAGATTTAGTATTGGAGGTAGTTTTCGTAAGATTCTTAAATTAGGTGATAAAGAAAAAACGTTACTTGAGAAACAAGGAAACGATAAAGATGAGAAGAAGCTAATGCATAAGATCAATCATAAGATCGTTGTGTCTGATGTTGTGTTTAAGAATCGTTGGAGTAACGTGAGTTCATCGGATTTGATGTTTTTGAATTCCGAGATGGTTAATTCGATTTCTAGCGAGAGATTTTCTTCAACGGATCGAATTAAGAAAGGCGATGAAGAGGATCAGAGTGGTATCTTGCGAATCAAGGAAGAGATGGAAGCTAAGAGATTGTTGGAGAGCAAATTGACTTCAACAAATAGAGAGGATGGTTCGAAATCAAGGATCGTTATGATCGAGCCAGGAAGAAGATCGGTGTCTGAGATCACTGCAGTTCCTAGAATTAGTATTTCGGTTCATGGAGATTGTAGCGGTTCAGCCGCAGCGAGTGCGTCTGCGTTAGGAAACGGTGGAAATGAGAGGGAGGAGAGAAGACGGCGTTTGTGGCTACCGATTGCTAGAAAAACCGCTCAATGGTTTGCTAATAGAGAAAAAAGAAATCAAATTAACACATCACACCAACAACACCTTGATGTATAGCTTCTTTATTCAAGAATATTGAAATTTTCCTTACAGAACTGATTTCTATGTGTTTTTTTTGTTAACCAAAAAAATCGAGAAATTGATACACAATTATAAGATTTTTTTTTTGTTAAAACTACGAGATTCGATACATAATTTTCAACCCTAAAATCTCAAACTTTACAAATTATTTCAATAATTCTATAAAAGTTGCATATGTTAATCAAAGTGATCGTGATCTAGTAGTTTCTATTGAGAAAGATTAATTTTTCTCGAGCGTAAAATACTTATCATTTCTACTTGACCAGAAACATTCACATGAGTTTCATCGTTTTTTTAAGGAACTACAATGAAAAATTAGCGTTGCATCAACTCTTAGTATAGAAGTTTTTGGTTCATTTCGATACTAATTAGAGTCGATATTTTCCTAAAAACCAGTGCCTCTTTATTACCAAAAAAAATTGAACATATTAGATCAAAAGTTATGATATATGTTTCCATTAATACATAATATGGATTTATACATAAACAAAGCTTTGACTCATTATATATATTCTTGATTGAATTATTGGTGGTTTTTCTCTGTGGTAATATTTTAAAAAATCAATAATTGTAATCAATAAATGGAACATGTCAGCTTACCTGGTTGTACACGAGCAAGCATGCCCAATTTCAGTTGTATTGTTACGACTTACGACTGAAATTTTGTATCCCAATGAACAAGCATGAGACACATGGTCAACAGCTACAACACTCATACAAATAACTGTTCTGGTTTTGTTATAACAGTATCATACATTTTTTTTGTCAATAAATGTATTATATCTTTTATTTTTTGCCGACAACAACTATAGCTTTAATACAAACAAATATCGCTTATTGATTATCAAAAAAGAACAAAAACAAAAACTATTGCTTATCGTTTTCAATGAATTTTTTTTAATAATACATTATATATATAGTATAGTAGGTCAGCTAACTACTAATAATATTATTTTATCTTTATCAAAAAAAAATATTTTTATGGCTTAGCAAACACTACATCTAAAAAAAATAAAAAAAATAATAGGCATCACAATTTGAAAATAAATGTGCAAAGAAGCCTAATCCTATTATTCACTGTATTCTTTTGGTTATATTATTAATTTATTCTCCCAATTGCCAATTTTAATAGTATATCACCAATCTATATAAGCTATGTTCTATGAATTTATACATATTTTTATCATTATTTGATGTAGGAACCTGACTCATCTGATTTGTTTCTTTATTATATACATTTTTTTATAAACTTCTTTTATTATATACATGCCACTAAACTTAAAATAGACTTATATTTTGTCGTGCTCATAATATGCTATTTAAAAGTCCTTATCATAATGCAAAATCTTCTTCATTTTCACTTTGTAAACAAATAAAGAATTATATGTTGGTAATCTTTAATTATGATTAACGTATATTCTCATGTTTGAAGCATTCTTGAGATGACGTAAGATAACAAAAAATCAATTAATTATTTGAGATAATTATTATATTTTTATATAGCGAAACAAGTGAACAAACATATTATGATATGAAATAGGTTAATGAAGCCAAACATCGTTGTTATGTAAAAAGCAAGTCATTGCAGTTGTCCAACACTCCAACTATGACTATTATAAATGGTCTCGTCATTTAATATATGTTATTTGAATTGAACCTACCGAAACTAATATAATAAAATTGAGCTAATTTATATTATAAGTGTATTAGGTCGAATATGGACTGGTTTTAGGACCAAAAAAATAAATTAGGTGACTTGCACCAACTCTCTTCGTATATGTGCTCAATTAAACTCGTTTCGGATTTTTCTCGTTTTAAAGAATAATAATGTATATATGATTTTATAAAGCTTGATTTAAAATTTGATTTTAATTTCTGGATCTGAAAAGTATGAAAAAAATTAAATGTATTACGAAAGAGTATCATACAACAATTCACAATTGGATTTTCGATTTTCAAATTTCTGAAAAAGCATATGAACGAAATATAACACAAAATCTTTAGTTACACAAAATTAAATCCTCTCTTAAGCCCTAAGACACTGTTCCCATTGAAGCTACAGATACAGTTCTACACCTACAACTTGCCTGATGACGATAACTAACCGAGCTGTCAATATCGGAGGTGGTTGTAGCGAAACCAGTACAAGACTCGATCTTTAAGACTGGCTTCACAAGCTCTGTAACATTTGTTCTTTTCCACATTATCAATGGAAACTGCTCAGTCTTTACTCTGTGGTCAGTCGAAGTTTGCCTCTCGAGACCTTTCCTCTGGAAACTATAACACGAAAAAAACAGTATCGATCTTTGAGAGAGAGAGAGAGAGAGAGACTTTTATCTCTTTCGTAAGCCCTTGAAGACTTCTCAGCTCAAGCTTGACTCTGGAGTTCTGCAAAGAATGTTACTATCCATTAACCCATATATATATATGTAAATATATCAAGCTGCAAGACAAAGGTTATTGATCGATCACATAGCCCAGAGTAATTGAAAGAAATGATAAAAATATGGATCAACATAACAAGATTACACATTTCGGTGTAAGAATTATACAAAGGTTGGGGAAAATCTTGAATGAAAAGCAAACATACACTTCATGCCATCTTCTAGAGCTTCAACGAATGCCTTTTGTGTCCACACACTTCAAAGAACATACATAAAAAAACCGTTCCAATTTTCTTCCAGATATAAAGGTGTTAGTGACACCAAGTTTTGATGGTTGCTGTAGTTGCAGAGGTTCTGTAAAGGCATGACTCACATTGATAGCATATAATCTCACTCACCATTTCCGAATAAAAGATCTACATTTTCTTTGCATCATTTATCTGAGACATGAATGACTTAACTCCAGCCGCCAATTCTTTTTCCAGTATCTGGCTTCCCGACATTTCTTCTTGAGGGACCCGCAGGCGATGAAGAAGTGGATGGCATGTTCATCTGCAGTGGGATTTCAGAAAAATAACAATCATGGACACTCATCTCAAATTCAATGGTTCACGACAACTGACAAAGCAAAACAGGTTAAAGCGTTTTTATGCAAGGAACTATGAAGAGTTTTGAAGCATCACAGATTGGAGGCATGACATGCTAATTTACAAGTAGAGAGTTGCAAAGCACAACAGTTATCTGGAACTGGAAGAGGCATATTCATGAGTACGTACATTCTTGTGGACGGGGTGATCGAAACCGAGAGTCCTCCCTGGAGCAGTATTATTATTTATCTGTGGGCTTGGACCAATGGCATTAGCTGATTTGACACGTTCAGAGATTTCTGCTTCATAAGAAACATTTGGTCCTGCCAAACAGAGTATCAAGAAACCAGAGATTTCAATAAACAATTTGTAACACCAAACCAAACAACCCATTAACTACAGCTTACCTCGATGATGGCTTGCGTCCATAGGCATAGCACGAGCACTGCTAGACCCAGGAACTGCCTGCAGTACAAATGAAATTTGTTTGTTAGAAAGTAACATAAAGGTGAAACAGCAGGGAAACTCATCATTAAGAAACCTTCTTTTCAAGCAAGAAATAAACATTTAATTAAGATAGAGAAATTTTTGGATAAACTCTACCTGAGACTGATTTCTACATTTCTGTGCTTGTTGATACTTTATTATAGTCCAGTCAAATATATAGTCGAACTCATATCCTGCAAAAGTAATATATATAAGTGAGATCCGTAATTAATGCCTCTGAATCCTATCAGCTGAGGGAATTACAAAGATAATGAATCAGGGTACTGAAGTACCTTCCCGTGAAAATAAATCACGAAAAAGCCGCTTCAAGAATCCATAATCAGGGCGCTGATCAAATGTCAGTGTATGACAGTAGTGAAAATATGAAGCAAACTCCACAGGATGATTTTTGCAAAGAACCTGGAAAAAAGATGGGACATGTATATTTAGTCCAATGAGGATTAATGAATAAATTAAACCCATCACACTATACAGCAACAGACCTCAATAGGAGTTGATATCTTCTTCTCACAGATTTTATCATATTTTTGTTTCTTGTCGACAGCCTTAAGACCCTGCCATGGAAGACTAGAAAAGGAGGTTCATGAAAAATGGAACACAAGTTACCGTTAAGCAACTCTTAGAAAAGTGGAATATAAATAGCCTGAATAAACATAATGTTAGCTAGTTTCTTTGAATTTGAAAAAGCCAACATACCTTCCTCTTAGGAAATACAGAAGCACATATCCAAGAGACTCTAGATCATCTCGTCGACTTTGCTCTGTGAAAGAGAAACAAGAATATATATGAGCAAAGACGAACAACATCACATAAGAAGATAAAATGGCAGCATTCCTTACCAATCCCAAGATGTGTATTGCAACTTGCATATCTTGCAGTTCCGGTTAAATTCTTGTTTTCCCTGAACATAGATGAATGAAGGCACTACGTTGTATAATATGACCTTAAATCTTTTAAAAGATAGATAATTTACCATTTGCAGATGAACACAATATAATGAACCACAGCCACAAATACCTGTAAGGGATGTGGCGATTGGTGTTGGCATCACGATATCTTTTGGCAAGTCCAAAGTCAATTAGATAAACCTGATAACTGAAACATCATCAATGCTACCATCCCCTTGTCATGACATATGATGCAGACAATCAATTGCGGAAGTATACCTGATTTGCTTTCCGACCTAAGCCCATGAGGAAGTTATCGGGTTTTATATCTCTATGTAGATATCCTTTCGAGTGTACATATTCTATTCTAGTGAGCTGCAGCAATATAATAAGAAAATTAGAAGCACATAGGAGAATATATCAGTGAAGAAAAATAGTATGTAAATAGCATAGCAACAAGACATGGTCAGCAAATCCATACCATTTGGTCAGCCAACAACAAGACCGTCTTTGGTGAGAATTTTCTCCCGCAATACACGAAAAGATCTTCGAGACTTGGCCCTAGCAAATCCATCACTAAAGCATTCTCTGTTCCATCCACTCCGAACCATTTTATGCGCGGGATTCCACCTGCCGACCACATATACATAATACAAAATTAGCTTCGGCTATGTTGTAATCCAGCTTCTCCAATGATCGGTGTCAATTGCATAAAGAGTGGATAATCCCTCCAGTGTCCACAAAACTAGATAATGAGAAACGATAGAAATGAGAAGCATACTTCCTCCTTCAAGAATTCTGTAGAGCTTGGCTTCATAAAGAAGCTGCGGATGCTTTGTTTTACTGTTCTCCTGTAAAACGATTCAAATGCTCAGTTGGCAGCTCGATGACATCTTTTCACGGACCTTAAAGCTTGCTTAAATGATCAATATGGAGTTAATCAATTCAGAGAAGAACACACAAAAAACTAAAACAGAACAGATCCAAACTAAATCACGCGAATGGATTCGTCTCATAGCTAATTGAATTGAAACTTACGATCTTAACAGCTACGATCTCGAAGGTATCGACGTGTGTAGCTGCAAAGAAAACAACAAAAAGAAGCGTCAATACGCATCACGAGAGAGGAAACTCGATGGAAAACAGTACACACACACCAAGAAAAATTTCTCCGAAAGAACCACCGCCTATTTTCCGTCCGAGCTTGTACTTGCCACCGATGATGCGTTCCATGGCAGTTTCGATCAAAATCGAATCTGGATCATGCGCACAGATAGAGAGATAGGATTTAGGGTTGTTTTATTTCAATTTAATTTGTCGATAGAAATTTCCAATCATATATTATTAAAAAAACATAAAAACAAATCTTTTACATTGGTGCCATGGACATGGACCCGGGCTTGAGCCGTCGTGATTATCTTTGAAAATAAAATAAAATAAATGTATACCTAACAACTGCATTAAACTCATCAATCACGAGGGTATTAAGGTACTTATTGATCTGTGAAATTTTGACCAACCGTCAAGACTCAAGATTATTCAATAACAAAAAAAAAAGGAAAAAAAAGAGACAACGGGAGAAGAACGTATTTCAGAGACCGTTCTTGTAGAAAATAAAGACAGGGAGATAAATATAAAATTGAGACCACCCATAAACCTGTTACTATCTTGACATATCATACATAGATCATAAAACCGTCACGTTTCTTTTGCATTCTCGTTAGCTTCGTTTCGACCTAAAAGATGGTGAAGCATACCGATTAAACCGGTGTGGTTAGGTCAGCAACTTGTTTGATGATGACCTGTCCCTGCCACAAGAAAGCTCTTGACACAAGCCTTTAAGGACACATCTCCGCCTCTTGATTTTCTGCAGAGAATAGTGATCAAACGCTAAATCCACGTTATTGCCCCAACTCAAGGAACTAAGCACAGAACTATGACCAAGACTAGGTTTACAAAAAAATTTGATGAGAATGGGTTACAAGAATCAAATACATGTTCTGGTTGCAAGATTTTATACAAACGGTGAAGTCAGTCATTTGGGAGAATCTTGAAGTAAAGCAAACATAAACTTCATGGCTTTATGCGATACAGTAAGCTGTTCATGGAAAAACTCCATTCAGATCTTCAAACCTTGTATAATGCTTCCACTGCAGAAACCACCATTTAGTGCCCAAAGGCGCACTTAATCTTTTCGTTCAGCAGATGAGAAAATAAAATAAACTAAACAATGTTTTGCATCATTTCTTTGAAGACATGAATGACGAAGTCCATCCTCCGGTTCTAGTCCCACTTCCATTCCCAGAATTTGAGGTTTCAGGTCCGACATTTCTTTTTGAGGAATCAACAGGAGATAATGAAGTGGATGGTATGTTCATCTGCAATGGGGTTTCAGGAATATAATGATCAAAGGCATTTATATTTCAAAGAGAAGATTAGTATCATGTTAGAATAATTTATTCCTATATAGGTCAAATCACATTCAACAGCTTGTTAATGACAACTGACAATCCAAAACGAGTTTAAGCTTTTATCAGAGAACCATGAAGAACTCTGAAGCAACACAGATGCAGACATGAGATGCCAGAACAAGGAGGAGTGGCAGCATATAACAGTTATCTGGAAGAGGCAAATGCGTGAGTACTTACATTCTTGTGGGCGGGTTGATCAAAACCCAGATTCCTCCCTGTAGGGGTTTTATCTTTTGTCTGTGGGCCTGGACCAATAACATAACCTGATCTGACGCGCTCAGAGACCTCTGCTTCAGGTAAAATATTAGTTCCTCCTGCCAAACGGAGATTTAGCATCAACACAACAGAGATATTGACATAAACAGTTGCAACGAGAAACTAAATCCGCCAGACAATACTTATTCAGTCTTGATTGAGTTAAGTATGAAAGTCGAGAAAAAAAAGCAAATAACCTCTCCAAATTAGTAATTAAAATTACCAGTAAGTGACACAATCAAAATTAATTAGAGCTGACCTTGATGATTGCTTGTGTCCGTTGGCATTGCACGGGCATTGCTAGACCCAGGAACTGCCTGCAGAACATAAGACAACCTTTTGTTAGGAAAAAAGGCATACCTACATTTACGACCAAAACTAACACGAAATGTAATGTAGGAAAATCAAGTCCAACTTATCAAAGAATATTTTATATGAATGGGGCAAAATATACAAACGGCATTAATATATTATACCTGTGACGGATTTCTAGATTTTTGCGCTTTCTGATACTTTATAATAGTCCAGTCAAATATATAGTCGAACTCATATCCTGCAAAGGAGTGAATGGGGTGGTGAATCCTATCAGCTGGGGGAATTATAAATATGATAACGAGATGTCTTTTTCCAAGTACCTTCCCGTGAAAATAAATCACGAAAAAGCCGCCTCAAGAATCCGTAATCAGGGCGCTGATCAAATGTCAGTGTATGGCAATAATGAAAATATGAAGCAAACTCCACGGGGTGATTTTTGCATAGAACCTGCAAAGGATGGGATATGAATCATCAGTAGAAAGAGGGTTAAAGAAAATAAAAATGTTATTACATAACAGAGGGAGAGAGACCTCAATAGGAGTTGATATCTTCTTCTCACAAATTTTGTCATATTTTTGCTTCTTGTCAACAGCCTTAAGACCCTGCCATGGAAGACTAGAAAAGAGGTCATGAAGTTAAGATTAGAAACACAATGTAAAGCTAGAAAACGGTCACATTATACTTTTAAAAAAAACAAAAAACAAAATAATAATAATAATAATACCCTTCGAGAAACACAATCTTATCTAATATCTTTCGCTTCGAAAAAGCCAACACACCTTCCTCTTAGGAAATACAGAAGCACGTATCCAAGAGACTCCAGGTCATCGCGTCGACTTTGCTCTGTGAAAGAGAAACCAATATATCTATAAACAAAGAGTATCTACTCCACACAAAGAGAAAATATGGCAGCATTCCTTACCAATTCCAAGATGTGTATTGCAACTTGCATATCGTGCAGTTCCTGTTAAATTCTTGTTTTCCCTGAGTATAGACGAATAAAGGCACTAAGTTGTATAATATGAACCTTAAGCTTAAAAATCATATAATTCACCATTTGCAGATGGACACAACGTAATGTACCACAGCCACAAATACCTGTAAGGGATGTGGCGATTGGTGTTGGCATCACGATATCTTTTGGCAAGTCCAAAATCAATTAGATAAACCTAATAACTGAAGCTTATCAACAATGTCATTCCCTTTCAAATTTTTCTAAGGAAGAGATATGCATAATATACCTGATTAGCTTTCCGGCCTAGGCCCATGAGAAAGTTATCGGGTTTTATATCTCTATGTAGATAACCTTTGGAGTGTACATATTCTATTCTTGTTAGCTGTAACAGAGGGATTGGAAGCATATTAGACGCTCGATGTATTCAGTCAAGAGAAATGACATACCATTTCTTACGCCATACCATTTGTTCAGCCAACAACAAGATAGTCTTTAGTGATAACTTTCTCCCACAATACACGAATAGATCTTCAAGACTTGGCCCTAACAAATCCATCACTAAAGCATTCTCTGTTCCATCCACTCCAAACCATTTAATGCGCGGAATTCCACCTGAAAACCATAAACACATAACCGGAAGTTACCTCCAGCGATGTGAATCATCTAACTCCTAAAATGATCGGTCTCAATTGCATGAAGAGTAGATGATCCCTCCAATGACAACAGCAACTAGAGAATGAGAAAAGATAGAAATGAGAATCATACTTCCTCCTTCAAGAACTCTGTATAGTTTCGCTTCATAAAGAAGCTGAGGATGCTTTGTTTTACTGTTCTCCTGCAAAGCAAAATGATTGAACAATTGTTCGCTTCAAGAAATTATTGCAACTAATAAGTCACATTTCAAGGACCTTAAAGCTTGATTAATTAAGAGCTAATCAGCTCGGATAATATCAATTCAAGGTCCTCGTGAACCAAGAAACAGTCTGAATCACCAAAACGGATTCATCTCATAGTCAATTCAATTGAAACTTACGATTTTAACAGCTACGATCTCGAAGGTATCTACGTGTGTAGCTGTGATAAAATTAACATAAGACGTCAAATACGGATCAATTTCGAACCAAAGAGGAAACGAAAGAAGGAGAATACACACCAAGAAAAATCTCTCCGAAAGAACCACCACCGATCTTCCGTCCAAGCTTGTACTTGCCGCCGATAATACGTTCCATTGCAAATTCGAATCCGATCACAAACCAACCTAGATCATGTGCAACAACAGAGATACGGATTTAGGGCTTTTTATCCTTAATTGGATTCGACGATTGAAACATGCGAATAGACGAGACAGAAAGTATGACTGTAATTTCTCTGGCGTATCAAGGCTAAATTTATTGGGTGTTTAATGACGTGGACATAAGTATTGCCACGTAGGAGCGACAAAGTTTCTAAATCCAGTAATTCCTAAAGTACCCAGATCTAGTCAACGTACTGTACACTTTAATTTGGTTACTTTCTTTGAAAGAAATCAACAAAAAATATATAATTACGACTAATTTTATTGAAAAAAATATATAAACCATCTATTAATTTTAAATTAAGAAATAAATCCCTGTTCAAATGAGAATTGATATGTTGATCAAATTGTTAATCAACATGAAACAACTTAAGTGTCTATGTTAAGATAAATCTCTCAAAATAGATAAATTTTGTATTGGATTTTCTCTTTTATCAGGGTTTTATTTTCCATAATGTTTTGCAAAAAAGAAAAAACAAATTTTTCCTTGTTTATTATGATTGCACAAATTCGAATTATAGATGAATCAAACACACAAAATACGAAAAATACGAAAAAAATAAACAATAAGAGAAATTTTAATTAAAATTGTCTCTTTGAGCATTCTGGTGGCATAACACCTTTAAACCTGTTAGTGTCCTTGCAATAATCATAGATCATGAAACCATCTCGTATCTTCTGCATTTTCATGAGCTGCGAACTAGTTAGCTGGCTAAACGATGGTGAAGTCCACCAATTAGACTTTACAGTTTTGTTTGCGCATTGGTTGATGCTAATCGGTCCCTGCCACAAGCAAGCTCTTGCCTTGTACCTACGACCCTCAGCCACAAATGGTGCTAATGTCCAGTTCGTCTTCACTCGACCTCCTTGTGTCGCCCAATCATCTGCGTTCCATAGACTCGCAAACACTTTCATACCTTGCTTGTTCGGATATGCAATTCCTTCTTTCTCGTAGTTTCTAAAAACTCTAATAGGAGTTCCATTCACGAACCACCTATAAAAGATATATAAGTTTATATATTGTATATATTAGAGCTGAATAATGTTTTTGTAGCATTTTATGGTGTATAACATGTATTCGTTGTATATTAAAACATTGATATAACCAATGTTAAAAAATTGATAAGTTATTGATTTCTAATTCAAAATTATTTGACAATGATTATATTGACCATCATATAAGTTAGATTAGAATGATTTTGATTTCCGTAGATATCAATCACATTCTAATCAAAATTTGGGTGAGATTTTTTTTTCCTTGTAGAAAAAAGTCCTAAAAAACTTACACAATTTCGGATGGGTTCCAGTGGATGGTATAGTTGTGAAAACCATTAGTCGGATCAAACCATGGCCGGAACTGTTGCTCGCGGTTTCCGATACCTTGAGCAAATATGTTGGTATGGATCGTATAAGGCTGACCAGTCGCATTCCCAAGGAACTCAAAGTCTATCTCGTCGTGTTTAGTTCCCGAAGACGACAACTACAAAAATACATTCATCATCATAATCACAACAATGTTAACCATTTAAAGAAAAAATTCTTAACTCTATCGAATTTTAATTTGAAATAAGAATTTACATAATAGGCAGCAACAGTTCCAGCAGAATTCCCTGGTACAAGTTTGATAAGCATTTCTACGCTTCCAAACAAGTGAGCCACTTTTGATCGAATAGCAGATCCTGAGAAAAAATACAAAAATCATTTTCAATATTGTTTATTTATCAAATTTATTATGGAAAAATGTAGATTTATAGTGTTATGATCATATTGTTGTTATACCTGCGGATTTGTCTAGTACAAGTCGGAGGTTGTCAGAAGTCATACCAATATGATCTTTACCCCATGTAATAATCATATTCTTCTTGAAATCTGCCTTCACAAATGTGCGATCTAGAATCGCTAACGCAGCCACCAAAAAGAACAGTAGCGTTTGCGTTTTGAAAGCAGCCATATTATGAATTGGATTGGGATTGAATTCGATAATTTGGTTGAGGGCTTCCTTTATATACAAGTTTCAGAAATAGAAACTTTTGACATTGTCCAAAAAAATGTTTTGTTTGGGGAATTGACGTGCACCTAATGAACTGTGTATGCATGAACTAGACAGCAAAAATATGTTTTAATATTATGAATTTGTTTGGTTTTAATATATATTAATTTCATGTGGGTTTTGATAAATATTAAACAGAAACAACAATGACAATATAAGAAGATGAATATACGTGCCGGAGACTACACAATTGGTGTCGATGACCTACATATATATATTTTGTTCTATATAATTTCATAAAATTTAATTCAGGTCTGACCTAAGCTTGACCCAATTTTATTTTTGCTTCTTCTTAAACGGGATTTAGATGATTAATTGTTTTATTTGTTTGATTACGTTTTCTAATCAGAAACTCATAGTATATATATAGATTATAAACCTAGATGGATGTTAAAATATTATGACATTACCCTATGCAAAATACGAAAAATACTCTTTATTTATATTATGTTAAAATTTTAAAAGGACCAAATGGTTCTTGGTTTAATGGTTTTTTCTAATAAAGATGTCATAAGTTAAAGTCCACGTAGAAGAAGTTTGTTCTCCAAAGGAGAGTTATATTAAATATTTTGGATCTCACCCAGAAAGGATGTATGTTCTGAAAAATAGCCCAAAATTTTAAAAGGGTCAAAAATTTAGTAATTAACTAGGCTAAATATTTTTTTGACCTTTTTTCTTAAATTTGAGTTATTTTATTCTATTAATTTTTATCTTTTTTTTTCCATATCTTACCAAAAAAATATATATATTTGGAACCCTTTTGAATCATGGACTCTTGGTTAATGCTTATGTTATCGCCTCATAGAAACAGGTCTAATTAAACCACAATTCCTCGCTAATTTTGTACTGATTATTTTACTTATTCAACATTAGCTTTATTTTTAAGGTTAAATGGATAACTTTAAAAAATAAAAACACTTCAAACAGTATTTTTTTTCCAACAACTTGTTCGAAGAAACCTAATTCGTACCCTAAATCTCACTAACAACCCCAAATAATATCATGCAAGATTAAATGATTTTCTGAAATTGAGTCTGATGAGAGAAACTGCAGAGATGAACTTAACCACTTGACCGAAATGACTTCTCCAAAGTCTTGATCAAAATATCGAGTTCTTCTCAGTCTGGTGGTTAGGATAATCTAGCTAATGATTTGGCATCAATGATTCGATTCCTCCCCACTATATTATAATAAATTCAAAAAGATTTTCGTGGTAAATTTCATGTTATGGATCAGAGTTTGTTGATCTAATTATTGACAAAAATATTCTTTCATAAAATTAAAATATGCAAGGGTATTTTAATTATTTATTTTAGATAAAGAAATCTATATTAATTTACTAAAGTTTCCAAACATAATTGTGTGTTTATTTTATTTATTGGTTTCAATTATTTCACTTATTTTGCCTACATTATTTTGTATTGGACTAGTCCAAAACCTCTTTCGGAGAGGCCTAGGACTTGCATTGTCCTTCCAAGTCCATTGAGTTGATAAACTTTGGTTCGAATTTCAGGTCTATAATTTGGTTTATTTTCGGTTGGTTTGGACACTTAATTTTTTTTGTCAACTAATGAACACTTAAATTTGCCTTTCCTTTTCAAAAAATTATTAATTCGTTAATGATTCATTTAAATTAATCAAATTAATTATGATTTAAAAGTTTAAGTTTAAGACATGATTAAAATTTAAAACGAGTCTTTTTTAAGGTTTTTTCTTATGAAATAAGTAATAAAATCTAGTGATCAATCAGAATAACTTTCGGTGGGTGTCGAATAGTATTAAAATAGTGTTATATATTATATTCACAAATAAAGCTCGATCAATCGTAAATAGACAAATATTGTACTAGAAAAAGTTTAATAATGAGTAATAAGATAATGTTGATCACGTTTTTTGTTAATCTTGTTCAGAAATCATAATTATATATTCGAAGCTTTTAATTTCATTTTCTGATTTCTTGTTATTTTAGATCGATGACGCCAATCACCATCAATCCAATTTATTTGAATCACTTTAATTTTTCAATTTACTACAAGAGACTGAACAAGCCAACCAATTACAATATTCTAACATTACAACTAATTTGGATCTTAATTGAAAAAGCAATTAATCAACATCAATTTTTTGATGACTCCGTACCATTGTTGGCTCTTCTTACTACATATATAATCATATAAAAGCATATGGCTAACATTTTAATTTACATATAAATATTTTGTCGTGTTCCTCTTTCTTAATTTGGATACATACAAGAAAGTCAACTTAAATTAGCAAGTCTACTCACTGATCATTTTTGTATTATTTATCCTCTTCCATTAGCTAATTTTACATATATGTTATAACCAAAAAAAAATACAGATAACAATACCAACAAAATGGAATAAACAATATAGTCTTCTCCTCTACAACAATATTACTAAGATTAATCTGGATTATCGGTGGCATTTAATCTAGTGGTAGGCGGTAAGTCTACTAAAGACAGATGCATTTGTACATTCAGAGATCGAGTTCCACTGTTTACATTATGTAAGAATTTGGCTAATGGGCCGGCCAGTTGTGACTCAATGTTGACAAAAAAAAAGATTAATCTGGATTTAGGTATAGATTTTTTTCCCGTTATATATAAAAAAAAGACTAACTGTTACCGGTTTAATAAAACATTATTTGTATATTAATGGTAAGTGTGTGTGATTATAAGAATGTATATATGTGATCAACACTACTTAATGACTATTGGATTGATCGTGTTGTGATTATATATTAAGATTTACATAAAGTTGTTTGATTTACAAACATACTCTTTATAAAAAAAATGATCTTCTTATTAAAAATCCGATAGCCAAAATAAAATCAAATCACCTATCTCTAATTTGCTTCGAATGTATAAAAAATCCATGGCTTCGTTTTCAATATAATATGAGTTTATACATGAATCAAAGTGACAATTTCAACTCCAAATCTAGCTCATTTGCATCACTCGTTTCGAAGTTCTGCATACCCGATCCTCTATTTCTCGGATCCTACAATAATGTAGCAAAAATAATATTAATTCAGAGACATCAATAAGTGTTAATTAAACCTTAATTCTGAAACAATGAACAGAAATGATAATATCAAATGTGGATATATGTTTGGGTTTGTACATAAAGTATTGTACCTCTTGTAAGAAGTGTCTGGTTATGTCTGGTTCTCCAAAATGTTGGCTCTCCGAGATGCCGTAGCTCGGGTTCCAACTGTGAATATGTTAAAAAAAATATTAGCTTTTACTTATAAATCGAAAATCATATATATAAAAAATTAAAATAAATATTATATGTGCATGTAATATATATAAAAAGTACGTACGGACCTTAGTGCTATGTGAGGCTGAGAATCTCTGTATCTTATGGTTGTTCTCTCGTACTGACCATTACTTGCATTCATCTGTGAAATCACAAAAAAAAAAAAAAAAAAAAAAATCTTAAAAACGAAAGAAAAAGGGATTATTATTTCCATCGAGTTTAATTATATAAATGGATCTTATTTGTTTTCATTTCACGCCTGAATTATGTTTCAAATTCCATTTAACTTTAATAGGAAGAAAATCTTATACTAATTAATACGAATATAATTAAAGATGTTGCGTATTAAGTCAAGAATCTGATTAAAATCTCTTATAAATCCAAAAAGATATATGCATTTAATGACGAAAAATTATGTGAAAGCAAATAAGTGATACTACTATATACGGTATATATATAGTATTGAATGTTACATATACATACATACATACATACCATCATGTTTGGGTGATGATAACCATAAGGAGTCGATGATGGTGATGATGATCCATATGAAAAAGATGGTGATGAAGATGAATATCCTCCTTGCATCTCCTACATTATACAACAAGATGAATCAAACTTATACTGAATCTCTATCTAAATCTAAATCATTCCACAATATGATCTAGACATAACATATCAATACATAACAACATGACCATTCCGCAATTTGATCATGTTGCTATGTTATAAATGTGAATATGCTTCCTCACTAAGTTTAATTAGCTGTCACAAAACACTACAAGTAAACATAAATCCCAATTCAAATCATCTTTGATTTATGTCACAATCATTCACAGATTTCTCTGTTAAAAACATTACTAATAGACTAAGATCTACATGACACACACTATGAATTTGTACCTGATGATTGATCATTGGGGGATGATGATAAGAAGGATAAGTATTAAAGGTATCACAATTAAACTCGCCATGTAACCTAATCTTCTCCAACTGAGCCACTCCAAGACCTCTCTGTGGTTGCTTAGGCTTATCAGAACCATTTCTGTTCTTCCCTCTCTTTGCAGGAGAAGAAGATGAAGATGTTGGTGAAGAAGACGAAGATCCACCCATTTTTGGTCTCCCAAAGAAACTACTTCCCATTTTTGGTTTAATAATCTAAAAGTAGAGAGACAAAGTCTAGGTAGAGAGAGAAACCCAACAATTGTTTTGTGTGTGGGGTTTGGTTGCTTAGCTGAGGAATCGAAGAGATCTTTAATGGTGATCTCCTCTTTATAATCTTTTTATTTATTTTTATAAAAAAATAAAATTATGTATTTGTTTTTAAGATGAGTAACTACTGCATCGGTGGATCAGATTGTGTCCAGATTTCATTAGATACGTCCCATACATACATATTACATAGATTTTATGTCCTTATATTGATTTTCACAATTAATTCTGACAAGAAAATAAAATATTTTTATAAATTACAATCATTGCCAATATTTTAATCATGATTTTTCATTTTTTTCCTCGGTTTTGGATGACTTCCAACAAAAAAAAGACTACAATGTTGTTCGATTTAATTAATTACTCAGCTTTGAAAAAGTTTAATATACACATAGATCCGAGCTTATTACAATATCATTTTCACATTGACTTTCATAATTGAAAAATATATATGAAAATATTTTTTTAATGGTCAAATATTCACCTATCATGTTTTTTTCTAATTAGAATTCAACTTCTAGTAATTATATAATTTGGAACTTGGTTAATAGATCGGCTAGTTGTAGTCTAGTGTTTACAAAAAAAAAATTTGGCATGATGTGGTTTAGAGTTAGAGTTTGAAGGATGAGTTATAAATTTTGTTTTAATTGTTGAAAAGAATATAAGTGACGAGTAACTACACCATTTTCATTTGCTCCTCTTGTATCTAACCTTGTTTTTGGGTTCAGGGAGGGGACAAAAGTAATATTCTACCTTTTATGGGTTGCAATGTAGAAATTTTATTTTACAAGGGACTTACTAAGAAAAGCAGAAAAGGATAGCAATGAGGCTGTATAATATAACGTAAAACGAATTAATTGTGGTTAATATTTTTTTTGTCAACCATTATATTATAATATCAAAATTGTGGTTAATTACATATAATATAGTTGGTATCAAAGTCATATATATTCAATTTACAGACATAATTTATATATTAAAGATTTTTGAAGCTTTTTGGACCAGTATCTTTATTGTACACTTGTGTTATACATCATAAAGTTTAGTATACCAAGTTATCAACCATGAATGTTTTGTTCCAACACTATTATATTTTTGTATTAAACACCTAAGGTTTAGCGGTCCAAATTTTTACCTTAGTTGTAACAAAAAATCATATTTTTTTAGTTGATTATATGAACTGTCAAAACTAAATATTTTTATACAGACTAATTAAAAAGAATAAATCAGAAAACATTAATTCAAACATAAAGTTTGACATCATATTTTAGATTTTTTTCTTTATTCTCTATCTATTACATAAAAAACTAAAATCTTAGTGTTTTTGCTAGTCCTTTAATCAAAATTCTATTATATGCTAATATATTCATAATGATATATCTTCATTAATTCAAAATATCTACTCTCTCCATTCCAAAATAAATAATGTTTAAAGTCTTTCACATAAAATAAAAAATCATTTAATATTTGATTTTTTCAACTAAAAATATATTTTTAGTCTATAATAATTATTCCGCCAATTAGAAATTAATGCGCATAATACAAATAGTCAAAATAGGTAAAAAGATAAAAATAAATATTGCATTAGAAATTGAGAACATCAAATAATTGGGAACAAAAATTTTTTCCTAAAATATTAAATAATTTGGAAAGAAAGGAGTATGTTATTTAATAGAACAGATTTAACTTTTGTTGTTAGTATGTCTCTATATATATTTTACACATACGTTGTCTTCCTCACAGGAGAGTTGGTCGCCAAGCCTATAAATTAGTGTTCTTTTTCTGATAAAAATATAAAACGTGTTTTAATTCTATTATGATTATCAAGTCAATCACATAGCATCCGGTCGATTTACACTTCATTCATTTAAAAATGTAGCACAAAAAATGGAGTTTTTGCACTCCATTCTTTTCTTTCATAATTTAACAGTTCAATATAACAACTTCTGTTAGTTTCTAAGGAAATTGTGTATATTAATGTTTAATGTAAAAACGAGAGGACGAGTTTTCGGGTCTAGTATAGCGAGGCTATGGAAGGAACATTAATTGGCTACAATTATCCTAATTTATTAGCCCAAAATAATTACAAGTATACTTATGTCGTGAATCATGTGATCCTTGGAACAGATCACATATTTAAAAGGACAGGAACTAACAGGTGTGAGCCACTTGTAGGTCAGATGCTGACGAATTATTATTCTTCCTTAGTAATGACGCCACTTTTTAATTGATTAAGTAACTAGAAACAATATTTTACTGTTTTTCTAAAAAATTATAATAACATGAGTTCTATTTTACATACTTACAGTTATGACAACTTAGAATGGTCTATAAAGCTATTTAAATTCAGGTTAATAGGTACGGTGATTACTAAACTTTATAATATTTTTAAATTATTTATAATAGAAGTCTCTCACAAAAAAAAAATTAAATAATAATATTTTATTTAAAGAGTTTCTCATTTGAGAAAGTATGGGTGGCAGTTCCAAAAATATTGAAAAATTTTTATAATAAAAAAATATTATATATTATTTTATTATTATATTTTTATATGAGAATATATATTAATAGGCAGAGTTAGTTCATTTAACTTAGTTTGTAGAATGAGGATTTTAGCCCTCAATTATTACATTACCTACCTTCTTTCTCGCTTCAACTGTCGGCCAAACACCATTGAAGCACCCAAATCACCATTATTGCTTGAGCTCACAAATCTCATTTAGTTGTGGAAGAAGGTAATAGATTTGAGCCTAAATGCGAGCATTTAGTTAAAAATCTTCAACGTGTGGTAGAGTTAGGGAGACTGTCAAAAAAGAAGAAGAACACGTCGGCTACGCTGAAGAAGATGCGGAAGCGAAAATGAGATTCGACTACTGCGAGGTGTTTTTATATCTGAATCTACTATGAAGAACACACTTGCTTTGTTACAAAGAGGTTATCTCAAGCTCGTCAAGCAACGCCTGATTCTTGGTCGTTTATACTTGGATTTTGTTAGTGGTGTTGGTCCATCTGTTCTTCCTCGGCATGTTGATGAATCCCTGAACAAACGTTTCGGTTTGTAGATATAATTTCTTCATGGTCGAGTTTAGCATACAGATGATAGTACGTGGTAGACTTTGGGTAGATAAATGAATCTTTTCTGTCAAAGTTTGTAGATGTTATTTGACTTTAATAGAATTTGGTTGAGGCTGTTTGACTAGTTTGGTAGATGTTGTTTGACTTTAGTAGAGTTTGGTAGATACACTTATAACTCTAGACCTCTATTTTTAATTTTTTTACAGATGAAGTATTGAAAGGCACATCGTACTTGTGCTTGTTCATCTTTTTTTTCCTCTTCTTCTTCACACTATCAGCGTAAATCACAACTTCCTTGTCGTTTTTGTAGATCCAGACCTTGATTCGTTTTGGGATTCAAGAAGAACTCCACAGAGAAACTAGGATAAAAACGCATAGATTGATTGGCTTCATTCTGGTAAGAAACTCTTGTGAGAGACTTCCATTGCAGATGCTCTAAACTTTCCAGTTTGAAATTTTTGTCTAGTAAATTTTGGAAGAAATGTTTGCGATTGTAAAACTGATTATATTTTCTACTCGAATTTAATTTCAAATAATCGTGTTGTCATACAATTAAATTTTGGTATTGAAGGTATGGGTTTAGTTTTGTCAAACTAATTATTAATCATATATGTATACATAGATGCAAAATTTTTTATGTTAATGCAAAAGAATTGCATATATGATATCAATTTATTGTTATTAATTAATTTTTTTTATAAATGCATTTAATCAGTGGTTGAATATTATTTTTTGTACATTTTATTTGAGTTTGATTACCCCACATAACATTGTTATAGGACAGTTTGGAAAAAATTTGATTATAGATTTAATTTATCAATCCAATTATTGAAAAAAAACATATTTCTCATATTTATTAACATAAAGGTTTGAAATCTAAGAGAACAAAAATAAATGTTCAAACTCATATGTTTTATAGACAATACTAACAAAAATTATTAGGTTGCACGTCACAGTTGGCAATACCATAATTTTAAAAGCATTTGTGGAGTGAAATATACACAAAAAAATTGTTTAGAAATCGTCGAGATAAAATCAATCGTAGATTTTGTGCACATGCATCCCTGCTACACTATATTACACTACTGTCTAACTCTTTCTTTCTATTTCTTTAAATGTTATCAAATACTTTTTATAAAATATGAATCCGAATCAAATCTTATTGATCCTCTTACTTACCTTGGCAACTAATCAAACATAAAGTTCAATATTATATCATGATCCTTAATCATTTCTTTATTTTTTGTGTTAAAATCCTTAATCATTTTTTATGCTATTTCGTTTTAATTTAATTTATTGAATACTAAAATATTGATGTGATCGAGTTTTAGTTATGTATGATAAAGTCGTTTGAGGAATACAAGATAAAATTCATGATCAAATTTGAGGTGTGGAAAAAATAAATAGCAAGCAAATGTCGACAAAGAATTATGATTCATTTAATATATTGTTACTATAGATATCGTAAACATTATACTAATACATGAAATCGAAAATTTTATAATTATCCACAAAATTGAATGACTAAAAATCAATTAGTTAACCAGACAGATTGTAGTCTAGTGGTATTAAGACCATGATCTAAGATCGAAAATTTGTAAAAGTTCCATGTTTGACTTTTTTAAGAATTTTAAGTACCATTTTTCGGATAAGTGGACATTAATTTTAGGTCCAATGATTTATATTGTTCAATAGCTTTCTAAAAACTAATGGATCTGGAATTAGTCATATGGTAAAATTTCGGATCACTAGGATTATCAAAATAAAAATCAATTAGTTATTACTTAATATACAATCGTGATATGTAAATTAATGTAATCACAACATTATATTTCCTAATATTTTTGGTGACTTAACCTAACTTCTTCTTAAACTTATTCCTCATTCTCTATATATATATGACATACTCATTCATAATCTCTATAAAAACAAAAAATAATTCAAGTCTTTTTCCACCACTAGGCTCTCTTTCATTCTCTACTCTCCAATACATGTTTTTAAGTTTTCTTACCTTGTTTGACAAAAAAAAAAAAAAAACTTTTCTTACGACTTCGGCGATTTGGTTGGCTAGAGCTTTTTGTGTGCATGACATAATTAGTCTTATACGGTTTGTCATTTTTGTGTGGTGTTGTGGTATATAACTTTGATTCATCTTCTATGGTTTGCCAATTTGGTTTTATGATTTTAGGGTTTTGTTTTTGGATGCTTGTGATAATGTAGAGGACATAATCAAAAAGATGACGAAGAAGATTTGTTCTTTTTTTAGTTTGTTAATTGTAATAAATTAATCATTAATATACTTTTATTACAAAGAATGTACATGTCCAATTAAATAAAATCCGTAATTAAAGTTAACTCTTATGTTAGTTATAAGTGTAGGGTTTCTTGTAGATCCAATATTAGTTTCGAGGTATGAATTAACTACAAGTTTAGGGTTACATTAGTACACTAATTTGTAGACTTCATTATTTAAACGACCTTTGATCATTTACGCATGGACTTAATAATTATAATCCACTTATTTTTTTGTCATAAATATTTATCAGTGAGTTTATATGGTTTTCATAAGATATACTAATAATATATTTGATATATGTAGTCATATTGCTTGTTAATTGGAGATGTATCATTATATTATTCATTTCATTTCCATCAGTTATGGAGACTATAATAAATAAAAGAGATCCTGGTCACAATACACACATGCATAATGTACCAAAACCAACTGGCTGTTCAAATTTCAACAACTATATCAAATATATTATTGTGACAAAAAAATATCAAATATATTAATAAATAATTCTGAAGATTTTCATACACATGTGATGTATTTTTCTGGCAATCAATTTTATCCTGGTCTCGATATGATTTTGTAGAATGTAAAGACGTGCAGTATTATATAATTTAACAGTATAATTATGTTGGAGTTCTGATTCTCCACGAATGTGTACTCAGCAATAAGATTAAGAAAGACAATTAAAAAAAAATCATTATGTATTCACCTATAGCTTTGGATTCTAAAATTCGTTTTTGTTGTGTATATCTATATAATATTCGTATAAAGAGTGAATCTAAACTATTATATTAATCAAAACTGAGTTTTCATTAAGCGAACTCTCTCTTTTAAGCTTAAGTTTAAGGATCTTCTTCATGAGCTAGTGTCTTTGCTTAGCCGTGGAAAGAATTTGGACTGGCGATTCCTTATTTGCCTCATGTCTAGCGCTTCCATCGTGAGATCTAGATTTTCGGCTTGTTTGGTTTTTTTCTCCGATTGTCTAGATTGTCTTGGCCATTTCAATATTCGGTGTTTTAGCTATGCTTTTCTCCTATTAGTTTTTTATGTCTACTCAAATGGATAGAGCCCTAATGGAACTCAATCTCGGCAAAGAAGATCTTCCTTTTAAGATGCTGGATCTTCCTGAATACAAATTGACCGACAAGAACAATTTTAGTATGATGGGGCGAATTTTGAACTCTAGAAGCTAGAAGTTATCGAGTCTCTCCTCGGTATGCCTCGCAAATGGCAAAAAAATGGATAGTTCACATATAATGGTTCTCTCACAAGAGAGATTTCAGTTTCTGTTTCAGAATAAACATGACTTTGAAGAAGTGTGTGAAAAAGGTGTTCACACGAATGGATGGTGGTGATAGAAACGTGGGTGGAAGTCCCTCCCAAGGATTACCTGCAGTATGTGCAAATATAGGTTCAGATTAAGAATTTGCCGGTAAATTTTTTCACTATACCTGATATCACGAAAATAACATTCAAAAATGTTGTTACATTTGTGACAAA
Organism: Lepidium didymum; assembly: GCA_963920545.1. Classification (NCBI taxonomy): domain Eukaryota; kingdom Viridiplantae; phylum Streptophyta; class Magnoliopsida; order Brassicales; family Brassicaceae; genus Lepidium; species Lepidium didymum. The sequence goes on from OY986980.1 coordinate 4,252,702, forward strand.
ATATTTACATCCTGTATATGAGTATACCCAAATAAAAATCAAAATTTGATTGAAATTAGTAAAATTATTCAAAATGATGTATTCAACTTGTAAATATTAATTTGGCTTATTGATATACATCAAACACCATATATAAACATTAAAAAAACAAAAGTCAAGTGTTCACATCTAAAGATCTAAGAATTGTTATACAAAATTACAAATGGTATTTTTTTAACTTGTAGAGGTAAAAAAGTTTTGATTATTATAAACATAATAATCTTAGGACAAAAGAGATAAAGAAAAAAAAAGTGAAGAGTTTGAGAAAAGAAGAGCATCTCTCCACATGCAAGAGCTTCAGAGATTCACGAAGCTGATATCGCAGTTTCCGAGGTCATCTCTATCTAGTTGTCTACCAAACCCACTTTTTATTTTAGTTGTTTTTTTGTTAAATAAGATTATATATTATACTACCATATATAATGATCTCATTTGGCTACATGATCCTCTTGTTTATATGTATTATATATTGTTTAATTATAACTGATTTCGTTTAAACTCAAACTCTTTTTATTTTAGTGATCCCAAGTTGACCATAAACTTTTAAGCAAACTAATTCTATGTCAAGACGGATAATTGGTGCTATATGAAAAGCGAAATCTTATACAATATTCTCAAAATTATTGGTAGAGTTAAGTATTCACAACATTCATCTTATTTATATCTTTCACAAATTATTATTAATTCGTACGAGGAGTTGTAGTAATAATATATCTTGTTAGACCAAAAACAAATTATATACCTTTAAATAAGTTTCGAAAGCTTGACCAAAAAAACAATGAAACAAATTATATTATTGCAAATTGAGTTTTCGTTGTATCTCTTCCAAAGCAAATCTGAAATAAAGTATATAATGAAAATTTGTAGCTAAGAAAACCTCCATAGTTGTCTTGCGTGATCTATCCTTGGATATGGGCTTATTGACATATTAATTATTTTTAAGGTTTTTCCTAAATTATTGGGTTCATATTATATACAAGTCCTATTATATTTTATCTTCTTGATTCCTTTTTATCTAAAGTACAAAGTTATATTGTATTGATATATGATCTTCTCTTGTAAAATTATATTGGTGATGAGTGGTATAATAATTGTTCACGTTTTTACATTTTCAAAACATAATTTCCTTAATTTTTACTATGCATTCTGATGGGAAAGATAGTAGATATATGGTCTTAATTAACCATTTAATGAAATGCATTTCCCTTACTATGAAAATGATTTATCATAAAAAAAATTCTATATATGATCCACGAGTATGTTAAAAATATAATTAAATTAAAATGAAAATGCAATTAATATACTAAAACTAAATTAATTTTCACGTTAGTCCGTTTTTCACCTTTTTTTTTATTTTTTTCTAATTAATTTGTTTCATAGACAATTATTTAGTTTTTCTATTATTGCACAATTCATCTAATTAACCTAACAATTAGACAATTGTGTATTTTTGCATTAAATTGTTGAGGGCTAGACTGTGCGATCTACTTGACAAAGTAAGATTCTCTTTTCAAATAACGGAATTATATATAGCCTCAACACGTATGGGAACTTAAATTTATATAACAAGTTGTTATATAATTATGTGTTTGTGTAACTTATATACACTTATTGAAGCACTTTAAGGACTATCCATTTGCAATAAATTTTGCATCTCTATGTGTCATTAATAAAGTGAAATAAATAAAAAAAACCGATTCATGCATGACGAAATCGTTAACAACGACAAGAGTCGTATAATTCAACCCTAAAAAGTAAGTATTTAATCAAATTTTTTCAATATTTGACATATATATGGTGATTGATTTCCAACAAAATGTACGTTTGACTAATACGAGAAAACAATGTAAAAGTAATATTGATTTTTAATCTAAACTTAGATAACTTTTAAGTTATATCATTAACAAAATAAGAGAGTTTCTATTAGAGAAGTATTTTTGGTCACATAGTTAAATGTCTATATATTATTTTTTTAATCTGAGTTCGACTCCAGAGAAAACGTTGGACATAGGATATGTCGATCTGATTAAAAACAAAAATTGGGTTAATTTTGCGTATGCAATCGATAACGATGATAAGGGTTCGAAATGTTGGTGCCATGCACGTGAGAGAAGATTACGATTAAAACAGAATCATTGATGCTAAATCTTTATTAGCTTTAAGAGAATAAACTAAGGAGAATAATCTGTTTTGTGAAGCTTCCTTCATCAACCATACATATATTATAAATTAATTAATAATCTAATACCTTTCCAACTTTTTCTTCTCTTCTCTCTGAATGATTACTTCTAAAAATCTTTTGAATAGTACAGATTTGATCCATTGGCTGATTTTATATTTTATTAATTCAATTGGCATCCATGCTGGTCCTGCTATTAATTTATATTTTATATCTATTTTAGAATTTCTTATTTAGAAACTTTGTGATTATTGGAATATGTTCTCTTAGGAGGGACATTTAGGTTCTTAAGTTGATACGAATTATTTGATTTTTTTAATTAGTTTGTTCAAATCGAATATATTATTACAGAATTAGAAAATCAATTTTGATATAATATGTTTTATTAATTAGTCTTTTAATAATTTTGTGATGTCTTCAAGAACTTCAATTTAACTTTTTATTCTTCAAGTGAAGCATATAAGTATATGTATAATCTATGATTAAAGAGATATGGAGGATGAAGTGAAGGACACAAGTTAGAGCCAAAATCTTTTTTCAGAGTTTTTGAAAGTACATTCATCTGAACCCTAAGCCATTGATGTCAATAACATGGTTGGATCATCTGAGATCACTAAATTCACTGCTAAGGATTGTATAATGCCATTCATATCAAACTCAAGCTCAATTTGTAGAAAGAAAGTTCTTTTAAAAGCGGATAAAACAATCAAGCAGGATTGCAGCAGAAGGCTCATACAGCCATGGTTCTTGGATTGAAGTTCTGATAGAAGTGAACAGTGAGACTGATTGTGTTGAGACTTGAGAGAAGTGAATTTTTTTCAAGGAATTGGTTGATGATCTTGCAATGCAACCAGTGGCTAATCTGTCTTAGCTGAAACAGTAGATTGAGCAAGTTGGTATTAGACCTGAATTGTGTTCATGCAGGTGCAATATGTTTCACTGGAGGACAGTGTTCTGGATAAGAGTCTTGTGAAAACATCAAAGTGTGGATATTTCTGAGGTTTACTCTTGTAGAAGACAACTGAGACCAAATTTTCCAACCACTTTGTTTGTTTTCATTGAAACTAAAGCGAAGCCTTCACTGTTTTTGTAAACAAGCTGCCACCTATCTTCAATATAGCTGTATTAAGTTCATGAAGACGAATGGTTGATTGATAAAAACCTGAGTTCACATCATGATCTTTCCACATATTATCATTCTTAACTTGAAAAGCTAAACATTACATGATCGTGATGGTCTAGATCTGTCTAGGCTCAAAACGCCAGAGATCAACGGCAATATCAACTTCTTTTCGCTTGTGGAACTTGTATAGTTTTGGCACATCATATCGAAGCTGCAAAGGGAACAAAATGAATTAGGTGATCAGATACATTTGCATCAATGTATCATTTGATATATATTCAAATCTTTCTAGCCCCAACCTCACATAGAACTTCAGCGCTTCTCGCATTGAAATCACGCAAAGCTGCCTTCTTGATGTGCTGCAAGAATGTAAGATATTGTTAGTTACAAATGGTGTAGCTAAGTGTGAGTAGTAAGTAATACAGTAAGGAAGAAAGAAGGCTTTGTTTACCTCCCTTGTAGATGTCTTATGCAAGGAATAAACTGCTTGTGAGGCAACCTGAGTAACAAATTATTTGATGCAAAACATATTATCGACTTGTACAAATTTCAAAAGAAGTTAGAAAGAGATCTTTTTCTGTTTTTACCTTCATAGCCGCAGAGAGAAACTCCATGTCAGCCCCCTTCTTTCGGGTACCAAATGGAGGGTTCATTACAACAGTATCCACAAGTTGGCCTAGAACAATTCACGCTTTAAGCAAAACTGATTCCAGTAGATTCTTCTTTTTGTTTGTTTAAAGAATCAAAACGAAAGGAGATTTTACCTTTCAACTCTAACTTTGTAACGTCACACTGAACAAAATCTATCTCCACCTGCAAAACAAACCAATTATAGGCAAAGGTAACCAAAAGAAGACTCATTAACATGAAAGAAGAACTTCAAGAAGAAACCTCAAGTTCCTCTGCATTTAGTGTTGCTATTTCAAGAGATTGAGTGTCGATATCGAATCCAATCACTGACCTATTTGAAACAAATAAAAGCGTATATTAAACCACAGAGAATGAATATAGATGCATTGATAAGAGAAGAGTGAAGTAAAGATGATTTACTCACGCTGCATCTAGAAGTGCAGCAGCAGTACTTAAAGTACCACAGCCACAGCCAAAATCAGCAACCACCTTATCGCTTATGTCTCCATATGAATTCTCTGCCTAAACAAGGTACAGATTCAACACCTACTTCAGGCTTCTTCGAGAAACAGGAACAAAGCCAAACATCCCAATTAACAACTCAGACTACAGAAGTTAATCATTACTAGCCTCCTATTCTCTCGCCACCCAATTAGACATAGAGTCGAGAAGATGCAGAGTGAGAAGAACCATTACAAATTTCATAAAATTAAGAAATTTGAAAACTTTAAAGTCGAGAAAGAAAGGAATTTACAGTGAAAAGCATACGAGAAGCAATGTGAGGACCAGTTGGGTATTGCTCCAATTCCACCTGCGACACAAGAGTTTTGTTCGACAAATTCAGCAACGAATATTTCTAGAAAAAAGTTGCCTTTTTAAATTCAAAAGACCAAATAGTTTTCGCATACTTTAGGATCAGAGAACTGTTCAAGATCACCCAACAAGCCTTCTAATTGCTTCAGCTTCATCTTTCTTCTCCGGCGCTGCTGAGAACTGATTCAACGCATAAAGCAAGTCAAATGTCTCCACGACAAATAAAAATGGGCCGATACTCAAAATATTAGGCCCATTGGGCTTTATCTATTTGTCTCTCTTTTCTCTCTTTCTCTCAAAAGGCGCCTCTTGTGCTCTTGAGGTTTCTTTCTTTTCGCTGAATTGCTCGTTCGTTGAGAGGGAAAGAGATGTGTCCTCGAGCTGCTAAACCATGCGAAATATGCAAGAAACTTGAATCCAAATACAAGTGCCCTTCATGTCTAATTCCTTAGTAAGTCTTCATCGCCTCTCTCTGTTTAAAATAGTTGGGGTTTCTTTAGTTTCATCATTGCTGCGTTAACTCAGTTTTTGTCATTGTTTCTTACTTCGTTCTGTGGCTGGTCTGTAGCTGTTCCTTGGGTTGTTTCAAGAAACACAAAGGTTAGTTCTTTTTAGTTCCTCTCTGAATTTGAGCTCCTGATTGATGTTAATTTCTAGCTAAGAACCTTAAAGTGTTGGACTTTTGAATGAATTCTATGAGTGTCTCTACTTTTTTTATAATTGTTCATCAACCTCGTGACCCTTGAATGTGGTTGATTTCATTGGAGATTGTAATTAAGAGAGGAAATTATATTTCATGAGTCTTTTGTTCTCAGTGAAAATTTTACATAAGAATCTTGATTCCCCTCTTAGGTTTATGTTGACGTGGTTCTAACTATGTAATCTAACCAATGATGCAGAGACCCCATGTACCAAACCTTCTTCAACTGAGGAAAATCCAGGTTAGTGCATTGGAGATTGTAATCAAGAGAGGAAGTTATATTTCATAAATCTTTTGTTTTCAGTGAAGATTTAGCTCAAGAATCTTGATTCTCTCTTGAGTTTATATTGACGTGGTTCTAACTATGTTATCTAACCAATGATGAAGAGACACCATGTGCCAAACCTTCTTCAACTGAGGAAATGCCAGGTTAGTGCATTTTGTCAATTTTGTTGTTTCTTAATAAGTCTTTCTTTGTTTGGTTCTGCTTATATGTGATAAGTTATTAATAGCACACCATACCGATTGCTTCCTCTTTGTAGCGGCTTCTCCAGCAAAGGAAGTTTCAGTGGAAAGACCTGTAAATGTTGAGAAAGCAAATGATACACAGCTAGAAACTGGTGGTACGATTCTTCCAACTAAGTCTCATTTAGATTTATGGGTTCATTGGCTGATTTTAAGAATCTCTAAAGTAGCCAGAGATGCTAGCATCAGACAACAAATGTTTGAACCTGGGTTTGAGTCATAATTTGGGTTTTGTAGCTGCATCTCCACCAAAGGAAATTCCGGTGATAAAACCAGTAGTTGTAGAGGAAGAAAAACATGTTGTTGAGAAGACACAGTTCGAGGCTATTGGTAATTTTCTTCCAACTTACTCTCATAGAGATTAAGGGAAAAGCTCGGATACCTTTTCTCAAGTAATCGGATAAAAAAAAACTTTTCAACGAATCTGTAGATTCATAGGCCATATCTAAAGTCATGAAACTTTTTGCAGCTTCTTCTACTGAAATCCTAGAAGCTCTAAAAGATGAAGCCCTCCAGAAGCTCATATGTAATATTGATGGTTCTTCCAACCCTTTACAGGTAAACTCATCTTTGTCATTGATTTGCATCAGAGATTCCATATCTTTTTGCTTTTGTTGGTCTTCATCGACAAGATTTGATTAAACTATCTTGTTGATGTATCAGGAACTCGATGAAGCAATGGGAGTGGAAGCTTTCCGCGAATTAACAGATAAGGTACAGTCTTCAAAACCTTTTGTCTTCTTTTTCACGAACTAGCAATAATCCATCACCAGCAAAAGAGCCTCTGCTAAGTTTTTCTCGTTTTTTTCTTCTTTTTCAGATTTTATCAACCATTTCCAAGACTAATGACGACCAGCCAGCATAGACTTCAGAACACAACTTGTAGAAGTATTTTTGCTTAGTGTTTTCGTTAGATGGCTCAAGAGAAATGTTAATTGGCTGTAAAAAAACGACGCCGTTTGGTATACATAAACTTCTCTTCTCTGCCCACAGTGCAACCTGTATGTATTTTCCAAGTTCTGACATTTACAGAAACAGATAACACAAACTAGAAAGAGACCTACTTTAACCTTCTTTTTTTTTTTTGTCACAAAGACCTACTTTAACCTTAAAAGACAAAATTTACATGTTAACTCTACACTTAAACTGGCGACGATACATTGAAGATGCATCTGTCTGAATCCTGACTATTAAATCATCTTGCAGGAAAAGCATCTGCCATTAGCCTCCTGGCTGCTTGTCCTGATCTTCAAGTTCCTTGCTACTACTTGCCTGGGTGAAGGTAAGCTGTGATGTTGTCCGACTCTATAAGAACAAAAAAAAAGTGTTTTGTTAGCATAACCAGAGGGATAAGCACAATGTAAAGTTCTCGGGCCTTCTTGATACTGGAAAGAATTACCTGTAAAGGAGGAGGAGGTTGTTGCATCTGGTGGAGACCAACAAACTGGCTATAGGGATTCATGTAAGCCGGAAACTGAGGCTGGTCCGACATAGGGTTAGGCTGAGGAGTTGGTAAATGGACTCTGGAAAGATTAGAGGTCTGTACGTTAGGAAAAGGGTAAGGCTGTGCTGGATATGATGGAAATAGACCTGGCATAGGAGCCGGCCTAGGTAAAGTTGTGTTGGGGAAAGGTAAGAATGGAGGCCGGCTCATACCCATCATCCCCATGGCCATGTGAGACATCAACTGTTGCATATGCCCCCCATACATCACTGATGGCGGCATCATACCTTGTCCCATAGACATCATCTGGCATAGCAACATAGATTCAGTTATTTAAATCTCCACAGTTTCCATGTTCAACCATTGGATCTAACACACATCCTGTTATCAAGGAGATACCTGTACTTGCATCTGTAGTGATTTCATGTACTCGATAGCATCATCCAGCATTGAAGCTTTATCAGTCTAATCAGAGTGAAATCAGAAGACATCTTAATCAGAATCAACCTTAACAGTTTAAGAACAAGTTATAAGACACTGTGACAGACCTTATTACAGCGAGGGATGAGTTCTTGCAGAGTCTTCATCTTCTCGTTGATCTTTTCTCTTCGTCTCTATTTGACAATTTAAAAACAATCTACGTTTGATGGAAATGAAGCAGAGAGTTCCATTATTGAGACTCAGAATTTTGAGATGGTAAAGGAAATATAAAGTACCTTTTCCGAGACGTTATGCATTTCTGTAGCTCGTGACCTCTTCCTAGAAGTTGAACCACGAGTTTCTTCAGTTTCCTGTGTACCAAGAAACACAAGAAAAACAAAAGAGCCTCGACTTGCTAAACTGCAGAGGTTGAGTGCGCAAGTTAAGCTATGGGAGGGAGGTCTGACTAACCTTGTTCTTGGAATTGGTTTCTTCTCTCTCTTTTCGCTTCCTGTCATCAGTGATTTGCGTCTCCACCGCTGATTGTATTGGAATCAGCTCTGTTTCAGCCTTACACACCCCTGAAGATGGTGTTCCTTCACAAATCGTTTCAATTTCCCTCTGACCAAGACCGGGAACAGCGAAAGTGCGAGACACTCGACTCTCTATGCCTTTCGTCGTTGGTATTACAGAGGAATCAGTAACTGAAGACAACGGGGTCGCACTCAAACCAAGCTGCATCGACGGTCCAGCTTCAACTCTATCTCCGGATAGTATATTAGAGAAGTTGGTAAAGTTCTCAGGCCTTCTTGAAACCATAGTCTGACCGTATGGAGCACTAGGAAGAAGTGGTGGTGCCAGAGAGTCAGAACTTTGCATGTGAGTAACCGAAGTGGAGTAGAAAAAATCATCTCGGTGAAGCCAAGACACCATTTCGTCTTCTTGAGTGAAAAGATTCTCATGATGCTGCTGTTGAGCGCTTCCTTCTCCATCTCCTCCTCCGCTTCCGCTTCCGCTGCCTCGGAGAATGGGAGGAGCATCGGTGGAAGGTCCCTGTGTTTGAGTGCTTCGAACCACCTGACCTAATTTCCATAAGAGCTCAACTATATCATCTTCACCCCTAATTTCCATCAATACCCCAAGTTTAGACTAATATTTGAGCAAGAAAGAGAAAAACAAAATAGAAAAAGAACTTACATGATGGATGAATGGATGGATATTCTATATAATCATCGTGGGTTTCAAAATGGAGACGAAATCATCTCTCTACTCAAAAAGAAACAAAATTTGGAAGAGAAGCCCAGAAACATATATTGGATATTTGTGACTTGTGACTTTTGCACTTTCATCAATGATATATATATAAAATATAGTCAATTGATGATTATGATACAAGAAATAAAGAACGAGAAAAAACACGTTTTGGTTTCTCTAGTTTATAATAAGTAGAAAGCTCCCAAAAAAGTGAATTGGTTTTTTGGACAATAGTGATGGGGTTAGATTCGTAGTTTCTTCTACTGCTTTCTTTTTCCTCCTAATTTTGTGCTAAGATAAACTCTGCTTATGGGAAATGGAAGTGACTGTCTCTGTTAAAGTATATTCCTAAATGACGTCATCACTTCTCTCTGAATAATGGAAATGAGTGTCTCTGTTTGGGTATATTCCCAAATTACGTCATCACTCTCGACTTAAGCTATTTTGTTGTTATTCTTCTATTATAGATCGCACAATGTACGAGCAAGGTTAGTGTTTCTATATAAACAAAAACATCCAAAAGACAAGACTGAGGTTTTTGTATTTACCCTTGAGAGGTTCTGTAGTTGGAGTGTTATTCTTTAAATAATTGAAAAGATAATGCAGAATCAATATTTTAAAAAATAAAGCCACGTAGAGAAAGCTATTTTCTAAAGTGGAAACAAAACTCTCAATCATTTTTTTTTGGATTATTTTTGCTTAAATAAATATATATGATTGATGCTTGTTCTGCTATGTATGTCCATGTGGAAACCATCAGAGAGACCAAAAATGGAAGAAACATATGAATACTTGAATAGTGACAAAAGAGTGATGATGTCATTTTAGAATACGAAAACGTCATAGCCGGCAAAGAAACACACCTCTGGTACCAAGTGTCGATACCTCAACTGGTTTGAGAACACTCAGTACCAAAGATCTGAAAGCTCAGGTCAAAGATTCGATCTACACTTGGGAGGAGCTTTCACATGGGCTTCCCCAACTCCAAAAGGATGTGTGGGCTAAAGGTCCAGAACTTCTTGTTATATAAAAAAAAGATACACTTCTGGTTCCGGAAGGAAGAGAGATAAAAACAGACATAGCTTATCTAGCATAAATTTCAAGATAATCAGACATCCGAAGACAGAAAAATTAATAGAATAAAATAAATAAAAAATATGTTCTAAGATACTATAGATTCATGTTTCTTGTTGCATCTACATTTTTTTCATAAATATAATATATATATATACTTTCTATTACAATATTCTATAATAATAATATTAAATAACTATCTACCAAAGAGGTCATGAGATCAAATTTATTTGGGAATGATCTGCTCTCCAAAAAAAAGTTATATTAAATGGTTTAGACCTCGTCCTGAAGGGATGTCCGGACCAAAGTCCAGAACCTCTTAATCGTAAATAAAAAATAAAAAATATCAAGGAACTAGATAAACATGCATTTTCATGCTTCTTTTTAGAAAGAAACAATAGGAGAATTGAAGATTGGCAAAAGTTTTTAAAAACCTTCGTTAAAAGTTGAAAAATGACGGGGAAGAAAACAAATAACAGAGCTGACTATTGAGACTCACGAATTTTTATTATATATGAAAAAGAAAAAAAATGTATAATAAACAACATAACGATAATTGATTAGTATATATAAAGGTAAAAATTTATAAGAGATACTGATATCAGACATTTTGTGTCACATAATATATTTTGGAAAAGATTTGCTTGCTTAATTAAATTCTGGAGTCTAAAGCCATGATAGTGCTAAGGTTCATGGGGTTCATGTACTCAACCGAACCAGTCATGATCTGTTGGACGATAAGTCGAGTGGCTTTCTCGGTCGGGTGAAAAGGGTCCCAAAAAGCATAGACATTGCGGTCAGGACATAGGTTCGATAATTGAGTACAAACACCTCGTCCATTGTATTCTCCTTGTCCACAACATGCTACTTTTGATGTTATGAAACCTATGAAAATGATATTAAATTAGGTCTTAATTTGGTTCATGATGATTAATTATGTTGTTCTACCATTTTACAAGTTACTAACGGAGTACTCACCGAATCTTTGAGGATTGTTGATGAAATCTGCATTCATATTAAAGGCATTAGCCCCAATGAAAACATTAGAACCAATCTCACTGTTAAGTCCTTGAATCATTTGAACCAAAGCCGGATTGAATATTGCTGCAGCTTGTTGTGCTTCTGGTGCACATTCTCCGTTCGCACTTCGTGATGAAGCAAGTTCAGCTGGTACACAACCCAACGGTCCTGTTCCTGTAACCATCACCCTTCTCGCTCCTAACTCATACAGCCTCTGTACCAATAATAGTCAAAAGTATGAGAATTTGATATCAAGCCAACATGGACATGGTCTAGTGGTAGTACTAGAATTTGGGAAAGTAGTAATATATTATTCCAAGTTCGAGTGTACGACATCAGAGTATTCACATGGTTCTCTGACACTGAGATTAGTCGGATCTCATGGTCCGTTGACCCGTAAATATGTTGAACCAGTTCGAGAGATAAGTTCTTGGTTGGTATGGAGCTCCTAGTACTTATGGGGTTTCCGTTAAACGGTATTACTCCAGTTATAACAAAAAAAAATTTAATACCTATAAAAACCTAAACCTAGTTTCCTAACCCTAACTTGTAGAGGTCAAGAACTAATACCATGAGGATTTTCTTGTATTCGGAGATGAGAAGCTGGCTAAATTCCTCGAGAGATTGTTGGCGTCTTCTTGAAGAGAAAGGGAAGAAGTAGTTGTTGACAAAATCGTTACCGCCGAGAGTCATTAGGACAAGAGCTCCGTTTACAAGCTCTTGTGTTTTGTCTGCACCAATTATCTCACTCACTCTCTCTTGATACTCTTGGAACAGCTCAAATTGCCTACCGATTCGTAGTATATTCAACTGCATTAATTATCCACACCAAAACATAAATATTAGATTTTTTGGTCCAAAATAGTGTTTTCATTGTCTTAAGTGAAAAACTAAGCCTTAATTCAATTTAAAACATATGTTTAAGAATTTTAGATATTCGTTTGGAGTTTATTTAATGTTTTTGACATCAAACAAAGACTCATGATCATATTGGTCGGAGAACATATCGTTTTTTTATTTATTAAACCATAAAGTATAAGATATAAATCATATAATTATGATATCAATGAAAAATAAAAATAAAACATGATAAATAACTTACAAATTGAACGCCAGTGTCGTTGAGAATTCCGATGCCGGCAGATGCAAAGTTAGCTCCGACCAATAGCTTCTCTCCGGTGAGCTCAGGGCTAAGGATCGGTAATGTAGGCTCTGATCCAATTTGTTCACCTAAAAAATCACCCCAAGCAAAATCATTTAATAGCTTCTAAAAGATTTAAATAAATGAAAATATGAATAAAAAAATTATTTTTTAAAAAAAACGACGTCGTACTGATTATGTCAGGGAGGTTCAGGCCATTGGAAAAACGACCAGTTGCACGACCGGTGGGATAATCAATACCGTACGGTGGAGAATCAGCACGAGCTGTGGTGACTAAGTAATTATTATTACCACTGTCCACGAGTGAGTCACCGAATACAAAGAACGCTCGAGCCGCGTTTGTTTGTTGCGGCATAAGAAATAGCGTTACGAATAACGCGGCGGATAAATAAATCGATGTTAGGAAATGGGTTGACATGATCTAAAGCGAAAGGTTTTGGGATAATTTTGTAATATATAGAAAGTTAAGAATGGAAACTTATTAGTCTCCTGCTCGATCCTATGATAAGTCTCTTGGTTTGTTATATATATATAACAATACGAAATTTTCTATATATTAATGATTTGGCTTTTTTGGTGAATTTAATAAATGGTACATAGTCGGTCGATCTACTTAGAGGAAAGAACAAAAATGCAATTAATTTCGATTGGTTAGAAAAGTATTGTATTACTGTTCTGTTGTTGTATTCATGTTAAAATTGTTTTAACGTTTTCACATGAAAGTAACCAAAGCATATCAATAAATATACTTCTTACGTCTTTCATAATGTGCTAGCATTATGTGTCTTGATTTTGATTATACTAAACCCATTATTAAAGCAACAGATTTGTAGTTATTAGTATTAGTATTACCTGCATCAAACAAAACGTATTTAGACAAAACCAAAATCAAGCAGAAGTCAAATCAAACCACAAACATAGTTTGGTCCAAATAGTAAATGATCAGCGGGCAACAAAAGTTTCTAACCACATTTAAATACTCTCTACTCTTCAAGTGCCGCAACCATAAATTTTTTCAGATATTTTTAATTTTTTTTTGTATATATTCGTTTGGCATTAATTAACTATAGCAATTTCTCGAGTCTATCTTACTCTAGTAGCAAGTGTGGTAAGTCCACTAAAAGTATGCACTATCTCACACTCAGAGATCGAATCTTACTGACAACATTATATATGAACTTGGCTAATAGACCGGCCTGCTGTAATTCAGTGTTAACAAAAATAAAAATTATTTATAGAAATTTTCTCCTTTTCTTACATAACAATTTTTTTCTTTTAAGTTACTCTATTGGCATTAACAGAAGATTTCCTAAAATATATATTAATAAATAATACATGCATTTTAACTATCTCATCAAATCTATTCATTTTAAGTTAAAAGACTCAGATATCATGATTCGATTTTTCTCCACTACACTAGTAGATTAAAAAGAAATTTTAGTGGTAGACTTTAGGCTATGAATCGAATCTTATTGATCTAATTATTGACCCAAGAAAAAAGTAATTGCTTAATTAGATATTAATTAGATTTTAGAAAATACTCTTTCTTCCGTACACCATAATAAATAACCTAATGATTTATATAAGTAAATAATAATATGACATGCATGCATATTATTATCAATAGATATTTCCATTTTTGATGGAACAATATCTTAATGACTTACTATAATTAAGCCTAATTAAACAACTTGTAATCATCAGGGCTTGGCTTGTTTCAACACAGAGAAACACAAATTCTTTGCAATGGGATCATAAAATAACCCAACTTCATCTCCAACAGCAAGCTCCTTCATTCTCCATAATGTTCCAATATAATATTTCTTAGAATTATGATTATAACCAAACATTACCATGTGTTGACTCCCTGTATCGTAATCATCGACCTTGATCTCTATAGAGTCCTTCTTCCCTTTGTTAATCAACTCCTCCAATTTTTTAACTTCATTATTCAAGTCGTCTAAATTTACTAAAATATGTTTCTCAATATCATTACTATCATCATATTCTAACCAACCTTCACTTTTCTCTGTTAATGTCTTCCTTATCTTCCACAATGACCTTTCCATTTTCCTTTTTTCTTTCTTTTTGTTTTCAGTCTATAAACTTTCCGATTTGTTGATTTGCTGATGGATGCACAAACACATACATATTACATGTGAGACTTCTTTCGATTAGGTGTGCAAGCTTATTAATTTTGGTTATTATGAAAACGATATCGGATTTGATATCATCCATCATGCCTTTTAAAATTAATTACATATTACTATTTTTTAATTAAAATTAACAGGAAATCTTATAAAAAATTTGTTTCAAATCCGACATAAAACCCATATTTCATTACTTTATTAATCACTTTTTCGAATTGACAATAATATTCCTTTTTAAAGAATAAATGTTGTTTTGACACGCTTGAAGCAACAACAAAAAATAGGAATATTATGCCTTTAAAATGTGCTAATTTTTGGGATTTTATATCATAGAATTATAGTACAGGGGCTTGTTATTTTGAAATAAAAATATTAACTATAAACAACATTTTTGTGAACGTAAGGATACAAAAACACTACTTCAACAAAATGTTAGACTTGTGGGTTTAGTCCAAAGCTGAAGTCTTCCAACTACAATTTCAATTGCAAACTACTCAACTTTTAACATAACCTAAAAGTTATCATTCATTTATGTAATATGGGAGAAAAAAAAAAGACAACATCACATGACAAAATCTTTGCAAACATTTTAGGGATCTAGATAGAAGAAAGCTAGACCATCCAAATTATAATGACAGTTAGCAAGCACTAAACATTTATGTACTCAAAAATCAATAAATAAAAACGTTATAGGTTGGTTGTATAAGTGGTTGTCTATCTTTTTCAATCATCTAACATTCACATGCATACTTAATTTCCATTATCATCATCAACCCATCATCACCATTTACAATACAATCAATCATGAGCTGTGTGGACCTTCAAAGTTCTCTATACGTAACAATCAAGTGGTTGACTTTGAACTTCTGAAGTTGAGTCTGTTCATAATGAGTTTATTTACTTCAGCCCAATTAAGAATTTTTGGCCCACTAAGGCCCATATCTGATTATTATAAAGAGTTAAAAATGTAATTCTGTTGTTTTTCTCCCGCGAGTCTATCCACTTGAGATCACATCTAAAATTTTGGTATGCCCAGAAAAAACCTTTTTTCAATACAAAGGCGACATCTTTAAAGAAAAAACAAACAATACCACCATTAATAAGCTTCGGATTCTTTCCTATCTGTCAAAACAGCAACTTCTTTTTTACCCGAAAGTATCATCATTCTTCATTCCATTCATAGTCTCTTCGAGATCGCACTTTGTATTTTCCGTCTTCTCTGATATCGAGAATTGTATCAGAAAAATGCGACATAATTGTTGTCATGTCTCTTTCGCTTCTGTTCTCAAGATCCTCAATTTTCTCCAAGCTTTCATCGGTGTCTCGATCATAATCTACTCGATTTGGATGCTCGATCAATATAATCATCATGTACCCGTTGAGCCTCCACCTTCACAGCCTCCGGCGGCTTCATCTCCGGACTCTTTTTCATTATCTAGTTCAGGAATTGAAATCAACAGTGTTTCTGATTCGTTGAAGAATCCCATCAATTTCCTATCGGGTATTGTTCTCGGCTCTAATGGAGATTCGGATTTCAACCTCCGTTCCTTAGATCTTCCTGCTCCATGGTATAAAAAGTTTCCATTTTTAGGGTTTTCTATTGAGTTTAGCCCTAATTGACTGATCTTGTTTACACTCCCCTCTGTTCGGACCCACAAGTTTCCATAGATGGATTCTCTCTTGTGATTAATCAATCAATGAAATCTTCTTATCCGTTACATCTGAAGGAAATAAATGAAAAAGGGCAAATCATTAAATGCTTGACGATGGTTACTGTTTCTGACATTGTGATTAAGCAAAGTCACAGTTAAATATGCTTGAAGGAATGTTCTAGTGAATACTGATTTGGTTGGGTTTTGAAATTCAATGCAGGTTCATCTATTGTTTCATGGCGATTGGGATTTTGGTCTGCATTGTCACTATCATCGGATTCATTGCAGCTGAAGCTATCAATGGCTGTTGCTTGTGTTTCGTATCCTTCTACGTATACTACACTCTTTCACTCCTTTGCTTTTGTTAATGTTATTATATTGTGATGTTTATCCTTGATCGGTTCTTAGTATTCTATTCTCAAAACTCTTCTGATCATACTTGAAGCAGCACTCGTGGGATTCATAGCAATTGACCATCACTGGGAAAAGGTGAGGTGTTTTTTCTTACATTTAAAGCTTGAATCTGGTGTGTTGTGTTAACGGTCTATGCTCGTGTCTCTTTAGGATCTTCCTTATGATCCAACTGGAGAACTCAATAGCCTTCGAGCGTTTATTGAAGAAAATATCGATATTTGCAAATGGGTCGGGATTGTTGTGGTAGCAATCCAGGTAACTACCTCTAGGTCTTGCCATTTTTAACATTTGAGTCATTTCATGATTCTCTCTCAGAGTATTCATGCTAGTTGGTGTTACAGTTACTGTCATTGCTACTGGCTGTGGTTTTGAGAGCTATGGTGTCACCTCGGCAATCAGAGCTTGACGATGAGGATGATTACGAGAATCCAATGAGTAGAGCACGAGAGAACCTTCTTGGTCCACAGGCAAACCAGACATCTTCTGGATCAAGCAATATTGACAATTGGAGGTCCCGAATCAGGGAGAAGGTAAAAGCCTAAGTTTTTTTGTTTGGTTAAACTTAGTACAGAAGATTTATGCTTGCGATTCATCTTTCTCATTACGATTTATTTTTCTTCTTCAGTACGGATTGGTCAACGGACAGGGACAGAGCCAGAGTCCATCAGTTTAACTCAAAAGACCTGAATTTGTCTGGAATCACTACATTGGTTTTGTTCCTCTCTCTCAAATTTTCATCTCTCAACTTTCGAGTGCATAAATATTACACAACTATGATATCGTTTGATTTTTTGTGAAACTCTTTTTAGTTCGCAGCATAGCTGTCATATTGGTGTCTGTACAAAAGAGTAACGAGATTTGTGTTAAAATGGTAACTGCTTATTGCTCTGCTTCAACAACGACTACATAGCATTCTGTCCTCTCTCAATCGTTACCAAAAAAATCGAGGCAACTTCCCACATATCAAAAGAATAAAACTTGGCACTATCTTACATTATTATTTAACGTAGTAAAGATATTGCTTATCGTGTAAGATCGATAACGGCTTCCTCTACGAGCTCTTGCAACAATCTCCTTTCTATTTCAATCCCAAAGTCGTCTATTTCAACTTGAAAGCTATGAATCCATGTCCTTCCGACAATCTCCTCCTTCACTAGACTCTCTGCAGCCAAACTGTTTGCGTCCATGTCCTCTCCTGAGTTACCCTTGCTAGGCTCATCTGAAAGCCAGTCCTTTAACTGGGTCCACACGTGTTCCACCAGGTCGAATGGCGGAGAAAGATTGCCCGTGCGTATAGTCGTCGTTTCTGAAATGATGGAGTTAGTGCGGTCGAAAATGAGCTTACGAGTTGATCGTTGTTGTCTGCGTTTGCCTTCGTGGATGAACTCCTTGATGCTGTTGGTATTTGGATTCATGTATTTGTCTATGAGTGAAGGATCTAAAGGACTGTTTGGCAAGTGCCACCGTGACATGAGCTGGTCAGGAGAGAATGTGCAACCCCTGCTGAAACCAACAGTTGTCAAGAGCGTTTCTATGAAGACAAACCAGTCTTCATCCTCATGGACTCCCACCATTGCCGGTCCAGCTATGTTGTCTGCGCAAGAATCATCATCCCATGAGAGGATCCGAGCGATTGATCCAATAGGTGGTGATTTGTCAATTAGATTCGATTTAAGAGACACTTGCTCACCTGTTGAGAAAGAAACATTCGCATTGGCATAGAAGAAAGCTGAGTAACAAAAACTCTCTGAAAAATCTAAGCAACCGGAGAATTAACCTTGAGTTGTCCATAACTTGGTTGACCCAGAACATTCTGGAATGCTGACACCTTCTTCTTCAAATGGTGGAAATAAAACAGAAATTGGACTAGGCTGGTCTGGGTTTTCACTTGTATTCTCAGCTACTAGGGGCTTCGGTGTAGTCATTTCCTCCTGCAAATGAATTGAAATGGCTGTGATCTAAGTTTGAATGTTCAGAATCATCAATGGCTCCTAGAGGACATTAAAAATAGTTAGGTTAATTAGGGGGATACCTCGCCTGAGATTATACTTTGCTGTTGTGATGAATCAGAAGGGACATAATCTTTAGAATGTAAACAATCTTCGCTCACAGAAGAAGGCGTTGCTAACTGAGTCATACTATTGAACTGAGATGCATCTCTTTTCACCTTGCTTGCTTTCTTATTTTTGAATGAGAACAAGTTCGAGACTTTCCATGACGATTTCAGGCTTCCCATCTCAGTCAGCTCTGGCGGAGCCTGTGCGTTGGAAGTTCCCAAAACAGGTGTTTCTCCGCTGGCTCTAACGTCAGAGACTGATTTTGACCTTGCAAGGCCATTCAGAAAATCACTTCCCAATTCCACTCGACTCAGATCACTGCTTATACATGATGTTGACGCCCTTGTCTCTGGTGCTACTTCATTGCTCTGTTCGTAGGATCCAGTAGTCACTTTGGTCTCGGAGAGTGCAAGCATTTCCCCTAAGGTGCTCGAGGTTCTTAGAACATGTTTATGTGGTTGACTGCTTCCGGTTACTGACATCAACGCCCATCTTTCAGAAAGTCGTTTCTTTGCCTCTCTGCAGACAGATGATTCGGGAGAAAATGAAGCTCGGCTGAAAGTGGAAGGAGAAAAAGGACCTTCAAACCTATTTGGACAGTCCCATGAGTGTCTAGAAGCTGGTGACATGATCTCAGAATCGCTAAGGTTTCCCTCTGGATCCTCATTATCAGACTTCTCGAATGAACTGTCATCACCAATATAACCATTAGATAGAACAGAAGATGATTGAGTTTCATTCCTGCGATGGCTCATCAGATTTTCCCGCACTTGACGAGTAATTTCCTTAGCCACTTCTTTAGTCTCAACATCTCCAAGCTCATCGAAATATTCCCCACTATGTAAACCCCTCGGAGAGGATGGGGATGATGAAACAGCCTTGATATCCTGAGACTTCCCTAGACTAGGCTTTAAGACGACAATTCGGGTTGGCTGTACAGGGTGTTCCTCGGTATCGCGGTTGACATAAGATGACAAGTAACCCAAATCACGATTTCGCCCTCCGGTTTCTTGACTTGATGAAGCTAATTTTTTAACCTGCTTGTTCTTCCTCCCTTGGACCACAAATTTTTCAGTTTCAACAGCCTTTGTTGGTCTCAATACTGTGATGCGTTTTGCCTCTGAATGAATAGGCACATGCTGAAAGTCGGAAAGATGCTGCTGTGAAAATGAATTTGATTCCTCGAGAAATTTATTAAATAAATCCTTGTTGAAGCATAAATCTTCAAGTACTTCTTGGAACTCTTTGGATTGATGAAGACTGTCATCTACTACAAGGCGTTTTGCTTCTGTGAACTTTTGACGAATAAGAGCCATCTGTTTCTCAGTTGTATTTTCATCACATCTTCCTTTTCTAGGCGAGCTATCCCTTGATTTACTCACTTTCTGAGGTGACTGCCACATCTCATACACATCTTTAAATTCTCTGCTGAGCTCCTGATACTTTTGGACCTCACTATCCATAGAAGTCACTGAATGATTTGGCGAAGAGTGTGAATAGCTTCTGGATTTGCTTCGCTGAGTATTAGTCTCAAGATGCAGCTGGGGAAGTGTTTCCAAACCCATCAACTTAGCAACCAGATTAGTTGGGCTCTGTTTATGTTCGACTTCTTTTGACATCTCCCTAGCAATGAGTTTCTTCATAGGTGTACCACTTACTTTGCTAGAAGCACTTCTCCTCATGTCAGACATAATCTGTGCAGGCAAGAGACATCACATGCCTTGACCTCAATATGAACCATCTAATAGAACAAACAAGGAATACGATCTGACTTTTTTAAGAAAACAAACTTACCAATTCAGCTTCTGAATGGCCTTTATAAGAGGGGATTGGCATTCGGGTGACATCAAATCGACTCCTTGACAGAGAAGATACTGCCAACAAACTATCTTGTGTCAATAACACACAGGTGGATACAAAACTTAGATAGAGATAGCTAAAGGATTGTAAGATTTGCATAGTGTAAACAGTAAGAATAAGCAGAACTCTTTATAAAAAAACTTTACGAGTGCAAAAACCAATCACATACCATCTCGATGTGGTTTATCTGTAAGCATTTTGTTCCCATTAACAGCTGTTCCTAGATCAAATAGGTTTACCATCCTTCCTAAGCATCCTGGAATAGGAGTTTCAATCTTTTGAACCTTTCCGCCTCGAAGTTCATTCATTTTGATCCCTGCAGTTTCACGGCTATTAGTCATTGTCTGCGACTGTAATCCATCAGAAACAAACGGCCCTTCGCGTGGAAGCAGATTACCATGAGAACATTGGCATGAAAGAGAATAATAGCAGATGGAGGAAAAATGCAAGACTGACTAAAGCCAAACTTCAATTTAGGTGATACGAAACTAGCAAGCAAGGGATTCTAATGAAGATATCTTACGGAATAAAAAGTCTGAACTGGAACAGTCTTTTAGGAGTCCTAGAGAGAAAGAGACGAACTGTCAATCTTAAAGAGTGTAGAAGAACAGAATATTTCTAGCAGCAAAGAATAAAAGGCCAGGCATAACAAAACAAGGATTTGATAAGAAAAAGACAAAAAGGAGAATAAGATTCTGTAATCAGAGGGACACTTCATAGAGTCTGAACAAAAGGAAAGAAGAACCAATTTACCGTTTTCATATGAACTATCACAATCAAAGACAGTCACTTTTACGGTATGAACAATCTTACAAAGGCTCACCCTTTATAATAAATACAACTCCCCAGCTCCTCAAATTCCGAGTATGTTGATAGAAGAAACAATCCAAGCAAAAGCCTTAAGCAATATGGATCTGCATTTACCAGATTTCGATCATCAATGATACATCTATGAACTCATATATGGTAACCATAGTAATAAATGCTACAACTTTAATAAATAGAAAAGAAAAACAAGCAAATCGACAAACAGAAGAGTAAATCAATCCAGCCAAATTAGTTGAATCAATCAGAATTGGAAGAAACTGTAAGCAAAAAGCAGAAAAGATCAGAATCTATCTATAGTAATAAGAGTGAAAAGCAGACCAGAAATCGAAACGAGAAATTAGAAGAAAAGAAGCATCGGAAAGTGAGATCAGAGAGCTAATGATTCAGACATTTTTGTTTTTACTCGGGGAAAGAAAAAGAAAGGAGAGACCTTTAACTGTAAGGAGCTAGGTATGTAGGTACATCGGAAACTTCTCCGGAGATGAAGTAACCAAATCTATCTGTCTTTCTCTCTTAAGGTATCTCACGCGCACACCGACTGAGAGAATGGCGTCGGACGTGAAATGGATTTTAATAAGTTAGAGTTGATTACGGAATCTCAGGTGCGGACAAAACAAAACGTATCAAGAGAGTTTACAGAGAGAGAAAGAGGAAGAACGAAAATTGGGGAAGAATTGCTGCTGAGCTCTGTACTCTCTCTTCCTCTCTTTTTTTCTTTTTTTTTTCTTTTTCTTTTTCCCTCCCAATTATTATTATTTTTTCTTTTATTGCAATATCTTCACTTCATGTTTTTTTGGTTTTATTACAGTATTTATTAATTGAATAATATTGAACTGGGATAAGGAAGAAAATGACAATTTTATTCAGAAAAGAAAATACCATATTAGAAAGAAATAAATATTCAGTCAGATGGTAACTTTGGGGATCAGTTGGTTACAGTAAGAAGAGAATTTAGTTAATCTGATCAAAAAGAAAAAAGAGAACTTAGTTAAAAGACAATGACATGTAGTTTATAAATTTTTTTTTGCATATGTATACATATAGTTGACAAAAAAAATTAAAGAAATTTCGTTGTTTTCCAAAGAAAAAAGATTCTGGTTGATTTAGACAAGTTTTGTATACTAGTTATAGTGGTCATAAATAATATTTTAGATTAGTTTTTCCCAACTCTATGTACATTAGCATATAAATTTTCTAGCAAGTATAGTGGTGGAAAATGTATTTTTTTAATTAAATTGTTCATGATTGATTAAATATATATTTTCTATTGAAATTTGATTTCAAAAAGTCACATAATCGTGTGTGATATTATTTGAAATTCGATAAATTTGAGTTATCTAAATATTGAAAAAACAGGTTCAGAATCTTCATATTTACATATATATATATATATATAATGTTTTGGTACTATTTTGTTTATAAATGATAACAAAGACGTTTGGACAATCAAAACTGTTATGAAGTTTTGAAATTCGATAAATTTGAATGTTGTCAAATAATCGTTGGTGATGAATATGGGTTTCTCCATTCAATTTAGTTGAGATCGAGATATAGATAATGTGTGGAACCAGATTGTGTAAGCCATGTAAATTAATGCAGTCATAAAAGTGAGAAGATCCATTAAACAAGAATCGATATATAGCATCGAGTAATAAGAAGATAACGACTCCACAACTATCGTTAGATTTGGCTCTTCACGTTTTATAATATAATCGGGACCAAATTAAAGAAACTCTGAAATGGAACAGTGAATTTATGTATCTTTAATATGAATTTATAAACAAGTAGTAATAAAAGCAACAAAAACGTGAAGCCATAAACGTTGTGGATTTAACATTATCAACAATTATCATGGCTTTACATAACCTTGAGAATTCGAATCTCCGGTTTAGGTAAGCTCTTTCGATTTTCGGTTTATTCTGATTTCGGAAATATGATAACCATATAGATATCGAATAAAAATTGGTTTGGTTTTATTCGATTTTATTTCTGAATAGATACTTGAAATGTTAACTAAATTAGATCTGAAATGGCTTTAGTTCTCGTTCAGTTTGGTTCTTAATGGTTATTTGTAATAAAAAATAACCAAATATCCAAAAAATATAACTATGTAATTAAAAGTAACCAACCAAAAAAAATATGATTATAAGTAATCATTTGGTTCGCTTCCAAATGGTTATTTGTAACCAAAAACATTATATAGTAAAAATTAAATTTGTTTTTATTTGGTTATTTTGGTTTTCAGTTAAAACCGAACCAAAACCAAAAACTGTATATATCAAAATACTCAGACTATGTTCTTTGTTTTTGTGCCTATGATTAGCTCTACATATGTAACTAACGATTTTTTATATTCACTCCGAGGACTTTGAATCCGTCAAATCCAACAACATAGAGGAACTTGACGGAATTTGGAAAGAATTCACTATTTATTGCCAAAATTATATTTGTTGGGATTAAGCTCCAATGATAAAGAAATTTACATCATAATTTGATACGTTATGATTAGAATCTAAACTGTGAGGCCCTTGTGAATAACTCAATCTCTGACAAGCCATAGCATTCCACGTGCTTAAGTCCACACTTTTTCATTATCATCTACCATCCGGTTCGGCTTCACGATACCGATATACAACTAAACCATCAAATTATCATCCGGTTCGTAGAAATTATGTCACAGTTAAACCAGATATACGCTAAATCGTTACAAAATTACAAGGTTTGGATGACATAGAGATGTCAGATCAACTAAACTGCGTAGCTAAGCACATAGGTTTGGGGGAAGACGACAGTTGGATTTTGTACTTTATTTATACCTCTTGTCCAAACGTGTAATCTCTATTTTTTATTCCCTGAGGTCATAGACAATATAAAATTAAGTATATAAATTATAAGCAGATGTTAAAACGAAAGTATAGAATTGATTTAATGTACATATTCTAAGATTATCACTATGGCTTAAATACAAAATCGTGGAAGATTGAGAGAACAAAGAAAACAGCATGGCCATTTGTTGGCACTAAATAATTAGTTTATGGAGACAAATAAGACAATAAAACTATACTGTTATGTAGTCAAGATGTATTCAACTTCATGTGAGTACACACCATGACACTTATTATAATAAAAGACCAACCAGACCTTATAATATAACACCAATACAACTAATAACTTTTTTATAATTGTCAAGATGTTAATAGTTTGATACCAAAAAAAATAATGTTAATAGTATAATTTTGTGACACGATGCATTTTAAGATTTTTTAGTACTTAGTGGTTGACTTAAACGAACTAAAGTGTAAAACCGAGTATACCAAAAGGCTCAAATGTAGTGGGAGAGCCTATTCGGTAGGGAGTCCGACAGCTCGATCTCATAGAACTCATAACAAAAAAAGAAAGGTGATTCGAAGATCCGAACTATAATGGCAAGCCACATTAGCCGCATCAAACCTGGTGAGATTCGCAAAAAGAGTCAAGGAGAAAAGATCTCGGAGCATTGAAGTATCTCGAATATAAAAGGATAAGAAAACATTCAAGCAAAAAATTTATAACAAGATAGTTTGAATCAAAACTTTTAGGCTTTCTCACATTAACAGTAGTTGTGAGCTTGTTGCATATAGATTTCGTATGTAGCGTCTCGTATACAAATAGTTATATTCATGAACTAAACGATGTATAGTTTGTGTCAAATATGTCTTCCAATTAAAAAATTTATGATTCTTTTTTTTTTGCAAGTATATTACTAATATTGTATGTCTGTACTCACAAAAAAAATCACAAAATAATTACGTAGGAACTTGGCTAATAATTCGGTCAATTATATCACAATATTAAAAAAAAAAAATAACAAAAACCACGTCATCACATTATCCTTACAAAAAGATATGTAGTGTACACGTGGCAGATATCAAGTGGAGGGAAACGATTCGTGTAACCCAAAATCATCTCTAACAATTCTTCTTCCTGATTTCTTAGCCGAGTGAACATATTACTACCAACAAAACAATCAACACTCCACTCTGAACAATAACAACAGAAGAAAAAGATACAGAACATGGCGATGACGTCAGCATCTACGCTGTTTTTTTTGACGGCCAACGTCACGGCGACCGGAGGCGCTTCTTCGTCTAGGAACTCCGTTTCTTTCTTGCCGGCAAGGAGCATTGGTTCTAGACTTGTAGTCAGAGCATCAGAAGAGCCAGCTCCGGCCTCCTCTTCATCGGAAGCTGCCGCTGCTCCGGCTGCAGCTGCTGCCACCAAACCCAAGCCACCTCCAATTGGCCCAAAGAGAGGGTCCAAGGTCAGCTAACCTAAACCATCTTGTATATACTAACATACGCATATGTCACATTTACATATGGATTGATGGATTCGTTATAAGTTTATTGATATGTACTGGGGATTGGTCCATTCAATTTGATACAATTTATATAAATTGTTGGGGTTTATAGGTCAAAATTCTAAGGAGAGAATCATACTGGTTCAAGAATGTTGGATCAGTTGTGGCTGTTGATCAGGTAATGGGTCTAGTCTCGAACTAATGATTATACAAACCTTTAACCATGAGATTTTGTATTAAGATCCAGGTTATGAATGTGCAGGACCCGAAGACCCGATACCCGGTTGTAGTCCGGTTTACGAAAGTGAACTACAACAACATATCGACCAACAACTATGCATTGGATGAGATTGAAGAAGTTAAAGCTTAAATGAGAAACGTTGTGTATTTGGTTTAATCTCTATACCGGTTTATCTGTTTGTAACTTGACCTTGAACCGTATGTACCGAAAAGTTTACCAATTCTTTCTCTCTCATCTCAATCTCGAACCGGTTTTTTCTTATTCATGCTTAGCTCTCTTAACCATACGGCTTCATAAACATTTTGAAACCGGTATAATTTCACTCCTTATTACCTAAACAACGCCACAATCTAGGTACACCGCTCGAATTGATTGCAAAAATTGTAATTGCAAAAATTGTAATTGCAAGCAAAATCTTTGCATAACTATACATTCAATAAATGTTATAAGTAACTAAAGAGTGTAATTTGATCCCTATGTATTTATAGAATTTACACTCTACCATCCATACCATCAAGAAGACCGGTCCAGATTCCCTTAGCCGGAGGAAGCTGTGCAACGAAGACTTGCCATGGAGGATAACCCACTCCACTTCCCCTTACACGACCGTCCAAACGCAGAGATAGATACCTAAAATCAACAATCATTCCGCATTACAGATTATGAAAACCGATTGAAATTGTCAAACTTTACACAGAACACTTATTTAGCTCACGCAAGATTCAGCTTAGACTGGTTAAAAATCAAATGCAAAGGACAACTTACACTGGAGAGTCTGAGGACACATTAGCAAGCTTCTTCTGCTCATTCAACCACCTGTTCATGCAAAAACACAGCGATCAAGAACAGCTTAAAATTCAGTTTTCAACTTGGGTTTCACTATCTTTATGGAAAAGAATTTTACTTTTCCCAATCCGAGGTAAAAACTGGAGCAACACGCCACAATTTCCTCCTTCTCTGGCTCATTTCTTCATCCGCAATGTCAGTCTCATCGAACTCCAAAACCGGTGATTTCCCATCAGTAGCGTAAGGCACCACAACAACACCTCTCTCCATAAGTCCTTGTGTAAACTCTTTACTTCTCTTAAACGCTTCTTCAATATAATCTGCAGGACCAGCGCAAATCACAAGCCTGGCAATCCCTCTCAAATCCCCTACCGTGATAACCTTATTGTTCTCTTCGACCCTCATTTTGAGTTTCGCAAGATTTTCTTCCCTTGAGAGCCTAGCCATTTGTGCGTTCTTGGTCTTGTTTTCACGGAAGTAGAGGAACACAAAGAGAGAAGCTGCACCAAAGTCAATGCCTAAACCCTTTACGATCTCAAGAACTTCGCCTGATCTAGCCGGGTTTGCCAGGGCACCGATGAGCCTGGAAGTGGCTATTAGTCCTCCTAGTGAACCACTCGCTATGAAGGCGAGGTAGAAGAACATACGGACTGATCTGAACGGAGACAGAACCTCACTACGTATTCTGGCATCCGCACTGAAAGCATAAACAGAAACAACTTAACTGTGTCATTACAAGCAAAGGGCTTCATTAAGTGTCCAAATTGTAGCATGTCCGGGGATATTGTAGCAAGTAGCAACAATCTTGCGTATAAAGAAGTTGACTTCAAAGTTTCAACCTTCCATCATCATATTGACCATAAATCGTCCAAGCACAAAATTGATTCAACAACAGCAGAGATTGAACCTAAACCCATTATTCATTCAAACGGAAAGACGAAATTCAATTTAAATCAGGTTAGAAGTGGTCGAAACTTACCTGATTTCGGAGGGCTCGTCTGCAGCAAAACACACGGTGTTCAAAGACAAAGGCTGCTGCTTTCTAGTAATGGTCAGAGTCCGAAATATAGGGCTTTTGGGAGGAAAATCATGTCTTTCTCTGTAAATATGAACGGAAAATTTACGTAGAGAGTATGATTCGTTTGCCTGATTCAGAGCTTGTTTACTCACATGGCAATGGTAGATGTAAGTCTGAGACGAGACTAGAGTAGCCATTGGTCTCCCTAGATTCTCTAACTCTTCCTCTGTTCAGAAGATGACTTCTCCTTTCATTTTTCTCTCTCTATCGGCCTGTGATCCTAAACTTGCCACGCTTCTCAGTTTGGGATTTTCTAAACTGAAGTATATCAGTTCACTTTTTTCTTTATTTATCACTTCTGGTTCTTTTTTTTACACGTAGTTTTTGGATTACTTTCAAGGCTTGAAAATGTGTATTCAAGATGTGAAATAAGAGAGAGATTTTACAAGATGTAATCTTATTTAATTTATTATTATTGTATTTAAATGAGGTTTCAATGATAATAACAAAAGAGAGACGATTATTGACTTCCATATGCAAAATCTCCAAACCAGTTTGATCAACTCCTCAAGCCTGGCCGGTTTTACCGTTGGCTTCAGTTAGCATAATTTCCAATTCTCCTTTCCTGTTAAGCTTCACTGTATCTGAAATACAACACAACAAGAAGATGATGCTGAGAATTGAGTGAAAATTATCCACAATTGAGGTGGACAACACCGGTAATTCTCAGAGAAGTACAAGTGTACAACTATTCTCCTTGACTCTGTAAATCGGCGAAGAAACAAAGAGGCTAGAGAGAAGGCGAAAGTACCTGTGCAGCCACCAATGTGCTTGCCTCCTGGTCATTTGGACAAAAGATTAGATAGTGATATGTGTTGTCATAAACCGAAACTATGTTGCTCACTTCTTTGTAGCATTTTAAAGGTTTCATCTTTAAAAGCACATTCACTGAAGAAACGATCGATGCAAACGGATTAAATTACTAACCGACGAAAACATTAGGAACAGTGTGTTGCCCAGTAAGTCTTTCCAGTACTTTCTGCAGTTGTGGCCCTTGTGGACCTGAAATGAGCCAGAGATGGTTTGGTCAAACAGAATTAAGATGGAACATAGCAGATGGTTCTTTGGTGTCCAAAATCACCAAAATTTATGACAATTGCATCCTCAATTGTTTTGAAAGAGAGTTACATTGACTAAACATACAAGAGACATAAGATTACCAAGGCAACAAGTACCAAAAGTAGATAAGAATCCTCAAAATGTTAGTTTCTAACTCAAAGTCCAGAAACAAGAACAAAAGGGTTCGATCTTATCAACGAGTCTAACTAAATGACACAACATAAGAACTAGAACAGTGTTGTGCATATGACCAAATCCAAAGGTTGAATATGCAATACTGACAGATACTTCTAAGCAGTTGACAAGCATTCTGCCATCATCTATCTAAAGCCATAACATGATGATTAACCAAGTCAATTAATCAAGCTGACCAATGAATGAGAAAAAGTAGCAATGTTAAGCAAATGTAAACATACCAAGTTCATCCAATTCAATAACCAGTGGCTGAACCCCAAGTCTCTTGAACAATGTCTTCACTTCAGAACAGTATCTTCATTCAAACAACAAAAGATATGTTTATAATTATTTAAGAAAGAATCATAATTTATGTTGAGAAAGGTCAGCAGAAACATTAAGATCTGAAGAAACCCCATTATCCAATTTAGATGATTTAAAAATCCAAAATTTGGAAAGAAAACAAAAAGAGAAGTGAACCTACGAGCACCAAGTTTTGGAGTAAACAACGACAGTATTCTCAGTCACTGTTTTCTTCACACTTTCCTCCATTCTCGATCCGAAGGAAGAAGACGAAGCAGCCGAAGAAGAAGAAGACGTGGCTCGAACACAACATGTCTGCTTTAGACATCTCTTGAAAGGAGATCCGACAGATAGCAGTGAGAACGAATAAGATGAAGAAGAAGAGATTGAAGGAATTGGATCTAGAGAAGACGATGCAAAGTTTAACGGGCTAAATGCTGAGACTGCCATGGCGATTTCTTGCCCTTAGATTATCAAAATCTCTGACCAGATTCTTGGAGCTGCTTCTTTGCGTGCTAATTTGTCTTGTGACTTGTCCTCTTTTCCATTTTTTTTCTTTATTTTAAAAACAATAGCAGAAATTTTGTGACCAAAAAATAATAAAAATCTGTTATCATATTCTGCGGGATCTACTATGATATTTAATGGGCTTCTAGAAATATTAACGGGCCTAAAAGTTATTAATGGGCTTTTTCCTCTCTACAATAAAATATTCTG
The DNA here is from genome assembly GCA_963920545.1 of Lepidium didymum. Taxonomy (NCBI): domain Eukaryota; kingdom Viridiplantae; phylum Streptophyta; class Magnoliopsida; order Brassicales; family Brassicaceae; genus Lepidium; species Lepidium didymum. The sequence goes on from OY986980.1 coordinate 4,282,743, forward strand.
TTTACGTTGTGGTTCTGGGTTTAATAGGCTTTGCAAAAGTTAATAACAAATATATTTTTTCTAATAACGGTTAGTGGTTGTGATTTATATGTTCATATGTTAAATTGTTGTGCTTTATCTTACAAATTCTTACAAAATTTATAGATTTTAAATTTATATATATGAGAAGATTAACTGATCTATATTCCAAAGTTCATTCCATAAAATTCATTTTTAATCTGTAACTGAAGTGGAGAGGTATCAAATCTTTTATGCCAAAATTATTAACTAAATTATTCAAACTTTTATACCAAAATTATTAAATAAATCATTCAAACCACCCAATTAAAAAATTGGGCACATTATTCAAATCTATAATTTTGTTGTAAGCAAATCCGAGAATTATCGAAGATATAACATATGGAAGTCAGTATCTACCGGTATGATTAGCAACTTTTTGTCATTTTAGAAATAAAAAGACCAAAATAAAATTGGTGATATAATAAAACAACTCATCAATGGACCTACATTGATAAGATCATGTGGGGGACTTTTGACTAGTTGTAACGTCATGGGTTCGAATTATTTCATTATTTTGTCACTGTGTTTTTGTCAATAACCCCACCAACATTTTCTTCATCCATTAATACCCCAAATCTTTGTTGCTTTGACATACAATCATAGATGTACTATATACACATATTTGATATGTATATGGTATATTAAATAGTATTTATATGCACACACAAATATATAACCAATTTTAATTATTAAAAAATTGTATTATAAAACCGACTAAAAGAATTAGCAAGTACTATCACTTGTACAAGTTCCTTGTGTTGTCCATGTCCATCCATGTGTATATATATCTATTAAAGATTGGCGCATATGAAATATACTTAAGAAACTCAGATATATAATTAATTCACTATTCCAACTTGTATTCTAACAAATGAATATCTATGCGATTTCTGACATTCTATATCCAAATTCTTCAACGCAAATATAAGAAATAATGTATTATACCTAAGATTTGTATATGCTTATTACAAAATCAAAAAACTTTAAACAAACTATTATGAAGAGAAATTATGTATAATTATTGTTTTTTACTCTTTTTTTTCAACAACTTATATCTTATATCAATCTAGATAGTCAAGACACAAACTTTACATGAGTGCAAAACACTGCAAGCTAACAAATTCACCTTAATTATTAAGAGTTCCAGAAAATAGATAGAGCAAAAGACTTGAGAAAAGTCTTCTGAGTCTCTTGAACTCTTTCAAATACTGTGAAAATGATGGCCAATCATTCAGGATCTCTGAGCAGTCAGTAGCACATGCGACTTCATATATTTGAATTGTTAGGAGGAATTCCATCGTCTAGAGCAACTTGAAATTTAAGGTTTTACAAATACATATAAAAGAATAGTAAATATAAAATTTGAACTCAAAATGTTTAGTGTATTTGCACATACCTTTCACTTTCTTTATCCAAAATTCCAAATGATCTTAAATCCAAAAAAAGATCGAAAAAATATGAGAATGAATCTTAAGCCCATACTTATATATGTATGTGTAGGGTTGCAGGTACATAAAAAGTGACATAAGAGACATGGGTACAATAATGTGCCATTCGACAAGTTACCAATCCCAATGATTAAACACATTACATCATGAATTATTACTCTTTACGTACTTGTTTTGAAATAAAGAGCTAAATTGTGAGAAACCATTTATATACAGACCAAGCCAAATCAATTATAACTAAAATAAACTTGAACTTCTATAGTTATATGCATGTTGAAGAAGTAACTAGCTAGCTACTCTTATAACATATATTGTCTATTCATTTTTCTCTTGAATATGTTCTAAACGTTTGGAGCTTGAAAGATGAGTTTTACTTAAATTAAGGTTTGAGACATTGTGTGGTAAATGTAAGTGTTTGTTGGTTTCTTCTTTCTTGTGTTGATAGTGTAGAGGAATATTTCTTATTTTCTTTTCATAAGAAGTAGTTCATCTAACAGACATAGGCATGTGAAAAGAACAAACCCTAGTTTTTGCAGACTTTGACAATGTGTATGATGGACAATATGGGCCCTTGAACATGAATGATTTCTCCATTTTTAGAATTTCTAACCATTCCCATGTGTTACCCTTTTACTTCTTCTCACTTTTTTCTTCAAATCGAATCTCAAATCACTTTGACCCACATATCCTTGCCTATGCCTTTATGTGTTAACTACGATTTTTTTCGATTCATAAGTCAAACCTTCCAAACCTAAATAATATTACACGGATTACGCAACTCTCTGAAAAAAATTAAATTACACTGAAAAAGATTGCAGATGTAGATATTTAATCTCTTGACCAAATATGTTAACAAAACTAAGATCTAAACCTCAATATTTGAATCGTATCCGGTTTATAAATTTAAGATGGGTTTTAATATTAGGTTTATATATGTCCAATGAGTGTGATCGATTTGAGATGTTTTAGTTTCTTAGGGTTGGGGGTTGGGGATGTTTAGGGTTTGTAAACGTAAAGGATTCAATCGAAATAAGTCTGCTTAACAAATTTTAATCAAAGTCGTATAGAATTGTGTTACGTAATTTGGGAAAAAGTAAATGACACTGTGAAGGTAAATCAAAACAACATCTACCTACATGATTGATCACTTCCTAGCTAGCTAGTTAGGTCTTCATAACCAAAACATATAACAACAATATAAAATCATGCATATCTAGCTATGATTTTGCCAAGGTAATGAAAATTGTAGATTGATTACAACGTGAAGTGACAAATACAAATATGACAAAAGCAAAAAAGATAAGAGTTTTTGTAATGGTCACTCAATTTCAACATCTCAACTTATAATAGTTTGTAAATAGGTAACATGAGGTGAGGGTACATGACGCTTATATGATCACTTATTCATGGTCTTTGAAGACTTATTATTTTTACTTTCAAGATATTATAGACATGTCTTGTTCAAGTATTTTGGTGCAACTTCAAATTTACTATTTATGGAGCTACTTATTTTTATTTTCTTTTTCTTTGGATCGATGTATCCTCATTAAAATAGATGATGTTGACGTCTACTAGAAGACAATCTAATGTGAATGATGATTCAATACCTATGTAAGTGAACAATAATATTACATGAGATTTTTAATATAAAATCAAATATGTGAAATTTTAAATTTATAAGACATGAAGATTGTATTATTGTATAGTATGAAACTAAAGATTTGAAATTTGGTTCTTTTCAATTCTTACATGCAGCAAGATAGAGTCGGATTTGAGTTGTTTGAGACATATAACTACCGGACGAAAGAATTCAATGATTTTTTCATTTGTAGATAACATACACTGAAAAATGAAGGAAAAATCAAGAAGTTTACAATTGAAACAGACATGTAATATGATATAATTCCTTCAAGTTTACATCAAAGAGGATAATGTTTTCATGGACTTATGTATGAAAATTTTTGAATGTTTGAATTATTAGAAATTCAACATATATAAAAAATAATAAAAATGAAATAATAAATGTAGAAATGCTGTGGTCGAAAATGGTTTAGAACTGCTGGCTTTATCCTTTGACGTTGGACATTGGCCGATCTACATTTGATGTGACAGTGTAAGATCCTTTTATTAATGGATTTTAAATCTCTTTATTGGACCCAACACATGTGGGTTTTAATGTCATCACTAAATTTTATTCACTTTTCCCTTTTGTTTTTTTCCTCTCAAATTCCATTACATATATCTATATATATATATTTATAATGTAAATATATATATACATATATATATATATATAATTTCTTTTTTCTTCTTCTTGTTTTCGAATTTGGACAGTTGTTTTTCCTTTAACTAGACCTGTTAATAATATACATTAAAAATTTTTTTTTTTCAAAACATCATTTTCAAAAACTATTTAAACTATCAATTTTTATATTTTTTATTAAAAAAAAATCTTAAGGAATGTTTTTTTTTCTATAATGATTTATATTTAATACAATTAAAATTCGATGATAATATTAATACGAAACAGATTTACGAGGTTAGTTCAGGTTTAAACACATTGCATATATGTTCTGTTGTTAATTAGCAAGTGGTTATAGTTTATTGATTATGCTGTAATATTGGACGTTGTTTCTATGTGATGCATATGATTAGCAATTAATATGATTTGTATAATTAATGGTTTTTTGGAATTCCAATTGTATAGTGAAGAGCTTAAAAGAATTTACTTATTTACTGAATTACTCTCAGTCTGGTAGTTAGAATGATATAAAGATTCAGATACCGGGATTTGATTTTCCTCCACTATACTAGTAAATTAAAAAAAAAATTATGAGTGAACTTTAAGTTATATATCAGACTATTGTTAGTTGATCCAATTGTTGGAAAAAAAAATTTACCTATTTTGTTCCGTGCAAACCGGAAAATTAATCGATGCATGAACCACGACACCAATAATTTCATTAATGATTCGAATCGAATGTATAGTGGGATTTAATTATAATTCTGTTAAGTAGGTTTAATTACCTAATTATTTAATTCCAACCCACGCAAAACACCTAGATATCACATGTATTTATGAACCATTATCAAAATTTTGCTTAGCCTATTTTAGTTACAAAGTTTTTCTTTTTTTGGATATAATTCCTTTATAAAAATTAGTATAATTCCTTCTTTGTTCTTTAATTATTAGAAGATCTGTTTATATAAATGAAGTGATGATTTTGGCTTCCTAATTTGCATATGCAAAGAGAATGTCCTTTAACAAATATATATATATATATATATATATATATTTATATATTTATTTATTTATTTATTTATTTATTATATATGCAAAGAGATGTCGACAAAATCAAATAAAAATTTGTAAAACATAAATGAATTTTAGTTTTAAAAAATGTAACTCTATAACTACAAAATTATATGTTTTGTATACACTTGGAGATTGTTGGCATTTTGGTTCTTTGAATTTGGCATTTTGGACACATTTTATACATAAAAATTGAGAAATAAATCGAGTGATAAAAAAGAGAAAACGATTGAATAGAATTTTGGTCCATGTATATTAATTAGTACCAAAACCAAACCAAATACGTAAAAGATATAATAATAAACCTGAAGTTGTATAACTTAAATGTCATTTTTGTGCTTTCGTGTATTTTGGTCTTACTCTAAGTTTGTTGGCTAGTTCGTTATTCCAATAAGTTTGAAAGAGTGATCAAATGACCATAGAAATCAACACAAGTTTTTCTTTGAATTTATCTATTTATTTTGCAATTCTTTCAACAGTCTTCAGTTTGGCAGCCGTAGCAGACTGTCGAAAAATGTCATATTTTCGATGAAATTGAGCTGTGAAATTCTGTTGAAAATTTACCGTACAAGATTTCGACGGATATTTATTCCCAATAATCTAATTTATGCGGTTAATTTCCATCTGGATTTTTTCGGGAATGGTTGTTCGAGACGAATTTCTTCGTATAAGACTACAGAAAGATGGTCAATTGGAATCAAATATTTTTGTCTTTATAATTTTTGAAAATTGTATACAAATATGTAAACTTGTACAAAATTAATAAAAGAACCCCCTCAATAAAAAGTTAATAGTTAAAAAAAGGCCAAATCATCCTCTGTTCAAAGAAAACGCCCAAAATAACACAAGTGGAGGAGGTAACTAAAAACAAACACACACAACACCCTTTTGATTCGCTTTGGGTCTTCAGGAGATGGCTCTTCTCTTTAGTCCTAAAACTCTCTAATCATTTATCTTCCTATAATTAGAACTGTTGAGAGATACATCTTCTATGACAAGCCGTGGTGCGTTTTGTGGGTTGTTTTGTTTCCAATTTCCAAACAGAGCCTATATCTTGTGCAATGTTTACTGCATCCATTGATGCTCCTGAAAGTCCTCTCCTTGTAAACCCAACTGCATACAATCCTTTCTTTCCTTTCCAACCGCTGTTTCCAATCGCGGTTTTTGGGAAACCATTCTTTGCAAACAAGTCACTCTCTTGTAACCAATATGGAACGTTGCTTCGATATCCAGTAGCTAAAACTACTGAGTCTACTTCTAGTTCTTCTCCATTAACGAGCCCGACTCTGTTTCCATTATTAAACCTTTTGATCCCTGGAACAACATCAATCTTTCCTGATCGAATCTTCTCTAATGCTCCAATGTCAAGTACTGGTGTTTTGCCTTGTGCACTCTTTAGCTCCATTGGACCCATCTCTGGTCTTTTAAGACCGTATTTCTCGATGTTTCCAAGTACCATCCAGCTTAAAAACAACAGTATCTTGTCTACGAGCCATAAAGGAAGCCACTTTAACATCTTCACTGCAAGCTCAAACGTTGATTTTCCCATTACTTCTCTCGGCATCACATGAACGGAGCTTCTTACCACCATTGAAGGCTTAGCGAAATGATTAGCTAAGTCGAGGGAAACTTCCATGCCTGAGTTTCCACAACCAACGACTAGTACTTTCTTCCCGGTGAATTTCTCACCGGACTTGTAATCACAAGCGTGAATCACCTCACCGGAAAACTCAGAAAGTCCTTCAATCTCAGGCATTACTCTTTCTGCATTTTCTCCTGTAGCTACCACAAGCCACCTGCAAATATACTCCACCTCCGAGCGAGTTGACTCACTGTTCGACACGGTTTTAACTCGCCATAGCCCACTAGTCTCATCGAATCTAGCAGTCTGCACACACTCGTTGAATTTAGGGTTGATCTCGAACCTTGATGCGTAAGACTCAAGGTAATCAATGAATTGACGCTTGGTTGGGTACTCAGGGAAGTCTTCAGGGAAGGGCATTTTAGGTAATTGACAAAACTGTTTAGGAAGATGAAGCTTGAGACGATCATAAGTTCTTCGTTGCCATAAAGAAGCAATACAATCAGCTCTCTCAAGAACAACGAAAGGAACGTTTTGTTCATGAAGACAAGCAGCTGTAGCCAAACCGGATGGTCCAGCTCCGACGATAACCGGTCCATTGACCCAAATGCACCGGTTATTACTTGAATCTTGATCGTTATCCTTTAAACGAAACATATCCATTTTTGTTTAATGAGAATAGAATTTGAAGGTTTGTACAGAGAAAGAGAGATGGAGAAAGAATGAAGATTGATTGGAAATGGTTTTGAAATTGGAATGATGAAAATGTTTGGAGATTATGGTTGTTTATATAGAGGCCAAATGCCATGTGGCGTTGAATATATTTTTAATACTTGACGATATTTATTTAAATATTATCCTATCTATGTATTTATATAATAAGGAGCTTCTGATTGATTTATTTATTTAAATGATAAAAATAACAGAGTATTTGTGAGTATGATTGCTTCGAGTTGTAGTACTAAATTTAATTTTTTTTAAATAGGTAATGGGTGTGTGACGGTTAAGTACTTGTTGTAAATAAAGAGTGACAATGCTTGACGGCGAAGTAATATTTTGTTTTTATTGTATTGGAAAATATAATTTTCTACCCGTTTTTTTTTTTTTTTCAACTTTACTCATTAGATCAATAAAGTTTAATTCATAGCCTAAATATTCAAATTAGAATTGGTGGGATTCAAACTCCTCACCTGATACCTAACTAAATTAAAGACAAACCAACTACGTCACTTGTTTTTGGCTACCGACCTTTTTATGTGTGTGAATGTGATATATGTAAGTGTAATTACATAAAAAATAAAAATAATGTAATAATTAAGAAATTAGGGTAAAGAGGGAAGTGATGGAATAAGGGAGCAATGAAAGTGATTGATGAAGAAGTGAAAAAGGAGGGACCTACAAGAGGAGGCCACGAGGGAGAGAATGATGACGTGGAATGGGAAGGCCACGTGGAGAAGATGAGGAGCCAAGCTGTGTTTTGAAAGAAAAAAAAAGATCACATCAAAACCCATTCCTTCTCTTCTCGATCATCACTATTATTTCCTTGGTCCCGCCATCTTCCACATTTTTATTTTTTATTTTATATAATTAATTCAATTGGATTGTAAACTTACTTCCTAAAAATCTTTTTTCAATTTTAGGTACTCAAAAATCTGATTCATAACACCATATCCTTTTATTAAATTTTATGATTATATTATTTACAAAAAAATATAATTTTTTCAAAATCGATAAAAAATTCACACAATTCTAAACCCTAAATTCAATCAAACAAAATTACATGAATTTCTGTAATCAAACTAATAAAAAAAATAAAAATGTAAGATTGTTACTACTTCTTCCAACTAGATATTCTTCAAAACAAAATTAGATCTTATGTTTAAATATTTTCAAAATAAATTATTTATTTTTTATTTTTTCCCCAAAAATCGTTCATTTTTTCTATAAAATTATCGACTAAAACCCAATAAAATAATTAAAAACCAATAAAAACCAATTTGGGCATTGATATGAGTATTACTTACTCTCAACCTAATTTAAAGGAGTATGAAGATTACTTTCTTATAATTTAATTTATTAAATTCAAATTAGGCAATAGAATCCATCAAAAATAAAAAAGTAAGTGATAGGTATATGATTAAGGAAGGCTTTTAAAAGCTTTAATAAAGTAGGAAATAACAGGAGATTAGTAGCTAAGCTTTGCTAGGCAAGTGATGGTGACTAACTTAGCTAGCTACAATGATAATTAAGATCTTTTATGCTCTTCATTGGAACTTGTAATCACAACTCACACTTATAAAGTGCATTTTTACAAAAAAGAAAAAAAAAGAAAGCGAAATCATATTGGTGGCTTGGCTACGAGTTAAGTGTTTGAGTTTGTCAAAAAGAAATTCTTTAGATTAGAAAAATTAAGAGGATCCCACCAAAACCCACTAGTTGGGATTGTGGCAAGAAGAAACCTAAAATTAGAGAGATGTAAAAGCCATGTGCATGGAACCTTGGTTTCCATCGACTTCTCTTCTTTTCATGTCATAACATTTTGGAAGCTTTGATTTGGAATATCTACACACACTTACACACTCACCAATTATATTATATATATGTATACTGCTTCAATAAATAATACATACAAGATATGAGGAAATACCTTGGTTCAAAAGTTAAATTAATACTCAAATATGATTTTGCACACTATTTTTCATCGAAATTTGATTCTAGATAATTCTGACATTCAATATAATAGGATTTATGTTATAATTATGTCTTTACAGTAATATTTCAAGTGGCTGATTTCGGACTTAGCAGAAATAAAACTGAAAATTTCAAGTTCCTAGTTAACTTAAAAAGATATACCAAATCACAAATATAGTGTACATTGATAGAGCCAAAAAATATTTAGGGCAACAATAATCTAAGTAACATTTTATGAGATTTTATCTAGTTCTTCTAAGCTTCGGATGTAATTAAATTAATGAGAACACTATATAGATTATAAAAGTTAAAAATTAAAAATGTACACTCATTTTATATTATTGGGTTAGCCATTGTGATCCTTCGTCAGAAAGAACTAAAAAGTTTTAATATAGAACTTCATGGTATTAAAAAAATAGCATTCACTTTTTCATATTATATATGAAGCACTTTACAAGATGGGTTGGGTTACTAGAAAAGCTTATTAGGTATGAATCAATATATTATAGTCGTGCATGAGTCACGACCACTTATAGTTAATAACTTTTCTTTTTAATCACGACAAAATAAGATGTCCTAAACTCTTTATTATATTTATTGCAATATTAGTGTGTTATGTATTAGATATTAACCATAGATTCAGAAAGTGTTAATTGTTTTTGTGATGGAGAGAGCCAAAGAGTGGTCGATCTATTCTCTCATGATCTCATCAATATCGATCCTTTTATTGTACGAATAATTTTGTATATTTATTTTTGGATTTTCTAGTTGGAATTTTTGTAATGGCACTTCGTGTTATTTCGTATGCCAGCTATATCTTTCTTTTTAATTTTATACTGAATTTATATCGGTGGATATGTTCTATTTTAAGTTAGAGATTAAAAAAGGTAAAGAAAAACCCTACATACATAATATAATTCAAGCTTTTATACGTTAAATTTGTTAAAACTAAACTAAGGACTTAAATATTTAAAGAAAACGTATTTTTTAAAATCAAATACGTGAATATACATAAATACGATATTGTTTGGCAAATGTATGTGGATATTATTAGTTTTTTCTTTTTTTTTGTCGAAAGGATATTATTAGTTTTTTATGAATTAAATGTCAAACGTAGAATACTTGATTGCCTATAGCAATTTAGGTTATCTTTTGTCATGCATTTCATTTTCATCTTGGTTTACAATAAATACGATTGATGAAGAGAAGAAAACTCTAACTTTTGTTTTTCTAAAATGATCGTTAACAAAAATACGAAAGACTGAGTCATGCGTATATTTTTTTTTTGTGAATATTAAAATATAACTGACCGACCTATTAGCCAAATTTTTATATAACATAAACAGTGAAACTCGATCTATAGCTATGAGATAGTGCATATCTTCAGTGAATTTATTATTTACCATTAGAGATCACTTCACGAGTATATAATTTACATAAAATGAAATAGATAAGTACTTAATAAATAAAGGTATATCATCATAAATAAATACTAAAAAGATAATGAAATAGATAGTCACGCATAAGAGAGAAAGAGGAAATCATTGGGATATGGAAAACGAATCGTTTCATCACAATTAGGCGTAAAGTGAAATTTTGCAGCTCATTAGGCGCAGAAAGTTTATAATTAAACTTTGATTATTATAACAGTTAAAATCTATATAAACATAACTCTATGCATATACATTTTCATCGTTTCCTAAAAATGGCGGTGCACTCTAATCTCAAACTATTACTCTATTATGTTACAAACCTTTACGGTTGGTACGTATTATTTAATTAACTTATTTAACAATTAGTACTTCGTGAAACCTTTATCAAAGATTAAACATTTATTTAATTACTCTTCCTTTGCTTTGGTAAGTTGTATTTGATTCGTGGTTACTTGATATTTATAACTAAATTTCATAACAAAATACAATCATGAAATTTCATTTTCTTATCAACATATATACCAGTTAGCACGAAAAATTGAATTTCGATAAAAATATGTGTAGAAATAGATATTTAAAATAAAACATTTTTCCTATAAAATTCATAAAATGTTTGAAAATATATATTTTCTCAATTTATTTAAAATAAAATTCTTCTGGAGGGTATAAATCGATATCTTATTGTAGATTATTGGATGGTGTTTAATGTGTCAATCTGTATTTTAATTTTTCCATACTGCTGGTCAACAATTAGTCAAGGGGAAGAATATTTGTACTGGTTATAAATGCAGGTAGGTATATTCTTAATAAACATATTTGTATATTTTTTTGTTACCAAAAAATTAATTAAGGATTACGCTCAGAGCATGATTGTAAAGTGGATCCATTCCCGAGATTAGAACAGCTTTTTCTGACTTTAACAATTGAGTTTTGTAATGATCAAAAGACTCTTTTTATTTTATTATATAACTATTTCTTTTTCCTTATTTAGTCCAATAATTATCTAGTAATACTAGCATTATAGTAGCAATTAGCTACTCTCTTTTGATCATTATACGGCAATAAGTTAAATCTTTGGAATCATCTTCGGACTATTTTCATTGGTCATACGTAAAATATTGTAATTTCAAAAGCTTATACTTCCTGTGGTTCTTAAAGAATATTTTTGCACACAAATTAAATAATAATATAAAAAATAATTTATATCCCTAATAATTAAGGTAATAATTTCCTAAATTTTATTTTAATAATTTTAATTAAAAATTAAAAACAAATATAAATTTATTACTAGATATTAATTTCAACTAATTAGTTTAGTAGTCAAGATATGATGACTACCAAAAAGTATAAATTCACAATGATATAAACAAATTATCTCTTTTAGCTCAAATCAGTTTTCCATATTTGTTTATGTTAAAGTATTTATTTTATCTTTATCAAAAAAGTATCTTTTTATCTAAAAATTTGTGATGGCCAATTAGATATACATATATATATATATATATATAATGTTATAAGGGAATGAGTATTTAACTTGAAAAATTAACCAACAGGATAGTTCAAAATAAAATTAATACAAACTAAATATAATATTCAATTTGATCACAAAGCTGATAAATTCATAATTTCAAAAAATTACAGTTAGACCCAAAAAATTATAAACGTTTATTTGAAAATATCTAAAGATAAAGATAATTATTACATGGCCAAATGAATTAAGACAATGATCTTATATAATGGTACATGAAATGATATATTTGTAATTTATTTTATATACTTCACAAAATAATGAAATGATAATTCAACAAGAGTAGTACTAGTTTTGTTGTTGATTAATTATACAAGATAATAAATATTAAAGAGAAGAAGAAAAATTAGAAGCAAAATTAAGAGATATAGCATAACATGTACCACATGAAAACCTTGGGAAAAAAATGAAAATAATCATGGAGGAAGGAATACGATATCTTGAAGAATCTATAAGAGCCTAATAATATATTAATTTATCCCATTATAATATATAGTTTTGCATTAATTATATATAAGACATGATTGGCAAATTGAAACTCCCTTAGATTTTCCAAGATCTTGTTAAACTAACTCCTCCCATACATTAACATTAATCAGATCTGACTTGCATATACCTAATACATATATGTGTGTATATATATATATATAGTGGTGGTATTAATAATTGAATATATTGTTGCTTTATTTTGGATTCGTTTAGATTGTAATAAATATATATGGATTTTGTTTACATAATTATAGAGTTTTGTCGAGAGAGTTTTTTTTTTTTTTTTTTTTTGTTGAGAGAGTTTCAAGACATGAATATCTTAATAAAGATTGTGAAGACATGAAATAGCTCACCAAGAAACTAATGAAATGATTTTGTGAAGACATGAAATAATACACCATTTTTATTTGATAAAACCAATTGCTACCACGTTTATTGTTTCAATTTATGTGTCAAGTACTAAGAAGGAGCAAATATCAATAAGTAATTAAAAAAGTTTTACAGCTCAATTGGTTTATGATCTTTAGCGAACTGTTAAAGATTATACTAATTTGTGATGGCCAATTAGATATATATATAATGTTATAAGGGAATGAGTATTTAACTTGAAAAATTAACCAAATGTTATAAGGGAATGAGACGTTTTGAACTGAATGAGTAATTTTTTTTTAACAAACATACATTTTTATTGCAGTTGACTTTAAACTTAAGAAAATACATTTTGATCGAATGTCTAAAACCACATTAATAACTCAGTAATAATTTGTAATAATTGAAAACTCGAAAAAAAATCTAGACTTTTTTCTTTTTCCAAAAAGGACGAGTAAAAAAGTGATTAGGTGTTCTTTCCCTTTCTCCAGCGCTGGTCTCTGGCCTCTGATGCCGGTAGCCACCAATGACCAAGCAAAAGAAATCTCCCCGCAAATCAACCCGTAAAATGGTTCTCCAAATCTTCCTTCTCCAAAACCCCCTCCTCCTTCCTCCTTGCAGCTTCCCCTTGAATCGAACCCTCCTCCACCATCGAGCCTCGTCCCGAGTCTTCCGTAGGTTACCCAACATATGCAAGCTAAATCTCCTCCATGTATGAAAGAGCTCCTAACAGTGCGCCAGTGCCATTAAGGTCCTTGTTCTGGAGGCGAACTCTACAAGCTCCCAAGCTGTTACTTATGCCGTTACCTCTAATGCCCCTTCGTGGGCGGAGCTAGTTACCAGCTCAGGCACTTGTATACAACGCAAAGGCAAGGCTTTCCTTCTCGACTCTGGTGAACTTTGTGTCCGGATTCCAGATGAAGTGATTTACAAGAACAAGCATCGCTTCGAAAGCTTTATCCTAGCCCAATTTCACGGTTTTGTTCCTCTACCAGGAGCTCTCCAAGCCATAGTGAACAACATCTGGAGTCGGAAGCTCCGTGACATCACATTGAGCCAACAATCTGAAATAACTTATCTGATTTGTATTCCTTCACAAGAAACTCGTAGGAAAGTCTTGGCTCAGGGCATATGGCATGTGGACAATCAGGCCATGTTTGTAGGTTAGTGGGAGCCAGGATCCTCTCCTTCTCTGCCAAAGCTAACCTCAGTCCATGTATGTCTTGAGTTTACTAATGTCCCAGTTCAATTGTTTTCCGTGGAAAGGCTTGAACACATTGCAAGCCTCATTGGTAAACCGCTGCACCTTCACCCCTCAACAGCTAACATGACTAATCTTACTGTTGCAAGAGTATTTACAATTCTTAATCCCACAAAACCTATTCCAGAGGCGATAAACATCCAATTCACCAACGATGAAATTCGCAGAATTGAATTCAGCTGTCCTTGGCTATCTCCTACTTGTGAATATTGCAGTCATGTTGGCCACAGTCTAAAACGATGCCCCTCGGCTCCAGTAACCTGCACCTCCTGTAACTCGATAAAGCATGTTACTTCTTTTTGCCCTCGTGCAAAGAGGTCACGAACTTCTAAGCAAGCTCCAAAGCGTGAATATGTCAAGAAAGTGAAAGCCAATGCTCCCTCTCCTCTAGTCAGTCAAGGCTAGTCAAGTTCCCCACTAGTTATTGCCGTAATCTCTAGTCCAGCTCTAGCTGGCCCTTCCAAGTTTTCTACACCTTCTGTGACTGCTGAAATTGGTCAAGATACCTCTGCCTCTACTAAGCCTTCAGTTGAAATTAAGAAGCAAAAGAGCAAGCTGCTTAAGAATGCTCCCTTGGTTATATCTGAAGGCTCTGCAAAGCTTCCAAAACCTCCAAAAAAGCCCTCCCTAAACATGTCTTCGCGAAAATGGAAGGAGCTATATTACAATGCTTCACCTGAATTCACTTCTTCAAAAGAGTCTAACTCTGAGGAACTCTCTGTTGATGGTAACACTGAGGCTGATGAACATTTTGTGCAAGTTATCTCGAAGAAAAAACAGAAACAGCTTGCTAAGAAAGGACCCGATCGGGGCTTTAGCCCCATTCACTAACCTTATTTATGGTGGACATTTTTGCTAGAATGTTAGGGGTTTTAACGAGCCAATAAAGCGTAGAAATTTCATAAGATGGTTCAAGGAAAATCGTTCTCCTTTTGGCGGCTTGATTGAAACCCGTGTGAGGGAAGAAAATTATGAGCGCATTTTGAAAACAACATTCCGGATAGAGATTTTGTCGGCAATTATGAGCACGCTGAACTTGGTAGGATCTGGATAACTTCAGAGAAGTCCACCTCTGTATCAGTTATCTCATCTCGCACCAGTGCTAAAGTTTCTTGGAAATAAATTTGCACTCCAAAAACTGAAGGTGGTATGGGTCTCCGATGTCTTTCTTCCTGGAATAAATCGCTCCTTCTTAGGTTGATTTGGTTTATATTCTCGGCAAGTGGATCTTTGTGGGTAGCATGGATAAAAAACCATCACCTCCTAAGGGACTCTTTCTGGATAGTGGATGACTCAAAACCCTCCTCATGGATGTCGAAATCGCTACTCCTCATGCGGCCTCTTGCTATTCGTTTTGTTCATTGTCAAATTGGGGATGGATTGACAGCAAGGTATTGGCATGACTCTTGGTCTGCTCTTGGACCCTTAATCAATGTCACGGGTTTTAGGGGCCCTCAGCTTATGGGTATACCTTTAGATGCTGTTGTTTAACAAGGCTGCGTTAATGGATCATGGATCCTTCATTCTCCTCGCACTCGACATCAAGGCCCTCAGACTTAGTCTTCTTAACTCTCTGACACCTTCTCTTGCAGCTGGCCAAGACACATTTATTTAGAAGACAAATGACTCTGCCTATAGTCATTTCTCCTCTAAACATACATGGAATGCGATTCGCCTAAGAGAGGACAAGGTTCCATGGTTCAATTCAGTCTGGTTTAAGGGCAATATACCAAAGCACTCCTTCCATTTTTGGGTTGTAACGCTCAATTGATTATTGTTAAAAGCTCGCTTGTATGAATGGAATATCACTCAAGACCCTGCTTGTATTACATGCAACTTCTGCCCTAAAACAAGGGATCAACTCCTTCTCTTTTGTGACTACAGTTCACACATTTAGCGTGTCGTCCAGCTTCACCTTGGTGAAAACTGCTTTGACGTCTGTGATTGGTCACACCTACTTATCTGGATGCGATAGGGAAGAAGCAAACCAGCAAGAATCCTAAAGTGCATTGTTGTCCAGCCTACAATATATGCGATTTGGAGAGAGAGAAATCTCAGACTACACATAGCCACGTTTCGTCCACACTCGCATGTGTTCAAAGAGATTGATCGCGTCGTTAAAGACACATCACTATCAAGAATGCATCGAAAATCATACAAGAATCTATTGTCTTTATGGTTCACTTTTGAATAAAATTTCATGTTCTTTGGGAATTCATGTAACTATAGGCTTTTAGGAATTTATCTTTTTATCTCCTAAACTGTAATATGGTCATGTATTAAACTGCCTTTTGATATATATATTTACATTTTTATTTTTTTAAAAATTGTAATAATCAATGCATAATTAATATATTATAAAATAGTTTATACTATGATAACGTGACAGGGCCATTGCACCTGGCGCAACCGAAGGTTCATATATTTTATTAGAAAGTTCGTTTAATATACTTAATTAGTAACCTCCAATAAGAATGGTATATTTAATATTTATACGTTGAAAGAATAAAAATTATGAAAATGAACTTAAAACTAGGTACCGCCCAACTTCGAATGAAGAGATCGAGAAAACGATAGACTCAAAACCCAATGTCTCGCGTGGTCCTGGTTTTAAGTTATATCTAGCTGTAAACCGGAAATTTAGTTAAACCGAAAGCTGGACCAAAATTATTAATTACTCCATTAATTTGTATGAGTTTCAATTGTTAGGAGCCATGATAATATACACTTATTTATTTATTTTTATCATCTTAGATTGACAAAACTCAATATCTACTTAATCTTCCAAATCCATAGACTTCTATCAATATCATGTAAGATAAATATATCTATTTAAAATCGAAGTCAGATAGAGAATACCGCAAATACCTCTCATATCTTTATTTCTTTTTATAATTAGATGTTAATAATCTTATGATTATTTAGTTGGTGAGATATATTTCATCTAATATGGTAAAACAAGTACTATGTTGTTAAACAAAGAAAGATAAGAAAGTTAGTTAGATTAAACATAAAAAGGAATTTAAAAATAGAAACATGTGGTTAGACTTAATGAGACGTGGTGGATGTTGATTAATTAATTTCAGGTCCATAGAAGAAGAGTTTTCTTGCATGGTACACGACTCATAACCACATGCTCTACACATATTAACATTTTATATATTTTTATAAAATATAAAAACTAATGTGGCCAAATGGGTATCAACCATGTTCTTTAATTCCCACATTATGGTTACCAACTAATGATTATTAAGTCAATTTTTAAA
This sequence comes from Lepidium didymum, assembly GCA_963920545.1. Classification (NCBI taxonomy): domain Eukaryota; kingdom Viridiplantae; phylum Streptophyta; class Magnoliopsida; order Brassicales; family Brassicaceae; genus Lepidium; species Lepidium didymum. Next base: position 4,300,183 of record OY986980.1, read on the forward strand.
TTTAAAGATACGTTATATTTATCTAATTAATCACCATTCTGAAGATTACTTGAAAGTTTTGATTTTTGACTATCTTTCGGCTGTTATATGATTGAGTCTATGCAGTTAGAATAATTATTTATGGCTTAGTTTTAGTTGGACCAGCCGCCATTCATTCAATCATGTGAATATTTTTGATATCGCATCTAAATGTAATTTTATTTTTAGAAATACTCAAATCGAAATAACATATTACTATTTTCCCAAATTTTAGTACTACTATTAAGCCATGTTCTCGTCTATGTAAGCCATTCATTCATTTTTTGCAATAAAGAACGTAATTATTTTTTAGTATATTATAATAAAATAGAGACTAAATTAATCATGATTTTATTTTCTATAATTATTTCTAAGAAGATATTATTCGGGCTCTAGAAATAATGATCCACCATAAAAGAAGGAATATTCTATACATTATGCATTGGTTATATAATCATCAAAGAACATACGTTACACTTAACAAGAGTGGATGGGACATGAACCAAATTAAACTAAATAATGTCTTAAGAATAATTATTAAATTGGTCCTGTAAGTTAGAGAATCGAGATGAAATTTAGAATGTCAAGAATTAATTGTCGACGTCCAAAGAGGATAATGCATGAACATTGATGAAGAGCCATTTGTTCTTCACCCTTCGATTTCGATCAGCCCTTGAGATCCTCTAAGGACATTTGTTTAGTTTCACTAATCTCAATTTTATTAGTATAAATTATAATAATTGTTGTATCGGTTGAATCAAACTAATGTGGTCACATGCATATTCTTCGTATTTTATACGTCCCGACCAAAACGGTAACACTATTTTCTTTTCATCACGTGACAATGCTCATGTTATCGTCGTAGTTTACAATTTAGTTACGTAAAAAGTTCATAACCTAGACGTGTTTTTTTCTTTTTGGGATTTACATAACTAGATAGTCAAATTTCTTACGTTTGGTTTAGTTGTTATAAGTGTTTATGCATGTCCTAGGAGTTAAATAAATGATTAAAATATATTCAAACACAATTCACTAAGCATTCTATTACAATACTTTATGGGTTGGTTGCCACGAAGAACCGACTAATGGAATGAGATAAGAATTATGAATTGGAATTTTTTACATAAAGTTAACGAAACACGTTTGCTTTGTGACGCATAAATAGAGATAGTTATTAGAAGAAGTTAATTTGGCGAAGTGATTAATGTCATTTTTCCAATTTTTTCTACCAACGTTCGACTTTAGGTAAACCGGTAATTATGTATGATAGTAAATAATTATTTCTTTATTTTTTAATGATTGGATTAGATCATCAAGACTTGATTTATATAGTAATATTCATTTAAGTAATTCACTGAAGCAGTCGCAAAATTTATTTCAAAATATGAATAAAATATATTTGGCTATATATGTGACTAATGAATTATTATCAATTTCTCCAAATAGATTTTATAAACGAACATATAATTTCAAAATTACGGTCAAAATGATACAAGTTGTAGTGGCGCCACACTATTTTGTTCTATCCATAATTGTGTATTGTTTTAAAAAAAAATTGTTTTCTAATATATTAAAAAGAAAATTCTTAACCGCCAGAATAGTTTTGACTTATAAAGAATATTCAATGATTCACATACGACTATATAATATATAGTTAGATGATAAACTAAATAAGAGAAACTAAAAGTCAACTATATTTTATTCATCTTAATATATACATTCGTTATAAGTATACTTAATTAATAAATTGACCTCACCTCTTAATAATGGAATTCCGACATATTTTTCAGAATTTTTTAAATATCTAATAATGTAATCCTGGCAACTATAAAAGTCAACTAATAATATTTATTACATTGACGAAAAATCGGTCCAATTTGAGAAATGAAGATTGATTATCCAAATAAGAAGAAAAAGCAAAAATGAAAACTTGCAATGCACCACGACCACGAGGGAGATGGTGTTACCATTACCATATTGCAAGAAAATATTATTACAAATCTAAGTTTTTTCTTTTATAAATGGTCCCTCTGGTAAGAATAATCAATATGGTCCTGTGAAAGTGTGAATATATATCCAAGTGGACTCATTTTCAATAACCTCATTTATTTGTTACAGAATTTATTGTCTTCAAAATAAAATAAACAAATTTAGTGTTTTATTTTAAAATACTTTAACCAATTTTAGAAATTCTAGAGCCACTAAATATCAATTAAATAGGTCTAAATTTTGCATAGAAATTTACAGAACTTCTAATAAGTTTTAAAAAATCTTTTAATTCTCTATATATACACATTATATAGTGAAATAGGAGTATGAAGAGTATTTCATTATTATTTGTGACGTAAATATATTTATTCAAGATCCTAAAGTAATACTCTTTCTGTGTTTTTATAGTTGATGTTTCTGATTTTTCAGATAGATTAAAAAAATTATTAATTATTTTATTTTTTCTAAATAACATGTTTTATCACAAATTTCAAAATAATCTAACCAATCACAAATCAATATGTATAAGTTAAACAGTTAAAAACGCAATAAATTTTGTATAGAAGTCTTTAAATATCAAGTAAAATGAAACAAAAAAATTTCATAAAGTAAAGGGAAAGAGTATTTTCTAATAAAAAATCCAAATATTTCTCGTATTCCTTGATAAGACGCATGCAAGATCTTTCTTAACTCTTACAATTTTATGTTTATATTTCGTATTTGATATTAATTTTTGTGTAACTTAATGTCATTGTGCGAGAAAAGAAGAAGATATACCGAACAAACCTGACAAATTTAAATATCAGAAAAAAAGAAGAACTTTTGTGGTACATTGTGGAGATCAAATGAGTTCCGAAATGACAAAATACAATCGTATGGACCATTATCGCAATCATCATCATAATCATCTTATTGGGTTTCATATCGTGGCGGATTAGTATTATATTACGAAAGAATTACAATTGTGGTTTTTGTTGTGATAATGATTAGGTAAGCTAATTATAAAGTTCTTATAATAAAATTTCCTCTCGATAATTATTATCTCTGTATTTTTTTTTTGACATAGCTACAATGATCCACAGAGTATTTTAGCGATGTGTATTTAAAATTAAATATAATTACTCAGTTTCTTTTTCTTATTTGGGTACATGAACATGAAAAATCATAAAACAAATATAGCAAACTAGATCTTTTACTGACTTAAGTCTGATTCCTTTGTACAAACCAATACATAAGTTGATATCTTTTGCTATAAGGAATGGTGAATTTCAGAAGATTGAAATCACCAGAAATTTATACTTTTAAGTTGTACCAAAAAGGAAGATAGAAGGAGAAAACTACACAAGAAGAAGAAAACATAGAGCTCACTGTTTCTCCCAGCCAAAGCATAGACCTTAAGAAACTTCTGGGATGATAAAAGACCATGAATCAATCAATCAATGTCTCGCCGTAATGGTGATGAATGCAATAAAGAATCTGGAAATCTCCGGCACACATTTTGTTGTTTTTCTTCTTCTTACTCCTGATTTACTGGTGAGGGACACTACACCTGCAGCTTCTTTCGGTATCTTCACCATTATAGCAAGAAACTGAAAGCTGGGTTTTCTTCAAGTTCTCCAGCTGGTTTCATTTCTGCAAAGTCCTTTTCTTGCATTGAACTTGATAGATCATCGGCCGAGAAGGGAATGCTAAGCAGGAAATATATAATTTTAGTTTAGTCCTAAGCTGTTCAAACAAAGCTTCTGCATTGCCAGAGAGATAAAGAGTTTGGATTTAGGGTTATTTTTTCACCTAGAGTCTTCGTCTAACAAGAAGGCGCTGCTGTCTGCGTTGTTGGAATCCTCTGTCATAAGCACTCTCATCCTTGAAATCACCTGTTCATGAACATTAAACTTAGTATTACTATTCACAGTAAAACCCTTTCTGCTGATTATAGATCGAGAGAAAGAAAGAGAACGTTATTTCTGCAGAAAAGCTTACCTCTTTGGATACACTTCTTGTGTTGTAACTGTCATCCCTGTATAGTGTACATATTCTGTAAAGTTGCTGAACACTAAGGATCTGCAAAATGGAACAAGACATTCAAATCACGCATATGCAATATATCCGTCTATTATCTAGTAAACGAGTCAGGCTGATGGAGGAACTCACAGGGCACAAATCATGTGCTATGTCATCGTATGAGATTCTGTATTTCTGATGGATGACCTGTTGGTAAATGTCAGTTCAAGGGAAAGTCATGAGAACGCCCCAAAAGCTCTTGCCACCAGATAAAGGACATGTGGAATGATAGACAATTTTACTTTTAATTAGACAAGTGTAAAAAGACATACCAAGAATCCAACAGCTTGTCTAACATGTTTCAGTTCATCCCAGGATGAGCCAGCATACTGCAATTCAAGATGACCGATATAATAAGCCAAATTGTGAAACATATAAATCAATTGATAATAACAAAAAGTAGAAAGGGAGATTCACTAAGGAAATACTTCTTTTGTTTCGGCGCACCATTCCTCCAACAATGCTAAGCCAGACTTTACAAATTCTCCGTTGCTAAATGTACAACATCCTCGTCGCAAAAGAAGGCTACAGAAAAGAATGAACCCTGTTATAATAATGCCTTACATAGACATGGCCAGTTGATGATAGATAATAGACCAATCTCTCACCTGTTAAATAATTGGACATTGATGAATGAGAATGTCTGAGTAAATATATTTTGGATAAGAACCGGAGGAACCTAAAAGTGGCAAGAACTATAAGAATTTCCAGACATTAAAGAGAAAAAAAACGTGACTGAAGAAGACGAGTTTCATGGATTTTTCATACAAAGTTCTCCTTCAGTGTGCTTAGAATTGCGTTTAAGTCATCATTAATCAACTTCCAGTGGTCTAGAGCAGAATCCTTGCCCATTGACTTTGAAGATCGGAACGGTCGTAACGAGTTTCCAGTTGATGTCCACGGTGCCTAAAGAGGTCCATTCATATCAGATAAGAAGACTGATAATATCAAATGTAAAAAAGAGAACAATGAATTTTTTTTAGCCGACCTGGATGCATAAGGAAAGCAAAGTTTGCAACTCGTTTTTCAGGTTATCCCGAATCATTCCAAATATCTTTTCTACATAAGCTGTAAGCTGCTGTTTGAAAAGCAAGGCTGGATCTTTGGCCTCAACGGGGCGAATCACCGCAGCCGCTGCAGCAGCTGCTGCAGCAGAAGTCTCGGCAGAGGAAGGTGCTGAACGGAAACCCTGGTTTATGAGAAGATGATGGTTCAGAAATGTTTATTAATTTTGGAACAACAATTCATTAACATAGAAAATGAAGGCGTATATACCATGGCCATTCGTCCAAACAAAGAAGTTGAAACAGGTGGTTTTCGCTGTGAAGTGGCACCAGTTCCACCGGGTTTCAGACTTTGTTGGATCATGAACAACAAGGTTGAAGTATTGGACAACCAATATGCCAAATTCTCATTGTCATCTTCATCCTAATAGTAATGACAGTAACAACTCAGTTGTCATTATTATACGTATAATCTACGTTTCAGAAGTAAGCAAAACCGGATTACCCTATTTCAGATAACTGACGACAAAAAAGAAAACAAAATTCCATCCTTGGGTAACAATGTCGTAACTATAAAGACTAGACATGTAATATAGTACCTTGATAGCAGAACCAATCATTTGAACAAGACGATCAAACACATTAGTCCTTTGAGCTTCAAAGGATTTCCAATGAAGGAGGCATCTGTATATTGTAAATGCCGCTACAGGCTTCCCCTGGTCGAACCCGATATTCTTTACTACGCAATTGATAAGAGCATCAACATTCTCCTAAAGCAAGAAAAGATAGCTCTCTTCAATCAAATAAGGCACAGCCACCAGATCAAAAACTCAGACTAAAGTAACTAAACTAATAACATACACGTTGACGTTCTAAATGATATCTCCGAGTCTTTGCATCAGATTCTTGTTCTTCGATTCTTACAGGTGTTCCAATCTCAGATCCTTGCAGAGATGTCTTCAAAGGATACAAACAGATGGAACTTAAATCAGGGAAGATAATACAGAAAAGCAAGGCACCACTTACATTAAATAGACTTACTTGGCTAGAAAAGTGACCATTTTGTGAGGCCTGCAAATAGGAGAGCAATACTTTAATTGTCATGATTGTGTAGCCATCCAAGTATGTTTTTGCTTAGATATACCTTAACCGGAGTCGGAGGGAGATGTCCTGATGTCTGTATGAGGGATTTCTGCCTCAATACTTGGTTTTCAGATTCCACATCCATGATTTTCTCTTGTAATCTGCAAATAAACATATGAAAAATAGTGCTTAATGTTGAATACCAAATGGATCTTTGGTGAATTGATTAAGAGACCAAGAGATATATAGTTGGTACTCGTGCACAGCAGTTTTCAAATTGACAATTGTAGTTTCAGCTTCTAGAGCCTGCTTTAGCCTTTCCTCACTGATTTTGCTTGTCTCCTCGAGTTTTTTCTCTGTTTCATCAATCTTCTGGTCCAATGAACTTACTAGGGACTGAAACCAAATGAGAATTAAAGGAAGCATGAAACTTTGCTTCAGACATTTCAATGCTATGACATCCTTGATGCACGAAAAGAAATAAAAGAACAGAGCTAATTGCCTACCTTGAGCTTTTCATTTTCACTAGATAGCTTCTCTACTAGCTCTGTGTCAACTACCAGAACCTCCTGCAACACAGGAACATTTTCTGCCATCTTTTTAGCAGTTTCCAATTCCTCTTTGAGAAAGGCTTCGCTTTCCTTGAACTGAAGTTTCATTTCCTCCATTTCTGATCGTAGTTTCATATTATCTTGTGTTTTACTTTCTTCCATGTCCGTCTAAATCGTTAAAGCCACAAAAATAGATGACGGATATATTAAATTAAATCCCTGAAAAATATCTTTAAGGATCTGAAGGAAACCAAAATGAGATATCAATTAACTTACCCTCATGCGTTTCTCTAGCTGCAGTCTCCACGTGAGCTCTTCCACTTGCTTCTCAAGCTTAGTCTTGGCAGCTTGAAGGGCTCCTGTTTCCTTTGCAGCCTGCAAGAAATATTAAGGCATCATTGTTGGAATCCTTCATATTTTGGGAAAAAGCCAACATCTTCGCCTAAATTTCTGAGACCCTCAAATGGCAAAGATACCTTCCAGTTGCTAGATATCGCATCAGAGAAGCCAACTTAATTATATATCTTTACCTAATCCATTATGTAAGCTCATAGATTCCCATTATATAAATTCCTTTAGAAAACCAACATTATCTGACGTATAGCAATTGCCATATACTATGCTTGAAATGAGAATTGATACATCCCAGAGGATACACACAGAAGTGAAGAGAAAGCTCACCGTTTTAAGCTTCCGCAGTTCTTGACGGGCTAACCTTGCTCTCCATGCACTTTGTGTTGTAATCGCTGCTTTCTTTAGCCTCTGGTAGTGCAACCGGGCCAGGAATTTGCGACAATGGCTCTGTGATATACAAACAAAACAAACTCCACGTCATAAGTTTCTCCAGAAATCTGGAACGATGAAGAAACTCCCACTACATCCAGTAGATGAAGCATAAAAAAATGCATGTAGTCTTTCACAACTCTATTCAATGGAAATGTGTACAGCACCTGAATCATAATTGCAGCCTTGTTCTGCCTTTGGAAACGTAGCTCGTCACGGGAACCCATACCACGTATTCCTGATTGAATGGAAACAGCTGCAGAATATAATTCCTTGTAAGACTTCCTAGCAAGGTGCATCCGCATGTCTCTCTGAATCTTCAAAACAGCAGCTTCTCTACGCAATCCCTCAAAAATTTGTCGAGAAAGTTGACCTACAAATCATGGATGACAAAACAGAGAATGAACAAAACTAAAATTTCTAATTGCATGAGTTGAACCGGATACTACTCTTTTAACTCTAAGGTACCTCTGCACAAAGCCTGCATTTTTATTGCGGCCTTGCGGAGCATCATAAAAGTTTTCCGGGACAAATAGGAACGGAACTTTCTCTGGATGCTGCTGGCTGCTCTGCCTAAGACCTCATTCCTCCGAGCATCTAAGTCGGCCATCTGTCCTGCCCTAAGGAAAATCTTGGTCTTACCAATCTGAAAAAAAAATACAAAGAGCATCATAAAAGTAGGATTAATCAGAGACTCTTCATCAGAGTTTTAAAGATTGGCCATATGCTAAAGTATTTAAAAATGGAGCTTCAAAAACGAACCTGGTATCCTTGTAATTCAACTTTTTCAAGAAGTTTCTTGCAGGCAGTTACATCATCATAACTAAAAAGAGGCCAACCAAAAGTTAGGAAGTTTTTAATATCTACTTAAGTTTCTAAACTCTAAAGTGAAGAGAAAGAAACCTTTTATCCAAAACTTCTGGAGCAAGGATACTAAATCTGTCTAGGAATTCTTCAAATTGTTTTCTTGTAGGAAATCCAGCACAGCTAATCCTGATCGCCTCCATCACACCCTAAAAGATATGCATAGTCAGAATTTAAAACTTGCATGCAGCTATAACAAGCATATTTGTTAAAAAACCAAAATATGGAAATCCCACCCCACATCGTAGCTGTTGCAAAACATTTTGATTTTCAAAGATTAAAGGCTTCAGAAGATTATTGGGCTTCACGCAACGAATATAGTGAGGCTCAGTAGTACTCAGCGTTTCAAGCAAAGTCACCAATTGTTGCTGCAGTAAATAAGAAAGTAGTTTCAGTAATCTTGAGATTAAACAGAATTTTTTTTTGCAAAAAGCTACCTCATTTACTGCACCTTGAATCGTGAACCAATCGAAGAGAACTTTGATTTTTTGTTAGCATCCTCTGCAAGAAGAGGAAAGAGAGATGCAACAAACGTGCACCCTGAAGCATTTAGCAGAGCCTGGTGCTCGGCAACAACATAATCTTTGTTCTTTTCCAAGAATTGTTCTGTCTGATAAGTGACCTGAGAATATGATTCCATGCGACATTAGAGTATGCAAGAAGAAATGGTTAATAGGGGGTTACTGCATAACAGATATTCAAAACACGCAAGTACTCACATCACCAGCATAGTGGCAAATTGTGAAGTCAGTACGAGCTAATCTTGGCTTACTAAAGTGTTTGTGATCTTTGAACGTTTGATACATCTTTTGAGCAAATGTTTCATGTGTTGATCTTGGGAACATGCTGCAAGATACAGGGACAAAAATCTGGATATGAAAGAGAAATAGACAACACAGTCTAAACAATATCAAACTAAGTTCTTAGACCTACCAAGCCTCATCCAGGAGAGCAATGATACCTCCAGGTTTCTGAGACATGAAAAAACAATTATTAGTTGTGTTGCATAAAATACTCATTAAGATGTAGAGATAAAAAAAAATGGTGAAACTAGCGACTTTTTCAATAAGGTCCAAAATATCTTGATTATCTACGAACTCAATGTAGCTCCAATCAATTTCTTCTTTATTGTATTCATCTTGTTCCATCTTGAAGACGTGCTGCCCAAACGGAAAAAAAAATCATGGATCACTATTAGGGAAAACATCAGCTGAATAATGGCAGCAATCTGGAGATGCATAACTCTCAGACAAACCTGATTGAAATGTTGCTGAAGTTTCTCATTTGTCAAATTGATACAAAACTGCTCAAAACTGCAAAGTGAATGCAATACCAAGCAATTTCAAGGAAAGCACAAGCAAAATCGACTTGATAATTTTCACTTCCCTTCCATTTCAAATAAATATAAAGAGGAAAAATCAGGTCTCCAAAAGTTGGAAAGGTCCCTGGCTAAGTAATTTAAAAAGCTTTGTTTGTCCCATTTTACCACCTTATCTATTACTTACTAAAACTAGAAATTCATAGAGAATCAATAAACTAAACAACAGAACCATTGTGTGAAAATGTTGAGACTTATTTCTAGACCAGGCTAAGGTCCATAGTATTTCTCTAAAGTGCTTTCCATTCCTTATTAAACAAAAGGCATACCACTTAAGCACCTGTTTGTCATGAAACTCTCAAATCCATATATATCCAGCACTCCAATTAAATATTGTGAATCAGGATCTTGTCCAATTGAATTATTGATCTTGTTCACAATCCTGAAAGATCCATATAGCAAGTTAGAAAGATTAAGTAAACTAAATTTGCATAGAAAGAGAAACATCCGGCTACCAAAAAAGGTACTAAGAATAGACGTACCAATCAAACAGTTTTGAGTACACAGTTTTTGCCAATGCATCTCTGCTGAGTGCCGCAGATTCTGGATCCAGGCATTTCGTAATGGTATCATTACGTGTCAAAATTACACGTTTACAAAGAGAATCTTCGAGTGCCTGCTCATCACACCTGATGAAATCCAAGGAGTCAGGAATGAATTATTATTCCATTGGTCAGTAAACCAGTTTTAAGAAGGACGCTTCACATTTCAAACGTCATAGATAATCAATTAGGCACTCACATGAAAAGCTCAGCTGCAGTCTTCAGATGGTATTTGGACTTCTCATCTTTTGGTGCTGACGAGTCTGCTTCTTTTCCTTTTCCAAAGTCAACATTACCTAGATGAAGAATTGCAGCCACAACTCGAAATATTGCTTCCTGACATAAAAATAATATCAAAAGAATCTCATAAGTTAATACTATGTTTTTATTAAGCGAAGTACAGTATATATATATATATACCTGCTCCTCTGAAGTTATCCCAACAACATCCATTGCCTTTCTAGTTTCATGATACTCCTTTGAATCGTCCATTCTCTCCAACTTAATGCATTGAGATTGATTCAGGTAATGAAATGTTTTGGGATCCGCCAATTTCCACTTTTTTATGTCCTGAATAGATATTATAAGGAATATGAGAAACCATAAGGGCAAGAAATCCATTAACACATCCTCAATGGAAGGCTGCACAACATCGATGATGCTTCCAACTGACTTAATAAACTAACAAATAAAAACAATTGAGGTTAAAAGAGCTTATTTTTTATTGATTAACTTATTGGGATTACAGAGTGTTATCTAATCCATAGCTATTTCAAATATCAGATCAGTTTTGGGGGTCTCCAGCGAGACGAAGGTTTCGAAGTTATAGGAAGCACATTATTAAGAGAGAGAAGCGATGTACCTCCGGTGGCGCAGCACAGAGCATGTAAAAACAGTGATAGTTCCTCTCAGGATCTGAGACCTGGCAAACCCGAGATCTCTCTAACAAATAAGTCCTGATAGCAGCTCCTGATATCCTTCCCCTTTGATCGAACTGAATCTCCACAAATTTACCAAACCGACTGCAACATTATTACAATCACAAACATGAATCGCTACGTTAAGGGATAATCAACACAAAAAGAAATGAAAAGTATAGGTATTTTATATTATATACATGTATACGTATATGTATTTTACACTATATACACCTTGAATTGTTGTTCCTAACAGTCTTCGCATTTCCAAAAGCTTCTAGAACAGGGTTGGACTGCAAAAAAAGAGACCAAAAACATAATTAAGAATGATTTTGGAATCAAGTTTGACCATCCAGAAGGTCAATACTAAAAGATATGCCATGGGTAACCTCCAAAACTTTCTTCTCGACTGTCCGCCCTTCCGACACTGCTCGACCTCCCATATCTGCCAGATATTGCATGAGCAATTTAGTAGTCTCTGTCTTCCCTGCTCCACTTTCACCACTTACCAAGATGGATTGACTAATCTTCTGATTTATCATTTGTCTACCCTCAATTGAAAACAAGCCAAAGAGTGTCAAATAGAAAACAACCAGTAGTAAAAGAAGAAAAAACAAAGACTCCAAATTTACGTGGCAGGCACCTGTAAGCTGCATCCGCAACCGCAAACGGGTGGGGGCTCAGTTCTCCAAAGCCTGCACCTTTATATTGTTGCATCATATGGTTGTTGTAAAGATGCGGTAGTCTTGTAAATGGGTTTACAGCAATCAGAATATTCCCTGTGTAAGTCTGGAAGAATAGTTTATATTAGCACAAATGCCAAAAAAAGTGAAAGGAATTTCGACCTTCAAGAAGCTCCAGTCAGCAGAGGAAACATAGATATATAGGTAAACTCATTTGTAATGAAATTCACTAGAATGCTCACATATATTTCGTTGATATCAAATCTTGATTTCATATTTTGGAGGACTCCTGGTTCATGTAAATATGCTAGCCTTGTCATATCATCCACTCCAGAAGCTGGAGCTTCAATATCTTTTGGGTACGCATCTGAAATTTTAACAGCCACCTGAAAAAATTTCCAATAATGTAACACAGCCGTTTAAGATAAACTTAAACACCGTATTAATTTCATACTTCAGAAGTTGACACGTATTTAATGATCCAAAGTAGTTAAACATACCGTCTTCCCTGAGCTGCATTGGATCTTTATATCATTTCCCTTAACCTCGGTAACTTCACCGTCTATCCATGCCTCATCTGGATCTTCCACCCAGACCGAAGAGCCAACATTAACTGTAGTACAAGCCTGCAAAACCAACAATTTAGATACTTCTATCTTCACAACTACATTCGAATATAGCGTGAGAATATTTCCTCCAATGTAGTAACAAGCCATATCAGCTACAACAAAATCACACTGCAGAAGAGGAGTCAAAGAGCATTCTATAACCTGGTTTGTCCAATAACTAAACACCTAAATGTAAGCGTTGGAATTTAATCACAACGCGAAAGCATCAAATGGGCTTACTACTGAATCTCAGAATCTTGAACACCAAATCAAAAGATTCAGATGAACAGCAGAGAATCATATTCAAAATGGTAGTGTAATGTCCATCTCATTGATTCTAGTAAATCACACTAAAACCCTGGTCAATCATGAATCAATGAAAAGTCATACCACCCGATTTCTCGGAGTTCACTCAGAAGTCTACACCCCTTATGGATCAGGCTGTGCATAGAACCAGTTTTGGCGATCAAATAATCCAATTTAAAGAAATAGATTCATAGCAAAATCATTCAACTTGAACCAACGAAAAAATCTCCAATCAAAATCCAACCACGGATAAGTCAATAATAGCTCTACTCATGAAAAGACAGACAATTCCAACGATTCGAAGAACATAATCGCAATAGAATCACGACACTCCGATTTATTAAAACTCTTTTGTTGAATGTGAACGGAAATAAACCCAGAAAAATACCATTTCCACCGAAGATTAATGAGATCAAAGACTATTTCTTGGTTTCGGATCCAAACGCATGATATTCCTCCGAGAACATATGATCGTTCACAAACTCAAACGGCGGAGAATGTCTGTATGTGACTTATGGCATGAAACACAGACGAACTCCGCAACTCGAAAAACCCAGATAACAAAAACAAAATATCCAGTAGTGAGATTGGATTCAATGGAAGTATGAGAAGCTTAGAATCCTTCAAGCAAAGAAAAATTAAAAACTTCAAATCAGCGCAAGAAGAAATCTTAATCCCCTCTTTTAGTCGTCTTTTTATTCCGGCAGAGACACTTTGGCTGTTTATATTACTTTTGTCGTTCTTTTCCGAAATCTTAGATCAAAGTCGTCGAGCTTTTACTGAATTTAAGGCAAGTAAGCGTTAATTTACCATTTAATTCCTACGATGTCCTTAATGGATTAAATCCAATAAATTTTTGGTCTCCACACTCTTTTCCATTTTTTTTTTGGTCTCCTTTTACTCTTTTCCAATTTTTTAGGAAAAACAAATGTCAACTTCCTCCTTTTTTCCTTTTAAATCACAAATATACCAAATAATCGTAAGTAATTAAATTAAAAAAAGTAAGATTTTTCGTCAACGACACGGCGAAAAGGACATTTAAGGAATTTCATTCGAAGTAATAGTTAATATTGCGGTAATAATCTTTGTTTTTTCACTAAGGTAAATTTCGGTTTACAAAGATAGTAAAGAGAAGATCTAATGAGAATTCGCCACGTGTCAGCTAGTGTCTACTTATTATTTGACTGTTACCACTTACCAGTTTCTTTTGACAGTAATATTTTGGTTCTTCTCCGTTTCACACGGCCGTCATCAAGCTTGTGCATAATCAGACCTACCAATGGGTCCTACAATTATAATAGACAATGAAAGAGGCGCGTGCCATCAACAAAAAATGGTATGAAGCTCTATACACATATAGCGCGTGGCGGTCCGCGCTTCACTTGGAGCACTCGACGGCCTGGGATTATCAGCATGTAGTTTTGGTCGCCACTTTAGCCGTTGATTATAAACGCATTTACAGACGCTATCAAGGTTGAAGCGTTCAGATATTGCTAGCAATTACTTCATATAATAATTGAAACCTAACCAGAACATTATTTGATTGACAACAAGTCTTAATTTATCTTACAATATATGGAAGTGGTCAAGTGGGCAATAGAGTAAAGAGACTCAGAAGTTGACTAAAGAACACATACAACAATGTCAAGCCAGAAAGGATACGAGTCTAGGATCTGTACGGTGAGGAAGGCCGGTGCGAGCTCCCAATGCTCGGCAGTTGCAACCAGCCTGCGATACAAAGACCGCTGTATAATTAGTATGTGCAATCGGCGCTTTTAATATGAGCTGTTTTCGGACTGATGGTGATGGTTCAATGAGACTCGAAAAACATTGGAGACAATGGCCATTTTTACGAGTCTCTAACTGGTAACCAGAGAATTCACAAGATCGTTCCATACTTCACATTAGTCTATGTTTTGATTAGGGATTATTAAGCTCAAATATCCAAAAGAACTCCTAGATTCACAAAGTCATATGATCTATACTGTATATGGCAAAAAGATGTGATCGTTGAAGAAGATTCATATGCATTGTCAAAAAACAAAACATGGAGTTTCAGTGTTATATGTTTTTGGTTTAGGAGGGTTACCACTTGAGCAGCGTACGGTAACATTTTCTCTGGAGGCATGCCCGTGCATATGGCTACAGATAAAGGAAATTAGAAGGAATAGGTCAATTTTGGGATTTAGGTTCTGATTTCCCAGGGAGTGTACAAGAATCTTTGCAAATCTTTTACCGTATAGAACCGCTCCTATGAATGCATCACCAGCACCAGTGGTGTCAACAAGCTCTTCTGGAGGAATTTTCTCCGCTGTTCCAAGAAACAATCTTCCGCTTACTGTTCCTATCCCGTTGGCCTTCAGCTTTCTTGTGTCCTGCAAGAATAAATGTTTGTGGATGGTTGGACCATTATCATATAGGTGAGAAGTTCTACAGGTGCTAGAACGTTTAGTTACCGATGAAACACATGTTGGAAATGTTGTATTTGAGTCTTTTCCATTCTTCAGTGTCTCCAACAAGCTCTCAATGTCTGTCTCTTGAGATTCTAATACTTCTGCTGACGACGACAGAAGCCAAACGATGTTCATGACCCAGGCAAAGGATCATGTAAGATATTTTGATTTCTAGAAGTAACATGAAGTCTCAGGTTTTTGTACCTTTTGATGCTCTTTGAAGCATTAAGCATCCTTCTTCACCTAAGGTCACGATCACAAATTTCAGTTTCGGCAATCTCAGCAACATGGAAACGAGTGCACCGGGAGTCGTAGATGCCTCTGTCCAAACCTGCAAGATTCAAGAGACTGAGAATCTTCGGCCCCAAATGCTGAGGAATGATACCTGAAAGACAAAGGAAGGAAAACGAGACTAACTTACCTGAGGGAATTTTGCTGTGCAGACAACATAATCGGCGAATTGCAAGAGATCATCTAATCCATCTCGTTTCTTCTCTGCATCAACTAGAATAGGTATCTTTCTGCGACCTGCCTGCTCTGGATAGATGCAACAAGCACAGGAGGAAATGAACATGTAGGTTGTGTGGCATACAATGCTTTTGTAGACAAAGAATAAAAGAAAGAAATCTTGTTAAATCCTCAAACATCATGAACTTATCAAAGACTAATCTTACATACATACAAATCAATCTGCTATCTACGTGACTGCACATGATTTAAATAAATAAACCCTTGTTTTGGTATACTTGATAGAAATCATGAAACCTGTGAAGCCTAGAACCCATTTAAAGGGTAAAGAGATGCATGTTTACCTCTTTTGCAACCACCAAGGCCGTTTCGTGTAGTCTTACATCAAAGTATACAATTCTTGCACTATCCAGAGCTGATAACATGCTAGATTGAGAAAGGTCAGCTGGTAACATGGGTGGGTCTCCAGGTGTGTGAATACAAGTACGCGTTTTTCTGAATATAGAAAAATAAGCACATAAACATCGGTGTGCGGATGAATTAATTCCAAGACACAGGACTACCATTTCATTTACTTGTCAAGGGTAACTTTTGCGTGAATAATTAACGAATAGATTTGACACAAAGAAGTCAACAACACTCCAATGTAACAGATTAGCAATAAGAAACAGATCCTTAAATCAACAAACAACATGAGGGCAAAAAAAAGACTCACGTTTGTTTGTCAACTATGATATAGGTAAATGGTGAATTGCCCCCTTTAGAGACCTGCCACGAAATCCGATAATAAAGACATCAATTACTGAATATATGAAGAAACTGAAGACAAAATTACAAACGGTAGTGTATATAGACAGCACATAATCATAAAGGTTGAGGCATTACCACAAGAAAGGAAGTATCCACACCATCAGCTTCAAGCTCGTCCAGCATGCCCTTTCCTTGAGAATCATTCGCTACCTGAAGATAATATTCACTGATAATCAATAAGCAATCACTGCACTAATTCCCTACTCCATTGTTGAATCTGTTACTGCTAAATCTTTCAATTGGGAAAGGAGAAATAAATGACCTTACTAATCAGCCTCGAATTCAAGCCCAAACGAGCTGCACAAGTTAACGCGTTTCCAGCATTGCCCCCTCCTTGAACCTGAACACATTATCAGCTCTAAAACTAAATCCTAAATCACTACCAAAACAAAAGACCGTAGGGGGAAGGAGCTGAAAAGACATTACCTTTAAGCTAGTGCTTCGGATCTTGTCATCAGGTTGAGGATAAGAATCAACCGTCGCCAAGAAATCCACAGAGATCCCACCACAACCAAGCTGACAAAAATCACATGAAGACGGAATTGTCCTATAACCGCAATTCAAGTGAAAAAACCAAATTAACGAGAGCCATTCATGGAGGAAGCTAGAAAAACTCACGACAATGGCATTATCAGGTGAAGGAGGGACAGAACCGATAGAGGAAGAAGACATTCTAATCCTGAAACTGAATTATACAGGAAGAGAGCAGATTGAATCAGAAACTCGGTACGAGCAGAGGTAGTGTAGAGAACAAAATTGATGCTTAAACTGAGAAACGCGACCTCGTGAATCGACGAGAAGCTGGAAGATAGATACCGGAAGAGGGAAAGAGAGGAAGAGGTGTGAGATGAGTGAAGCTAAGCATTTCTGAGAAGGCTGAGAGAGCTAGAGACATTTGTTGTTTGTAGAGAGTGTGTTACATGCTTAATATCCGGATGTTAGACATGTGCAGTGGTTGGTTTAAGAAAATCAGATTGACCGGCCGGTTCGATCGAATTGAATATTTGGTTTAAACGTTAGACATTAGTGTACCGTTTTCGTTAAGTTAGACATAAAGTTTAATGCGTTATGTCATAATGAAGTTAATGGACACATCTTTTTTAATGCGTTATGTCATAATGAAGTTAATGGTAAGTAACATTAGTAGTAGAAGTAGTTACGTTAATTACGTTATTGCTATTAGTGCTATCTTCATGTTAACAACTAAATATTAAAACTAGAAAACATCACATTAAATTTGATGACAACATTATTAGCACACGCTAGCATTTGAATGTATGAATGGTGGATATTTAGCTAGGTTCAAAGCTGTTGAATTTGTTTATTAGATTTAGTTTCAAGATTACTATAAAACATAAAGTATACCCAACATTATTTTCGTCTAGTGGTGTTGGAGAGAAAATGAAAGAACAGAGGTAAAACGCTACCCGAATTCAATTTTCTACATAAACAAAGTCATACTTTGCATGACATTTTCAGGAGTATTTACCTTGCTCTTCCTAGCCATCGGATATAGACAGATTTGGAAAAGCAGTCATACACTACTCAAATCCGAATCATTCAGATTATTAAAAAAAACATAAAGTATGGATGAATGGATAAATGTGCTGTATTTTAACTTTACCTAAAGCTAAACAAATGGTAAAGTTGACTGGTCAAGGGATCTAAAAATTGAACCTTTATATATTAACTTATATAATATCATACTTATATGACTATAATCTAGAAAATTTGTAACCCTAAAACATAATCTATACATTGCCCTGAAAATTGAGTTAATTATTCAAATTTATTATAAGGTTTACTCATGCTTAAATTGAGAAGACATCGTTGCCATTGTTAATGCACAAACACATCTATAAGACTATATTTTCTTCTTATTATGAAATAAACAACACTGAATACAACAACTAGGAATCAAAATCTAAGAAACGCAAAAAAATAAAATAAAGAAGTGAAACAAAAACAACTAAGAATTAGATTTAAGAATGGTGAAGAAAAATGTAATGTTTGTCAACAGAGAGAGAAACATCCCAAGTACAAGAAAGTCCTTTGGGAAAAGTGACAATATCACCTGCTCCAAACTCTACACACCATTCACCTTCTACATTCGATGATGATGACGACGACGATGATCCTGATGGTTTAGGATAAACCTTAACTCTACCCTTCACAATGTAACATATCTCTTCTGCTTCATATTTCAAATGGTATTTTCCTGGTGAACATCCCCACCTTCAACACCATCAAGATTTCAATTCACAATTCTATATCATGCAACTTTGCTAATTCGATATCAAACCAGTCAATAAAAGAACCATATAAAAGAAAAGAGAATCAATCTTACTTGGGCCATGATTTGAACTTTAGTTCCTCAAGACGAGCTTGAGATGGGTTTTTCTCGACGATGATTCTTGGATTTTGATCTGCCATTCACTGTTATTCCCTTTTTAATCGAATATATTTTTATTTTATAGAGGAGAGAAAATGAGAAACGTAAGTATAGTGTGTAATCGTTAAGGCTTTCTCTTGACCTATTTATTCAGTCAAAAGATAAATACAGTCAGAAAGAGAAAATATCTCTATTGATGATGACGACGACAATGATGTTATTCAAGGATAGCTTTCGAAATTATTTTATTTTCTATTTTGTATGACTGAGAGATTTGCAATTCATAAAAAAAATTATAAATCGATCTACTCATTTGTGATATTTAAAACAGTCTTTTTTATTATTATTATGAAACCTCGCCACAATTTCAAATGTTTAGTTGACTGATAATAACGCAAGAATTATACTAAAAAAGTAAAGAATTTTTGTTTCAGTAAAAGAGCATCTAACCTTTTTTTTTTCGGAGCAAAAACTGACAGTCCATTAGTCAAGTTTTTATATAATGTAAACAATAAAATTCGATTTCTAATTGTACAAATACACATATTTTTAGTAAATTTACTGTCTGCCAGTGTAAATACCACTTGAGAGCATCTAACTTAATATATATAGTAATAAATTTAAAATATATAAAAGTGAGATGCATGTGTATGTTGGATCCACTGGTCAAAGCTTTGACTGAAAATCCAGTTTGACTATGACGTGGCGAGATCTGAGTGGCTGTTGACAGTACAGTCTCTGACTAGATAAGGGAATCAATGGTTCTCGAAGATACCGACATCAATACTCAAAGTCTTATTGTAGCCCACTTTTTATTTCTTTTGTCTTTTACTTCATCCACCTTTGCAAATAGCTCCCTAGATAATCATTTTCCTACAAATCACACCTAATACTATTATCTTTATCTTTCAAACCCAAACTTCGCAATTACGCACAAATTTTCATTACCCACAAAAAAATTTATTCATACGTTTTTTGTGGATATTTGAAAACTTTATATGGGGTTTTTATGATTACTACTTAAACATAGATATGAGGCAAATGTTGTAGTGGAGGGGTATGTATTAATTATATTTTGTTTAATTATTATTTTCACGTTTTATTTGATGTTATTATTATATTAGCTAGTCATATCATATGTCTCCAATTCCTGTGTGAGTGTTTGTTTTTAACTTTGCCTTTTAAATTTGTCGTCTTTTTTTTGCATGGGGTGATATAACATATCTTTTGTACTTATGTCTCGTTCGGACGTGTCTTATGTTTTCTTTTTTATTCAAAATTTTCCAACATATTTTAATACGTTTGAATATATTTTTTTGCGAAAATTGATTTCAAAAATACGATTTCTATTAGATACTATGTTTTAAAACTAATTTAACTAGTGTTCACCAAAAAAAGAAAAACTAATTTAACTAGTATAGTAGCACTACTATCAGTAATTCAACTACAGCAATATTGCTTTTTTATTATAAAAAAAAGAAACAATATTGCTTTAAACTAAACTAACTTTTAAAACACTATATTTTCTAACATCATTGTTCCTAGACCGTTTGAACAGCTATAACAACAATTTAAACGTGCAACTAGAATAGTCCTGAGCGCAACCACCTGGGCCCCCAATTTTCATTCACAGGCCCATTTTAGTTGAAAAGGTAAAATAACTTTGAAGATTGGAAGGAAAACAGTAGATAAAAATGAAGAGAAAATGATCCAATAAATATCGAACTTACATGAATTTGCCAAAATAATATCTAATTACAAATCTTTCTAATCAAGTTGACCGAGCCAATATAGTCTTCACAAAAGTCAACTTTAACCCTCAATTAAAAGTATCAGTTTGGCGTTAATGTTCTGTTAATGTTAATGAGATGTTAAACAAAACGTTGTATTTTGTTTTTTTTTGACAACGAACCACAACTGCCCATCTTAATAACCAAATTTCTATATAATGTAAATAATATAGACTTGATCCCCGAATGTATAAATGTGCATGCCTTTGCTACCACCTGCTACTAACTTTACGTTTTGTTTAATTAGACCAAAATCACTGAATCTCAAATTCGAGGAAAATTCATAATTTCCAAATAGCTATTTAAAAGAAATCTTGTCTGTTTATGCAGTTTACTTACTTAAAAAAATATTTGAGGATGATTGACAAATATATATATATATATATATATATTTGTGGACATACATCTATTTATTGGTGAGAAAAGATAAATAGAAGTAAATAAGCAAAACTAATATAAAGATTTAATTCCATGCAAAACACCAACAGAATAGAATATATACAGAATAAGAAAAACAACGAAGCATGAAATATCTACACTTGTCCATTATCACTATCAATAACCATCTTCTTAATCATAATCCCATTCATAACCTCATCTTCAGTATACATATAAGCCAAACCTCCATGACTCGTCGGATCCATCCCGGCCGTTTCATCTTCCGGTAATATCCTCAACAGTTTCAGCTTATGTAGAACAAAAAACAGAGTCCCCATCGTCACACTAACCCAAGCCGTAATCACCAATATTTGAACAACGTGTGCCGCAAGCAACTTACCTCCTCCTCCCATTAATAGACCATAAGGTCTATTGGGATCACCTGCATAGATCTCTGAAAGGTATGTTTTATCGGCGAATAATCCCGTGAAAATGATTCCCCATGCGCCACAACCTCCGTGAAGCTGAGCTGCTTCTAAAGGATCGTCGAATTCGAACTTTTCTGCTAGTTTGTTGAATCCTATTAGCACCCAAGCGGCTACGAATCCGCATATAAGTGAAGCCCAAGGATCCACAACCGCACAGCCGCTTGTTATAGCTGCGAATCCGCCGAGTAAACCGTTACAAACGTCGGTTACATTCCAATACCCGTCAATAAGTCTTTTCCCAAAGAGAGTGGTTAATGCCGCAGAACAACCAGCTAATGTTGTTGTAACGGCAGTTCTTCCAATGGCACTCCATTGACCGTAAAACGAATTTCCCGGAGACGTTCCATAAGATTTGAAAATGGTTAAAAACGAGCCGGGGTTGAATCCGTACCATCCGAACCATAAGAGGAACGTTCCGAGAACAACCAACGTTGCGCTGTGACCACGTAATGTGATCGGTTTACCTGACTGTGCAAATCGACCTATTCGTGGTCCTTCGATTAAAGCTCCCCATAAACCAGCAATGCCTCCAACCATATGAACAACTCCGGATCCAGCGAAATCGATAACACCTGATTCAAACAGAAGGTTCTCAGATCTAGCTGCAGAAGCCCAACCATCGGAAGACCAGAACCAATGAGACACAATCGGATAAACAAGTCCCGTGAGGAACGAGGAATAGATTAGATAAGCAACGAATTGAGTTCTCTCTGCGATTGATCCGCTGGTGATTCCGGCGGCAGCGATCGCAAAACTCCATTGATAGAGGAAATACGGATAATCAAAATTAGGTTGAGGAAAATCATTCATTCCGAAGAAATGTTTTCCGATGAATCCATTGGAAGGAGATCCGAAAGCAAATGCAAAACCAAAAAGGTAATAGAAGAGACCTCCAGCTGCAGCATCGATGACATTTGTGAGCATAATGTTCATCGTGTTTTTAGCACGTACAGAGCCGGCACAGAGCATAGCGAATCCGAGCTGCATCGCGAAGACGAGATAAGCGGAGAAGAGGAGGTAAGTACTGTCGATTGCGTAAGCCGCATCGGTGAACTTGCCAGAGACTGTGTCGAATCTCCCACAGATGTATTCAGCGGCGGCTGCTGCGGCAGTTGCATTGGCTCCACCTGATAGTAAAGGAATGAGATCAGAGGCAGAGCAAGAGAGAGTCGCAGCCATTGTCGCGTGAAAGAGACAAGAGAGAAAAGATTTGAATTTAGAAATAAGGAAGAGAGAAAGAGCGATTACCATTTATAGAGAGAGGAAGGTAGAGTGATTCACGAGATTCTTTTGAATCTTGTTGGGGAATTGAATCTTTCAGATTCTGTTACATTTTTTTTTCCATTATTGTTGGAGCTTACTTTGACTTTTATTCATTACCTATTTTTCTCTTTTCCAAAGTAATTATTCTGAAATTCCCAATATTACATTTTCTAAATATGTGGATTATATTTCCTTACAAATTTATATTTTATGTCCTGACTATATATATATTTTTCTTTTTATTTTTACTTCGTTAAACGTATATTTTTTTTGTCAATAACTTTCTTTAAACGTATAATCCTGATTTGTTATCATTTTTTTTGCATCCATTAAAAGAAAAGAGAAAACTGAAATAAATTTAAAATAAATATCTCAAGTTTTCTGTACTACCCTATCTAAAGGCTCTTAGCTTAAAATACAAATACCACAATTTGACAAGTGACAGATAGTAGTGGATAAGAAGTGATCTATTGAATCAAATCATCATGGAAGGGCAATAACGGTCACTTTGCAAATTGCTCTGACATTCTGGAAAAGATTTTTGGAGAATCTAAGATGCTCTCTAGAGTGATTATCGAACCATCACCACACATGTTCATCATTAATTGATTTATCTCTATCTCGGAGAATGTATATCGCGGGTTATCGACCGTTCCTTCGAGATTAATCCATGACATAATTGTTTTGTATGTTGTGGTATTTCAATCTTGTGTTTTCTCTTCACCTTTTTGTGTCGAGTTCTATTGAAATCACTGCAATTTTTTCATAAACTCGTCATGTTAGTTAATATTAGGAGACAGATGCAAAACATGACTCGTGGTCTTGATGATGCTGTGAACGGTAAAACAGTCGAATTGTGCAGTATTATTTTGTCTGATGATGAACGACTTCACATACCCTTTTGGATTAAAATAAGGAGTGTATCGATCTACTATTTAACTTCTCGCATGGTACACTAAGTCTTGGTAATTTCATGGAGATAGACTATGAGCATGAAGGTTTTGTTGTGGTAGAGTATGTGTGGGACCATCTTCTCTAGCTCATTGATCCTCCGCTAAAGTTTCAATACTTCCGTTTTAGTGATGAGCCTACGGTCTTTGTGCGAACTCATCCTCTGTGTGTGTCCTAATGATTAGCACACCGCCTTTCAAATTTGGTAATGAAACTATGACTACTATGAAAACTACCATGGATCAATACACAAATGTTGGAGAGGAGAACAATATGAGACTCATAAAACAATTCAAGTCATTCAAACAAGCACGGAAGTTTACTACAAGCAAGAAAAAGTATATCTTTTTCTTTATGAGAGTTCTGATAACATTGAAGGTCTCGCGATGTAACAGATGAATCGCAACCTTTGCCTTTCGAATACATAATGAAATGAACATATTTCCTAAACAACAATGCCACCCAAAACTGACGAACATAACGAATATCAAAAAAATGGAGCGCAATTTTTTTGTTATATTTTTACAAAATTCAAAGGCTTGTTGTAATTTCATTGCAAATGATGTAATATCTGAATTAATTTAATAAAAGTTACGTTTAGATGGAAAAAAAAACAAAGGCTCTTAGCTAAAACTACTGTACAAATTTAAATAAAATCTACAATTAAGTTAGGAAATCAAGAGAATCGTCACGTTTTAATCATTCAAGAAACTCTCAACATCGGATGCAAATGCAGTAGCATCGTCTTGACCAGGCAAGGGAAAAACCGAACCGGTTAGTGTAGAGTCGTCCAACAGCCATTCTTCAAACTCCGACAATACTTTGTCGTTACTTCTTCCTGATTGTTGTTTCTGTTGTTGTTGCTGCTGGTGGTTCACTGGAAGATTTAAAGTCTGATTCGGAACTGCGATTGTTTGAACATTAGCAGGAGAGATACATCGGCTTGCGTACACTTTGTTTTGAGATTCTGGCACAGTTGAGATATAACCAGTAAGTATCCGTTGTGGATTGCCTTGTGAAACTGCTGGAGGAGCGTAAGGAGTAGGTTGCAAGCCTTGAGCAGTGTGTTGCACACGGTTTATACGCCTAGAAACGCCCGGAGTCCATGTGTATGGATTGGAAGAGACGGCCTGATGACTTGGGCTACCATTATAAGAGCGAGGTTTAAAATTTGGCAATGGTTGTGCAGAGCAAGGTTGTGACCCGGAATTCTGAGGAAAGCTATTTGACTGCTGGTTTCTGTAACCGGGTCTGATGTACACGTTTGAGTGAGTAGTTACCCTAGTAGATGTAAAGCAAGCCCGGAATCCAAACTGTGTTACAGGGGAAACCGAGTTTTGAGGCAACGGTACAGAGCTAGGCCGAGAAACGCATTGCGATTGTGTTATGGTCAAAGAAGGTTTTGAAACAGGTCGAGGAACCATATTGACAGCCCGATACAACTCCCGTTGAGTCTTCCATCTCTGCTCTTTATCATTAGCATGACAGTGATAAATGCTGGGGAAACCAGTAAACCAGTAAGGACACGGAGCACGAGTGTCACAAACATAACAATGACACTGTAAAGAAGACAAAAAAAGGCAAAACCAATGAAAGGAACTCAGCAACAAAAACATAATCATTTAAAACTTTATCACAAGTAACTTCACATTCTCACCATCTCACAGTAGTTCTGGTGTGGTGTTGATTCAAACGAGTACTTAGCACAAGCATGTCGTGGATGCGGGAAATCTCTACAAGCTATCTACGATACAAAATCAACTTCCTTAAAGATGTTATTTACAAACACCGTAAAGATAGAAACAAAGGAAAACCAGTTCAATGATTCCACTTTATACACTTGTAACAAGTGTCACTCTTAAGATTCCTAAACTTAGTGGCTGCAACCACTAAAGTGAAGAAAACCAATTCATACATTTAGTTCCCAAGTTAAGTTTTTTCTACCAACCACATTCGATTGAATGAATTCATAATTCAGGGCATAGATCTCAAAACTGGTTGAAGCCTCGTACAGGTAAGAGAATATTTTTCTCAAAGATCCAAGTGGTGAATTTTTACCTCACCCTTTTGTCCTACAACAAGGACTTCATCGGTTTCACAAGTATCAATGGTAGTCTCTTCCGCTGTAGGATCAGAATCCAAGATCACACAATCGTCGTCGCAGTCTTCATTCTCCACCACTGGATCCAATAAATCACTATTTTTGGATTTCACATCGAAAGTTTCAGAAACTCCGTCAAACAAATTAGAGTAATTTACTCGTTCACCATTCTCCTCTTCCGAACTTACATCTACAACGATACGATTCATTGCAAAAAGTCTCTTTTATTGCTATGGTAAAAGCCGGTTCGAAAGTAGAAGAGAAAAATCAGAATGCATGTCAAAACAGAGAGCACACAACAACTAAGTAGAATCGAAGGATTCGTTTCCTTCCACTTTAGTTTTTTCCAGAAATTTTAACTTGAAAGAGGATCATTAAAAGTTAGAAGGCGCAGTAGATATGGAAAGAAAGAACACTGAATTAGGGTTTGGAACCGAAGAGGAAAGCGATAAAAGATGTATCTTTCGAGGAAGAAGATAAATGTGTGCAATAAATAAATAAATTAGGCCTGGCCCAAATCCAATAAAATAGTTTATTATAATTCCGTACGGAATGATCCCAATAACTTCGTACTCTCGGCTCATAAAATATGGGTTCCAATAAACTAATATTGTATTTTATTCATATTATATATTACGGTATTAGGACCACCTAAGCAAAGGTTTTTATTTTTCAAAAACTAATTTATAGTCAAATAAAATAAATTTGGCCATAAGAGAAATTTTTCACAGCGTTCTCAACTATGGATCAAGACGAGTTACGATCTGCTTTCACTCTCTCTCGCTTATCAAGATAATCGATGGACATGAACTCCAAAAAAGTTTCAAAGCATTATATTTGACATCCTATCTCTAAAGAAGAAATAGCTTCTTTTAAGTATATTAGCAGAGATTGTAATCAAGAGGCTGTTTTTGTGGTAAATTCAGTGCTCTCCGAACTCCTACATGCAAATGAATTTATTTTGTTACCCAAAACAAAAAGAATGTAAAATAGGGTAAGCTATTAGCTGGAACACTTAAACAAATATGAAAGACTTAACTAGAAAATTTTAGTATAGTTCTGACCTAAAAAAATCATTTAAATATTTAGGTCCAAACGTTTTTTCTGTTTAATTTTCTTTAAGGCTTTAGCTATCGTTGGACTGGCCCGATGGTATTATAATATTTTCTGAAATCGAATAAAATTTGTCAAGTCTTCTTGTGTGCATGTTAATTAACCTTCTTATTTTATTATTTTTCTATAACTCGCGTAACTATAGATACATAATAAGTAGACATAGATTTCATTATTTATAACTTTAAGAAGGTACAAAGAAATTCAATATTATTATTAGACAGATTATTACTTTTTTCAATCCAAGTACTAAACATTGGATATTACATAAATGTGAGATAAATATCTTGCCGGTGGAGTTAACGGCGGCAAGCAGTTTACGGTTTCGATCGTTACATTTGTCTACATCGCCGTCAATAGGTGCAATGCGAAAGCAAACTAGTGAGAAGTGGCGAGTAGAAACAACCTAGAAATTCATATGAAACAAAAAAACAAATAATTGAATAATCACGTTATATAAGTGAATTAAAGACATTATTAATCTAGGGTTTAGAAACATTTTCATATGAATATATCACCTCAAAATGTGGATCTTGAATAGCAAAATCTTCAAATTGCTTAGCGAGATTAACATGGCCTCTTATAAAGTTTCTCAATTTTTCCAAACCATAGAGCCTTAAAACCATCCATAATCTCAATGAACTGTATAAATCAAATTTATAAATAACATTTATATTTATATAAGCTTGTTAGAGAATTTTATATATATAGGACTATAACAAAATAACATAAAATCAAATATAAGTACATAAGAACCTGAATCTCCGTGAGAGAGAAATTTGCCAATCTTTAAAATTCACAACATCATCTCGTTTAGAAACCTGATATATAACATGTTGTAATTGTATGATCATCTCATACATTTATGAATATTTTGTGCTAAAATTTTCATGAATGAATATATATTTAATTGATATTTTGACAAAAAGAAAAAAGAATATATATATATATATATATCTCTTTAAATAAACTATATGTGTGCATGTGATTTTTAGTCTAGTGGCATGTGATAAGTTTACTAAAGGCAAACGTACTTGTAGATCCATTAATCAAATTCTACTGTTTACATTATGTAAGAATTTAGCTAATACGCCGGTGAGTTATGATATACTGAAAACTGTAGGTGCAACTTTTTGATTTCTTACTATAATTTTTAACTTTAGTTATATCATAACATTTTTAAAGATTTTTATTTTTGTAATAAAATAATGAACATGAGAGACCTGCACCTTGTTTTCTAGATACTCGGGATTTGTTTTGAGAGCATCAATGAGAGAGTATCGATCCTGTTTAATTTCAATATGCACAAAACAATAATGAATATTATATATTGACTCAATACAACAAAAAACTGAAAAATTAAAGGGGAAAATGAGAATAAAAGATACCTTAATCCAAAGAGGAGAATAAGTTTGATTAGCAAATAACCATTTATGAGCATTCATATTAAATGAGTCTGCGTTTTCGACTCCATCAATAAATTTGCGATATTCAGGACAAATCCCTGCATATGCAACATCCACGTGCATCCATATTTTGTATTTCTACATAACATAAATTTATTATCAAGATATATAATATGTTTTATTTCCTACCAAAAAAAAGATAATTATAATATGTTATATAGATTTAAATTCCAATATTAGTAAATTCATATCAAGAACATTAATATAGAGTATACATCCACGGACGTCATATTCGATAATTATTGAACCGAATTTGAACTTTCAATTGTAGTTGTTGAAGCATTGTAATTAATGAAGTTGGTACAAAATATGGTTGATAAAGTGATCAATAAACTTGTTGATTACTATTTATTATTTCTAAAATGGTTTAATCATTACCTTTGCAATTTGACCCAATGGGACCAAAGGATCAACTGCTGCTGAAGATGTTGTGCCAACCTGAAAATCTCACATTTTTGTATATTTTTATTAATTGACAAATAAAGAGCCACATAATGTATAATTCTTAATTTATGTAATAAATATTAAAGAGGTTAAGTTAATTACAGTAGCACAAATGAAGAAAGGGATAAAACCCAAAGCAAGATCATGAGAAATAGCTTCTTCAACTGATTCTGGAGACATTTCATAGTTAGTGGAAGAATCCGTTTGGAGCAGCCTAATGTTTTCTTCATGTATTCCACCAATCTACATAATTTTCATTACAAATATATAATTTATAAAAATGTAAAATAAAATAATAATTTAATACAGACCAAGCAAGCCTTATGGAAACTAGAATGAGTTTGGTCGGAAGCATAAACAACAAGTCGAGGAAGTAATGATTTTCCGACAATCTTCAGCATTCGGTCTCTTGCAGCTATTACACCACAAGCACTGCTTCACATCCTGTCGCTTGAATCACTCCTCCTCCATTCCCTGTTTTAGAAAAACATTCATTTCATATTAAATTATTGAATTAAATGCTATGTTTGTTACAACTATTTTCATTATTAAATTGCATAACGTCACAGTTGCAATTCTCTATTCATTTGATATTTAATTTATGATATAACGTTATGTTATGTATGTGGTGGTCACGAAAACACGTCGGTATCTTAAAGTATCAACATGTGTTATGGTAATATTTAATAAGGATACTATAGGATACAAGAATAGCTGAATTTGAACTTTAGTTGAGAAAATTTCAGTTATGAATATTTAACAACTTAGGAAAGATTTGTATAAACCATTACCAACTTCTTTACCCAAAATAATAAAACTAGAAAGAAAAAATATATAATTTTAATCAAATTAATGGCTTTATTTCAAAACAAGTTTGTGTTTTCTTGTCTTTCTTCAATCCATTAAATAATTAATTACTGATTTCCATGTAGGATATCAATTACATTCTGACATTAAATTTGACTGAAGTGTTAGTAAATTAGAACATCAATGAGATCAAATAACTAAAGAACCTGTGGAGAGAAAATGGTGGGGAAGTTGGAGCAATTTGGCAAGCCAATCAAGAACGATGACTTCAAGCTCAGTTGCGGCCGGAGAAGTGACCCAGGAGAAACCGACGACGCTTAGGCCGGCATTTAGCATCTCTCCCAAGAATCCCGCCACACTCGTACTTGACGCATAGTATGCAAAGTAGCTTGGACTTTGCCAATGAGTTATCCCCGGAATTATCTTCTTTGTTACGTCTATAAATTCATTATGAAAACAAAAATAAAATCTGATTTAATCAACACATATATAAAAATAAATGTGTATGTTCCTAACATAAACGTTATAATAGTTATGATGAAATGTTTATTTTGTGTATGTTCTACAAGAACTGAATCGTGAGGCAGATGAACTTGCCAGACAATCCTTTAATGTTGGGTCTAACCCACCTAACTTTTATTAATGGAATTGAATGTTGTTTGACAAAAAAAAAATTTAATTAATAAATTTATTAACAATTTGATCACAACTCGATACTAATTTATTTTAAAAATTACAAATTCATAACAAATATGAACTCAATTTTTTTTGTAGTTTAAAGTATATTTGTGTACCGTTGAGAAGTTCTTCCAACGATTCAGGTTGTCAGGTGCGGAATCAGGCAAAGTGTCACGGAGATAACTAGGCTGCATCAAACAATTAACAAAGTATTAATTATTTAGTTATATTGAATCTTCAACACAAAAAAAGTGAAACATATTTTCAGACAAAACAAAAAGTATAATAGGAGAAGACAAAACCTGAACTTGGGAAAGAACAGGAAATTGGTCAGGAGAGTCTTGAAGATTTTTGTAATAATCAGCAATAAAATCAACCATTATATGACCTTGCTCTCTTAGCAATTCACTGTCCATTGGTTTCATCTTCTTCACGTTCTTCTCTCCGTTAACATTTCCGTTACCATTAACATGGCCATTGCCGTTGTCGTCACCGAAGCAGTTATAGTTACCAATACCGTTTTCAGATCCACTGTCATGTTGAATATGTTTCGATTTAGAAATTAATTTATCATAATTATAAAACACTAAATTAGAATAAAAAGTATAGATTAGAAGTCATATACTTACATTTTGAAAGGTATTGGCAGCTAATATGTGTGTATATGTTAGTAAAAGAAACTTTGTAATGACTTAAAGATTTTGCCTTTGGGCTTTGAGGGTTTATATAGTATTATAAGTCACTTTTTTTTTTATTATAGTGGTAAACTAAAAATGTCAAATATTAGAAAAAGAATTGCAACGAATGATGGTGGTGAAAGTAAGGACCATTCTAGTTGGAATTATTACAAAATCAAGTAGACTCACATAAGTTGTAAGGAGATCAAAACACGTTTTAGTCAAGTTGAATCAAATTTTACATAGCATTTAATACATTCGTGGATCTAGCTACTTTAAGATTTTTTTTTCAATCAATTGATAAATTCCGATATTTAACTCAAATTTTAGCAGTGTGGCAAACACTATTTCTTGAAGTTAAATTTTGATGAGAAAAGCAACAAATGTTACATTTAATTAATAGACCAAATACATTTCACTGTATCTATTTTCTTATTAATAATTAGATCGACAAAATTAAATTCATAGCAAAACCTCTAACAATATTACATGCGGCAAACACAATACCTTAAAGCCGAATTCGAGTGGAAAAAATAACATATATATATATATATATATATATATATATTTAACTACTTGACAATATTTTTTCTATTTTTATTTAGATTTCTAGAAGTATTCTTGTTAGATTTGTAGAAATATTCTTCTTTTAAACATGCATTCTTGTTTTCTTCTGACAAAAGTTTTCAAAAATATATATATAAAGTGAACACTAGCCCATCTATCCTCGACACCCATATAATTTATTGTTAGTAAAGTAAATACCACAGTGTATATCTTCTCTATTAAAGTGGGAGACACTTTCATTTTGACCGTGTTATAAACTTTAGGATAAAATTAATATATGATTTGTAACAACCCGTAAAAATAGGTTTAAGGTGAGTTTCGTTATAAACTTTTATATAAAAATTCAAAACTAATAAAGATTTAATAGAAAAAACCAGAAAAAAACTAAAATTAATAAAATTATATCGGGTATAAATTCGGTTCTTGATCTGATTCCGGTTCGAGTTTAGATTCGATTTTTCGGGTACATAGATTTAGCACATATTATGGTATTTTATTGGGGTTTGGTTCATATAATTTGGTATTTTGGTTATCTTGATTTAAGACTTATTTAGGTATTTTTTATTTTTGGGATATGGTTCGGTTCGGTATAGATCGAGTTCAGGTTTAAGTATTTTTATATAAAAAATCAAAATTTAAAAAAATAATAGAAAACTTTAAAAAGTTTTAATTTGGTTCTTGATTTGATTCCGATTCGAGTTCAGTGTTTAGGGAACATAAATTTAGGATCCATTTGAGTATTTTATCGAATTCGGTTACTCTAATTCGGATCGATTTCGGTTCAGGTTTCGGGCCTCTAAAACAAAATCTCAAAAACAATATACCAAAATATCAACACAGATCTAATAAATTAAAAGAACACGGTTTTAAAAAACAATCAAAATAATCAAATCCCGCGTTATAACTTGGGTATAATCTATTGTTATAAATTAGAACATGTGAGTGGTTAACAATGCACTATCCATTGATTACACTTTTACCATCCACCTATAAATTATAGTGATTAAAGTCAAAATGTCAAAAAAATAGGTAGGGTACATAAGTTTTTGCAAAATTTAATATCTAATTTGGTTTGTACGAAAGGACCTAAATATTCCTATAGGCAAATAAGGGTAATTTAAAAAAGACCATTTCTCTCTCAAATTAAACAATGTTTTTTTTATAGGAAAATTAAACAATGTTTTAGAGAAAGTAAATTTGTATCGACATCAATCGTATTTTTTATTTTTTCTGATCATTCGTATTCCGCAAATTAATTTTTAATTAGTTGAATAATTATTTTTATTTTTTTGGTCAACTTTACTTTTGGATTTGGATCAATAAGGCCTAGCTAGATCAGGGGCAAGTCAAGTGGACCACTTCTTGGTTGAATAATTATTAGGTAGATTAAAAATAATACTTTTAATTGGAAAATCAAGAACTAAATAATTTCTTTTTAAAACATCGCTATTATAAAATCATTAATGACATGAGAGAGTTGCCGAAAATCTGGTAAATGCAATAGAAGCTTGAAGAAGTAAAATGTAACTTTTAAATAGTGTAATAGAATGTGTAGATGGTTAAACAATATTTAGTATAGTTTCCGGAAAAAGGTTAAAGGTTACATGTAACCAATATGAATTTCTCTTTCCGCAGAGCACAGAAAAAGATAAGTGATGGATGTACTAGTTTGAATGGTAAAGAGAAAGTGATAACAAATCCAAACGGAAGTTACATGCATGTAGTAGTTGCGGACGATTCAAGTTACGAAGATAGAGTGAATAAAGGCGATTCAGTAGCTATGGTGATTGTACGAAAAAAATACATTTAATAGGTTATTGTATGAAACACAGAATGACTTGTGTACATGTCATGATTTTTTCTATTTGTAATATGTTTATTGACAATAAGAAAAAGTGAGGATCTATATAAAGACTAGATGGAATCATGAAGGAAAGGAGGTTTAGTAGGAGTGGGCAATACAAAATCTGTGGAACTAACCATTTTTATAACCTTAGACATTGTTGGACGAAGCTGTGGAGACTCTTGTGTGCATAACAAACCGATTTGCATCACTCTCTTCACTTCTGTCTTATTCGTCTCTTCTCCAACATCTTTGTCTATAATTTCCTCCATCTTGTCTGAAGCAAAACATTTCCAAACCTGTACAATAGATTATATCAAGGGGTTGAGTACTGGGTTATGAAGGTAACTCGGTGAAAATATAAGGAGTTAAAACTCACTTGAGTAACTAAGGTTTCAAGGGAATTATCAGATGGGAATTTGTTGTTTCGAAAACCGCTTGTTATTTCGAGAACAAGGACTCCAAAGCTGTAAGTGTCGATTTTGTTGCTTAATCTTCCCTTGCTAATGTACTCAGGAGCCATGTATCCTCTGTAAAGCAATTCAGATATTCCATATTCACGTTCTAAATCAGACCAATAGAACTTTTTGTGTTGAAAGGACTTACAGAGTGCCATCGATGGAAGAAGAAGATTGAGAGGAAGAAGGAATGTCTTTGCCACCTTCTGGATAAAACTTAGCTAATCCGAAATCTGAAATTTTGGGTTTGTACTTGATGTCTAA
This sequence comes from Lepidium didymum, assembly GCA_963920545.1. NCBI lineage: Eukaryota > Viridiplantae > Streptophyta > Magnoliopsida > Brassicales > Brassicaceae > Lepidium > Lepidium didymum. The sequence continues at coordinate 4,334,381 of OY986980.1, forward strand.
CAGAATGTTGCTTGCTTTGATATCTCTGTGAATGATCTTGCAAGTTTCGTGAAGATATTCCAAGTCTTGTGCTGTTCCTAAGATTACTGTCCGCCTCTTCTTCCAGTCGATCTCTTTCTTCTTCTCCGGGTCTTCATTTCCATGCAAGCAAAAAAAATGTTCAAAAATCTTGCACACAGGCAAGAAGTAATAAATAAGCATTGATTCAGAGAAGGGATCTTACTGAATAAGACTTGATCAAGGCTTGTATTGGCAAGGAACTCATAGACAATGAAACTATTCATGTTAGGGAAACAGCAACCCAAGAGCCTGACCAAGTTTTTGTGTTGGCATCTGCTAATCACATCAATCTCATTGTGAATATCTTCTCGTGAGCCGTTACCTGTTATATGCAACCGTTTAATAGCAATTTCTCTACCTTCAGGCAGAGTTCCCTGTAAAAAATACAGCATTAGTCCCTTTTTGATTAATCGAGATAATGGTAAAATGTTAAGAAGGATACTTATATAGAGAAGAGAGAAACCTTGAAAACTTCACCATATCCTCCTACACCAAGCTTGCAACTCTCATAGAAGTTGTTGGTTGCTTTTTCAAGACTTGAATACTTAAAGCACATCAAGTGTGAGCCATTACATATCGACTGTGACTCCTTCTCTATCCTTAGATGTCCAAACAAGTGAAACTTTTTAGTCTTAGTTCCAATGAGCTAACAACATTTTAACAACATACAGTCTTAATAATTTTCACACAAAGACCTTACCTTTAAGCTTCTTCTTCGGACTAGCTCGCATATAGATGCATTTCCCACACCAAAATCCAGCTGAAATAGCCAAAGCACTCACCATAGAAAGCACAAATATATGCACAATGTATTCTTTCGTTGAATCTACAAGAAAACAAAAGAAATGTTATGGTCATCAAAAATCGACTGATCACAATTTGAAGAATCATAAGAGTCAGGAGACAGACGCACTCGTAGAAAGCAATCGCGGTTCATTATAAAACGTATAGTTAGAGTAACACAAGTAGCAGCCTGCATTCAAGGCAAAGCCTTCTTTGGATGGTAAGCAGCTAGAGACTGATAAAGCTCCATCTGCTAAGCATAATTTGCACAACTCATCGTCTAGCGTTCGTCAACATGTTCCCAACCCATAAACCTTTGAATTGTGGTTGCCCTTTTGAGAAACCGAGAAACCTTGACTATATGGAGCTGTCTCAACAATGGATTTGGTCACCTCCTTTACTAAGCCTTTATATGCTGCAGACTTCTCCTTGTCACTACCACATATCTACATTCCCAAAATGATCCATACATGAGGATTATATAGTTGAATTTTCCTTGAAATTCGATCTATCCAGACTAAGATTGTGTACAATGGAACAGTGCTTATCAACAAATTGGTCAAAATCTAATCTAACCATTATAATTCAAGTATTCGTAAAAGGAAAGAAGAAGACCTTGGAGTCCATGTGAGAAAAAGGTTCACGATAGAAGCTATCATTATCAGCCCTAACGAAACAACCGTCGAGGTGAAACCAACCACCGGTAGCCGGAAAACATTGAGAGAGGAGATCGGTAGCACGTGACCAACAGAGATCGCATTCGTCCGGCGTGAGATCGTTAAAACACTGCGACAAAAGGTACATCTTCTGCGGAGAATATCCGTGATCGTAAATCCCAAACTTGACATGCTTCATCTCATCTCTGATCGCGTCGATATTGACCTGATAAGATCTCCGGTAAGCCTCGACGTCGGAAACGGTGCCGCTATTGCAAACCCAGCCGAGGATGTCCATTCGAGAGATTCTCGTGGAATTTGACGTCATTAAAAACGTTACCGTTAAAAGTACGGCCAAGGAAGAGATTAACGTCGATGCCATTTTCGATTCATGGATCAGAGCAATTGTGTTCTCTCCATTCAACGATGCTTTGATTTGTGTTCTCTCAATCATAAAAAACGAATAACTCTTGGCTATTTATAGATGTCTACATACCCGGTTTTCACTCATTAAAATAAACCGGATATGTCCAAGTTCGGTTAAGTTTTGGTTTTCTGACCAAATTTGATTGCATTTCGGTTCTGTACAAGACCAAAAGCAATTTCAGAATGGATCAGAGCAATTCATACTTTGGTGAAAATCATGGTTTGTCTATAGATTAAAATCGAATTTAATCAGACCTTTGAAGCTCAAGTAAAGATCAAAACTAGGAAGGTAAAAGGTTTTAAATCAAAAGAGTGAAACATACACTGATGTTTGCTCACAGGAAAGTCTCAGACTCACTCATTGCTTCTTGACAAATTGCAATCCATTCTGGTCTGAGTACCGTTCCATAAACCTCATGAACCTATCCCATTCTTTTGGTGTCCTCATTACATGCTTCGCCACAATACCTTCCGGTTTCCCGTTCACAAATCTTGCGTTCACATCAGTCGATTGAATCACACCTTCCTCATCGATCATGTACAATCCTGTTATCTCTCCTACCTCACCGCTTGAGTCGAAAACCGATGGCTGGTCGAATGAAAAGAGTGCCATTCCGTTTGATCCATCTCTTGACCGAGTCAGCTTAACATCAGGAATTGTCATCTCATCGGTCCCTTGGATGAATTGGAGCGCTGGCTTTACCATCATCGTAATTTGGACAGGTTTCTGCGTTCTTAGAGCTGTTCGGTATGAGGTTTGGGCTTGCGGGATGGTAACGGGTCTACCAGTGAAAGAGGAGCCTTTGATGGGAAGAACAGAGCATGAAGATAAGACAATGCCTGCGAAGAAACGGATCAAGTCAAGTCTTGGTCTTTAACTACAATTATGAAAAAATAATCCAACTTTTTAATTCTATTTCAAAGGAATTCTTTTCCAGGCATGAACCCTAATCCCTAATTTGACAGAGCACGCTTTTACAGTGAAATTGTGATCATACTAGAAGCAGTTACTGTTACCTAAACCCTTAATTCTCAAATATTTTTCACATTTTCCGCTAATCCCATCATCAAAAGAAGAAGAATTACAAAATAAGTACAAAAGGGAAAAAAAAAAACTGTACTTTCGATTTGTCTCAGAGAAATCATGAGCTTGCAAAGAAACTCGATTTTTTTTAATCTTTAAAACCCAATTTCCTTTCTCATAAATCAATTTAGCAGGAGATCATCTCTCGTGACAGTTTCATACTCAGCATTCTACAGATAATTCGCAGATAAAACCATAATGAACCTACATGCAATGCAAGCAACAAGAAAATTCCAAGACTGAAAAGGGCAAAACTTTCACGTACCTGATCGAGGAACATCTCGTGAAGAATGAGTGACAGAAGTAAGAGACCCAATCGACCGAAAAGAAGCCATTTTGTGTGTTGTCTATTTACGTGAAGAGAATAAGAGAGAGAGCGAGAGTAAGAGGAAGAAGATGTGAAGCAAAAAGATCTGATGTGGTGGCGGGAGAATCATGACGTGTCACGACCAAAGCCGTTCCTTCATTGGATACCGTCATCATTAAAAATAATGGGCTTTTTATCTTAAGGACCAATATTAAATAATAAGCCCATTCAGATTAAGGCCTTAACGGATAAGTGGAGGAAGAGCATGAAAGACACGTGGCAGATGCGTGCAGATCGTAAAGAAAAGCTGGAACTCAAAGGTCTGTGATGCCTTAACGAATCCCATGTCCATGTGACAATTCGTCAGCACCATACTTACTTCCTTAATTTAATTAATTTACAAATGTTATTAATTATAATAAAACCCACCAAACATCGGATTAGGTTTCTCTCTCTCTTATAATACAAAAATTTTAATATTAAATTAAGTGATTAAGGTACTGATCCACATGCACCCCATTAAACCTACAAAATCTCTTGTAACTTGTAAGTAGAGCCGTGGCTATCACTAATCCAAAAGAGCATTTGCCCAAGGCAACCAATTATTTCTTTCAATTTATAGGCCACAATTTTATATAAATTGGTTCATTTAATTAGTTAAAGTAAATTTTATCTTTATTTTTTACAACTTTAAGTACATTGGTTGAGTATATTTTAGGGTTTATAATATTTAAAAAAATTTCTTAATATAAAAAAATTTATATCATTCAAATTTTTGACTGTGCTACATTTTATTAACAAATAAAATTATATGTAAATTATAAATATAAAATTAGTATAATTCCATATTACAATATGTTCTAGGCCTCCACACACCTAGGCAGGCACTGCTTGTAAGTGTTTACTTTTTTAATTAATTCTATAACATCTCACATAATCCTCCAATATTCGTATTTTTTAGTAGTATAATAGTATTTCTTGTCCAGATCATATTCTTACAAGCAGAAAGAGTTTTATAAACTTATACGTAACTTATAAACACCCATTAACCAAAAAAATATTTGAATAATAATTATCATAATATTGGTTAATAAGTAACATTATCCAACGATTGAAAAGATGAAGGAAATGAAGATTTTTTAAGATCGGAATGTTTAAATATAATAAGAAAGAAATTAAATAAAAGATAGAAAAAATGGATCCACATGAGTGCATGTGGAGCAACAGTTTCTGTTAAATGTAATGAGAAGATGAAATATGTAAGAGGAGTGGGTAATTGTTGGAGTATTACAATTATTGATTTTAATATACATTTATTTATTCGTGTGCATTTCTTTGCCATTTCCCACAAAAACATTTTATTTATCTTATCCTTATAGAATTCAGATATATCTTTTTTTTACTAGTATTATTTGTTATGAATTACTCCACTTTATTATTCGTACAAATAGCAACATTTGCTGAACAATTAATCACAGTCAAATAAGTTTAGGATGCAACTTTAATTTTATATCCGGTAATTATAAAATAAATATTTAAATACTGTCATATTTATGAAGAACCTGTAACATGGAAAGATTCTTATCTAATCAATCTGCAACACAAGGAACAGTAACAAGCCTGCACTCTCTCGTCTCTGTAGTGCCAATACATTGTAGTATTCTCTTTTTTTTGTTACGCATCAATGGTAACTATAAATTTAATGAAATATGTTTTACATGAATAATGGCGATGAAGTGGGTTTCGATTTTATTTTTATAATTAACCAGCCAAGTAGAAAATAAACTTTTAACCAAAATTCAAAAACGAGGTAAGAAGAAAACGTGAGATCGATCGTGGGATCATCTTCATTATTGTTGTTAATTAATTATTAATCTATTTTTATTTGAACCTATTTGACATTAAATATGTTAAAAATAAAGATAATGGGATCGTCTGCTACTCTTCGTCACATGTGCAAGTCACCCATTCTGATGCTTAGAACGTTCACCTCGGTAGTGGCTATATCCTAAATATACAATTTAGAAAATCACTCATTAATCATTAATTTGTAATGATCGAATATATGTGTACTGTAAATATTTGTATATTCATATATTTCTTTTCTTTCTTTCTTAGAAGGCAAGCATTAAAAGACCCAAAAAGAAGAAAGCGAGAAAATTGATAAAGACATTCGTACAAAAGCCTGTATTAGAATGAAGTTAAGCATAAGCTATCTCTATAAACAAATAATAAGATGAAAATTAAGCTTAAGCTATCAATGGCACATTCACAAATTAGTATACAGCAAATGATAGTTGACTAAATTTATTGTTTAAAACACCGAACAATGTTTTGGATTAGTTGTAATTTGTAAAAACACATTTTCTCTTCACATGTCTTCAATGTCTTCTGAATTTTTCTCTAATACTTCCAAGATCTTGTTTTATTTATGTTTTTCCTCTTAGAACATGTAACCGTACATACTCTTTGAGCACTAGATCCATATAAAACCAAGATTCATTTTTTATATATCTATGCATATCTGTATATGGATATTTAAATATACAGACCAAGCTTATACTTACCCGAGTTTCTTCTTATTCTACTCGTCTTCCTTCTCCACTTCTTTGCATGTTCAGTGGTTTTGATCTTGGTAATGAACTAAAGGAAACAAGTTTCAGTGGAAGTTGATGAGACAGAGGAACAAGATGAAGTTGACGATCAATATTGTTGTTCTCTTCTTATATTATTGTTACCTTGGTTATACTTCCTCTGTTTCAGCTTCCATCGATAATGGAGATGAGGTTTCGGTTTTGCTCTCGGTGAAATCAACTCTTAAGGATCCCCTTAACTTTCTCAAAGATTGGAAGCTTCCTGAAACCGGCGATCATTGTAACTGGACTGGCGTTCGGTGCAACTCTCGTGGCAATGTGGAGAAGCTTGACTTGTCGGGGATGAATCTTACGGGCACAATCTCGGAATCGATTAGAGAGTTGAAAAGCCTTGTCTTGTTTAACATCTCATGCAATGGATTCGATTCAAAGCTTCCAAAATCGATCCCTCCGTTGAAATCTGTAGATATCAGTCAGAATTCATTCTCAGGGGATCTTTTTCTATTTGGCAACGAATCAGCTGGACTCGTTCATCTCAATGCTTCAGGAAACAATCTCTCCGGAAATCTCACGGAGGATCTCGGGAACTTGGTCTCTTTAGAAGTACTTGATCTCCGAGGAAATTTCTTTCAAGGGTCACTTCCAAGTTCATTCAAAAATCTGCAGAAGATGAGATTTCTCGGATTATCCGGAAACAATCTCACCGGTGAGTTACCAACAGTTCTCGGGGAGCTCCCTTCACTTGAAAGTGCCATTCTTGGTTACAACGAATTCGAAGGTCCAATTCCACCGGAATTTGGAAACATCAACAGCCTCAAGTACCTCGATTTGGCCATCGGAAAGCTCAATGGTCAGATTCCATCGGAGCTTGGGATGCTCCAGTCACTTGAGACACTTCTCCTGTACGAGAACAACTTTACCGGAAGAATTCCAAAAGAGATAGGAAACATTACCACGCTAAAGATTCTTGATCTCTCCGATAACGCATTATCCGGTGAGATTCCAGTGGAGATAGCTGAGCTGAAGAACCTGCAGCTACTCAACCTGATGCGCAACAAACTCTCCGGTTCCATTCCTCCCGTTATCAGCAATCTGACTCAGTTACAAGTCCTCGAGCTCTGGAACAACACGCTCTCCGGCGAGTTAGCAAGCGATCTAGGAAAGAATTCTCCATTACAATGGCTTGACGTTTCTTCAAACTCCTTTTCTGGCGCCATTCCTTCGACACTGTGCAGCAAGGGCAACCTAACCAAGCTCATTTTGTTCAACAACACCTTCTCCGGTCAGATTCCGGCGACTCTTACCACTTGTCAGTCGCTAGTTCGTGTCAGGATGCAGAACAACCTACTAAATGGTTCAATTCCAATCGGCTTTGGCAAGCTTGAGAAGCTACAAAGACTTGAATTAGCCGGAAATCGTCTCAGCGGAGGGATTCCTGGAGACATCTCGGGATCGGTTTCGCTTTCTTTCATTGATTTATCCAGAAACCAGATTCGATCGTCTCTCCCTTCCACGATCCTCTCAATTCATAATCTACAAGGGTTTTTGGTCGCCGAGAACTTTATCTCCGGAGAAATTCCGGATCAGTTACAGGATTGTCCGTCACTCTCGAATCTCGATCTCTCATCAAACAGTTTTTCAGGCACTATCCCCTCCAGCATTGCTTCATGCGAGAAGCTCGTAAGCCTCAACCTCAGAAACAATCAACTAACCGGTGAGATCCCTAGACAGATCACGACGATGTCCGCATTGGCTGTGTTCGATGTCTCCAACAATTCCTTAACCGGAGAACTCCCAGAGAGTATCGGAACATCCCCAGCACTTGAACTCCTCAACGTCTCCTACAACAAGCTCACAGGTCCTGTCCCTACCAATGGATTTCTCAGAACCATAAATCCAGATGATCTGAGAGGAAATTCTGGTCTCTGCGGCGGCGTTCTTCCACCGTGTAGCAAATTACAGGGAGCAACATCACGTCACAGGAGTTTCCACGGGAAACGAATAGTCGCCGGGTGGTTAATTGGGATCGCATCGGTTCTAGCCCTAGGGATTCTCACCATCGTTACGAGAATTCTGTACAAGAGATGGTACTCAAACGGATTCAGCGGAGACGAGACGGATAGTAAAGGTGAATGGCCTTGGAGACTAATGGCGTTTCATAGACTAGGATTTACAGCTTCCGATATCCTTTCCTGCATCAGAGAATCGAACATGATCGGAATGGGAGCCACTGGAATCGTATATAAAGCAGAGATGTCACGATCGAGCACAGTCCTCGCCGTTAAGAAGCTTTGGAGATCCGCCGCCGATATAGAGGATGGAACCACCGGAGATTTCGTAGGCGAAGTAAACCTCCTCGGGAAATTGAGACACAGAAGTATCGTAAGACTCCTAGGTTTCCTATACAACGACAAAAACATGATGATCGTATACGAATTCATGCTAAACGGAAATCTCGGCGACGCGATTCACGGCAAAAACGCCGCCGGTAGGCTTCTCGTGGACTGGGTCTCACGATACAACATCGCTTTAGGCGTTGCTCACGGCCTCGCTTACCTCCACCACGATTGTCATCCTCCGGTGATTCACAGAGACATCAAATCCAACAATATCTTACTCGACGCGAACCTCGACGCCAGAATCGCCGATTTCGGCCTCGCGAGGATGATGGCAAGAAAGAAAGAAACCGTTTCAATGGTCGCCGGTTCGTACGGTTACATTGCTCCCGGTAAGTATTAAAATACCGTACCGGTTACTAAGCCGATTATATTTCGGTTCAGTTTAACCAATTTTGATTTCTATTTGATTACAGAATACGGCTACACCTTGAAGGTGGATGAGAAAATAGACATATACAGCTATGGTGTTGTTTTATTGGAGCTTTTGACCGGAAGGAAACCATTGGAGCCAGAGTTTGGAGAATCAGTTGACATTGTGGAGTGGGTGAGAAGGAAGATAAGAGACAACATTTCACTAGAAGAGATATTAGATCCTAACGTAGGAAACTGCAGATACGTTCAAGAAGAGATGCTTTTAGTTCTACAGATAGCTCTTCTCTGCACCACGAAGCTCCCGAAAGACAGACCTTCAATGAGAGACGTGATAACGATGCTCGGTGAGGCTAAACCGAGGAGGAAAAGCAACAGTAATGAAGAGAACACTAGCCGTAGCATGGCCGAGAAACAGACATCGGTTTTTAGTACTTCACCTGTAAATGATCTTCTGTAGGATGCAAGGAAAGAAGCAAAAATGCCAATAATATTAATTCGTTCGATTCGTGTTCTGTATGTAGAAGAGAGAGATCTTTTGATCCTTTGATTTTATTTTTCCATGTAGAATAACTTTGCTTTTCTTTTACAGATCAACTTAACTTTGGGTATTGCTCTGAACCATTTGTTCAAAACAAGGTTTTGTTATAGCATATTAAGTGTAATTTATAAAAAGAACATATAACTAACTACAAAACGGACAGAGCCGAAAAACTGTAAAGGGGAGAGAAGAAGAAGAAGAACAAGAAGCTTCGTACATTGTGTTTGTCTTCAGTTTGATCTGTGACTTGTCTTATTACTGCTTCAAATATACAAGGTTCTTGTAGATGATTCATTGCTTCATAAGATCATCTGAGCTGTAAACGACGGATCACACAAACACGATCACAACAACGAACCAAAACTCTAGAGATTTCAATACAGATATCAGATTTGATCAAATCAGTGAATGTACCTTTACCAGTAGCCTCTGATGTTTTCATTATCCGGAGCCTTCTCACGGAACCAATAAACATCCTAGACAAAAGTGAATTCAGGTTCACGAGAAAGAAGTTGGAGCTAACATTGGACTCAACATGAAAAGCATAAGAGCATATGTATACATACCCCCACGGAACATCGCCAACAAGCATCCAATCTCCTTCCTTATCTTCGTACGTCAGTACTAATCCAGAAGATCCATCTGGAAGTATCTTGAATGGTGTTTCCATGTGACCATCGGTTTCACGTGTGCTTGAACCTGATTGCAGAGAGAGTCACCATTCTATTCCAAGCCAAGAAACCTCTTGAAAGGAAGAAAAAAAAAAGAAAAAGAAAAACACGAGAGATTCAAAAAGCACACCTGTTTTGGGTTGCAGAAACATTTCTTCGAGAGTGTTTGACAATGCTTCATAGCCTTTATGAGCATTTAGATCGATTTTCCTTCCAATAGGAATGCCATCCATTGTCACCTTAACAAACATGGAATTTCTCATCTTTGTTGCATTAGTTCTATTCTTGTTTCTTTCTTGAGGAATCTCCGAATTCGGATCTTCAGTGGCTGATGTCTTAGCTTGGTTAGCCATACTGTTCATTCTGTAAGTCCTTATTGGTGGCCATCCCACAACTTGCCTTGAAAATTTTCAAAGGTTTCAAAAGCTCAACATAGAGTATGTAAACACAAAAGGATTAACCAGTCTAAAATCAAGACAACTTTACACAACAATCAGACTGCAAGAGCATCATTATTCTGAAGTAGTAACCACTCCATCTCAAAAGAAATTTCACTTTCCCTCCAAAGCAAGAACTATAGAAGAATCCCAGTAATAAGAGATTGTTATCTCTGGAAAATGATAATAAGATGCAATTTGCAGATACAATGACCAAAGCAAATTCTTTTACAATTAAGACTGAGGAAGATACACTTAAAATCATCTACGTAATAAAGTTCGAATTTTTCCACATAACAGTGATCACATAACATTCTGTCTGATTGATCCCATGAATGACAATCAATTATATTAGGATTCTCCACAATAAACCATGATAAATGTAAAGGCTTTTTCTAAAATTGGCATGGTTACGAATCTCAAGGATAAATCATTAAGAAAAGGAGGAGAATTTCACTCACCCACTGGTTCCAGCCATGGAATCAGCTGTTCTCTTGATCCCAGCAGTTACGCTAGCTCTGCTCAAAGAAGATGATGATGAAGAAAAAGAAGAATCATCACCATATGGAATCCTAATATTTCGATACCATTTACGACCGAGGCTCAACGTAAGACCGAGCTCAAGCTCATTCCCTACCGGAGAAGAAGAATCCTCACAAGAAACAACGAGATTTTCATCGTTTGACAAAGTCGAAGCCGATCCACTAGCTGAACCGCCTTCCATTTAAGAAAACCAGAAGCTTAAAATCGGAACAGAGACGAATTGTTTGGAGATTTAATTCCAAGGGAAAGAGGAAGAAGAGATGGGTTGAATTAGAAGCAAAGTCTGAGACTTTAAGTAAGGCAGAAACAGTGAGAATGAAATTTAGAAAAAAGGGAAACAAAGGTTGAACAAGAAGACACGACGGGTGGAATTTGTCTCTTTTTACTTCCCTAACTTTGAGTCTTCTTTCTCGCTAAAAATATCAATTTTGATGCAAAAAAAGAAGAAGTTAATGTTTGGCAGAAACCAAACTGTGATAAATTTACTCACTTTATTCCGTGAATATATTTACTTGCAACTCTTTTATCTGTTTCTCTTCTTTTAACAATATCCACTATAACTAACACAAATTTATTGAAACTTTATATAATGTATGATCACATTTAGGCAAATTAACGAAATGATTTTAATATTCTATAGATAACAGTACATGATGGTGTTAATGTTCAAATGTTTTTAGTTGATGTTGACTCTAAAATCTGATATAGATGAGATAGATTTTACACAAAATTAATGTCAAATAAGTTGTATTACTGAGATTAATTAATAAAAAAAAATTCCTAAAAATTGGAAAAAAGTAGAAAATAAATTTTGAGTATATATATCCTCTTAACTTCCAAAATAAAATTGTAAAAAAATAAAATAAAAGTAGGGGCTCACATGTCAGCTTCATGGGATTCAATCGGACGGCTAAAAAGAAACTAAGAAGGCTACGTGGGACCCACGTGAACAGAGGGGAGGACTCGTGCTCACGTCCTTTGGTCCATCTTTCCAAATCGGACGGTACAGATTAGTTCCGGCTTAAAGCTAAATATTAATTAATTTAATCAAGTGGGCAATCTAATCTTAATCACGTCATTATATAAACTGAATTAAAAAATTTAAAGGAGTTTAGCTGTCCATTTTGAGTGGTGTCCGAATAAAAACCCTGTCGTCTGGAGGGAAGACATAACCGACCGTTGCTTCTTTACTTTCCAAATAAACCGTTTTTTAAATTTATTGCAAAATGAGAGAAGAGTTGAAATTTTTGAAAGTATTAGTTGTTCACGTGGGTCCCCACACTCTCTATGGGATGGTAGTATGAGATTCGCTGCGGTGTGGACCACCGTAACTATTATAAGTATCTGATTCTCTTATCTGGTGTCGACCACCCGGTTATCTCCGAGATAGCTAATTTTGTTATTTTGATTAAAACCAATTAACCAGGACCGGTTATTTCCGAGATGATATCAACAACTACATCTTCATCTTCTTTAGCTACTCACGTACGGAACAAAAATTGCAGAGAAACCTGAAAAGTCAACAAAGAAAAAAGTAACAGATTTGGACAAGAAGCGATGCTGAGGGTATCTCGGCTTCTCCTCTGTCGGTCTTCTCTTTCTTACCGTCTTCGCTTTGATCATCATCATCATAATTATCATCTTGATAACAATCATCATCACAGAAGTTTCTCTAATTTCATCAAACGTAACTCAATTCCGAAATCTCCAGCTACCTATGCATTTCTTTCCTCTCCATCTCCATCTCCGGTCAACAGGCGCGATGTGTTCTTCTCCACTTCAGCTTCAACTCCAAATCCAGATCAAACCAACTCTAAATCTCATAAACAAATCAATACAGCTTCATCTGAGAAGATCCTCCGCACGATTTCGAGTTATCTATGGATGGAAGACAACACAGAACTCCGCTTCAGAGTCATCGCTGCCTTAGCTTGTCTAGTTGGAGCCAAGTTCTTGAACGTTCAAGTTCCTTTCCTCTTCAAATTGGCTATCGATTCACTCTCTTCATTTTCAGCAATCGGTGAATCAAATCCTTATCTACTTGCTGCATTCGCTACTCCTTCTTCTATTCTCATTGGATATGGCATTGCTCGAGCTGGATCTTCAGCATTCAACGAGCTTCGTAGTGCTATTTTCTCCAAAGTAGCTCTCCGCACCATAAGATCCGTGTCTCGTAAAGTGCTCTCGCATTTACACGATCTCGATCTTCGTTACCATCTGAATCGAGAAACAGGAGCTTTGAACAGAATCATCGATCGTGGTAGCCGCGCAGTAAACACGATCCTCTCAGCTATGGTTTTCAATGTTGTTCCCACCATTCTAGAGTTATCAATGGTCTCAGGTATATTAGCCTACAAATTCGGAGCTGTTTACGCATTGATTACTTGTCTCTCTGTTGGTTCATACATCGCTTTCACATTGGCTGTGACACAATGGAGAACCAAATTTAGAAAAGCTATGAACCAAGCTGACAACGATGCTAGTAGCAGAGCCATTGACTCTCTTATAAACTATGAGACTGTTAAGTATTTCAACAACGAAGATTACGAAGCTCGAAAGTACGATCATTTACTCGAAAGATACGAAGATGCTGCCTTGAGAACTCAGAAAAGTCTTGCCTTTTTAGATTTTGGACAGAATTTTATAGTTAGTACAGCTCTATCAACATCAATGGTATTGTGTTCTCAAGGGATTATAAATGGTCAGATGACAGTTGGTGATTTAGTAATGGTGAATGGTCTTCTCTTTCAATTGTCTCTTCCTCTGTTCTTTCTCGGGGGTGTTTACCGTGAAACAGTTCAGAGCCTTGTGGACATGAAATCAATGTTCCAATTGCTAGAAGAGAGATCCGATATCGGAGATAGAGATACAGAACAAAAGCTTCCTTCTCTTGTTCTGAAAGGTGGAAGCATTAGTTTTGAGGATGTACACTTTAGCTATCTGCCTGAGAGTAAGATTTTAGATGGGCTTTCGTTTGTTGTACCAGCAGGGAAAAGTGTAGCGATTGTTGGCGGTAGTGGAAGTGGGAAATCGACGATTCTCAGAATGATATTCAGATTCTTTGATACAGATTCAGGTAATGTAAAGATTGATGGTCAAGATATAAAGGAAGTGAAACTAGATAGTCTTCGAAGCTCCATTGGAGTTGTCCCACAAGATACTGTAAGTTGCCTTTTCTTACAGAAACTTAACCAGATTTGAAAAAGGTTAACAAAGGAGCTTTAACTTATAACTGTAATGGCAGGTTCTCTTCAATGACACAATATTTCACAACATTCACTATGGAAACCTTTCAGCTACAGAAGAAGAAGTGTATGATGCAGCTAGACGAGCAGCGATTCACGATACAATTATGAACTTCCCTGATAAATATTCGACTGCAGTAGGAGAAAGAGGGCTAATGCTGAGTGGTGGAGAGAAACAAAGAGTGGCATTAGCTCGTGCGTTTCTGAAATCACCTGCAATTCTGTTGTGTGACGAAGCAACGAGTGCACTTGACAGTGTAACCGAAGCAGAGATCATGAAAACACTCAGGTCGTTAGCGAGTAACAGAACTTGTGTTTTCATTGCTCATAGACTAACCACTGCGATGCAATGTGATGAGATTATAGTTTTGGAGAATGGGAAAATTGTGGAAAAAGGAACACATCAAGTGTTGTTGGGCTTATCAGGAAGATATGCCAAATTATGGACTCAAGTTACTCAACAAAACAGTGTGCCTGAAGAGGCCAAGCGTTGACTTTGACATCAGTTCATTCTTTTTGATTTGGGTTTATACTATTCTTTAAAATCATTTTTGCAAATAATAATAAAATTTGTAACCTTGTATTGTACGGAGAATCATATGACGTAGAAGATGGCCGAATAGATTCAATGCAATTGTTATGAATAAAGTCTAAGGATTTATCTGTTTTCATGATTATTGACCTTAAACTTATGATCATGACTTGACTTGAATAAGGATTATTACTCTATTTTGATTGGATACCAAAGTATTAATTTTTGTATAGCTATGGATTAAAAAGCTAATTTGGGCCTGAGTTGTGTGGCCTTATAAGAGAGTGAAAGAGCAATAAATATCAGAAATTTGTAATTAAATATAAAAAATGGTTCAAAGCCCAATAAATGATTCCAATGATCCAACAAAAAGCGCCCACGTGGGACCCTGACAAGCGAGTAACTGCACGCGCTATTTCCAGCGCGAGTGAAGAAACGACGGCTGATCCCTTTGTTAAAACAGCCACCACCACCACCTCCTTCGAAGGAAATTACAATGAAGCGAAAATCACCGTCAACATTCTCTTGAGGACAATATAATATCACAACAAGACGATTCTCTGATTTGCCTCGAGAAGAAAATTTTTTAATCATTTTCTCGGATTCGATTCTTCTTCCGAGCTCTGGATGTCTTCATGGTTTGTTAGGTGAGAATTTTCGAGTTTTTGTAATCTACAGGGAAAGAGAGAGAGAGAGAATTTATATCTTTCAAACATAATTTGGAGATATTTAACCATTCATGATTGGATGCTTTGGATTCGATTGTGTTTTGTTTAGTGTTTTCCACAAATTTTATATTTGGTTTGATAATGTGTTTGCTTTCTTGTTGTTGAATCTCGATGATTGAGTTTTCATATTTTATTATAATTTCTTTTCTTCTTCTTTTTTTCAGTGGCGTCTTCTTCGTTCTCTCATACCGGTTCTTTTTCAGCTGACTTTTTTTCTTTCAAATCTTCTTGCTTGCTTCTACGCTACATTTTGATAAAACAAACTAAAAACTGCGAATTTATTTACATTAGACTGTGAAAATTCCTATGCTCGAACTACGTTCTGTGTCTATGTCAAGACCTTTTCCAGATCGCATCTGTGTTCACTGAGGTTTTTACGTGCTCCTATGTTGCTTGTTTTTGCAAGAAAAAGTGTTTGATTTCTAACCTTTATATCTGTACTTATGTCAGATGCGAGTGTTGATGATTCTACTTGGGGTGCATCCACAAGAGTCTTCAAGAACAAACAAGTCGTCGGTTACATATATTACCAAGGTCTTGAGTTAAAGCTCAACCACTTTTATATAAAAGTCATGTCTTTATAGATTCTTTAGAAGTTTATTCAATTTGAGGGATTATGATTTTTGTTTTGCAGGACAACAATGGAGGCTCGTCCGGTTCAGAGATCAGGTTCGAGAGAGCTCAGTAGTAACCTCGCTCGTACTTCTTCTATGACATCTGCACCAAAACCTTCAGCAGCAGAAGGTAGTTTCATGAGATCAGATAACACCCAGTTAATGTCAAGGCCGTTAGGACAAACCTACCATTTGCTTTCTTCTAGTAACGGTGGAGCAGTTGGACATATATGCTCTTCTTCATCCTCCGGTTTCTCAACCAATCTCCATTACTCGGTATCCCATGCGAAACACTACGCAGGAGGCAGCAGTAATGCTGTGCAGACATCAAGCAACGATAGTTCTTGGTGCCAGGATTCACTGCCAGGAGGCTTTCTTGAGTATGCTGAAAACGACCTGACGATTCAAAACAACAATCAAATTGAGGATGGTGACATTGCAGCTGCGTTTGATGACATTCATAAACGAAGTGATTGGCAAGAATGGGCTGACCACTTGATCACCGATGAAGATCCTTTGGTATCTACTAACTGGAATGATCTCTTGCTGGAGACTAGTTCAAATTCAGATACAAAGGTATTTAACATTTCTGTTTCATACTAAACTTTTCTACTCAATTTCCGTATTCTCATATTGTTTACAATTGGACTTACTGTGTTAGGATAAAAAATCATTGGAAATTCCGCAACTTCAAATTGTTCAGCAGCAACCTTCTTCTTCAGTCGATTTGCGACCTGTTAGCACAACATCTTCAAACAGCAATAACGGAACAGGCAAGGCACGTATGCGCTGGACGCCAGAGCTTCATGAGGCTTTTGTTGAGGCTGTCAACAGTCTTGGTGGTAGTGAAAGTATGCATTTCTTTCTCTTTGCTTTCCATAAAATTTGTATGGCATATGGAATGACGATAAGTTTTTGTTCTGCTTAACTCGTATGTTATGCAGGAGCTACTCCTAAAGGTGTGCTGAAGATTATGAAAGTCGAAGGGTTGACTATATATCATGTCAAAAGCCATTTGCAGGTACTCATTAATCTTTTCCTCTCCACTCTTGCTCTAAATGCAAAGAATTCTTTTAACAAAATATTCATGTTTTTCTTTATCAATGGCAGAAATATAGGACGGCTAGATATCGACCAGAGCCATCAGAATGCGGTAGATACCGAAATCGTTCCCATCTGCCTTGATGATTTTCCCATAGATATCAGTTTTAAAACTAAAGCTTCTGCTTTGATCACTACAGGTTCGCCAGAGAAGAAGTTGACACCTCTTGAACATATAACATCTCTTGATTTGAAAGGGTAAGGTTTTTCTTTCGTTATGGTAACAACATCACAAATGCAACACCACTTTTAACAGATTCTCACCTCATTCCATACATGTATTTATACTACAGTGCGATAGGTATTACAGAGGCTCTGAGACTTCAGATGGAAGTACAGAAGCAACTCCATGAGCAGCTCGAGGTATTGTCATAAAGGCTTTGCTATATTTGATTGTGTCTGGACGGCTGCTGCAAAGAGTAAATAGGCTCGAATTCTGATTCTGAAAGTGATTACTTTGGATAAAAATTGTGTTCTTTTCCTGTGCCTGCAGATTCAAAGAAACCTGCAACTCCGGATAGAAGAACAAGGCAAGTATCTGCAAATGATGTTCGAGAAGCAAAACTCAGGTCTTGCAAAAGAGACAGCCTCAACATCAGATTCTGCAGCCAAATCCGAACAAGAAAACAAGAAAACTGCTGATTCAAAGGATCTCGCAGGAGAAGAAACCAGGAAATGCGAGGAGCCAGAATCTCCGAAGCCAAAGCGACCCAAAACTGATAACTGAAAGAATCTCTCTACTAAGAAATGGTGTATTGCTAGACAATTTCGGAGTTTCAGAGTTTAACAGTGATGGAGAGAGAGAGACAGGTCTTCTCTAGAGGTTGCTAAGAACTTCTCTACTGTTTAACTATTTTCTGATGGAAGACTCTCTCAATTCAACCAAGGAAGAAACTAAAAATAAAGTAAACAGTTAGTTTGGTAGAGAATCTTCATCGTTCCAATGTAATCTAAATTCTCAACTCAATCATTAGTTTTACCGATACAGATTCTTATTTTACTATTTTTAGAATATTAAAAAACCATTCAGTTTTTCCCCATAAATATTCCTCATGGCTTACAAAATTCACCTCACCAAAACCTATATTATTAATCTTTTGTTCAGCCGTCTATTACAGAATGTTAATAAAATTGACATCATATATGATACCACAAATACATCTTTATATCTTCTATTTACCTATCAATAACAAACACCAAGAAAAAAATGATTTTAGAGCACAAAATCATCTGAATGGCTCGACTGGCATTGTTTCCTCCAGTGTTACGGCGGCTTGAAAACACTCAACAGCTTCTTGCATCGAGGAGATGGATCCTTCCGCTTTGGACATTTTTCCAAGATTGTACCAAGCCGATTGGTTCAGCCTATCAATCCTAAGAGCCTCCATTAGAAAGCTTCTTATAACCGCTGTGCTTGATCGGTTCCCAACTTCCAGTAGGATCTCAGCCTTTGATATTAGGCTTGGGACGTGCATTGGATCGATGTCTAGAGCAGTTGTAAATGACTCCATTGCTTCTTCTAACTTCCCCTGTTTCTTATACATTACACCTGCAAATTGTGGTATGCATAAAGCTATCAACATTACCGGCCTTGATTGTTTCAAATGCCAATATTCATTTGGGAGAAGAAGAAGACAATACCTTCAGTGTGGTATCGAACAGAAGAGTAAGGCGCTATAAGTCGTGATCTCGAGAGACATGTCTCTACGTCACGCCATTGCGAGAGGCTTATGTAGATATGAGCCAGATCGTGCCACGTCCCAAGCTCCAAGCTCCTCAACTCCTCTACATATCCCTGTAATGTATAAATATGTCTCGGGGTTAATGCTGCATAGATTAAGAGTTTGGAGGACAGATGAAAACATAGAAAATATTACCTTTAGCAGCTTCTTTGCAGAATTGAAGCTTTTACTCTGAACCTGAAGAAGTGCAAGAAGTTGTGTGTAAGTCTTAATCGCATCTTTCACTTCTCCTTTAGCTAAACGAAGCTTTGCTTTCAAACGCAACAACTTCCCTTGTTCCCATTTCCCTGTCTCATTGAGTGCTGCATCAACAATGGTCTCCGCATCTGAGAACCGCTTCTCAGCTGATAAAATCCGAGCCAAAAGCAACCATACTTCAAGATCGGACTCCGCTCCAAGTTTCAACGCCCATTTAGCGTATGTTAATGCAGAATCCAGCTTCCTCTGCTCTGCATTCTCTATCGCAAGACGGTGCACAACTCTCGGGTTTGTCATGTCCGAAGATTCCAGTGCCTGCATCCCCTCAGATTGCCTAGCTACTCGCTCGGTCTCGGTAACTGCCATTCTCGAGCTTTCCATCAGCGTTATCCCTAAAACCAGACGCGCCGCTCCATCTAATTGACTGCATTCGTTCCCCAAGTTTCCAATCGCTCTACGGGCATAATCTAACCCTTCCTCAGCAAGACCAGCTCTCTCACCGCAGATCTTGGAAGCCATCAGCAAACCCAAAATCCGGTTTGGATCCTCCCGTTCCAAAAATAGCTTCCTCAGTAAACTGAGAGCGACAAGACCTTCTCCTGCACCTTGATAACACAGAGACAATGTATAATAAAGTTCCCTTTGATCCAAGAGCTCAGGGCTAAGCTCTTCGAATTGCTTAGCAAGAGCAGTTAAATCGCCTGCCATTGTAAGTGCGAACGACAGGTGGTCTAAGATTGCCGCATCCCAGGAGATTCTTTTCTGATTAACTTTCCTGAGAAGTAACATCAAAAGAAGAATAGCTTCTTCCACATTGTTCCTCGGAATGAATGATCCCTCAGTCTGAGAACGAAGGTTTGGTGGCACTGCTTCTTCCCCGCAATAGAGGAGGAACACAGCATACTCTTTCTGGATTCTTGCTGTGGTTTCTGGATCGAGTTTCCAGTGATTGAGGAGAGCTCGTCTATATGACAACATAGCATCACGCGGCGAATCAGCAAGTTTCCACAACTCGGGAAGTAGCTCAACCGCTTTAGTTAGCGTCTCTTGCAACTTGATATCGCCAGTCACATTTTCTGACGCCCCTTCCACTAAAGAAGCTTCAACTATATCAAGTATAACTCTACAAGACTGCGCAGCTTCTGCAAAAAAAGATTCACCAGATATTTCCATTTAGCCAAGAAAAAAAAAGTAAAATACAGAATCAAAAGAAAAAATTGTTACTACCTTGGAACCTTCCAAGACGCTGAAGTGATTTCGCTTTAAGAAAAATGGCTTCGAAAATTAAACCAACAGCATGTTTAGACATTGAGGGTGAAGGAATAGCAGCAAAACCGCCTTTTGATCGTCTTCTATGTTTCCGCTCTTCTCTAATGGTTAGAGCAGTTTTCATCTTCACTGTGATCCCATTGATATCTATCCCTTCAAAGACTCGCAATGCCGCCTCTATATTTCCTTTCTGATACTCAATTCTTCCCAAAAGCGCTCTCGCCTCCTGAAAGAACAACAACAACAGCACAATGACTCGGCTAGTTCTGCCAATAAAGCTATAAAGTAGTCGAGAAATCAAACCTCATAGTTCAAAGAACTTGTCTCACGAAGAGATAACTCGGCTTCTTCAATGTTCCCATTATCAAGTTTCTTTGCATTCTCGCTCTCTGCATTTGATAAAGCTGAGCTAACATTGTAGTCTCTGCCTACTCCAAACTCAGATTTCGCGTCTTCATCTTCTCTAAGTTTCATTTGTTCACCAGAACACAAACACTTCATTCTGATCTTCCTTAAACTTGATCTGAGTTTGCGTAAATGCAACTTCTCGGTCCTAATCTCTCTGTTCTTCATAGCTTCTCAAAAGGTTCGATGATCTTCAAGAAGAAAACAAATTAGAATCTTCAAGAAGATCGGGAATTGAATCAAACAAGACATAAACAGGAAACAAAAAATTCACATTAATGCGATATGATCCAGTATTCACATTAATACGGTATAAATAAGTATTTGCTGCTTTGGACAGAATCAGAACTTTCATGATCAAAATTAAGAATCAAAATCTCAAATCCTTGAACAACTAAAGAATGGTTTTTGATAAAAGACAGTAAAAACTCAGCATTAAACTCAAAAAACTCACCCCCTAGAATAAGAAAAGCGAATCAACGAGAAAATCGAGAACTTTGGGGATTGTAACTCGGTTCAGTATCCAAAAGCTCGAAATTTTAGAATGAATTTGAAAACAATAAAGCAATAAAAACCCTAATTCAGATCGATTCGCATACCCAATTAGGGGGATTGAAGTAATAACAACGATCAAGAAACAAAAAGGGGAAAAAAGAAAGAGAAAGAGAAAAGACAAAAAGAATAGACCTTTGATTTTCCAGGAAAGAAGAGAAATTAAGAAAGCCGACAGCCATGGTCGCCTCGAAATTCCTCAGACTTATTCCGATTCGAAACAATCAAAGGAAGCAAACAATCCACGAAATTTTATAAAAAGAAAAAGAAAAAAATCTGATATTTTCTTCTTCTTCGTCTTTTGTTTTTCACCCTTTTACTTTCTTCTCCGTCCTTTTTGCCTTTGTCGCTTTGTGCATCGGTGTGAGTGAGTTTTTTTGCCTCTTTGTTTGGTATTTTCTTCAGTAATACCCAAAAAAATTAAAAGAATTAAAATTGTGAAGAAGAAGAAGGAGAAGAATAAGTGCTGGCGAATAAAAACAGCAGATGGAATTTTTCGAAGCTTGGAACACGAGATGAGAAGAGATCTGTTTACTTAACTTAACTTATGTACTGATGACATTTATTACCTTTTTCTTTTTTCCTTTTTCTTTATTTTTTATTTTCTAATTTTCGCGTGTTGAAATTGTCTTTTGCGGGTCCTTTTTTTCCATTTATTAATTAGTTCTTTATACTATTGCTGATTCTATGACGAATTATTTCGATTTTTTTTTTAATAGTGGTCACCAAAATATATTGAAAAAATTTCAAATTGGAATTTTGTTCCTCATTTTCAATTATTTAATATATATGTGGAGACCTCTAATTGAGTGAATA
The DNA here is from genome assembly GCA_963920545.1 of Lepidium didymum. Lineage (NCBI taxonomy): Eukaryota > Viridiplantae > Streptophyta > Magnoliopsida > Brassicales > Brassicaceae > Lepidium > Lepidium didymum. The sequence continues at coordinate 4,356,453 of OY986980.1, forward strand.
CTTACTGACTCTTGTTAGGTAAAATAATTAGGTGAAAAGAGGTTGGTCATGATGAGGATATATGGTCAATCTCATCAACATCATAGATAGTTTATATATGAAATAATTATCTAAAATGTCCCTTTATATATAAATTTTTTTTTTTTTTTTGTTAACATTATTTTTATGTTTTAAATTACAAAAAATGTTACTTTTTGAAAACCTTTCAAAAAATGTTCTTTGTTTCAAATTATTGAAAATGTTTCATTTTGAATTATAAATTGTATCTACGGCGGATAAGTTTTATCTACGGTGTTCATATTCAGTAAATTTTTGTATGTAATGGATAAAAAATACAATATATTTGTACACGGTAGATATATATACTGAATATGTATACCATGAACAAAATTTACCATTTAAAAAAAAATATTTTTCATAACTTGAAACATAAAAACGATATTTTTCAAAAAAAAATTTAAAAAGATAGTTTTCATAATTAAAACATAAAAAGGTATTTTAGATGATATTCTCTTTATATATTGTCTTTATACATTAAACCTAATTAAGTTAGACATTAATATCGCAATTTTGAATGGACCACGAGACTGAATGCATGTGAACCTATGAGTGGCCACGTGTAAGGGCTTTGACATTCACAACATTTTGACCATTATTTTGTTTTTAATGAATTACAATAATACTTTTCGTAATCGTATAAATGAGAGTTCCTAGTCCCAAAAATATGGCAAATGAATTCTTATGGTCGAAATTATTCCTACTTACACATTCTAAAACATAGCATCTGCAAAGAATTAGACTGCAAACTGATCTGTCAGACCTACCTAACAACCTACTAGGCTACTACACATTGTGAAAATAATGTGGATAAAGGGAAAACAAAAGAAAAATGTCTAAACAACCTCAACAATTTTTTTGAAAAGAAATAAACATCTTATTGGAGAAAAACAAAACAAAATATTAATACTGTATTAGAAAAGATGTTTTGCTTTTTATTTAGGGGGTTTCGGGCATCTTCTTGTCACCTAATTGGTCCATGACCTTTTGTCTCTTCGAGACTCTCATGACACTAAAAACATGGAGTAAAAAATATAATCGCCTCACTTTGAAAAGAAATTACTCCGTCGATTTCAAAAAAAAAAAATTTAATTTAAAATACGCAAATTTAAAAATATTATTATTTAATATATAAATTAAATATAATTTCACTAATCATATAAAAAACTTAATTTAAATAATTATCAAAAATCAAATACATTTAATTTTGCATGTAAAAACTTTATGAAACAATTTCTTTTCCTTAAAACACTTTATAAAATGAAACAGGTGAAGTATCTCGAAAAAAAACAAAACAGATAAATGAGGTACATGAAATTAAAACCATGATTATTGTAAGAATTAATTACTAAAATACTCTACAATTTACATCTAATTACTTAAATACTCCTCTAAATTTTTGAAAAAATGAGTGAGAAATATTCTAAATAGAAGAGTTGTCTATTAAATTACAAAATAGCATCCAAACAAAAAAATTTATAATTCTTCTTCTCTTATGCGAACTCAAAGTCGTAAAGTTCTTCTTCTGTGGCGAAGTCTTCTTCGACTTTCTCCACTGGTGTCTACATTTCTCTTTCAAATCGAAGGTAATATAGTATATGTTATGTGATTTTGAACTCCAAATCGTAGGGTTTCTAACATCTTGATTTTGATTTTGTTTTTCCTAGGGTTTGAGATATTTCGAACCCTAAACTTACATATCCAAATATTCAAGGCATTATTTGGTCAAGGTAAATGTTATATGAGATGTTTTAGGGTTTAGATTTTCTGGGTTTGTTTTGATTCTTAGTTTGTAATTTGGTAGATTTTATGGGGATTTTCTCGATTATTAGTTGGTAGTGTGGTATAGTTTGGTAGATTTTCTGGGTTTGTTTTCTTCTTCATCTTTTTCGGAGGGTTTGATGGTAGTTTGGTAGATTTCGGTGTACTTTGGTTACAGGTTTGCCTAGTTTGTTTGTAACTTAGCAGAGTTTAGGTTTTGCATTTCTTTGCTTGGCAGAGTTTAGCCGAGTAAAAGTATAGTTTGGAAAATCTTAGTAGAGTTAGTTTACAGTTTGGTAAACCTTGATCGAGTTATCCTATAGCGTGACAGAGTTTAGTGGTGTTAGTTATAGAGTTTGGTAAATGTAGTTTATATTTTGATGGAGTTTAGTAGAGTTAGTTTATAGTGTGGTAGAGTTTAGTAAATGTAGTTTATAGTTTTAGGAGTTTGGTAGAGGCTGGACTTAACGTAATAGACTTTGGTGGAGTTTGGTGCTAGTGGTACTTAACGTAGTAAGCTTTGGTAGATGTTGAACTGACCATGTTAGACTTTAGCTGAGGTAACTATATTTCTGTTTCTTAACAGATAAAATAACAATTTGTTTATAATACATAAATCTCCGTTCGAAGGAAGTTATGTTGTTAAGCGTATCATAGAGGATGAGGTAGTGCCTAACTCATACAATCCGTTTGGGCCAGTTCAAAAATTCAAAGTGGTTCGAGTGCGTAACCTTATCAGGCACGAAATGCAAGCCCAATATTTTTTATGTTAAAACATTTTTTTAGTGACCTCATTTCGATGTTTAAATACTCATCATCAAATGTCGAATCTCTCTTCTTAGGAGGTAGATTTTTTTTTATCTTTTTCTTTACACTTCTTCTGAATACTTATGAAGTCTTCATCACTAGAGCTTGCACCATCTACATCCTCGCAGTAGTCGAATATCATTTTTGCTTCCTCATCTTCTTCAACGTAGTCAACGTGTTTCTCTTCTTGTTTGACAGTCTGCCTAACTCTACTATACGTTGAAGATAGTCTACCAAACATAGTATCAAATTTATCAAAGGAAGACTCGCATTTAAACTCAAATCTTATACCTTCTTCCACAAATACATGAGATCTCCTTGAAATCTCCACGCACAAAGACGAATTGTTTCTTTTCGAAATTATTGAACATACCCACGCAATTGCCTCTCGTTGGTCACGAAGATAGGAGGTGTGTTTTGTGGTAGTATATGCATGAGTTCATTTAATATGTAACTTAGTTTTACCTTATTGATCTGTTGATTTAGATCGAAATCTTCATGCACCATCCTCACAAACTCATCATAACGTATATCTTCACTCACTTCCATAATTTTGCAACCAAGAGAAGTATCCACTAAAAAGAACCAATGATTTTTGTCGAATTTTCAATTCCCACAAACTAAGATGATTTGCTCTATAGATCCAAAATAAAGAAAACAAGGTTAAAAGATAAGAAATAAGCTCAAGCATCAATGGTGATTTGTGTGCTTCAATGGTGTTTGGCTGCAATAAGCGAGTGAGAAAGAAGGTATGTGATCAATAACTTAGGGCTAAAATCATCATTCTTTAAATCAGGTTAAATGAACTAACTCTGCCTAACTCTACCAAACTAACGAAATAACTCTGCCAACATCTGTCACACTATCAAATACAACTCTACTAAAATCTGCTACACAGTGTACAAACTCTGTCAAACTCTATCACACTATCGTTACCAACTCTGCCAAGCTGTGAGAGATAACTTTGCCAAAATATACTACACTGGCGTTACAAACTCCGCCAAACTCTACTACAAAGGATCCAACATCTATTAAACTCTATCAACATCAACACACCTCACACACTTTGTCCCCAACATTACGACTTCCCTAATAACCCAGAGGATAGTACGATAGTTTTTTGACAGTGTTTGGTGGGGTTAGATTATAGTATGATAGAATTTGGTGGAGCTTACGCTGACATGACATATTTCATTTATAGCATTTTCGTTATTACGTTTTATTTATATATTTAAAAATAATAAAATGATATTTTAAGATTTTATAAGAGTATTTAAGTAATTATATATTATTTTGGAGTATTTAAGTCATTATCATATTAAAGGAGTATTCTAGCAAATCATCCTGATTATAAGCTGATTCACACCATTTTTGTCAAAGGTAACGTGAGAGACACAACCCGACAGAATGCAGAGCACCATGCCTAACATAATGAATCCTATAATAACCTTCTCCATTTCGTGTCTGCTTCTTCTTCTTAATTGTTAATTTCTAGAATTGTGTCTGCTTCTTCTTGAGACGAATATTATCCACCATAACCATAAGTTTACATTATGAGGCCCGATAACAAATTTAAACTTTGCATTTTTGGGACTTGGTCATTTATGTATAGCTTACATAGTATTTTATAAAGGTATCTATTTTGTGATTACATCCGTATATTGTAAAATATTTAAAGCAGTAACACCAAGTTTCAATTTTTGCTAAAATTGATTGTATAATCCCGGTTTGGTTATTTCCAATACTTGGTTTAGTTCATTGGTATGAACCGACATCGTTTTATCTAGTATTCAAAATGACTTCGTTTACTTATGTAACTCATGTCCCTCGTCTTCATATTTTAGTACCATTAAAAAAAAAACTCCGTTACCAGAATATCGTTTGAATTTGGGCACTGAGAGAAATGAGTTTCGTGGCAGTAGCTTGCTCTATGCCAAGACCTTCCATGCTTCTCACCGGTTTGAATTTGAGCTCCTCCGATGTGAATCGCAGTCCACTGTTGGTTTTCCCGGCTAGTTTATCATCTCGGAGCGTGAAAACTCCGATATGCATTGCTGCTTTTTCGTCTGATTCCTTACCAAACCCTGAACCTAAAAATGAAAATCGGCCCCGTCGCAAAAAGAAGGAAGTAGTCACGCCAACGTCAAGTGTTGAAGCCGAGAACAATGATAAGTTTCCGACTAAGGTCGCGCGTAAATCGAAGCGCGGGAGGCGGAGCGAAGCTGACGCTGTGGAGGATTTCGTAAGAAACTCCCTCGAGCGTACCTTTTCCACCATACGTGAGCAGAATCCTGAGGTTTTCGAGAATAAGGAGAAGTCTAATTTCATCAAGGACAGAGGCGTTGATGAAGAGGAAGAGGAAGAGGAAGAAGACGACGAAAAAGAAGAAGAGATGGTGGTGGAAGAGGAAGATCCAGATTGGCCAGTAGATACAGACGTTGGATGGGGAATTAAAGCTTCGGAGTATTTCGATACACATCCCATCAAAAACGTGGTCGGTGAAGATGGGACTGAGATTGATTGGGAAGGCGAGATTGATGATAGCTGGGTCAAGGAAATCAACTGCCTGGAGTGGGAAAGCTTTGCTTTTCATCCTAGCCCTCTCGTTGTTCTTGTATTCGAGCGATACAAAAGGTAAGAGCTTTGTTATTTTCATTGAAATTTTTTCACAAACAGGTGGCGTGCATGTGAGAAAACTATCTAAATATGGAAAGCTCTGTCTTTTTCCTTTAGAACATATTCCAGACTCTCAAGAGAACCATTAGAGTTAGTCTCCATTGGAACAAAACATATCTTGAAGTCTTAGCTATGTAACCTGCACTTTGGTTTTCAGTATCATGTCTTAGAGTGACCAAAATTTACCAATTGTTGGAATAATCACTTCAATTGCTGGGCGTCTATAGGGCTAGTGATAACTGGAAGACATTGAAGGAGCTTGAGAAAGCGATCAAAGTTTATTGGGATGCGAAAGATCGATTGCCTCCACGGGTAAGTATGAGGCTTTCTCTAGTTCGCAGTTTGTATATTTGAAGTTTGTACAGTACTCTCTGTCTCCAATGAATATTGTTCTCGTCAGTCTCTTTTGTTCAATGTGATTACACAAATTGATATATAACTCTTTTGGACGTTGCTGCTCTCTGTTAATAAGAATCATCACCATGTTGAAACAGGCTGTTAAAATTGACCTGAACATCGAGACAGATCTGGCATATGCTCTTAAAGCTAAGGAATGTCCACAGATTTTGTTCTTACGCGGAAACCGGATTCTGTATAGAGAGAAAGGTGATCATATATGTCACTTATGCTTTTTTTCCTCTTTGCAGTTTATATGTGAGCAATAGATTCTCATACCCTGTTGTACTTGATGCAGACTTTCGCACGGCGGATGAATTAGTACATATGATTGCGCATTTCTACTACAAAGCAAAGAGACCTTCGTGGATCGACAAGGCTAACATTACCCCATTCTGTTAGTTTGCAACGGGAACGAGTATTTTTCACTCAAAGGTCAGTGTAGGATAGGAGGGGACATATAGATTGTAACATTATCTTCTATACAACAGAAATATCGTTCCCAAGTAATATTAGATACTTGAAGTCTGTGAAGCACTAGGACTTTATATACTTAAATGGAGACAGCTTTGAAGCGTCCTCAAAACGTTTTTGAACAAGTTGGGAGAGCATGTTTATGATATGAGGACGTTTCCGAGACCATACCAACAAAAAAAGGGTCTTTAAGCAAGAACTATTGATTGGACATGAATACGAATCAGAATCTTATTATTCTGTGGGAACTGAGATGGTTTGAGCTGTTTCTTTCTGTCTCTACATATTTTCTTTGTCTAGTAGCGAGTCAACTATCCTTTTGGAGATGCAGTAAGCAGTAGACTCAATGGTGATCATTGGGTTAACCCCAACAGCTGATGGCAATACACTTCCATCGCAGACAAACAGTCCTTGGGCTTCCCAGCTCTCACCCTTCTCATCCAAAGCACCTTCCTCTGGCGTGGCTCCCATCCTGCAACTCCCCATCTGGTGGGCAGTGAAGTAAGTCGTCCAGTACTCCCCTTTTGTGCTTACCCCACCAACTGCATCAACTTCGTCTAAGAACTCTTCCATGGCTTCTCTGCTTATTCCCTCGCACTTGATCCTCTGTCCATCATTCCTGTAGAATTTAAGGGACAGAAAATATATTACTTTTAAGACTTACTACTAGATAACACTCTTTCAAGGCTTGTAATATATTGTTGCTGGTTCAGTAACTATACCTATATGTCCCGACTTCAACTGCACCAGCTGCAACCAAAACCTTCAAAGCCTGTCTAAGCCCTACCCTCAGATTCTCCCTATCTCTCTTATTTGTTCTGTATGTCACCTCGTTTTCCTTCAGTACCTCACCTGAGCCGCTGTCCCGGACCAGAGCAAACAAGTGAGCTGTCCTTCCATACTTCATCATCCGCTCCTTAAGGTCTGCTCCTGAAATCCACGGGCTCAACCCCGCATATGAAGCTGGTCCAAATAGTGGATTCTCCAGTATTGCTCTGCAACCAGATTCAGCATCGTTCATATGATGGACCGATGTGATGATCCCTCCCTCATACATTTTTCCCGAGAACTCAGAATCTTGCTCTGGGAAATATCCCCATGTCATCAGAACCGGGTGCAACCTTAGGTTCCTCCCGATGTTCGGGTTCTTTAGCCCACTCGAAAGCATCAGAGGTGGAGTCAACAACGACCCAGCTGATGAAACTGTTACTCGAGCTTCAATCATGAACTTTATTCCTCCTAGAGTACCTGCAATCACTCCCACACATCGTTTCTTTCTGTCTTTCCTACTGCTAGTGTTGTCTACTAATATAAATCTCTCAGCTTTGACCCCTGTCAGGATCAGTGCGCCATTCTCTACAGCATCAACTAGCCAGGTTCGATCTGTACCGTTTTTGTGTCCTGCTCTACATCCATACCCGCACAAGCCACAGTAGTGATCCTCTGGCGAGTTCCTCGGAACTGACTCTACCTGCAAACCGAGTCTCTCGCACCCTTTCCGCAGAACCTGGTTTTGAAAACCCTCTTTGACGTATCCGTCCGTGACACCAATCCTTGTTATAACTTCATCCATTGCAGACTGGTATTCTTGGCTACCAAAAAACTTGATCTTACTCCCTTCCGACCATTCCTGCAAAACAGAATTCGGCGTTCTTAATGATGCTGACCAGTTAACCGCTGTACCTCCTCCAACAGTTGAACCGGCTAAGATCATGAATTTCCCGTCAACCGTGGTCAGAAGCCCGCTTTTCTCGTAAAGCTCTTTCATAGACGGACCTTCCAAACCCGAATAGTCCTGAGCTGCAAAGTAGTTTCCTTTCTCCAAAACCAAGACTTTCAATCCGGCTTTAGCAAGGTTTGCAGTTGCAACACCTCCTCCACTTCCCGATCCTATGACAACTGCATCGCATCTGATCCTATGCACATTATCACCATCGTCTCTAGCAACATGAACACCTTTTTCAATTAGACGTTGTGTAATGGTTATATCACTTTCTCGCATAGTCTCAATGATCCCACTATCGAGAGGTCGTCGTAACTCATCTCCTTCACGTTTCTCTTTGCTACTTGTCTCTGTTGCATCCAGTTTAAACCCAATAGCTTCCAATGCAGGATTTTTCAGATTTTCATCAGTCTGTGGACAAACAAACAAACACCTTACTAATACTCATTCTTCTTAGTTCCACAAAGAAACACTTGAAATTTGATTTTGTACCTTAGAGAAGAAGTAGAAGAGGGAGTAGAACTTTGTGAGGAAAAAAGTGATTCGAAGAGGAAGAAGGAATCCACTCTGTCTGGACCACTTCCTAAGGATCTCTTCCCTTTTATCCAATGGAATCTCAGAGAATTTGAGAATAAAAGGCCAATTCTTAACAAGACAGATAGAGCCACAAAGCAATAAAGTTCCAAATCTGAATGATAAAATCATCAATATGATTCTCAAAACCTTCACTGCTTCTCTTCGTCCATTTTTCACTATCATTTCTGCAACCTAGACAAATCGGTACAACAAACCAAAAAACCCTTTTAACCAAAAAAACGTTATTGTATCAAAAAAGTCAATACGAACTATTTTTAGATTCGACTAATTCAACACTCAAAACAGTGGATAAGAGAGAGAGAAAGAGAAACCTCATCAAGAAATGGTGGTTGAGTATTGGAAGCTATGTTAAAGGAATCAAAAGCTTGATTCTTTTCCGATATGGTCATCGGTGGGAGGATAGTTTGACAGATAACAGAGAGAGACTGAATCTGAGAGAGTGAGAAGCCATGGTTATAACCTTCTTCTCTCTTCTTAGATCTCAACAGAGAATTCCCTCTTCTAACTTCTTCCATATTGATAGTCTCACTTATTTCTACTTCTCTCGAACTTATAAGAGAACACAGTGGAGTAAATGATTGGATTATGATTTTAAGGAGAAAACCCGTGATTTTGTAGTATCAGCCAAGTACTTAAAAACATTATCAAGGAGAAAGTTTTCCGTTTTGTAATTCTGGTTTTCTGCTTATGGGTCCCATCTAAACAAAACCTGTACGATATCGAATATTGATGATAAGACATTATATCTTTGTCTTTAAGTAAGGATTTGACATCTCTTAAGCTTGTGTCCTGAATCTTTGGAAGGTCGCTTTTCGCTGTCTGTGCTGTTTTACGTTTCTCTTTCGTCTTTAGTCTCAACATTTAAGTCTATTACTTTCGATTTATTTCCTATTTATTTTTCTTATTTGATATCTTTGGGAAAACGGCCTATTTCAAAAGCCAATTTTTTAAAATTTCTTACATGAATTTAATTCCATTTGCCATTTTTTTAATTGACTGTTAGAGGTGTTAGTCAACTGTTAATTGACCAATACTGTCTAATGATGGTCTAATTGACCAATACTCTTTTTGTGCCCCGCATCGCGCATCTTGATCACGACACCCTGATCGCGCATCTGGATCACTAACACCTCTAACAGAATTAAGAAAACGGCAAACACAGTTAAGTTCATGTAGGAAATTTGAGTTTTTAAGCTTTTAAATTAGGTTTACGCACAGTCCTATAATTCGCTTTGAAATCGGCACGGCAGATAAAGTTCGCTATGAAATAGGTTGTTTTCGCAACATGTTAACGGTCAACTAACGGTCAATTAACACCTCTAACAATCAAATAAGAAAACGGCAAACGGAATTAAGTTCATGTAGGAAATTTAAATTTTTAAACTTTTAAATTAGATTTACGCACGGTCCTATAGTTCGGTTTGAAATCAGCACGGCGAAGAAAGTTTGCTTTAAAATAAGCTGTTTTCCCTGATATCTTTTCTAGAATAATATCTCAAATATTCAACTATACTATTTGAGTTAAATCCGGTTCTAAAACGTAAATGTCATTCTATATTTGTCTAACCAACTAACAATTAAGTAAACAAAGCTCTTATGAGTCATATCTCCAAAAGTAAACAAAACTATATGTTTTGTAGTTGATCTAAGATAAGATATCAAAATCTTATTTTAGTAGCCTTAACTACAGACTCGGAGCTCCAACCATTAAGCGCCTTCATAGTTGAAAACTGATATATTAAAAATTCCGGAACAAATTTACAGATTTAAAGGAGAAATTTTTTAACAGAGACCATCACAGAGATTTTTTAACAGAATTTTTTCAAGGAGAAATGGTTTACAGATTTCTTTTTGTTAACTAGATTGACATGTTTCGATTCATAGCTAAAATTCGGCCCATAATATAGTCCAAAAGCCCATGTATTTTTTTTTAATTGGAAGTCATAGACTCGTTATCATTAAAAAAATTTCAATTAAATTTTGAGATAAAAAAGAAACTGCAGTGAATTGGGTTTGGGTAACAATAGGAAAACAAGAAGGACGAAGCATAAGTACAAAAGGCAGAGTCCATGTTTTGTGAGGTACAAAGCATTAAAACAGAGACAGCTAAAGAATTGTAAAAAAAGAAAGAAGGGTTCTGAAACAGTGGGACAGTGAGGTCAGTGAGGTCAGTGAGGTCAGGAACCGGAAATAGAAATGGCATGCGTGAGACCTCTCTGTTCTTTCCGGTAATCTTTTGATACGTGTCACCTTCTTATTCGTTGTTTTCTTTAGCCATCACTTTCGTACCGTACATTTATTGTTCCCTTCGGCGGCTACGACGCGTCTTTGTCCACTCCTTCCGCCGTTTGCCCTCTCTTCTCTCCTCTGTCTCTATTACTTCAAATTCAGCTTTTTTGGTTTTTGCTTTCTTTTATTTTCAAATCTTATATCCACATTGTTATTGAGGTAAAATGTAAAAGATGATATTTTGTGGAGCTACATTTAGTTTCATAAATTTCTTCCTTTTATTTTTATAATTTATATACTCAAGTATAGAAGCTACATTTTGATTTCTATTTTTTTCTCAACAAATTCTTTCCATAAATCCGATTTGATTTCTATGCAGAGCTACGTTACTCTCTCAAATGCATGAGATAACATTCAACATTTTGATTTTCATGTATATATATATATATATATATATTATTTTTTTTGACTTGATCTGATTTTCATGTAATTTCAAAATTGAAATATGGAATGAAATAATAATTGGTAATGGTAATTAAATGAAATTTTTTAAAGTGAAGAAAAATAAAAAGGGTGGTTTTGGTCAATGTGCCATGAAAATCGAAATGGTGTCGTCTTCTCTGCAGGTTTCGTCGGATATGGTCCCAACATGCTTTTTCGCTTCACCTTTTCCTTAGGTTTTTACCCACGACGGAACGTGAACCTCTTTGTACCTTGTCCTCTTTTTATTCTAATTACCATCTTACCCCTTCTCTCTTTTCTTTCTACTTATGTAGTTTTTGTCAACTAAGGCTACTTATGTAATATAGACATAATGGAAGTAGCTTCAAACCATAAAAGGCTACGTTTCGCTCGTTAGCAAACAACCCAAAAACCAAACAAAACAAGAAGCTGTAAGCTTTTGCTCTTTCTCCTTTCATGGCGACTTCACTTACTAACTTCTCTCTTCTTCTCCTCTTTCTCTTCACTTCTATTGTCATCACCAGCCAGCAAAACGACGAAGTCGTGACGCCTCAACTTGCACTAGACCCTTCGGAGCAAGAAGCTGTCTACAGAGTTCTAGACTCAATCAACTCTGCTATCTCATGGCGAACTATTTTCCCCGACGATCTCTGCGCCTCGCCACCGGACGGTGTTGTTTGCGATTACATCTACGCTTCTCAAAATGGCGTCCCAAAGTCTGTTCATGTCACAGAGTTACACTTAGGTTACGTCTCTGACTACACTCAAAACCCTCCTTGCTCTTCAAATTCCACCCTTAATCCTCTTCTCTTCAGTTCTTTCACACACCTTCGTAAGCTCTTCGTCTACAAATGCTACACCGGAGCTCAAGTCTCGTTGCCGGAAAAAATCCCTGAGGATTTCGGTTCTGTTCTCGAAGAGTTGGTTTTTATCGAAAACCCGTCTCTCGTCGGTGAGCTCAGTGTCATGATAGGCAATTTCACCAAATTGAGGAGATTGGTTCTCACCGGAAACAGGTTTCACGGGTCTATTCCGGGTCGGATCGGTGAATTGGTTAGTCTACAGGAGCTTACACTATCCAGAAACAGCTTAAGCGGCGAGATATCCACAAACGCAACCTCTCGTCTGAAGAATCTAAAAGTTCTAGACTTTAGCCATAATCATCTCAACGGAAATGCTCCTGATTCTATCGGCGATTTGACAGAGCTACTTAAGCTAGATCTCAGCTTCAACGAGTTCTCCGGAGAGATTCCTTCCGTTATCGGGAAATTAAAAAAGCTTGAGTTTTTCGATTTGAGTTATAACCGCTTTGGGAACTTTGGTATTCCTCTGTTTCTAGCAAAGATGCCAAGTTTAAGAGAGGTTTATCTGAGTGGGAACCAACTCGGAGGGCAAATCCCGGAAATTTGGAAGAATCTCAAGGGTATTTCTGGAATTGGGTTCTCGAGAATGGGTCTACAAGGGAATATTCCAGCTTCAATGGGGTCAAATCCCAAAAACCTTTGGTATCTTGCGCTCGACAACAACAATCTCGACGGACAAATCCCGGAGGAGCTCGGACTTCTGGACTTTGCTAGAGTAATCAACCTCGAGAACAACAATTTCACCGGAAAAGCTCCATTCTCCGAGAGTTTCAGAGATAAAATCGGGAAAAAACTCAAATTGAGCGGGAATCCAAATCTTCAAGTCAAAAATTCCGATCCTTCTCTCGCCGGACCAGCTCTCTCTTCATCGACGTCAAGGGTTTTCACGACAATTTGCTTCCCGGTGGTTTTATTGGCTCTTTACATTTGAATAAAACAGAGAAAACATAAAGAGGAAGAAGAAAGAACAGAGTAGTGATAAAGCTTTAACCTTTGTAATGCATTGATCTTTTTGATTAGGTTTTTGGTGTAATTATTATTTTCTTCTACTTGGGATTGATTATCTTCAACAATTTCTATTAACATTTTTGTTACTATTACAAAAAATTTAATTTTTTTTTACATTATAACAAATGAAAATCAAAACCCATCTCTGTCATCATCGAATTGAGACATAGATCTAATGGAACCAGTATCAGACATATAATCCGACATTTTATCAACTTCTGATCTTCGAGACGATCTCGAAGACCCTCCATTACCACCTTCTTTAGATTTCTTCTTCTTTGATTTCTTAGAATTCTCCTGTAATCCAACACTAGACGAAGAAGGATCTTCATCCTTAGCTCTCCTAGACGATGAGGTTCCTTTATTCGAAGTCCGACGTTTGGTTTTATCCGATCTTTCTTTCGTAGGAGAACCTTTCTCAGACGCTGATTTTCTCGTGGATTTTGGTAGTTTTGGTAAATCTCTAGTCCGACCACCGTACTCTGATTGACATTTCAAAGAGCAGACGTCGTCTCCAAATTCCGGAGTTGATTCCATTCCCGGAGAACCCTTGAATTCGTTCATCTTCCAAATGTACAATAACATAACGTTAAGTTTGAAAATGGTAATGATGAAGACAGATGGGATAAGAAGAGAATAGTACCCAAGTAGGTGCAGTGGAAGTATCTGATGGTCCATCCCAACCAATGTGGGCAACATGTTTTACGTCTGTTGGATTTCCTATTTGCATCTCTGGTTCTTTCTCACCTTCGATTACTTAGAAACATATACAAAAACCATTTTAATGAATATGAATATGCTAATGTGTTTGGATCATAGTTTTTACATTCAAGCTTATTATAAAGACTTACCAAATGCTTGTGAGATATATCGGAGTCCTTTCAAGAGGCTTTTCATTGCGTTACTTGACATTGCCAGTTGCATAGATTTCTTCTCTTTGTTAAAAATAAATCTAAACCCCCATTCCTACGTTTTTTGATGAAACAAATAAATGATGAAAATAGCAAAAAACCAACGTGCAAATAACTACAAAATTTCACTTCAGAAATGACCTTTACAGAGATTTATGACCACAAAACTTGAAATAAAAATGAAGGGGTTGATGAAAAATGACAAAGAGAATCGTAAATTTAACTCAAGAATCCATAGTTTTCTTGAGAAAATTGCAAATATTCATCTTTAAAACAACATGATCATTCATGTTTTCAAAATGTAAAGAAAAGGAATCAAATCGAGAAGAAACTATCGCAACTTCATCTGCAAAATCTGTAGTATTCCCAATAAACAAAAGAATTCTATAGGGTTCACCAGATGAAGGAATTTTGTAAAAAAAAAAGATTCTTAAAAGATATGTAGAGAGCAATGACAATGGAGAAATGATGAGGGGGCAAAACAAAACTGGTTTAGGTTTTTTCGTTTAACTCAATGGTTAGAATTTTTAGTATAATTCAGAAAAAGTAAGTAGTATAAAAGATAGAATGCCATCAAATGAATAACTATAAATTCACCATAAAAATCAAAACACTAAAAGGGAAAAGTAAAAAGAAGGGAGGAGATTAGTTTTGTTAACACAATTTTTCTATTTATTACTATTGTTTTACAAGCCTATTTTTGGATTTGTAATTCTTTTATAGTTGAACCTGTTAATATTACATGTTGCTTTCATAATTTGTCTGTTCCAAAGATTGTAATAGGATCCTAATTTCGTCATTTGGCTTCGAATTTTATATGATTCTTCAGTCTTTGAACATTATATAGGTTAACAAAAGACAGACACATAATGAAGTCCTTTATAAAATGAGAAAAATGGCACGCATGTATAGTTTCTTAAGCTCAGTTATCAGTAAACGAGTTTATAATACATTAAACTCAAATACATAAGGAACAGAAAGATTGCAGAAATGAAAGAACAAAAAGAATCAGAGTATTCTCATTGATCACTCCCTCAATCTTTATTAGATTCATCGGAGTCCATCGGCGACACATTTTCAAAACGTGATATATATTGGTCTGAAAAAACCGTATAATGGATGATGTTTAAAGGTTAAGCAATGTCTATTGCCTATTCTTAGCCTGCAAGAACATTCAACATATCCATCAGTAAGGAGTAGCTGTACAAGAAGAAGAATATGATGATGATGATGATGATGATCAGAAAAGTAATCACCTTTCTCAAGAACTTTTCGTGAATCTTCAATGCTTCTTTACAGGCTTTTCTCGCGTCCAAATTTCCCGCAGTATCACCCAATATCTGCAACCAACCGAAGAAAAAGAAGAAAGAAACTCAATTGCCATAACATCCGAGAAAAGAGTTGAATTTCTCAAAAGGTTGTATTTCTCTTCTCATAGAAAGAGACCTGAACAACGTCGTCTAGGCCTTTAGCTTCCTTCAGGAGACGTTTGTTCTTTGTTTCAAGAACACTTGCCACAACGAAAACAGCGAGTGTGCTGTGTTGCTCATTCGGGTTACTCTTTATATATTTTTTCTCAAACTTTCCATACTGCTTCAGTAACTTCGGATCCTGTCCCGTGAGGTTTTTTCCGTTCTCTAGTTCTTCATATACTGCAAACTTGTTTGGATTGTACTCCATAGCCCACATCAGCTGCAACCAAAATCTCCTCACAGTCTTAATATCAGCTCAGAAAAAGAGACATCCTAAATCCAAAAAGAACATAAGTTGGGTTCTCTCAGGTGAATGAAAATCAATTTCATAACCCCCATAATCAGTTTACGACATCAAGAACAAGAGATGAATTATTTATTCTAAAGTAACCAGATTGGGAACATAAATAGAGGTTTAATACCTCCCAAAGGTACAAAGCATCAAGGAAGGAGAATTCTCTCCTGAATAGCACCATCAACATCCGTATAGCAAACAAATACTCTCCACCGTCGAGATCCTCTGTCATTAGCTTACCATGAGAAAGGCAGAGAACACAATACCCATTGGAAAGGAAAAAGGAGTACCTAGATGTTGATGGAGCTGAGGATCAACGGTTTTGATGACCTGTGAGAGCATGCCTAGCTGAGTTTGAATGCCCATTGATGTCGTCGTTGTCCTGAAATTTTCTCTCTGAAATTCGAGAATACTAAAAACCATGAACACTCAACAAAACTCAGGGATGACACAAAATAAGACAGGAGTTTTTAGATTTTTACTAGTCTTCGCATGGCACGTTCAAAGCACCAAAAAGCGTCGGCTTCATCTTCAATTAGGATTACCATCGGAGAACATATGTCGTTCATTCCTACACAAAAAATGAGGAGTCACTCCTCGTCTTTTACATGTTCACCTGTATTGAAGATTCAAACACCAAGGGTGAACTTACCCTGAACATAGCCAATATAAGGATTTAACCATGTATATATGGCAAGAATATCCCATAGTCTTGCTTGATTACTCTCAACCTCATAAAAGCAGAGATACCGATCTGTTCTAACAACATCGAGACCTGTTGCAATTTTTAATGTTCTTTAAGATTAACATATTTCTGAATTAAGAATTCTGATATGTATACAGAATGCTATAGAACAAAAGCTTATAGATGAGTAGGTACTAATACCGATTTGACTCAACACGAGCATCCACTGGAGCACACGCTTGTCTGTTATAGCAGTTTTCACGACCCATCCTTGGTTTTCTACTGAAGATTCTTCTAATGGCTGTCCATCTTCTCCAACAACTGCCATTGTGACAAACTTTCCGCTACCAACAAGAGGAACCATTTTCCTACATTCTTCTTTCCAAGCATAATACTGCTCCCTTAGATAATAAATGCATGAAAAATTAGCTGTGAAGTGCAATGTCGAGAAGAAAGGATCTACCCAGTAACTGAGAATTCAGCAACTTGAACAATAGCACAGAAGAGAATATTACCTTCTGTGATTCCTCAATCTGCTCCTCTCTTCAAAAGTGCTGTCCGGATTGTAACCTCCTAACAAAAACTCCCAAACCTCTCCTTTGATAGAGGGATGAATCCCCTGAAAAACGTACAAAAGAAGAAAGTTAACAACAAGCCCATTAAACCCGAGAGAATATACCAAAATAGAGTTACCCCTCGCTGTATACGCCGAAGAACTCTTTCCATGTCCAAATGTCCATCTTCAGTAAATGCAGTGTGCCATCTTCTAGCACTTAGAGTTTTTCCAGCCTAATCAAATGCCCAAGATGAAATATTAGATCTTGGAAAACAAGTTTTAAATTGATAAAAGGAAGGAAAGAAAAAAAAGAAAGACAAACCCTTGATTTAAATCTGGTCCTAGGAACATCTGCTTGACATTCTGGTCTAACTGGATAAAAACCTTGCAAATCTTCTCCTCCGGATTTCCACATAAATCCGCAGCAAATCATTCAAGTTCACTTTTTTTTCTTTTTTCTTTTGGGGTCAATCCAGATTCAAAACAAACCTATTAATAAGAATAAGCCTATCATTCATGTAGAAATCCATTCAAAAACTAATAACGATCAATATTGACGACCCTAGAAAATCTAGCTACAAGAAAAGCACCATGCCCGGAAATTACAATCTAAACATCTTTTCCCCAGTTCCGGCAACAACATAACCATCAAGCAATCAATTTCAGTACCTTATTCGGTTAAAAATCATGAACTAGAAGCTACGTCGATCTTCGTGAATTGGTCCATTGAAATTCAGATACAGAGAGAATATTAAAATCAAACAAAGTTGGAGCGAGGAAGATGTTCTGAGTCACGACGACACGATCACCCTCTAGACTGCCGTTAAACTTGACGCTTTCAAACGACAACTGTTGGAATACACGTTAAATGCTCCAAACGACGTCACCTTCATATTCATGACAAGTAGGAATAAAGGAATTGTCAATTATCAATCATAGTATCTCAAAACTGTAACAAGTAGGAAATTTGGTTGACAAAAAATAACATTAAAGTTTTATTTTTATGTTATAAATAAGATTATAGGAAAACCGGATATGCAGAATTAAGCTCAACAACTTGTCGTGATTACATTAAAAATGTGCTCAGAGATTGATACAAAATCCAGATACATAAAAGAATTGAGAGAGTTTTGTGGGAACGGAGCGAAGAACAAACAACATGTGTAAGGAAGAATCCAAATGTACAGAATTAGATCCGAGCGATGGCTTCACTTGCGGATCGAAAGAAGCTCGAAGCTTCTGAGAGCCTCGTCACGTGCTGTCCTAGAAGCAGCCACTCTGTCGCGATTAAAGGCAGAGGCCGTCTTTGATTCGTATCCACTCACAGCAGCTGCTGCTTGTGTTCTCTGAAAGACAGATGGGCGACCACCGCCACCGCTTGAGGCCACACGGCTTGACTCACGGCTCTCCCTATGTTCACCTGATGAGCTTGGTCTACTACTCCCTGAGGCTACTGCTCTCCTTGAAGCGCTGCCATATCTGGAAGTGCTTCTTCCTTTCTCAGATACCATATTCTGACAAAACCAAATCAAATGACGTATCAAGATAGAGCCAGACTTGAGATTGATTACTTGATGTGTTGATACACTTGGTCTACATTCTATAATGTAATAATGTATCGAAATTTTGATATATAAACTAGGATGATTATAGTTTCTTATACCACAGCAGGTTTCATTGCAGGAATTTCGTCAAGAGTTCGATGTCTGCTATGGTTTTGATGGGGACTGGATCCTCTAGCGTTCCTTCTTGCAAATGCTTCGACCGCACCTGAGAATTTGTCGCGGATGTCCCTCCCTACTGTAAGGCATGGACAGGATTACAAAATCAGCACTGCTCATTTTTATCTGAGCAAAGTTATATGTTTCTTAACTCTAGAAATTTATAAGATTACCTGAAATCCTTTCAGGTTTTTCAGCAGATGGTCCCGCAGCCATCCCTGGTCTACTGGTACGATGCTGAAGAAAGGATCAATACGAAATCAAATATAGAGTTAGGACGCTCTATAGAGAAATCTAAAGACAAGCGTGTACTCACCCTTTCGTGAGAGCTGGAATGCGATCTCGAACTACTCTGAGGATGCTTCAACGCGGTCCAGTCGAACACATAATCAAATTGATAACCTGATACCGTAAAACAATTTGTTATCATACGAGTGATACATTTTAAGAAATATCTAGACAGATTCGCATATCTATCAAAATCTCAAAATACATGAACTGCGCAATGAAGTCACTAAAAAAAACATATAGTGGAAAACAATGAAAACATATACCGAAAAACAATGTCTAGCAAACACTGTCATCATATTAGCGTTTGAATCTTAATAGATATACATAATAGTGCTACGTTATTTTACATCTAAAGAGGTAAGAGTTTAGCCTCTGAAAACGCTAACCTTCACGGATAAACAAGTCTCGGAATAGCCTCTTTAGGTATGAGTAGTCTGGTTTGTCTTCAAATCGCAGAGACCTGCAGTACTGAAAGTATGATGCGAATTCGGGTGGATGTGACTTACACAAGACCTGTTACAAGTATACCACTTAATCTGTGATGTATGTGGCAATTAAATAGCTTATCTAGCTACAATCAAGGGTAGGTAAGCCATATTATGTCTTCACCATACAGTCCATACCTCTATAGGAGTTGATACTTTCTTCTCACTAATTCTGTCATACTTCTGCTTCTTTGTGCCAGCTTTTAGTCCCTGCCACGGGAGGCTGAACCCAGAAATCCCAGAAAAATTAGACCAGAACAAGCATATCCAAATGTTTAGTTAGACAGAAAAGAATCTGCATGTCCAACCTTCCTCTCAAGAAATACATGAGCACGTAACCAAGTGACTCTAGATCATCCCTCCGACTTTGCTCTGCCAACAAATATACAAACAGGCACATGTTTTTAAAATATTGTATACAAAAAATTCTCATATGATTTTTAAAATAGCTTACCAACTCCAAGGTGAGTATTGACGCTAGCATACCGAGCTGTGCCTGTAAGGTTCTTGTTTTCTCTGTATTGAGCACAACATTAGTAAAAAGACGTAGGAAAATATGAAAGTAGACAGACATGCACATGGAAGCACCATAAATCACCTATAAGGTATGTGCCTATGTGTTTGGAGATCCCTGTACTTCTTTGCAAGGCCAAAATCAATGATGTACACCTAGATACAAAATAATCAGAGAAATAAAATCAGTAACTATTAAGATGTTTTTAGCTAAGAATTTCTGTTTCTTACCCTGTAGAAAATTAAAATGGACAGATTTAAGTTGGAAAGGAAGCAAAATCAGAAACTATGAGAAACAATCCACTAACAGAAAGAGTACAATAAAAAGTACCTGGTTTGCTTTGCGACCAAGACCCATCAAGAAATTGTCAGGTTTTATGTCACGGTGAAGAAATCCCCTTGAATGCATATATTCAACTCTGCTAATCTACAATGACCACGATGCATTTTAGGTAGAACTACGAACTTCAGATATTATTTCTTATACCATGAAGAAGTGAAACCAGCACTATAGAATGCTCACCAGTTGATCTGCAAGCATTAAAACTGCCTTCAAAGTGAGCCTCCTATTACAATAGTTGAACAAGTCTTCCAAACTCGGCCCAAGCAGATCAATAACCATAGCATTGTAATCTCCCTGAACACCAAACCATTTGAGGCTGGGGATGCCACCTTCAGCACAGAAAACAAATTCAATCGTGGAAATGCCATGTCAGACGAGCAGGGTTCAACGGAAGCCAAAGCATATTCTTTCATCAGATTGGCACAGTGATTGCAGCTACAGATTTTAACCAGAAAACCCATCTCAAAGTTGTAAACTTACTTCCGCCTTGTAGAAGCATGTATATCTTTGACTCATAGTGAAGTTGGGGATGCTTAGTTCTCGCAGGCTCCTTCAAAATTTTACAGAACGTTAGATATACTTCGTTGTCAAATTCCCCAGCTAGCAAAATTCTCAATAATAATTATTGAGTTTTCGGTTGGTACATAAACTGATTGACGCCCCGTAGTGTAACTCGGAAATAATCCTCAAAAAAGAATGAAGCCAACAAATTGGAAACAAATACAAAATTACAAGTAACAAATTTCCAGAGGAAGTTACTTCTTTCTATCTGTTCTTTTTTTTTTTTGTAAAAATTTCAAGTTTTAGGTCTGCCTTTCAAACTAAGAATCACAAAAGAAAAGAAAAAAATACTAAAAACATCATGACGATGAAGAACAAAGAGATTGGGTGATGAACGTCACGTATGGAAACATATAAACACAATGAACTAAATGTTAATGATACAAAGAAGAGAAAGAAGACAAGATTGGTATAATACCAGCTTAACAGCTACTTCCTCTCCGGTTTGCAAACTTACGCCTGAAAAATATTTTCACGAACAGATCAAATTCCCATGACATAAAGCTAATCAACAAATCGAAAACTTACAATAAACTAGAACAGATCACAGAATAATGACAAACAAGAAGCAATTTTACCAAGGAAAAGCTCTCCGAAAGAGCCACCGCCGATCTTCCGGCCAAGCTTAAACTTTCCCCCAATTACATTATCCATTTTCAAGTCCATTCAAGAATCCTAATTACTTTTCACCTGTAAGGTCTTTGTTTCTACAAAAAAGCCCTAATTTAAAACCAAGTGCTGCGTAATCGCCATTTGAGATCAAAACAGGTCAACGGGGAGAAGAAGATAAATAATCGTTCGGTTTTTCCTTTCTATCTCGCACGTCTGCGTGAGAAATAACCATCCATTGTCGTGACTCCTGGCGTTGAAGAAGAGTTGAATCGCCGGAACAAACAAATCAAACAGAAAGAAATCAAAATACCACAGATAGATGATTGTCACATTCCCAAATCGATGGTGGCGAATTGATTTCTGGGTGAAAGTTGACCCAGTAAAAACATGTCGATAGAGAGAGAGAAACAAAAGATGGGCCTCACTTTTTTAGTAGGTTTGGCCCAATAGTTTCAAGTTCTTTTAATATACTTTAAAAGCCTAAACTTTAGAAGCCCAAACATAAACGTTTAACGGCCTATGCAGGTTAATATAGATTAAAACAAAAAAAATTGGATAAACAAGATTCATCTATAATGGTGGTCTAGATTTGAGTCTGATCTAGCTTAATATTAAGTAGTGAATTGAATACCACTCAGTTATGGTTAGAATATTCAGTTCCGGTCGATCCAATTGTTTTCAAAAAACAACTTTCTTCAAATCTGATCATGCGAGACTGAACTTTGATCGAACAAGATCAAGAGACAATTATTGGCATGTAATCATTTGATCAAAATCATTTTCTTGGTTAAAGTAGATGTTTTTATCAAAATTGATTGTATAATCCAAAATATATACACAATCAGATACATGGAAGGAGAATTCATATGCAATTCTTATACCTTTACTTTTCTATTACAATGGATTGCACTAACTCTAAATATCTAATAATTGGTGATAAACTTAGTTCGAGCAATGCAAATTGTGGCGGTCTTTTGGAGTAAAGCAAGAGTCGTACGTGGAGGACATTATGTATGCATCTTTGAAGTGAATTATGTGCAGGGAAGAGCCTGATACGACACAATACCTTGTCAGATCGATATGATATTACTTCTTCAGACACATTAATTTATGATTTGTGTTTATAAAACCAGATTGATTGATGATCTTCAAGTGATAGAGACGCTATGCCGTCTTGAGAGTCTCTATCAAGGACACATATATTGGTCTACATAGATCAAAATCAAGGTCACAAACAAAAGAAAACTAGTTTAAAAACAAGAGTAACGACATGAATACCAATCGTATATGCTAATAATTCATGCTTATGTACTCATCTTGTCCTTATCATGGAAGCGAAAGTGACGTTGAAGTCATTTTGGGCCTGATCCTATTGTCTAAGGCCCACTTTGCAACGTGGATCATTTTGGAAGTGTGTAGAGGATAGTTATTGCACACATGAGAAAGCTATTGGTTTAGAGATGAAGTCATGAAGTAGCGTAAATTGCAAGTATATTGAGTCCACGTAGTCAATAATCCGAAACGTCTAGATTGATAATTTTTAATGAAGCTTGTAAATTACTCATCATTATAATGGTATCTTTGATTAGTTTGAGTTAAGGAATATGCTTAATTAGTTTTTAAGATCTTTGACTCATTTTTTCTTTCTTGATCGTCGTATAAGATAACCTAGTTTAGTAATACTTTTTAGTCCCTAGTTTATTTTATAAATTTTGTTGGTGGATTTTGGTTGAATCCAGACACGTTTATGTCATTATCATGTAATAAAGTTAATGTTGTGTTTAATTAGTTTATTGTAGTTTCTTTTAAGATACGTGTTGTGTTCTGTTAGTTGGTGCTTAAGCAAACTAAGGTTCTTATGTATTTATTTGCTTACTGTATTTCTTCTTTTAGTTTAGTAACAATAAGAGTTTAGAATCTTAGACAATCTATGCTTTTTGATTTGTTTGTACTAAATGTATATTTTATCTTTTTTTCACGTAACCAAAATAACTGAAATAAATCATTGTACTTATTGATGAAACTAACACATCCCCGAGAGATTGAGTAGATTTCTCAATTTAAGGAAAGTTAAAAAGTGAAAAAATAAAAAAAAACTTTAAACAAACAAAAGATTCGTTACTGGACCCATTTTGTTGAAGTTCTAAAAGTGAAATTAAGATTTTAAGTAGTCATGTCTCTTCTTTCTCTTTAACTTTATTAGATTTCTTCTTCTTCTTTAACTCTCTTCGGTTGGTCCATAGCTTTCAAGTACTATAGGCAAATTAAAACATACACACAAAATACAATACACATTATATATATAGATGTAGAGTGTGTGTAATGTTATAGCTAGGGCTAGCTCTAGAATCTTTTAAGATGCTTAGGCTTATTTGCGTGGACCTAATGACGTCCACGTGTTCTTGTTTCTCTCTTTATATGATGTATATCAACTTCATCTTTTTGTAGTTGATATACAAATTCACAAGCTAATTATTGACATGTAATTTTCATAGAGAGTAATAAGAGTTTATTTTCGTGAAATTAATCAATATGTTTTAAACATACATGAATAAGCACATATACTTTCTTTTTATAAATCATTATTGAAGGTACGAACAATATATTTCTCAAAGTTTGGCTTGACCTACAAATATATATACAAGCTCAAGATGTACAGATATGTATATATAAGGCATCGTAAAAGCTGTTTTTTTTGTCAAGTAGCCTAATAGAATTTTAATCTTATTATTCTTATAGAAGGAGAAAATTCGAATTTTGGTATCTGAAGATTTATAAAGAGAACACTACCACTAGTGCACATGTTCTCCGTCTATTGTAGAAGGTTTATATAAAAGGTTTAGAAGCTTTTTAAGTTAGGACGTAAAATTGTTTAATTTAAAAGCTATTTTATATATTATCTTGGTAGAGAGTGAAGATATCAATCAAATGATCATGTATTTAGTAGATACCTCAAGTAATGATTATGCCACTAAACTATCTCACATCAAAATGATTAATTTCCATTCATTTTTTCTTTCTATAACCTTAATATTATTTTAATAATTCGAGGTCGACGATCGAGTGATGCTAACAATGAATCCAAACTGTTACAGATTACATGTTTTCTGAACCAATATTAACAAGTTTTATGATATGCATGGCGCAATTGTTAACTAGCTAAGCTAAAACATTCCCTTCAGAGACAAAAATAAAATAAAATAAAGATGAGTGTTTTGATATGATTAAGATTGGAAACCTGAAATAAATAAATAAACGAGCAATAATTATAAAAATAGGAGTGATTGAATGATATCGTAGTCAAGGAACTATGATGAGTAGTCGAATAGTATTGCGGCGGCAAAATTAAAAATAAAATTAAAAATAAAATTAAAAAATCAATCATAAGCTCAAAGTTCTCGACCACACGCTTCTTCAACCTCCCCCAATCAAACTGCTCCTCTTTCATCAACACTATATATATACGAAATATAAAATTATATATGAAATTTCTTAAAATATTTGTTTCCTGATTAATATAAAGAAGTAAGACTAGAAAAAAACATATGAAACGAAACTTACGTCGTTTTAATTTTGTAACGTGTGTATTCCTTATCGGAAACACAAGTTTTAACTTCTTAGTTCTAACTAAAACAGATCTAAGCAGACTTTTTAAAAAATTATAATATCCAGACAGTTAAGAGTATTCATTGAACATATAGAAACCCTATAAATGTTTTATCAAAAAATAGTTTAAAGTAGATGAAACTTTATTTTTCGTCCCTAACCAATTATATTTATGTTTATCTTAATTATAGGTTAAATCATGAATATGTATGTATATATATATATATATACATCTTTAGATAAAGATAATAACGAGGAAAAAGTGGCTTTTCATTGAGAGAGAAAGTAAGCTTCTATTTGGTGATTCATTTAAGTTACGATGTCTCACTTTATTCTAACATTTAAATAAAGTATTACGTAAATTATAATGAATTAAATTGTATTTTGAGATTCACAAATTTTGATTTGTAAATAGTATAAAATAGTAATAATGTACGTATAAAATAAAAGTATAGAGTTAATTAAATGCATTATGAGATTGATTAGATGATGTATATATAATGGCAATCACAATCGTGAGTATAAGATGCTTATTACTTGTAGATAACAATTTCCCACGTTTCTAAGTTATATCATTTACGAATCTTTTTATGTCAACTATACAATTTTTATTTTTTTCCCATCTATTTTATTTTATTTTAATATTAAATTTACATAAGATATTGACATAAAGTCTTAAATTAAGGGTTGTCTCGTGACACGTCCACATATTAAGTTTCGAGTTTTTCTTTTTCTTTATTTTGAATTATTATTGTTAAATACTGTTTTATTTTTATTTGTACTGTTAAATTGGGACAAATGGCTGAATGAATCATTTCGTTTAAATAAAACCTATATCGCAAGTGACATTTACTCAGTGGCAGACAGTAAGTCTATTTAAGACATGTGCACTTGCACAATTAGGAATCAAATCTAACCATCTATATTATGTAGGAATTTGGCTAATGAGCCGACCAGCTGTAGCCAAATGTTTGACAAAAAAAATCTATATCTTTGAAAGATCCGTAATATTCTTATTTTTTGCCTATAACTGTTTTTTGTCTTGCTCTTGGTTATGTCTCCACATAGCAAGAACTAAGATTTCTTTAATGTCCAAAAATGAAAAAAAAACGGAAAATAACTTAATTAGTATATGATTAATTCTCTAATAGACTTATAAATCAAATGGATAGTGCTGAAACATTACACGCAGAATCGTATCAGATATCAGGATTAAAATAATTAAAAATTCGAATTTTATATCCTACAAAATATATGCAGACAGCTACCTGTAATATATTTTCCTAGATCAATATAGAAACGAAAATAAATATTTAAATACATTCTACTTTTTCATTTTTTACTTATTACTTTATTAGAAAGAAAAACAAACAAAATATCACATTCTCTTTAAATTAAACATATTCGCATTCATGTTTTCGTTCCTTTCCTAACAATGATTAGAGATTGTATGTTTCAATCTAGAATTTCTTTTCATATATGACAAATATTAAAAATAATTTGACAGGAAGAAATGTCTTGTCCATTTATTTGATTACAAGTTTATAACTAAAACATTAATTAAGGAAATGATCTAGAAAATTATATTATTTGATAATTAAAATAGCATAGATACCAACATGTATCGTGTGTCAAGTGTTAGTTCTTAATCACAATCAAAACTATTTCTTTTAAATCATACAATCAAACAAACAATCGAGTTTTTAGTATATGCTTTTGAGATACAATGAATGTGAGTTCCTATGTTTTATAGACATTAACAGATTCAATGAATTAATTGCAATTTAGATATATAGTAACAAAAAAAGCTCCTTAATGTGTGCTTAATTATGATCGATGTTGATGTAACAAGAAAATCGGAAATTAGAAACATAAAAGAGTGTTAAATTAAATAATGTATACTGAAAAAACAATAATCAATGGTCATAAAGTCAAAGTAGAATCCAAGGAGTATCGGATCTTATTCCATTCTTTCACTTGCATACAAAAAATATCTTTGTATTGTATCATATATATTCCACTAATTGGCTTTTTACAAATAAGAAAATTTTAGTCGGTGAATTTAATATCCGTATAAGGAATGCGTATTTTACTACTCTTGCTTCATATATTTTATTTAAATTACGGTACGTTGTGTTGTTTGATATATACTATACTAGTATTGTATGGTTGATTTGAGTTTTATAAATTAAATTATATTACGATACGATTATTTGAAATCGAACTCGGTTAAAAATAAATTGTAGATATAGACATGACCAAAAAATTCTTCCTAGTAATAATATCACAATATCTATATTAGATAATATAGTTTAATATTACTAATTTAGAATCAGCAATGTAAAAATTCATTAAATTTTGATATACAAAAAGACACAAATTTGATTCTTGTTACAAGAAATAATTTATAATTAATTAAGTTTATCTCAGATTTTTGTTGGTGTATGAATTTAGACTAAATCTTTCATATTCTATAAATATGGTCATATAAGTCATATATGAATGGATGTGAATCAATACATGTGTCATAAGTTTCCTCTACATACAAAAGAACTAGGATTAAATTTCAATAAAAATTCAGCAAATGATTTAAGGAAATTGTAAGGCATAACCATAAATTTAATGATGAAATAATCAATACTTTTTTAGAGGCTACAATGAGAATATACATAGAAATCAAACACTACATAAAAAGTTGAACAAGAGTCCATATCAACAAATGGTATAAGTGAATCATAATGATAATACGATTTGGTCTGCAGATTAATAGTAAAGGCATACCATGTGCATTTAATTAGAAAAAATATGTGTACTATTTGATTCTTATATTAGCGTTTTAAAAATGTGAAAATGTTATAAAATATTGTTTTTGTTAATCTTTGATCCACTTGCATGTACTTTCTTATGCGAGCATTTAAAAGTTATCATGATGAATTTTATTATATTTTATGATAAGGGTGTTATGGAGCAGATATCCGGTCTAATTTAACCGATTCGTATCTATATCCGTATCTGTATTCGGTAGATAATAAGATTTGTATCCGTATTAGCCAAGCGTTTATGACTTGACTATGTCTTGTTAATTTATTTTAATAAAATATTATATAATTTATATGAGTTGGCACAACGATTTGCCTACTAGTTAGATGTAACCCTTTGGATCTCAAAATCTCATTAATCAATTAAAAAGTATAATAGTTACAAATAATATAACGTAATCAATCAACTGTATTACACAACAGGTTTTATTCAGAATCATACAAAGATATCAATAATGTTAAATAATATACACAAAATTTAGTATATCCTAATCATCATCTCGTGTTTTAAATGTAGAAAGACTAGAAGACAAAATTATAACATTTTTAATATTGTAAGTTGTGGTTAATCAATGGGAATAATCCAAAAGTTTAGACAATAATTAATACTAAAAGGACAACAAAAAAATATGGAATGTTGACAGTATATAAAATATGTAATGTATGTGAAGAAGAAGGCTGCTAAGGAATACGAATGACGAATAATTAGATCACGACAAAGAATGTTAAATCCGTCACTCTTTCTCCAATCAAACACACATAATCTTCCTTACTTGGCAATAAATACATCAATCCCTTAGAAAAGAAAACATATTTGTGTAAATTTTCATATATGATTTGTGAGTTTGCATAGACTACAAGAATTTTCATTAATTCAGATGATATTTTCGACCGAATGATCATTCGTACATGATTTTTCTATATCTACAAATATACATATATGTTAACTTATTTGGAAGTGAGTAATAAGCTATTGGGTTGTTATTCTTGGGCGTGTATTATATATATAGTAAAACATTTATAAATTAATAATGTCGAGAATTTAAAAAATTATTAATTTAAAGAGATATTAATTTATCTATAAATTAATATTATTAATTTATAGTATTTTTATTTGTTAAAATTCTTCAAAAAATAAATCGAGACTATTTTTATATTCAAGTATTGAAGATCATAAATTTTATATTTTTGGAACTAAAAAATTTAATATTTTAAAAATAATATTTTTGATTATAGATTACAGATACTATATATATTCAAGTTGATGATTAATGATATCAACTATCTTATCTATTACAATGACAATTATACATATTAAAAAAATTGAAAACTTAAAAAAATTTTGATTATTTTTATGACATGTTATATTTAACATCATAGTTTGAAAATAGAACATAACAACTATTTTACATAGTTGAGCTCTTGGAAAAAATTTATTTTCTAAAATTATACATTAATATATCAACTTTTATATATATATATATATATATTTAGATGATTATTAATGTATGATATTATTGTGAATATATTTTTACATAGAGGTTTCAAAATAATTATTATCTTATTAATTTATTAAATTTGATCAAATTTTACACTGGTCCGATTTGGGACCATAGAATTTTGTTAATTTATAGATATTATTAATTTATCAAGTATTAATTTATGGAGATTGTATATATATATGATTTGATCTTTGTGGAAGTTTTCTAATTAAATCATTAATATAATTAGTTAGTGTAATATCCCAAAAATTTTAAATATTGAGACTTATGCTAAAAAATCATAGTAATTTGAAAATCAAATGACTCCTAATTATAACACTACATAATTTATTTTTAAAAACCGGAGCTCTTTTTAGTATAGTGGTTTAGATATTTCAGCTAATAGTTATGTCATCAGGGGTTTGTTCTCTTCCTGTTACATATGAAAGTTTTAGAAAAAAAATTAAGGAATGGATTTTGGGTTATAAATAAGATATTGTCGATCTAATTGCTGACAAAAAAATTTTGTATCAATAATCATATTTTTAGTTAGGGGAAGTGCATACGGTCAAGTGGTTAAATATATCTTTCATGTTTTGTCCACCAAAAATTTGATTATAGAGAATCATATAATCTTATATGATATTGTTTGGAGTTTTAAAAGATGTGTTTGAACTATGAATGTGTTTTATTGATTTAATTATTTTGACAATAAAAATAAAAATTAATGAAGGTACGAGAAAAATGGAAATGAAAAGAGAATATGAAACAAATGATCCTTGTTGTTCAGCTAATCCATCGGGAGAAAAAAAAACAAAGAACAGGCATCTACTATTTTAAAATTTGCTCCTTTTCATTCTTCAGCTTCTTAACTAAATATGAATGACATCGACATGTCCACTTTTGATTTATTTTTGTGAATTATCACTACATAATTCAAATTCACATAATCTACGACAAAAAAAAAAAAACCAAGATTAATTATGGGACATAGTGAAAAATGTGAAGTATCTAACGAGGCATTTCTTTTTGATATGGGTCTAACATCAATGCATTTGTATGATATTAATCTATGTTTATGATTTTATTAATGTATTGTCATACATACATCTTAGATATTTTAGATCAACAAATCTCGATTCATAATTCAAATCCCATTTGTATGAAAAAACTGTCCACGACATCGGTGTTTATTGTATGAAAAATTAATTTTTTTTGGTGAAAAAAGAGGTACATATCCCCTTATATTAAAAGAAAGCGTAAATCAACAACGAACATTACGAGCAGTCTCAAAACCCTCACCATCTTCTAGCATAATGGGAAGAACCTGGTGAAGGCAGGAATCAAAACGATGAAAACCAAACGATAAAGAGAAAACATAGATGATTAGCTTCCCTATACACGTGAGTAATTCGAACTATCCAGTCCCTCGATAAAAAAACCATAGCACATATGTAGTAGGAATGACAGAGAATGAAATTTGCAAATCCCTATCGTGAAAAAACCAACAACCATTTTGGAATCAATCTCCATCTCCACACACTCTACTCTTTTCTCCCAAGCCAAGTAGAGTCCATAATAAACACTCCATAATTCTGTCAAGGGGGCTGGACATATACCAATATTAAGTGAGAAACCCACAGAACATTCCCTATTTGAATCACAAAGGACGCCGCATGCAGTAGCACATCCCGGATTCCTATGAGAAGCACCATCTGTGTTCAATTTCATCCATGTCGAAACTGCTGGCAGCCATGGAATCATTCTAACCTCTGTCATTACAACCGTATTCTCGTTTTTTGCAGACATGAACGCTTGTATTATCTCCTTAGCATAGTCCTTAACCAAACGTACACGATCACGACAACGTGTCTATTGGTTAAAAACTTCTGAGCATCTCCACATCCAACACAACCATATACCTACTGCGAAGAGCGTTGACCATTCACTTCCTATAATCTCTGCATGTATATTAAGATTATCATATAACCATTCTAGAATTGACTGTGAGATGAATACACGAGACTGTTGAGGTGGTAATAAACGGCGCCAGATTCCATCACTTGCGGGACAATCACGCAGAGCGTGTATGAGCGTTTCGAAGCCTCCTATACATACCTAACACACAGATGAGTCACCCAAATTTCTTTGATGCCTTTTGGTATTTTTCATAATGGCATGGTTACTGACTAACCATATAAACGTTCTCACACGTTCTGGGGCGCAAACTTTCCATATGCTCTCATAAAAACTTGACATCTGCTGTCGAGGATTGACATTCTTACTATCATTGAGTACACTGATCGTACAGAAAGCATCCATCCGATGATCCTTGCCAAGACAAACGATCTTTAGAACCTGTGATGTTATCGACCACCTTAGACATAAAGCATAAACGTGTAGCTTCTGAAACATGTGGTGTGATTTCAGTCCAGTTCCAGCCAGTCGTTTCATGCCAATAAGCACTAGCACGCCTATCAAGCCAATCATCCAAAATTTGGCTCGTACAATCAGTTACCATAGAATTTTCTGTTAACCATTTATCGCTCCAAAAACGAATTTGTCTACCATCTCCCAACACCCACCCAATCCCAGAAAAAATGACATCTCGCATACTCATACATATACTGTTCCACGTAGAGGACCAGCCTCCTTTTGCTACTGTCCAACTCCGATCGTGAACATCACCAACCCGATACTTACTACGCAAAATCTGAGCCCATAGCGATGAGTAATCGTGTAATATGTGTCATCCAAGTTTTGCAAGCAAAGCTTTGTTGGCACATGAAGATCTTCGAATCCCCAATCCTCCATCCGCTTTTGGAAGACACACTCGGTCCCATGAAATCACGTGTTGTTTTATTTTTTCTACAATACTCCCCCATATAAACGATCTAGAAATATTGTCCAGACGATTCAGCGTGTGTTGTGGTAAGGCGATGGTCATCATGGTGTGAGTCGGAATAGATGACAATACCGACTTCGTTAATGTGATCCCGCGAGGCTCAAGAAGCGTCCTTTCCAGCCTGCTTATCTTGAAGACACTCGCTCCACAACGTCTCTAAACGTGTCTTTATTAATCCTCTTATGCAAAACCGGCATCCCCAAATACTTTTTCAAGTCACAAGTTTGCTGGATACCACTCGCAGCATTGATATTTCCCGCTAGATCATGTGAAACATTGTATGAAAAACAGATTTTAGACTTTTCAAAACTGATTCTTTGACCACTTGTAGAAAAAAAGTGTTCCAAAACTTCTTTAATAACCCGAACTTGAGCCATTGAAGCTTCGACAACGAGAATAAGATCCTCAACAAAGTAGATATGAGATAATTATAGTACACTAGCCAAACGAATTGGTTTCCACTTACACGAAGCTACCAAGAACTCAATTTAATGGCATATACGTTCAAGACACAATACAAACAAGTATGGAGATAATGGGTCACCCTGCCTCAACCACGGGAAAGGGCGAAGGGTTTTGTATTCTCTCCATTAAGTAGTAAAGTCATCGAGGGGCCCTTAACACATTGCATTATCCAAATGAGCCGCTATCAAAGTTTCCTCTAAGAAATCCCAACGAATCCGATCATATGCCTTTTTTAAATCAAGTTTAAGAAACATCCATCTTTTTCATCTTTTCTTTTTTCTCATTGACTGCACTATTTCCTGCATTACAATAATATTATTCGTGCTTAGTCCGTCAGGGATAAAGCTTGACTGTGCAGACCAATAATCTTCTCTTCTTGATTTCTTAAATTCTAAGTTAGAGATAATTAAACAAAGCAATGGAAGGACGTGTGATCAAATTAAGAAACGGCTATCCAATTTTCCCGCCGCAATATCCTCCCTCTAATTAAGGGTTTGTATTACAAATAAAAGGACTGTATTTGTATTCCCTTTCTAATAACTAACGTATTTGTGTTTCTAAACTTAGTTATTTTAATATTTTTCTTGTGATTATATTCCAACCGAATTTTGTCCGTTTGTAGAAATATCTACTTATTATTTTACTCATAAATTTATTATTAAATTTTTTTTTGGTAATACGGCCAATGCATAAATTTGTCGAAGGGTCGTATATAATCATATATAACTACCAATATAGTATAGTTGCTTTGTTTTGGTCCCTTTTCTATAACTTCTGAGAGCTGTGTCTCAACTAAAATCCAGAACTAAGCTAAGTTAGTTTAGTTGGTTAAATTTTTAAAAAAAAAGGAAAAAAAAAGATTCGAGTCATTCCAATTACAAAACATTTTTAACACTCGTAAACCTATTATATGGTAAGAAAATTCAGATTTTTATGGATTTGGAGATGAATCTGATTTTAAGATGGGAAATTCCTCTGTTTATCAAAGTTTTTTTGGTTAAAGTCTTAAATTTTCGTCATCTGAATTACTTATAATTTAGTATAATGCCAAAATTTTTGTCGATTGGTTTAATAATTTCCTTCATTCACTATCTGTCGATTTTTCCTTTTCTCAAATTGACTGCGAGTCATTCCTCAAGGGAAAGAAGCAGCCTCTAATTAGAGTCACTTTACGTTTGATTCCAAAACATGTGTGTCTTGTCTTATCATACATATTCGACTAACGATTTTTTTCTTTTAAGTTAATGACCATTAATGAAAACTAAACTACATGATTTCGTTTTTCATAGCCGCAATTGGAACACAAACCAGAGCAATTAATTCTGACGAATTACTCTCACTAGACACATGTATCATAGTAATATTAGTCAAGGTGTATTCTGAAACATATTCTGAAATATGCTTAGCTTATCCGGACTAGATTCATATAACTTTCAAATGTATTTATATCAAAATCAATTGATTATATATAGAACATCAGATTAAAAATAATCCGAACCCAAATAAAATTGAATCTGATATTATATATCAAATGATACTTTCCGATTGTATGTGGACCAGTTGTAGTATTCTCTTTACAAATCATATGGCACCAAATTTCAATTCTTTCTTGTTACAAATAAATTAAAAAATAATATTTTATGGGATGAATTTTGGGTTATGAATCGGACATTACCAATTAAAATAATATTTATTAAAAAATGTTAAATGAGATATTATTTAGCTATTATAGAGACAATGATATAAGATCGACCATGAGCATAATTATTAAATATCCAGCTCACTAATAAGTTTCCTCATCAAGAATAGGCACATCCCTCATGGATAGGCTTTTCTATTTTATCACATCCTTATAATAGTATGATTGTTATCCATTAATATTATGATTTAAAATTTCATCTACCATCTTTTTTTGTCTTTACCAATAACAACATCTAATATAAAATATGAATTTTAATAAATATAATTATTTAATCGAAAATATTTTTGTATATCGTTTTTATATAAATAAATATCAACAAAAATATAGCTTAAATTGTACTGTCGTCTGTAAATTTCAAAATAAAGCATGCCTTATAGGATGAGTTTAGGCATGAAAGTCTATAAGTACATAAAATTTTGTTATTATTCGCCTGGTCCCTCACCTATCCAAATTATTTGAAAATTCAGAAGCAAACAATAAAATTTGTGATCCCCTTATTCTAAATATAAAATCAAACAATGATTAAAAAAAAAATTATATATGTATATTTTATTATCTTTAAAATATACAGTATTTAAAACAACCATACAATATAAATATTATTCTTTCTTTATATAATGTATTTACAAGCAAACCAATTAGTTTTGAACGCAAAAAAAAATCATAAATTACGTACAAAAGTATATGGGATATACAATTTTGTTAAAGAAACATAAACATAAGGAATCACCTGAAAGCATAAACAAACTCGAGGTAATAAATAATAATATACATCAAATCCAACTTCATTAAACCAAAACTAAATTTGTTTACATAAACTTTGTAACCCTAGGCCAATGTTTATTTAGTCATGGTGCATGTATTATCACGTATCACTCGTCTTTATTCGAATTTGAGCATTTATCTAAAATACAAAAGGTGAGTGTGTATATACGTCTGTACAACTTCCAATAATTACGAGAAACATAGGAAGCATAAAGACAAAATTGTGTTTTGTTTGTACCTTAATAATTGTGGCCAGTGTTTAGAGTAAATCCAAGAATTTTGGAAACATCAACAAAAATAAGTTTTGTTCCAAGTTCACAGTGACTTCGATTTCATATTCATCATTAATGGACCCCTTACTCCCATCAATTCTTTATAAGTTTCAAAAAAAGATATAGTATCTGTTTTTATCTGTTATATAATTTAAATACGTGTTTTCATAACCTACACATATTATTGTGTACATATATAGTAAAACATTCGACAGTATTGGTAAAAGTCAAATCAATCATATGTTGCATTTCCTCATATAAACCACAATATTTTCCGGAAGTCCAAGGGTTAATGTCGAATGTTATAGCATTTTGTATCGGAATTCAATTTCAGATATACGTATAATGCTGTGTGATAGAGTTTAAAATTTGGGTTGTAGTCTCGTACAACGAATTGTTTGCTATTATGGAAAATTTAGATAAGTTTTCGATTAAATGAATATTTCTTCACCGTGAAATTGCTTATTATCAAAGTAGAGTAACCATAGAATAAAAGAAGACGAGGAAAATCTATAGACAATGATGGAGATCAATTAATCCTTAAACATTGTCATACGTACAACGAGCAATTTTGATGGTATTATCGTGATGAATATACGAGTTGATTTTTTATATATCTATTGATGTATATTATATATTTATACATATGGTTGACTTGGTAATTATTGATTGAGTTTTAATAAGCATACATTCTTACAAATTGGACGTATATTGTCTCTAACATGTTAAATAAATTGGTCTCTCGTCACATACATATGCCACATTAGCATCGTAGGCATAATTTAGTTCTGAAGAATCAATATGTCAACTTATTAATCAATATGGATCAGTGTATCTAGTCTGATCTACGTACTTATATATAAATTAAACCATAAATATATTAAATCATATATAATTAATTAAGGATATACTAATCCAGTATCTAAATCAAATCAACCTACGGAGTTATAAGAGAAACAAAATTCAAGCATTGTAAAGGTAAAGTAATAACGAATTCTGTTTAGAATAAAATCTATAACTGATTTCCTTTTCGTAAGAGTTATATATTTATACTCTTGCATACTCATTTACAACTTTACAACATGCTTTGCCAACCCCTTTCAATTTGTTATTAATCAGAAAAATATTGTATATTTGACATATTAGTTAGGTACATATGGTTTTGAGGATCACACTGACCACTTAAATATATAATGTTATATTTTCCCTAAAATTATATGGCAAAGGACAGTTGTATTTACAGAATTAAATATATATATATATATATATATATATATATATACCATTGCTAATACTTATTGTTGGCAGCACAAAAAAAATCATAATTAACATAAAATCCGCGTGATAGGATTTGGATATTGATCAGAACTTGTAAATTCAACGAATGAAGAAAGAAGAAGACAAAGTGTATTAACTTTCTTAAGATTTTCCTATTATTGATATTTTGATTTTTTTTAAATAAAAAGCTGAATTATTATTTACCCGAAAATCATATAGTCAAATTAAATCTTTAGTCTAAATCTAACCAATTATATAACAACTTTATGGAATACATATACAAAGTTTCTAATGGCTATATATGTAGTTTCTTATGCCTATATATGGAATTTACCGAATATTTTTTTATTATAAAAGTAGCCAAAATTAATCTAAATGTAAACGGCTATATGAACAAGAAGAAAAAAGGAAGGAAAAGTTTGGTTAGTTTACTATAAGTGGATAACAATGAAACCAAAAGAGAATATTTGATAATAGTGTCCCATGAGACACCTCACAACTAAGATTTCTTGTAACTTTGGTTTTTCTTGAAACTTCCCACCATAACTAACTACATATTATTACACAACCATGGACCCAATTATATACTCTTACAATATTATTATAATAAAAAAATTCTAATAACTTGTATTTCGCCGAATTTTTATGAGTGGTTAAAATGACCTAACTAATAATTAAGTATATAGAATTCGACTTCAACTCACTATATATGATAGTTTTAAATGAGTTTAAGGTATAGATCGGATATTGTCGATTCAATTGTTGACAAAAACAAAAATAACTTGCATCTTTTTTTTGGACTAAAACTTGCATCTCATATACATATGTATGATATCCTTAGCTAGCTACATGCATCTCATTTATTAGTCTATTTTCTTATACATCATAAAAACTAATTTCCCACTAACTATAAATATATACATAATTAAACCTATATATTTGTATCTACACCTTTCTCTCCTTCTCCCTCTCCCTCTACATGCTCTCCTTTTTCCTTTGAACCTTTACACTTTCTATTAGCTGTAATATTCTCTTATTAAGCTACATATTTACTCTCATTTGATGGGTTTGAAAGATATTGGATCCAAATTGCCACCGGGTTTTCGATTTCATCCAAGTGATGAAGAGTTGGTTTGTCATTATCTTTGCAACAAGATTAAGGCCAAATCTGATCATGGTGATGTTGAAGATCATGAAGAACTTGATGAAGCTTTGAAGAGTTCTACTGATCTTGTGGAGATTGACTTGCATATCTGTGAGCCATGGCAGCTTCCTGGTAAAGTACTTATCTTATTAAATTTTATGATATTTGATTAATAGCTGCCTTTTGGTGGATTTCAAATAGCTTTAGTAAAGATTCTTGAAACTTTCCACATAGATAAAAATAATCTTAACACTAAATTAATGTAAAGAAGAAAACAGAGTCTTGAAACCTGATTAGTTAACATATATATTAGTATTATATATGCAATTAGATGATGTTTACTTATGTGTATTAGTCAGATATTATTGTACATGTATATACACACACAGACATGTGTATATACATGTCAATCTTTATAAAGAATATATACAGATTTATAGAATAATAATGATATGTTTT
Source organism: Lepidium didymum (assembly GCA_963920545.1). Lineage (NCBI taxonomy): Eukaryota > Viridiplantae > Streptophyta > Magnoliopsida > Brassicales > Brassicaceae > Lepidium > Lepidium didymum. The sequence goes on from OY986980.1 coordinate 4,394,847, forward strand.
TGCTCAAAACGAATATTCTGATTCTTCATTCTGAAAAGGAATGAAAAATAATAATATGTTTGATTGTATAAACTCAAACGGGTGATGTATTCACATAAATTCTATATTTCTGAACTGAATTCTTAATCATGATTTATATTTGCATTAGAAATAGTTTAAAACATTATCCGCTTAGTGTCATGATTAGCTTTATATATAAAAAAATATGGATTCTAAATATACAAAAGCAGCATATATGCAAAACACAAATGTGTTTGCATGCTTCTAGTTTTTTCATTATTTGATTGTGATTCGTTTTATTCATATACTTTGAGAAATTTAGGAAGCTTTTTCAAAAGGGGACCGAGAATCCTGTTGTTAGCTTTTTTTTTTCTTAACGTGTTCTTAATTTTTTTGTTGTTGTTGTCTTCATAATTTTGACTTTTGGGGACTTTGTTATAAAAAGATAACTTGCAGAATATAAAATTCAAAGTTAGTTAATTTGTTGCATTAAAGAACTTTAATTAAAACGTAATTAAAAGGTTAAACAAAAGAGTTTGGCTTTGTGTGTAAACACGAAGACCTTTTTTGCCCCATAGCACAAGCAACTTTAGAGACTCAAGAAACCTTTAATTACTTTCAATCTTATTCTAATTAATCCGATATATATCTTTACTATTCTATTTTAGGATTTGGTTGATGATAACTATGTTTACGAAAAAAAAATAATTGCCATCTATCACTCTAATCTCAAATATGACAGAATAAAGGAATCTTTTTGTAAAGTAGCTATCATATTATTTATATATTTTTAATAAAGATATATCATCATCATCATCAAATCATTCTAATGATCGTCTTCTATAAGGTTCAAATTAATGCGAAACTGATAGGTGGAATGTTTGAGAAAGCAATAATACCTCTATTGAAGTCAAAATCGTAATTATTATTCCCCAAAACTTATAATACAATGTCTCCCAATCTTCGTCTTGTCTACATCACAAGTTTATATCATCACATAACCTTTTAAACGTAGCCTATAAACCCAATTAAAATTTTGAACCAGGCTAGTGGTTTAAACGTAGAAGTTGGTTTTGGTGTGCTCCTAATTCGATCCTCGGTAGAAATAGCAATGACTGGTTTCGAACATAAGGGATTAGATCGAGCCTAGTCCGAACAACCTGTTTAACCAAAAAGAAAAAAATAAAATATTTTTTTGGATTTAAATATTGTGGTAGAAATCTCGACAACACTTTGTAAGATTTTACTAATAATTTTTGTCTTTATTTTGTGTGAAGATGTGGCGAAATTGAACGCAAAGGAATGGTACTTCTTCAGTTTTCGAGATAGAAAATATGCGACTGGATATAGAACAAACAGAGCGACAATAAGTGGATATTGGAAAGCAACAGGAAAAGATCGAACGGTAATGGATCCAAGGACGAGAAGATTGGTAGGGATGAGAAAAACACTGGTCTTCTACAGGAACAGAGCTCCTAATGGAATCAAAACTACTTGGATCATGCATGAGTTTCGTCTTGAATGTACTAATATCCCACCTAAGGTACACTTCATTATTATTCCCCAACATTTGTTCTTTCTTTCTTTAATCATACTAACTCTTATTAGTAATCATTAATTATCATTTCATTATAATTAATTACGTCTTAATAGCAACGTGCCTAAACTCACATGTGTCTACTCGTGAATAACCTATGCATAGTTAATACCAAATTAATTGTACTAATGTATTGGTCTTTTTTGCCATAACTTATACTATTTTCGTTTTTAAGTAATTGATGTTTTGGAATTTTTTTTTTAAAATTAATGTTTTCAGTTTCAATGAATATTTGACTGAAATTTTCTTTTTAATTCTTATTAAAAAATTTTATTCTCTATTCTTAAGTAATTTTACTTTTATTTTCTAAGTAATAAAAAAAGTTAAAATATCATTTCGTATTTTTTTTAATATGTGTGAAAGTCTTAAAACAAACATGTAACAAAGGAAGTGTAAGATAAATATGACAGTCAGCTTATAATTAAGTTAGCTAGAAAAATATAAAAAAATCATAATAGTCAAAAACTGTCATAATCCATTAATCCATCATATTCACTTGCATGCATCCAATACAATACAGACGTATATTTGCACATCATCATGGACATTAGTGTAGACTTTGAATTTTGTGAGATCATGTGCATCACATGATATATGTAAGTATAATATGTATGCATGGCAATTGGCAAGATACGCATGATGAAATGGCAGCAAGTACAAAAGAATGACGATGAAAGTTATACATTAATAAAACAAAACAACAACAAAATGAACACAAAAGAGGAAGAAAGAGACAAACGTGACTTTAATGCATGTTTGGTCATTTGCATGCACGAGATCGCACGTAACGTAAACATTTCATGCATTTTTATATAAAATGATTATTTATATAACAATGTCCTCTCGTTTTCTATGTGGACACAGGAAGACTGGGTCTTATGCAGAGTGTTCAACAAAGGCAGAGACTCAAACAATGATCATCAAACTCAAAGGCTTGAGATTAATGACGCTCCGGATCTTAATTACGCTCCTAATTACGATAATCAATTACCACCTTTACTATCATCTCCTCCATATAATCAACGAGATGAGAAAATGAAAATCCAAGTTTGTGATCAATGGGAGCAACTAATGAAACAGAATTCAAGGACCACTGATCATCATCATCACCAATGTAATCATCAAACCATAGCATGTGGTTGGGAGCAAATGATGATTGGTCATGGCTCTGATCACGAGTCATTGCTAAATCTGCTTTATGTCGACAACAACAACAACAATGTCAACATCAGTGATAATCATAATAATTATGATAAGATTTTGTTGTCATCTGATATGACGAGTTTGGAGAATGAGAAGACATGTATGGGATCATCATCGGATGGTGGTATGGTCTCTGAGCTTCACATGGAATGTGGTGGCTTGAGTTTTGAGACTGATAATCTCCTCGCTTTCCATTGAATTATTATATTATATCGCCGATTTGTTGATTCGTGAAATATACAAATACTCTATCTATATTAGATTTAACGAATTATTATGCATGTAAGTTGTGTGGCATTTGGGTATAGGGTTTGTGATTCTAGGTTTTTTAGGAGGTTTTTATAATTAGTGTGTTTTATTTTATTTTATTATTATATGTAAACGATTACTATGAATATTATTGTCATACTTAGTTTTTTTTTCTGTAAATAATACTCCTGTTTCTAAAAAAAAGATTTACAATAAATTTTCTCTTGTTTCTTAAATATAATTTTTTAAACTTTTATATGCAGCTTTTATCAATTAATGATAATGAATTGAAATTTTAAAAAATGTTATCTCATTTTGTAGAGTTATAGAAAATTGTTGAACACAAAAAAAAATGCGTTTATAATTAATTATTAAATGTTTTTCTCAATATGAAAATACATAGAGAATATTCATTACTGGTTCACTCATTTGCGTACTAAAAAAAAATAATTTCGAGCTCATCTCATTTGTTTAATATTTTTATATTTCACTAACAATTTAATGTGTGACTGTGATCAAAACTTCTGTCCATATATTATCATTCGTAGATTTACAGTATTTTAAAACTAAAATAAAAAGAAAATTATTCAATTTTCGATGACTAACTGGAGAGGTCCAAAACAAATTGGCAATTGGGCTGCAGATGGGTTTTTCCGCCTACTTCAATTTCGAGGCTCTCACATGGCATAAGAACTATATATGTGGATCATAAGCTCACAAAGAGACAACATATGGATTTGTAGTTGCTTAACTTTTGTGTTGGAAATTCAAACTTTGTGCACCCGAATAAACTTGTAAAATTGTGGCAATAAAACGATGCAATATGTAATTTAGATGTAACTCGGAACTTCCCTTAACAAAAAAGGGTTTGATTACAAGTGAGTGCTGTGTTCATAGTTTACACATATTTATATGTTAAAGAGAAGATGTTTACAAACATGACCATACTTTATTACGAAAACGAAAAACGTTTTACTTAAGCCTCAACAACTTCCTCGATCATCTGTTGCCTACCTGAGTGAGTCAAAGTGGTCTCAAGGGTGTTGAACTTGATCTTTCTAGCTTCCTCGATAGGGATCTGGTAAGCATTTGAAAGGACCTGTAGTGGCAATCCTCTCAAGACCGAGGTTCTACCGGCCAAAGTACTGACCATTGCGTTTTCATTTGTCTTGAAGGAGATCCACTCGAAGTTGTCTCCGTGGGATTGGACAACGAATGCGAATCCTTGTGGGATCACCACGAGCTGTCCCTTTTGCACCTGTTGGTCCAATACGTTCTGTCCGTTGTCGTTGACCACTTGGATCCTTGCTTGTCCTCCAGTACAGTACAAGATCTCGTTAGCGTTCATGTTGTATTTTGGAAGCACCATTGCATTCTGCAACATTTGTTTAATCATGGTACTTAAAATTAAACAAACAGATTATTAGATTAATGTTGGTTTTAAAGGGGAAGTGTATATATACTTACACCCTGAATAACTCCACGGGTGGCACTGAGCCTGATGTACTGCAAGATGGGCAAGGTCAAACTGTTGACGCTGGTCACACGGCCTAAGTTGGGCTTGTAGACGTCAGCACGAGCTGGGTCATCAATGTTCTCGTGGATCCTCATGCTGCAGATAGTCTCCTCAAGACCGTTGTCATGTGGGATTTGTGGTTGGCCTTGGCCACGTGGGTGTCTCCACTTCTCGCTTTCGTATGACTGTCTCAAAGGTGGTCTCACGACCTGGAATGGTCCCTTAACACGAACAATGTTTCCTCTCTTGTCTTGTTGGTTCTGAAGTTCGTGAGCCAACTTAACGTCGATTTTCAATGCCTGGGCCAAGACTTGTGCGTCGAATCCGCTCATCAAGTTTTGTTGTTGCTGTTGTTGCTGTGAACCACCGAAGCCACCTTGTTGGTTGTTTCCGGCCAAACGGAACACCTATATCGAAAAAAATCAACAATCATATTAGTTAAACCGTTTTGGTAGATCTTCTAACAGCGGTTTCTGTGAATATATGATTACTCTAGGGTTGCGGTCGAGTTGGTTTTGGTAGTTAGCAATGTCGAGAAGGGAGATGATGACAAGAGGTTGGTCTCCGGAGTTGTAGATCCAGTGAGCAGAGCCTGGAGTGATGGCAAAGACGTCTCCGTGTCGGACATGTTCCACCTTCTGGTGCATGTCACGGAACCCTTGTCCTTGCTGTCCTTGTTGTCCTTGTTGTCCTCTTTGTCCTCTCTGTCCCTGTTGTTCTTGCTGTCCTTGCATAGGCTGCGAGTCCATGAAGGTCTCAGCGCATCCAGGGATCACTCTTCCGCTAATACCCATACCTGTAAATTGTTTTGTATACGGTCAATCGATTGTATATTTGGTAGGAAAGGTAATCATGTGTGTGTATATATAAATTTGAACCTTGAACGACGTAGGAAATCTTTGGGGAAGTGAAGAAAGTGGGCAAGTAGAGACCGCCTTGTTCAATTACGAAACGAGCAACGGAAACACCAGCACATCGGAGCTGAGGGTGGTTATGGTCCCAGTACTCAATCTGACCAGCCTCACTCTTGATAGTTTCGGTGGCCTGGAGAACGTCTAAGTTATCGAGGTTACACTCGTTCTGGAGCTGAGGAGGAACCCCAAGAGACTGCCTTGCAAGACAGCCATTAAGGAAGAGGAGAACCCCAAAAGTTGCAACGAGAAGATGAGCTGCCTTAACCATTTTTGATTGTTCGTTGTGAGAGATGAATGAAGAGAACGGAGCTTAGTAGGAGTTTATATATTGTTGAGTGAGCTTGAAGGTTCGTGCCACGTAAGATTGGGTTTGCATGAAGTCATAAGTCTATGTTTTTACATGTCACTTTATGAGCTTGAGCAAGTGTCTCATAATGTTCATGCGCGTAACACTATCTCCACATCAACCAAAATACGACAAAATCTAATGTATCTATCTCATTTTTAGATTTATCTTCTTATTATCGTTTTAGAATGTTTTAACCATGATATTTTAATTAAGTTTACTCGGAAGAGGACAATCTAAGTTACTAATTAAGACATCAAATTACATCACTTGTCTCCAGTAATTAAATATATGGCGTTATGATCGAAGAGTTTACAAGAAACATCCAAAATTTTGTGTATTAAACTTAAAATGAAATTTGCGACCAAAAAAAAAACTTAAAATGAAATAATTTAGTTTAGATCAAAATAAAAAGAAAACAAAATGAGAGAGGACAAAACGTGAAAAAGGTAGCACCAAAGAGAGAGACGCGGCGACACTGGGAGGGTCTGATCAGTCATAACTATTTATGTCTGCTCCGACTTAACTCGACAACTGTTCGGTTGCATGTTTGGTCGCGATAACATGTGTCGGATATTGGTATATGGGCTTTTAAGAATTAAGCCCAACAAAGTAATATTATTCATCATTAAGCCCATTGAAATAATCTAATTGACCATGACGTGGGCCCGAAGCTTTTTCTCCAAGGAAAAAAATGTGAGACCGTCTTAATTCTCCAATAGAAGTCAGAGCTTAAACCCTTTAACCCCTTTCTCACGATCTTCCCCCATTCATTTTCCGGCGACTTGAGCAAAGTTTTCAGGTATGCTTTTCGCCGTTTTACTTATGTCTTTTTGTGAATCGGTCGGTATCTATCGGTTCCTATCGAACTTATGAACATGTAAATTCGGTTTTGGGTGAGAGATTTCTGCTCGAATTTGCCAATTGCTCGCTGTTATTATGCATAAAGATACGAGTGTTCGTGTTGAAGTAGAAGTATTCTGGGCAGCCTAGTATTGGTAGAGATATTTCTGTCTTTTATGGTCTCGTTTGCTGATTCTGACTTAAATTTGTTATATGACTCTTTTGGATGTCTTCAAGTTGAAAGTTGCATAACTGAGTAGATCTGAGTCTGAAATTTGAGTGCCAGTTTGCTTTAATTTTTTGTTCTACAATACCTGGATTTTGATTTGTGTAGCTGAATATTGGGAGTGTACCAGGAAAAAAAGATGAACCTCAACAACGTCAAGGTTCCGAAAGTGCCAGGTGGTGGTGCTGTGTCTGCGTTGCTTAAGATTGGAATAATCGGTGGGCTCGGTCTCTACGGTGCCACACACAGTCTCTACAATGTCGAGGGAGGACATCGAGCCATCATGTTCAATCGTTTAGTCGGAATTAAAGATAAGGTTAGTCAGAGTTCTATTAAGCTGTACTTTTCTTAGTGAATTCTCAAGTGGTTTGACATCTAAGTGATATTCTCCAAGTTGATTCGTTAGTTAACGTCTAGTTTTTCGAAATCATGTTTTCTTTTTATCCCTTAATCCCCTAGGTTGATTTCTTATCTATGTTGGGTTATCGGTCAAAAAAGTTTGTTCTTCCGCTGTTCACATTGAACATTCTAATGGTCTTTTTAATCGAAAAGTATGCAGCTAATAATGTTGTTATTACGTAGGTTTACCCCGAGGGAACGCACCTTATGGTTCCTTGGTTCGAAAGGCCTGTCATCTATGATGTTCGTGCTCGACCCTACCTTGTTGAGAGTACATCCGGAAGCCGTGATCTACAGATGGTACGATGCTTCAACACCTATTTTAGTCGCTTTTGTTTTTTTGATTTGGGGGATGTTAAGTCTTTCACTCCAACCATCATATGGTTTTTATATGCCACTGGTATTATTTCGCCAAACAACTTCATATATAAGTTTTAAGTTTGTTGTGGGTTTTGAAACTTTCAGGTGAAAATTGGGCTTAGGGTCCTCACGCGTCCCATGCCAGACCAGTTACCTGAAATCTACAGAACCCTTGGTGAGAACTACAGCGAAAGAGTTCTGCCTTCTATAATCCATGAGACTTTGAAAGCTGTGGTTGCTCAGTACAATGCCAGCCAGCTTATTACTCAGAGAGAGGTATCTTAGGGACTCTAAATTGATGAAAATCTTTTTACTTTATCTGAATAGGTGAAATTATCAAATATATTTTTTGAGCTACTCGCAGGCGGTCAGTAGGGAGATCAGGAAGATTCTGACTGCACGAGCAGCAAACTTTGATATTGCGCTTGATGATGTGTCCATCACGACCCTGACATTCGGGAAGGAGTTCACAGCTGCAATTGAAGCAAAACAGGTAGCGGCTCAAGAAGCTGAGCGGGCTAAGTTCATCGTTGAGAAGGCCGAACAAGACAAAAGAAGTGCAGTAATTCGTGCCGAGGTAAAGCAAAATTTTCTGCATTTCCATCTAGAAACCGTTATTGTTATGTGACAAACAATGTCATGCCCTGTGTAGGGAGAAGCCAAGAGTGCTCAGCTCATTGGTCAAGCAATTGCAAACAATCCAGCATTCATAACGCTCAGGAAGATCGAAGCAGCAAGAGAAATTGCACAGACCATAGCAAACTCAGCGAACAAGGTTTACTTGAGTGCAAGCGATCTGTTGCTTAACTTACAAGCCATGGAGTTGGATGTGAATGCTAAAAAGTAGAGAGGCTGCTTAGGTAGAACCCCATGTTGGTCGTGTAGTCTTTTCAAACCATCCGAAGTTCTGGAACAAAAAGGTTTTTTTTTTTTACCACTAAATACTTAAGCTAAAAATTGGTACCACCAAGAAAAGTAAAGATCGTCTTGCTGAATGAGTTCATTGTAATAAACTTGTTGAGAAAAAGTTGTATTGAGACTTGTGTTTGGATTTAGAAGTCCAAATTGAGCAAATGAAGGAAATTTCTCATTTCGTAAATAATTTTATGATTACGATTTCATAATTTCTGCCTTTATGTAATTCCACTTATCTAGTTGTCGTGCCATAAATTCACAAAGATCTCTGCTGACAAGATAATAATGAAATAATATGCCAATAATACAACATTGGAGACTTTTGTATAATTTTTTTTTCATGGTCAGTTCAAGGAATTAAAATTTTACAAAGGGGTAAACTCAAGAAGTGGGAAAAGAATTTATGAAAAAAGAAAAAATTACGTACATGAGATTGCATTGTAAGATTAAATTATTTCCAATGTATGTAAGTGTATAATATAAAACACAATGTGTAGATTATATACTCTTATTTTACGACAGTTGATATAAAAATGATTTTTCTTCTTTTCAAGGGATAAAAGATTGAGAGTCATGAACCAAATGGTTCTGTATCTCGGTCTGATTAAACGAGATAAGAGCCGGAATATTATGATAATACTCACCTCCTCCGGTGGATCCTCCTCCACCACCATTGCTCTTAACATTACCATTGTTATGTTGAAGATGGTAATGAAGGTGACGAGAACCACCACCACCAAGGCCGTGGAGGTAAGGCCGGTCTTTAACAGCAGCAACGGAGCCACCACATTGACGTGGTTGAGTTTGGTAAAAGACTTTAGAGACAACAAGTTCGCCTTCTTTCTCTTCCTCATTGGTGCCAAGGTGGTATTGATGCATTACCCAATTAGTCTTCTCTGGCTTTTTTTGTTTGCCATAGTTTGTATAGAGTACAAGGATTTTTTTGTATCCTCTCACTTTTCCTCCGGTGAGAACTGGCCGTGTTTTGCCGGTTTTGTGCCACCGTGTCTCACCACCGACGTCAGAATCAGTGTGGACTTTACGCCGTTTTCTTGTCCCCGTCGTGTATGCCTTCGATGGTCGGTGGAAGAAATGACGGACCGTCCCGTCCTTGCTCACTCCTATCAAAGCTTAATTTAGTTAGGTATGAAATTCTCTAATGATTAAATTGAATTAACTACATATTCTATTTAATATATATATATATATATATATATATATATAAAGCTATATATCTAAGAAAATAAACATTCTCATAATTATCTTTTTTGGTCTAATTAGGAGTTTCTGAACCGAACCCGACTACTCTACCAACCTAATGCCCGAAAAAAACAATGTAAAAATCCGCAAACACGAATCAAACCAAGATGGCAGAGGTCTACATATACACTCCCTTACCACTTACCAATGCCCGTTGGTTAACATTCCAACAATTATGTGTTAAGAGTTAGATAGTTTAGAACTTTAGATCATATGAAGACAACAATGATAATTATATGCTAACTGCTAAATTAAACAACAGATTAATGGATGATTGAACAAAATATAATCACCTGGCAATTTCTCAGGATGAGTATAACAAATGCCGTTTTCACCATCGATTGTACGGATAAACTCATCGATGAGTGGATGAAGCTTTCTTGCGTCGTCTCTTACCTTTCCTTCAAGATGCTCTAGTACCTCTTGATCCGATGGATCAAATTTCACTCCGGCAGGCAATCCCGGCAAGTCGTGAATCCCAGCCTACATGACATATATATATATATACATCGTTTATTTACTTATTTATATGCCAGAATTTTATAAAAAATACTAAGCTTGATCAAGTTGTTGGGAACTCTCAAGAAAATTTTATACGATTTCTACTCCCGACAACTTATTTTCAGATGGAAAAGACCATCTGAATATCGTCAAGCCAGTCCAATCCAGACGGATTTGGCTGTCTAGGATAACCTTATTTCTTGTAGTATATATATAGATAGAGAGAGAGAATGAAGAACCTGTTCATGAAACTTGAAAGTATGGCCACAAGAAGGACAAGTTTTGCGACATGAGACGGGAAATGCAGCTACCGGAGACTCAGCAGCAGCCGGAGAAGGAATGATTGTTTCAACGGTCTGAACATCGTTTCGGTCATTGCACCAAGTCATGTTGTTTTATGTCTTTAAGTAATGTTTTGTGCATATCTCTCTTCTCTTCTTTCACTAATCACAACTTCATTAGAATAAACAAAGGCATGAGACAAAGAGAGAGAGGAAGAGAGAAGGTGAAAAAGGGTTAAAGATAGAGCTAAAGCATATGTTTCCTAAGAAGAACTCTTTGAGGTTATCTTGAGAAAGAGGAAGGAATTAAATTCTTGTTCATCACTTTTTTAAGTCGAGTTAATTGCTCTTTTTTGCACTTGATTTTAACATTGGGATCCCTTTTAACATTGTACTATCCATGAGAGAGAGAGAGAGAGAGAGAGATATGAAATACGCATACAAGAAATACTCGTTATAATCTCATTTTTATAATGACAACAAATATAGAATATGCAATATACAATATAGTAAGAAATTATTTTTTAAAGACTTAGGTTTGTTTAACAAGTATGTATAGAAACACACATGTTAAGGAACAACGAGGGAGAGGTACACCTACAACTTGAAAGTAAAGTGCATAAATATTTAATTATACAGAACTTTCAAAAACCTTTATTAATTTTACATTATAACATTGATAAATTATAAGCTTTCTCTTCTTTCTTCAAGTATATATGCATATAAAGATACATACTCTAGAGTATAAACATTTGATAAAACTTTAGTTTATACCAAATAAAATGTGATATTCTGAAGAATCAATAAATAAATATTGTTAATAGATTATAAGAAAAATAAAAGATTGCTTGGGTTTTAAGTTTGGTTTGGCTTCTACATGGCATGTATGGTGTGTGAGAGAGAAATGGACAAAGACTGATTAAACCAAAATTATATGAAAACAAAAGCTTATAAGAGAATATAAATGTGTAAGCTTATTTCCCTTTTTGACAGTAACATTCATAAGTAGTAAAACAACATACCTTTGTTTGGTTGTGTTTTGTTGTGTATGTTGATCTCTGTATAGAATATATAAATATAATGTAGAGTTAATTAGTACTATATTGAATTGGTAATTAGGTAATACATGTAAAGGATCTAAGATGGAGTGAGTTTGGGGCAAGGTGTTTGCTGCTGGTCTGTGAGAGCTCCGAAATGGTAGAATAAAACATAAGAAAGAGAAGTTAAGGTCCAATGTCATCCTAGAGTGTATGTAAAGATATTATTACATTACCTTATACTTGTAATTTACATTTTTCTATTTCAGTTTATATACATTTGTCTTAAAGTCTCCATTTGTAAATTAAAAGGGTGTAAAATATATGACAAAAATTATGAGAATATATATTGATATTGACTTCTGATGGATCTATATATATTGTATCTAGTGTAAATAAAGGTCGTGCAGAAGTAAAATTTCAGGGCATATTTTAACTTTGTTTTGGAAATTCTATTTTGGATTAAAGTTATAAGCCAAGTATACTATGAATATTTTGAAAGGAAGAAACATTATAACAATATCTTTCTTTTTTGTTGAAGCACAATGGAAACGAACGAATTTTAAACTATAAGTGTCATGTAGAAAAAATAATTTTTAGAATTTTTTGGTTTTAAAGTCAAGATAAAAAAACAAATTTGATGAAACTAATACTTTTTTTTGTCTGTCTATAAACTATGTGGCATAAATTAGTCAGATAATTGTGGTGAAATTGTTATATAGTATATTAGAATTGAATAAATAAAAGCAAGAAGCTATTTTTATATAGATAAAAAGAAAAAGAAAGATAAAAAAGAGAGTCATTATTCTATATCTTCACGTAGACTTCTCATGCATAACAAGGAACCTCAACTTTTATTGTTTTTCCTCTTTGTTGTCTGATTTTTAGTTTATTTTTCTGCTTGCACCTCTCAATTTTGAACAACATATTACCTACTATAGATTAATTAATTATTAATTAGACCAAAAAAAAGATTAGTTAATTATAAAACTAAACAAAATTATGAACAAATGTTATACTTCTAGGTCAGCTTGGACATATTTTGGTTTGCATGTTGTTTTCAAGGTTGTACCGAAAGCTACGAAGGTTCAAATAATCTAATCACACTACTGATATGTAATTGTGTTAATTTAAATTTCTAATGTTTGCACTTATTGATATAATCGTCTGTAATTGTAAAATATTGAGAACAATTACCTAATCAGAAAGCTCCATTTTTTTGTTTCTGATTTCTTACAATTCACCTAATATCATAATACCAAATTGCTATTCTCAGCCAAACCCAAACTCGGCCCATCTTGGAATACTCAAAAGTCTCAAACGCTGTTCAAGTCTTCTGTATAGTATGGGGAGAGTTTCCCACCGCTTTTAGAGCGTTTAGACGCGTTTGGACTAATTGAAACAGCACCAGAGACTTCTTGGAGCATGATCACAACTTTTCTCATGGAAGGTCGGTTTAGAGGGAGAGGGCTTGTACAAAGAAGACCAATGTGAATGACTTTACTAATCTCTTCTTTGAACTTGAGATCGAGATCGAGTTTAGGATCGATCACAGATTCTAAACCACAATGGTCAAGTGTAGTCCACACCCATTTCACCATATCTTTATCTCCAAGTTCTGGATCCGTTGGTTGCTTCCCTGTAACCAGTTCCAAAAGCACCACACCGAAACTGTAGATATCGCTCTTTTCATTCACCCGAAGTGTGTAAACATATTCTGCAACATTCGATAACAATTTAGAACAAAAGTTTGCATTGTTCATATGGATTTCTCTTGTAATTGAATAGTTTAATACCTGGTGCAATGTAACCACAAGAACCAGCGATCCCAGACATAGCTTCTGGCGATTTGGCACCACTTATCTGACCCATCTTAGCGATTCCAAAGTCAGCGACTTTGGCTCTATATTCTTTATCTAGCAGTATATTACTGGACTTCACGTCACGGTGCACTATAGGAGGAACACAATCATGGTGCAAGTATGATAAACCCTCAGCAGCGTCCAACGCGATTTTTAACCGCTCTGGCCAGCTCAACAACATTCTTCCTTTGCGTTCTCGGTGTAGCACATCGGCTAAGCTCCCATTAGGCATGTACTCGTATACTAACAACTTGTTATCGCCAGAACTGCAGCAACACCATAAACGCACAATGCTTTTATGTCTAATCGTTCCTAGCGTTTTAACCTCAGCGGCAAAAACGTCTCTGTTCAACGAATCGCTATATTCGTCTCCTCCTTTAGCTGTTTTATTGAGTTTCTTCACAGCTACAACTTCACCGCCACTAAGCTCTGCTTTGTAGACTTTGCCTGAGGATCCAGATCCTATAACGTTCCTTTCGTTGAGACAATCAGCGATTTCGTGCTCGCTGAAATGGATCTTGTGGAAGGATCTCCACTTAGACGAGGCTAATTTAGCGCTTTTCAAAGCTCTGAGTTTTCTACACTTGGCAATGAACACAACAATCCCGGCTACGAAAACTAATCCGGCAAGTGTAAAAATTGTCAGGAGAATCCAGGCGTAGCCGATGTTTTTAGACCGTGAGATATTCTGACAGAGACCATCGAGATTTAAGCACAAGCTGGGATTTCCGATGAAGCTGCGTGCGTACATTTGATTTTCGTATAGAGGAGGAATTCTCCCGGAGAGGTGATTATACGACAGATTAAGAACGTTTAGCTTCAGATTCTGCAATGTCAGCGGAATTTTCCCGGAAAGTTCATTGTTTGAGAGGTCGAGGTAATTGAGAACAGGCAAGTTTCCGACTTCTCTAGGAATTTCACCGGAGAGATGATTGTTAGCCAAATCGAGCTCATTTAGATGCTTCCAACCTGGAAATGCTTTAGGAATCTCTCCAGAGAGCTGATTAGTACTGAAATCGAGCATGCTCAGTTGCTTCAATTTCACCAAGCTACCAGGAATTTCACCACTGAAATTATTCTCTGCTCCGGAAATCTCGATCAGTCCGTTAAGGGACCCAATTTCGTTGGGGATTGAACCGGAAAACATATTCTTCGAGACTCGTAAATTCGATAGATTCTTTGCACCTGAGATCGTGTGCGGAATTTCTCCGGTGAACGAATTATCGGAGAGTTCGAGCAGCGACAAACGAGGCAATCCCCAGAAATCATCTGGTATGTGACCGGAAAGTTTGTTGTTACTTAATCGAACCCGAGTCAAAGTCCTGCACTTTCCTAGGTTATTTGAGATTCCTCCTGACAACGAATTGTCTATAAGAATCAGATACTCCAATTTTCCTTTCCCGCACAAATTCGCCGGTATCTCGCCGGAAAATTGATTATACGATAGGTCTATGTACTGCAACGGCGAGTTCGCGCCGAGTTGACTTGGTATTACGCCGGTGAGTCTGTTATTGAAAAGCTTGAGTTCATACAAGGTTTTGGAGAGGGTTATGCTCTCCGGCAAAGGACCTTCGAGCATGTTCTCAAAGAGATTGAAAGACTCAAGATTTAACAGATTCAAGCCGTCGGGTATCTTCCCTCTCAACTGATTCGTCGACGCATCGAATCTCTTCAACTTTGTCATGTTACCAATAGCTTCCGGTAACTCACCGGAGAACGAGTTGTTGAATAACTCGATTTGCTCAACGCTCTTAAGCTGTGTGATCCAACTTGGAATAGATCCAGTGAGTTGATTGGTTGACAAATCCAAGTTAACTAAAAGACTCAACTTTGACAGAGCCGGAGGTACAGGACCCACGAGGTTGCAGCCAGCAAGCCACAGAACACGAAGCTCCGTGAGATTCCCGAGTTGACTTGGGATAAGACTTGGAGAAAACGGATTGTAAGCAAGTATGAGTTCTTGTAGAGTCGAGACGTTGCCGAGCAAAGCAGGAATAACACCTGATAGGAAATTCCCGGCGAGGTTCAAAGACTCAAGCTTGCTAAACTTTCCAAAGCTTGCCGGAATCGTGTCTGATAAGTTGTTAGCGGAGATGTGAAGGAATTGAAGGTTCGGCAAATCGAAAGGGAGAGACTTTGGGATGGATCCCACCAAGAGATTCTCCGACAAATCAAGATGTTGAAGATTCCCACACGCCGTGAAATCGACGGCGGAGAGAGAGCCATTGATGGAGTTGTTGTAGAGAGAGAGGATAGACAAAGAAGGAAGACTACAGATGATGGAGGGGAAAGGACCCTCGAGCATGAAACTGGAGAGATTGACGGAGACAACGGCTGACTTAGCGTCACACTTGACGCCGTTCCAATGGCATGGCGTGATGTCTTTGTCGGACCACGAAGCTAGAGACTGTGCCGGGTCTGATAGGCCTAGTTTGGCTTGCCGGAGAATGGTGGCATCGTCGTTCAGGGAGAGACTTAGATACGTAGAAGAGAGACATAGAAGGAGAAGAAGACAATAAAGCATTTTTTGTATAGTGTTTTATTTTTCTTTCATGCTTTGGATTTGTGAATAAATCGAAATTATGGATTGATAATTATAAGGATTTGTAGAAGCAAAAAGGGAAGTGAACACTGTGACAAGACATGGTGGAGACATGTTTTTTCAATATTGGAAGACTTTCTAGCCAATTATATACAGTCTGATATTTATACAACCATGTGAAATCCATTGCAATGAGTATTATTTTACATGAAAATCATCCCAAAAATAGAAAAGTAGAAGAAGAAAAATCATCCGGATTTTAGAGCAGTTGTATGATTTTTCTGTTTACTTTTATTGATTAGTTAATAAGAACATGTAAATTGTTTTCACTTGCAAAGAGAACAAGTAGTCACTCTCCAAGTCAACTTAAATTATATGCTGGTCAAAATGATGGAAATACATGGGCCATATGCTGCTTTATTTATGTTGAATTTTCTAGTTCTATAGAAGTTTCATAATCATGAATGCACAACTGTCAATTTCCATATTTTTTAATATTTATTTCTTTCAAAAAATTATGTGTCATGCGCGTGTGTGAAGACACATGTAAGTAGACAAGGTCAAATTTGGTTGGTGTCAAAAACATGATCTAATAGTAGATTTCGTTAGATTACTATCACTTCACTTAGAAAGTAACAGTCACTTTGATTTAAAACTAACGAAATTTAAGGAGGGGAAAATTGAGAAAATGATAGATCTTATCTTTAATCTGTGTTCGAACTTCGAAGATCACGAGTTCGCGCATGTTATAACCCCATTATGCAATATGACATCATCTTAATCCAATCATGTTTAAGTCTTGGTCGTCCAACTATAATTAACTTTTGTCATAGTTTGCTTTACCTCTACGTCTCCTCAAGCACTTCACCTTTTTATTTGTCTTGGACTTTTTGTCGTAATTATACTAATGCTCTTAAATTCTGTAATGTTCAAGCTTAATCATTAACTAATCTTCTAGAATGTGACAAATACAACAAAATAAAATGTTTATACCATATCTTACGAGTATAATTTACATCTTTACTATGTTATAATGATATGATGTAGATGCAAGTTTTCATCTTTTTAAAGATTTTTATATTAACCACGTCTGTGTAGTCGGGCGATTAGGATGTTAAAGTGTTCATATATTCGATTCATCTGTTGCACAAACAAAGTTACATTTTCTTAATCACATCTATACGGATATAAACTCATATTTTCGACCAATTTGAATATATAAGAATCTATTTGTAAACTACTACACACTTCTCAGTAGTTTAAGTATTTCTCATAAAATATGAAAAAAATACACACTTCTCAATAGTTTAAGTATTTCCCATAAAATATGAAAATTCTTGGGTTACTAAAAAAAGTATTTATATTATTAATTCACAAGTGAAATGCAGATCCACATCATAACCAATAACCTCTTTTAGCCGAAGAATAAATTCGTCCAAAGACCAATTTAATACATTGTATATGGACCACGCGTTACACAGACTAGAATTAAGCCACGTCTTCAAAGAATACGAAACCAGCTTATCTTCTTTTAGCAAACATAAAATCATAAAGGATTATCGTATTACAAACAAAAGTTCTCACGTATATTACAAACTTACACTTATAATGCCAAATGAAATACACAGTCCTCTTTTCCAAATGTCTTCTGTTGTCCAGTGGGCTTCGGCCTTCTTTTTATTTTATATTTGGGCTTTCAATAAGCGTCGACAACCTAGGCCCACTAAATTCTTTTTTGATTTTCAACTAGGAGCAAATTTCCAACAAAAATCACCTGTAAAGGTTTATAGTATTAATTTATCAAAAATAATTTTTGTTGGTTACATTTCATTTTATGTAACTGTAACACCGTTATAATTAAGGAATTGTTTCTGTTACGAAAACTCAAATTTCTTGTTCCATTACTCAAATAATATTTGGTTTTTACGTTTTTATTGCTAATCCTGATTTGAAACAGAACGTAAAATTAGAAGAACAGATTATCAACCTAGCAACCTGAATAACAACTCAACTGACACAGACACAATAGCAAAAAAAGAACCCATAAAATCTTGTCGAATTCTCTCAAATCAGAATAGCCATAGCAAAAAGAGCATAGCGATGGAGGAGTCTAAGCAGACATTGATATCGTCGTTGCCGGCAGCACCAAAAAGACCAAAGTCGAAAGTAGAGAGAGTGGCGAGGAAAACATTCAAAGGAACAGCCCAATTGTCAACTCTGCTTCCGACTGGTTCGGTAATGACTTTTCAAATATTGTGTCCGGTCTTAACGCATCAGGGTCAATGTCCAACCATCACCAGTCGTTGGTTCACATGCTTCCTCGTTTCCGCTTGTGCTATGTCCTGCTTTCTCGTCTCCTTTACCGATTCCATCAAAGACCAATACGGCAAAGTACTATATAACTCTGTTTCAGTTTTCTTCTATCTTTTACCATTCACATTTTGATGTTGAAGAACTAAACATCAAACCTAAAAATTTGCAGGTTAGGTATGGATTGGCGACATGGAATGGGCTATGTATGATGGATGATGGATCAGTAACTTTAACGGAAGAGGAGAAGGAAAAGTATAAGCTCAAGTTTTTAGATTTCGTGCATGCAATCATGTCAATGCTCGTCTTCTTCGCAGTTTCAATGTCTGATCAGAATGTAACACGTTGTTTATTCCCTGTTCCTTCTGAAGAAACCAAGGAGATCCTCGTCAGTTTGCCTTTTATCATCGGAGTTGTATGCGGCGGCTTCTTCCTCGCCGTACCCACGCGCCGTCACGGCATTGGATCTCCATTGACCAAAGAATGAGTTTCATACCTCTAGACTAAAAGCCCCACCTGAAACTTTTGTAAAAGAACAGATTTTTGTACCATTAACTTTTGTATCTGAAGACATGAAACTAAATATTGAAAGAACTATTCTTTTAAAAGACTTGTTTAACAACTGGAAATTAATGAAGGGGGAGAGAATTCCCCATAAATCGTATATAACCAAATATTAATCCCAATCTCCATACATCACAAGATGGAAGCTTTGATAACCATCACCCAAGAAGCTTCTTAAACCCAGCTTTCTGTTCTGTGGTTAATCTTGTTGGAAACTTGATATTGAATTTGATCCTCAAGTTCCCTTTCTTTGTCTGATCTTTCTGAAGTGGCATTCCCTCTTTTGGAACCACCTCTTCGTACTCTGGATGGATCACATTTGTCACCGGGACAGTAAGCGTACGACCATCTAGGGTCGTTATGTTTGCAGTGTAGCCTGTTAAGGCATCAGCCAGTGAGATTTTCTGTGTGACAATCAGGTCGTTGCCTTCACGAGTGAACACTGGATGGGGTTTCTCATCGATGATGAAGACAAGATCCGCTGGAATCACACCCGGGTGCTCATTGCCTTTCTCCGGAAATGTGATCTTTGTGCCTCTCTTCCATCCAGGTTTCACTCCAATAGTTAGAATTTCTTCCACTTGCATTCCTTTGCTGCAATTAGCAAAAGAATAAAGAAGAAAACAGATTTAGATAATGTCAACACAACAACTAAGAGTAGCTCAAATCAAACAGGTAACAAAGCCCTAGAGGAATTATAAATTTAGTAGCTAAATTCTATAAGGGAATGCAATTACTAAAGATGCAGAAACTTAAAGCTTAAAACTTTGTTTCATATATGGTCATATTTGGAGGTTGTATTGAAACCAATGCCTTATGCTGACTAGTAGACAAGCCTGATAACTAAACATTTTAACGATATTGTTTCTGAGTTTGATAACTTACCCGCTGATATCTACAATCTCTCTGGAGATCTTCATCTTCTTGGTGGTTCCTTTGTAGAGATCTTCAAGGCTACAAGGCAACTTGTTCTCGATAGGAGCCACTTTCCTAGCCGCACCATGTCCGTGATGATGATGATGGTGATGATGCATAGCTCCTCCACCACCTGCTCCTTCCCCAAACGAGGCATACATATCATCACCAAACATGCGGCTCGCAAACCTCTGCCCTCCGCTGCCACCGCCACTACCAAACGGGGTTGAAAAACCGAAAAATTCCGCGAATATATCATCGGCACTTCTCGGGTTAAATCTGAAAGACGACGGTCCATCTCCTGTTGAGAAGTAGGAGGCTCCACCACCAGCATTGGGAGGTGGCACGTTCCCTTTTAACCCTTCCTCACCGTATTGATCGTATACTGCTCTCTTTTGAGGATCGCTAAGAACCTAAAAAACTCACATCCATTACCAACATTAGCCACATAGAAGTATGAATCAAAGTAAACAACTTTAGTATGCTCCCTATAATCCTAAGTTAGAGACTTGGCATTCATTGCAAAGTATAGAGTGCCCAAGAGGTTCTTTATAGCTAAAGACAACAGATAAAGCCTTAGGCAGAGAATCACCAGAGGAAGCACAAATTAAGAACTTTCTATATTTGATTAGTTCCTAGATCGTGAACTCAGATCATCTAGTTAGCACAAAGATAAAGCAATCAACTTTTACTTTACACAATGACTCGGAACACAAAATCTGGAATAGCAGGAGCCAACTCAGAATCAAATCGAATCCGAACAATTGCATTTCAAACCAAAAATCATAAACAAGTTCGGGAACCACCGACACTATTCATGCGGATGAAAAACCTTTTGACTAGAAATCAAATTAGAGAAACTCAAGGGACGAAATGAATATAAAGCAATCATCCTTTTAATTGAGACACAAAACATACATCATAGGCTTCAGAGATCTGCTTGAACTTAGCCTCAGCATCTTTTTTGTTGTTAGGGTTCTTGTCAGGATGCCATTTCATAGCAAGTTTTCTGTAAGCTTTCTTAAGGTCATCGTCGCTAGCACTTCTATCAACCTGTAAAACCTTATAATAATCAACTCCCATCTCACCGTCTTCTTCTACTTCTCTCTTTCGCTTCTTCAGTTTTCCTTTTTGTAATCCGATGACTGAATCTAAACAAGAATAAAGAAAAAAAAAGGTTTGGTATTGCTTCTTCTTCTTCTTCTTCTTCTTTGGGTTTCGATGGTTCTTAGTAGATAATATTGTGGAAGGTTCGAGAAAACACGATCTCTCTGTACGTTGACGGACAAGTGACGGCGTTTAATCACAGCTTACCCCTCTTGGCTCTTGTCTTCTGCATTTTTATCTTATCTCATTTTATTATCGTTGAAGTATCCATTGAAAAACTAAAAGACCAATAATCTAAAGCATTTCTAAAGATGATTCATTAGAGATTTATTTAAAATATAAAAGTATCGAAGATTTAGGAAATGTTAGTGATGTAATTACCTTAATTTAATCATATACATTACACCATATTTTATGGCTATAATACCCACTAAAACTCAAAAAAAAATTTATGGATAATTATTTACTTTTTTTCTTTTTACATCTGCAGGGATTCGAACTCGGATTTCAAATGGGTGTTTTTAATCCTTTTTTTTGGTAGAAATGAGATTTGAACTCGGGCCACTTATGGATCATTATATGGACGTTACCAGCCGAGCTAGAGATAATTCTTAGTAAGCAATACCATTATTAATATATATCATTAGTAATGGATGTTCGTAATTATTTAAGATAATTTATTTTTTAAATACGGTCATTGAATTTTCATTTTATGTGACTTTTTTATAATGATGTACCAGTAATTATGTATTCTATAGGAAAAAAAAAATTTAAACATCACGACACAATTTTTTAGTATAATAGAGCAAGCTATATTAATAAATATTACAACGTACTTTCAAAATTTAAAATTAAAAACACAATAACTACAACACACTGCATATAGCTTACGGGTGGGGATTCGGGTCGGATCGGGTCGATCGATAATCATGTTATTCGGTTAATAAAAAATCGGTCCGAAATAGCCGAACCAAAAAATCAGATCGAGTCGGATCTGAAACTTTTTTTTTTTTTTGGAAAAATTCAAAAAAAATTTGAGAAACTCACGAAAAGCCACGAAATATTTCGTGGGTAAAACAATACCCACGAAAAACCCACAAAATACCACAAAAATATTAGTGGGTAAAATAATACCCATGAAAACCCACGAAATTTTTTGTGGGTAAAGCAATACCCACGAAAAACCCACCAAAAGCCACGAAAATTTTTGTGGGTAAATAACTACTATTCATCGTGGATTTTCGTGACATTTTGTGGCTTTTGGGCTATACCTACGAAAAATTTTGTGACTTTTTCATAGGTATAGCTCTTTTTTTTACTAGTAATTATAAATAAACACAATAAATAAAATATACTTAATTCGAATAAATATATATAAATTTACATATGTAAAAAATCAGGAAAATCTAATTATTTGCGATCGTACAGGACATCATCTAGTTTATTTATAAAAATAAAATAAAATTAAATGTCATTTCCTCTTTTGTTATGTGAAGGTACATATACGAGTTTGACAAAATATTGCGAAAACTTATCTAAAATCCGTGTCGACAAAGACATGTAACGTATTAAAATAAATGTTGTCCGAATTTAAATCCGGGTCAAATTTATTGTTATTGTCGATTACTTGAATTAAAAATTGATTTAGAAGTGTTTATTGGAGAGTGGATTTAATGGATTTTAATAAATTTAAAAATTCTTACAAAATCATGTATTATTCAATCAATAATTTTAAAATTTATATTCAAATCATATGCTATTCAAACATTGATTTTGAAATCTATATTCAAATCATGTGTTATTCAAACATTGAAATCTTGTGTGTTTGATTTTCAAATTTACTTTATTTGATTTTAAAAACTAAGAATTCTATAGATTTAGAAATCCTTATAGATTTCTAAATTTATCCAAATTCCATTAATTTCAAATCCAATAGAATAATTTGTGTAAATCAGTACTCTTTTACATATACCCTAGTTGTATACATAGTCAAAATAAAATGTTATAATTAAGTGAATAGAAGACCATAGCAAATAAGTAAGGCCTAATGAATAGCCTGGTTGATTTGGGCTGAGCCCATTATAGATATTTTCTGATTTTGGGTCACAGGTTTCATCATATTAAACAAATCCAGACTACAGAGGAGTGAATCCAGAGGTGGAAGTGTAGCATTTGTGGAAACAGAGCCTTTGATAACTTTCACATAAATATCAGCTTTGATAAGTTTTTAAATCTAATTTTCTTTCAACTATGTGATCCCATTTATAACATACTAGATATTATTAAATCGATAGTTTCCTTTTATTTAAATAGGGAAATGTGAAAATAACTTTTTGTACCAAATGATTTTTCGTTGAAGAGAATAAAAAATATGAAAGTGGAGACGGTGAGATCGTGGGAACATTTTTTGTTTAATTAAAAAAAAGTTTCATTCTTTTGTTTGTTTTTTTCTTAAAGAAAATTTATTTAAAAAAAAATAAGATAGAGATCGTTGAATGTTATTTGTTCAATTTTTAAATTATTTTTTACAGTATTTTGTTAATTTAGAGAAAAAAATTAAAGAATGAGAAGTGGTATGTTGTTTGTTCAATTTTTTAATTATATTTTTCAGTATTTTGTTTTTTTTCTTAAATAATAGATTTTTAGAAAAATAATTGAAAAGCCAATTTTTTGGACTTATGCCACATGCCAAATAGAAAAGATTGCAGTTTTTTTGAAACTAACTTGTGGATTATTATAATAAGGATATTTCTAACACCAAATTCTATTATACTGGACTACACAATTTTTTTGAATCTAAATGAAATGAAAAATACAGCAAAAATATACACTTAACCATTGACCAAATCCACTTATCCAGAATTTCAACTTTATTTCTTTTAAATTTTATCCAATTATGAAAAAAAAACAAGAAGAAGAAGTAACTTTGGCATATTGAATTATTGACTATGGGCTATTTGGTTTGCTGCCTTGGCACATCAATCTCCAATCTCATGCTTTGGTCCGCACTCAATTCCAATATCAAATTTGTGACATGCAAAGGCTCCACTCATTGAATTTAGGATTTTTTTTTTGCCAAAAACTATGCAATATAAAATGTAGAAAGATGACCCGATCCGAGCAGCTACATATACATACATAAATGGCGTGCACGACTCACTCGTTTTCCTCCTTATGGGCCATAATTTTCGTTCCCAACTATTACCTCAAAATAATTCTCTCGTAAAATCAGATGATCAAGCTTTATTGCAAATCAACAACCAGTAAAAGTAAAATCATTTACATGTATATTGAGGGTCTTACAGTTTACCATTTAAACACAAAAAGGTTTTTTTTAGGGTCTTAGTTTCTGTCACTATTTGAATTTTCCACAGAAGGAAAAAAAAAACAAAGGAATAAATGAATTTGGTAGAACGAGATTAGTTTAATATATTCGAGCCAGAAGGAGCTTTTGTTATTTAATGGCCTTGACCACGTGGACTTGGACCCGAAGCCAACCGCTGAAACCAAGAATCCACTGTCGATTTCATCTGCTCCACCGTCATCGTCGCTCTTCCCTCTCCCGATTTCTCCGTTAAAACCCTCCCTGCTGCGGCCGGAACCACCACGTGTTCTAACACCAAAAACGCCACCATCATCATCACGATCACAACAGTAGACCAACTACCTCTTCTCATCTTGATAAATTTTAGTTTCTGTTCTTTTTGTTGTACCGACGCGTAATAGAAAAGAAGTTTTTTTTGTTTTTGGTTATTAGAGAAAATTAGGAGATATATGGTTATGTGGGAATCAAGTAAATGAGAAGGAATAGGTTATATATAGACTAAGTTACGAGGAAGCAGTCATGACTTGCGAATTCATCACTTAGGTCGAATTTTACCGGCGCTAACTCACGATTGGCGTGTTGACCAAGTATTATGACATGAACCGGTCGCTCTTATGACACTTTACCATTTGTGAATTTCCATTTATACCCATTTTGGTCTTACTATGTAAAGTTCAGAGTTTATAAATTATCAACGAGATTTTTGTAAACTTCGTTTTAAACATGATTTTTGTTTGATACGAATTTAGCTATTCAAAAACAAAATTTGTTTTAATTATACCAATGAATAATTTATAACCTAGATCGGGTAATATTTTATTTATTTATTTTACGGTTAATTTTAACGTTACCTATTGGTTAAACAAATTACATCCCAATAAAAATATTTTGATTACGAGAATTTTGAATATTTATAATACACAAAGCAACAGTACAGGTTTAGTTTTGTTATGAAAAGTCTTGTTTGAATATTGAAACTTAACGCGTAAGTGAAGAATTGACTAAATGAAGTACCGCATGATGACCAATTCACAGTTAGTTTCACATAATTAATTCTCTGGTCTTAGTATAACTAATTATGTGAAACTCTGAATACTTAATGAGTTGATGTAAGAAGGTTGAAATACAGGCCTTATCCGACATTGGATCTGTCATATGGTCCAAAAAAAATTGAGAACCCATTATAAAAAATTTATTATTTTTTTCCTAAAAAACCAACCATTTTTAAGATACATATCTTATTACAAAAATATTTTTTTCTTTTCACACTACATAATTGTTTTCTTTAGTAAGTTTTAGGGCATTTTTTCTTTTTAACAAAATTTAGGTTCATAATATTTTTTGGATCAGTCCAGTAAAACTATTTTATTTTATCAACGGCCTTTAAACAGTCCTGTTGAAATGTTATAGATAAAATTACGTATCAATAGTGTTGGTAGGTAAAATAAATACGATATAAACAAAGAACCTAGTTAGTGTTTGGTAGCTCTTGTGGTTTGTATGTGTGTTTCAATATCACATGTTAGTTTGTACTCATACAAAACAAGCATGACTTTTGAGAAAGCATGAAATTCAAACCACGAGAATTTTGACTTCTCCATATTTGAAGGAATAAGATAGTTTTGTGCTACCAAACTACTAAAAATCCAATTTTTTAACTAAAAAGAAAACGATTCTAAAATTTTGAGGGTAATAATATATTCAAAGCTCGTGCATTTTCTATATCCAGAAAATTCAAAACTCTATTTTTGGTTCGGTTCAGATCAGATTTATATAAATTAAATCATTGTTTTTTTAGTTTTTTTGTCAACTTTACTCATAATTAGATCGACAAGACTCAAGCCAAAACCTAAACCCTACACCTCAAAATCTTTTTTTTTTCGATTTTCCTATTTTTTTTTTTTTAATAAGCACGAACCAAAATATATTATTTATTTTTGTAAGGAAACAATATATAATTTTCTAACATTGAATTTTATTTATGTAAAACCAATTTGTAAGTGTTGAGTGAGTTTTTTGTTTGTCAAACGTGTCGAGTAATTAATTTACCATATTACTTTAATAATTCGTGTTTAAATAATAAACGGCCCAATTAAAATGGTTAAAACTTTCATTAAACGGCCCATTTCAGCTTTGTCTCATCCCAAAACCCCTCCTTTAGGGTTTTTCAATCTGAAGCCAAATCTCTCGAACTCTTAATCTCCCTGTTCTGTTATTCCTCTGTGTAGTCATAAGCAATGAAGGTTAAGGTGATATCGAGATCGGTTGATGAATTCACTCGAGAAAGAAGTCAGGATCTTCAGGTAATTTGCATATCCAATTTGTTATCAAATCAGGAAATTGGTATTCAGTTGTCACTCCCGCCTCAACATCTCTCCTCATTGGTATCAAATTCGTGAAACATGGTGTTGTTACAGAGGGTCTTTCACAACTTCGACCCAAGTCTTCGACCGATGGAGAAGGCTGTGGAATACCAGAGAGCTCTTACAGCTGCCAAATTAGAGAAGGTATTACTATGATATGTCTTCAAAAAATTCCCTTGTGTTTAAATTTTGATTCGTTGTGCCCATGTATTGATTAGTTTTGCCTAAATTCCTCAAATGTGCCTATTTCTTTGTTTTTCTCCTTGCACTTTAGATATTTGCAAGGCCATTTGTTGGAGCAATGGACGGTCATCGCGATGGAGTCTCATGTATGGCAAAGAACCCAAATTACCTGAAGGGAATTTTCTCCGGTTCTATGGATGGAGGTACATATCTACTTCTTGTTTACTCGAACTAGTGGAAACTTTATGATGATATGATCTATGTAAAAGTAAACAATACATAATGAACTTTCACCAGCAGTTATATGGTGGTTACTTGGCTTGGTTGATGATATATATAGATTAGTTGGAGCACTAAAGCAATTAGATTTGCTAAAAGTTTGGTCATTCTAAGTGGCAATGGCTATTAATATACCTAGCTGTTTGTATCTTTTGCTGTTATTGAGACTTGTACTGTATTTCTTTTTCTTCTCTGCAGATATTCGCCTTTGGGATATCTCTTCAAGGTTAAATCTTAAAAACTACGTCACTTTTTTAATTAATTTGAAGTTCATTTACTCTTTCCTGTATTAAATTCTGTGTTCTGTGCTTTTGGTATATGTATGCTGGAACTTAAAATAAGCAGGCGTACAGTTTGTCAATTCCCTGGTCATCAAGGTGCTGTCCGTGGTCTTACAGCATCAACAGATGGAAATGTATTGGTTTCATGTGGAACTGATTGCACGTAAGATACAAAAAGAATATTATTTAAGTCTTGCAGTTGTTGATCAGATTTCAGGCTGTCAAGCTAATGTGAATGAATGTATACAGTGTTCG
Source organism: Lepidium didymum (assembly GCA_963920545.1). NCBI lineage: Eukaryota > Viridiplantae > Streptophyta > Magnoliopsida > Brassicales > Brassicaceae > Lepidium > Lepidium didymum. The sequence goes on from OY986980.1 coordinate 4,422,480, forward strand.
CTTGTGGAATGTTCCTCGTCCTACACTTGAAGATTCTAGCATTTCATCTGAAAATTTCGTTGAGGTAGTTCTTTATTCAATTTTCTTTTGAAACATTGTATTATGAAGAACTTGCTCTCTTTGGTATATAACTGCAAGCTTATTAGTTCATTTATTATTCAGCCATCTGCAGTTTATGTCTGGAAAAACGCATTCTGGTAGGCTTCTTACCATCTCCATTCAATTTCTAATGATTCTTTGGTCCACAAACTTGAGCTGTTAAATATTCTTTCGTTTCTAGGGCTGTTGATCATCAGTTTGAAGGTGAACTTTTTGCTACAGCCGGAGCTCAACTAGATATATGGAATCATAATAGGTGCTCAGACTCCTGCTAAAAAGAAATCTCTTACTTATGTTTTGCTTAAATATAAACAGTGCTTGTGGTTCTACTTTATATTTATTCTTTGTTATTAGATCCCAGCCAGTTCAGAGTTTCCAGTGGGGTACTGACACTGTAATATCTGTCCGATTTAATCCTGGAGAGCCTGATATATTGGCGTCATCTGCTAGGTATATGCTTTCTACTTTATACTTGTATATGTGATGTCATTATCAGGGCCAGAGCTTTCTTTAACACTTTAAGAGGGTTTCTTTTGTTTTTCCAGTGATCGCAGCATAACCATTTATGATCTCCGTATGTCTTCTGCAGCAAGGAAAATTATCATGATGGTATAGTCGAAATTCCTCAGACTTCATTTACAACCATTTGTTTAAAAATTTCAAACTTTAACCTTGTTCTGTGAATTGCTTCTCTTTTGGCAGACAAAAACAAATTCAATTGCATGGAACCCCATGGAGCCAATGAACATTACAGCTGTAAGTAATCCTAAAGTGAAATTTTCTCCTATGGGGTTTTCCGACTAGAAGAAGCTAACATTTAGCTTTTGCTTATGTGATAATTGTGTCCTATGCTAAACTGTATAGGCTAATGAAGATGGCAGTTGCTATAGTTTTGACGGTAGAAAGTTGGACGAAGCTAAGTGTGTGCATAAAGATCATGTTTCTGCAGTGTAAGGATCGTAAATCCCTAGCATCCATTAAAATATTCAACAGGATATCATCCTAATTCATTACAATTTTTGATTTTATCATATTCTAGGATGGATATTGATTTCTCACCAACTGGTCGTGAATTTGTTACGGGTTCTTATGATCGATCTGTGAGAATCTTCCCATACAACGGAGGACACAGCAGGGAAATCTACCATACAAAGAGGATGCAGAGGTACATTCTAGTGCAGAACTCTATTTGTACTTGACCTTTGGATTTTCTGGTGCACGACTCTGTTGATTTAAGTTATTTGCTTTATTTTAATGCTTTTTTCTTTCATGTAGAGTATTTTGTGTCAAGTATAGCTGTGATGCGACTTATGTAATATCGGGCAGTGATGACTTCAATCTCAGACTTTGGAAGGCCAAAGCATCAGAACAATTGGGAGTTGTAAGAATCTGTGCTTTTTCTTACTAGACCACCTTTTTGTTAATAATTTTGTGGAAAATGAAAACAGAGAATTGGGAAAAAAAAAAGAAAAAAAAAAGAGTAGCACAGGCTAAAACCATGGATTGAATAATACATATAATTGTGAAGTATTACTTGGTATTTACTTTCTGAAGTTTCAATTTGGGATGGTAAATTCTCACATGCTGACTGGTTGTTGTCTCACAGGTTCTTCCTAGAGAAAAAAAGAAGCATGAGTACGACGAGGCTGTGAAGAACCGGTATAAACATCTTCCTGAGGTCAAGCGCATTGTGAGGTAAGCCTCTGTTCGTTTCCCATGTTTCTACTTTGGAGATTGCTAAAGAAAACTATGATTTACATGTTAACGTTTTGGATATTGTGAAATACAGACACAGGCACTTGCCAAAACCAATATACAAAGCAATAGGGATGATCCGAGCCATGAATGATTCAAAGAGGAGAAAAGAAGCCCGAAGGAAAGCACACAGTGCTCCAGGAACAACTATCACAAAACCTTTGCGTAAACGAAGGATCATCAAAGAAGTGGAGTGACTTTACTATTTCCGTCTGTCCCTCTTTCCTTATTTCACAAGTCATTAAGGATTATGATAGGTCAAAGGAGTGTATCGGAATAGTGAGGACAAGATTAGGAACGTAAACAGTTTTGCTGAGTTGTAAGCTTCTTTCTATGCTATAAGTTATTCCTATTTCGGGTTTTTTTGTCTTCAGTGATCACCATGTTCTTAACATATTCGTTTTGAATGTTTACAAAGCTGATTTTCTAAGTGATATCTTAATTTCAAAGATACCGAGTATGAAATCGGATATACTTAACTAGATAATGTAATTCATGAAAAGAGACCTGACAAATAATTGATATACCAAAAGACAAGCATATTAAGACAAGGTTAGAAATGAAAGCTTGTTCTTTTTTTACTGTATTAGATAGTGAACAAGCTCTCAGTGGTCTTTTAACTTACATCAACACAAACTAAAAGGAACAATCGCATTACCACAGACTAAATAATTATCCAGAACAAGATCCTGGCCATATGTTGTAGGGTAAAAAGAAAGCATTCTTTCAAGCATCTCTCGACCAGTCGTACAATATTCATCATCTAAATTAAAGACCCATTCAGCGAAGAAGAATCCGAACCAAACATTCTCAGGAGTTAGGTTCCATAAACATACTAAAAAGATCACTGATCATTAATGTTGATCAGTTCATATTCAACAGTAGATAGATTGTTGTCCTCCTTGACTGTGAAAGATGCGGGTTCGGTTGCTTCAATGCGTCCCCATTTATCAACCCCTAGCCTCATTGTACCCTTAAACATGTCTATCCTCGAATTGCGCAGTATCACCGTTGCACCCGGCTTCATAAGGTCAACTATCAAAAATAAAAAAAACAACAGAATCATCAATTTCAGCACTAGGCCACATCGATTGTATAATAGCTCGTACAACAACACTAGTTTTTCTACAAGAAAAGCTGCGAAAGTTTTGGGATTGTGTAGAACATTGAATCAACAACTAACCAAGCAAATTTACACTATTACTGATGGTCAATCGAAGTAAAGTATACAACTAATGTTAAGAATAATGTTACACAAACATCTAGGCCAAGAAATCTTTCAATTTCACAAAGACAACACTGAAAGATGATGCAGAGATACCAGGCTTGTGCAAATTTTCACAAGAGTTCCCTTTCCATTTTCATTCTCAGACAAAATGATAGCTTTTTGTAATCTCTTTCAGAAATTGACAAAGAAAGGTTCCTAATGATAACTGATACATCATTCACCCAATAGGACTACCAGAAAAACATCAGCCATTTGCTCCAAACAAATGGATAGAAAAATAATAAACGAGAGACAACAAAATATCAGCCTTACCACTCCAACAAACTATTAAGATACCAATTTCTATATCCTAAAAGCAAAAGAAGAAAAGTGATTAACCTTGATCATTACGGGCGGTGAAGAGAATACATCCGGTTTCGTCTCCGATGAGACACTCAACGATTCGACTGGGCTGAGAGGGCCGACTCAGAGAACTCACCGGACGAGCCTTCCGGGTAACAGGAACCACGGTATTAGCCTCAATGACCTTAACAGTCAATGTGTGGCCAGTCGTTCCAGGCTTTAACTGTTCCACCTTCACAAACACAGGTTTTCTCTTCACCGTCGATGTTCCCGTCGCAACCGCTGCAGTCCCTGTCGTCGCCATCACTCAAATTACTAAACCTCGGTTCTGCGTTCGCCCTAATGGTGGAATCGATAAACTTTCGGGGAAATGAAAAGGCAATTTAGGGTTTATAAAGAAAGACGATGATGCTCTCTCCCAAGACAGACGAGACTCGAGAGTAGTTATCACCTACATTTCGGTATCATAAACTTGCCACGTGTCATGTTCTCGTTAGTTTCTTTTGGTCAGAGATATTTAATACATTAAACATACATTACACAACTTTACGGAAACTGAGTCTCTTTTTCTCTCTAGGTTAGAGGGAAGGTAGTGACCTCCTCGATCCTTCCGTCATTGATGACTCCGATTCTCTTCTCAATTTTCAATCCTTCAGAAATTTTGGCAGATTTTTACAGTGTTTTGGAGTCGATTAACTCCGGTTTGACCAGTTACATTCCGAAGTTTTTTTCAATTTTCTTCTGGTTCTTTTTGTTTTTACTTTTCTAGTTTCATTTCTGTTTTGATTTTCTTTTCTGTTTTAGTTTTAAGAAGATGTACTGTAGGTGTAATCAATCCAATTTGACTGAGTTAGTTCTCCTGTTTTCGTACGCCATTGGTTTGGTGTTTATCTCTTGTTATAGGTGTTCTGATCTCTCTCTGTAAATCTTCGGTTGCCTTCCACCGTCATCGCAGAGACGAAATCAGGTGGGTGAATATCGGAAACCACATGTTGGTTCTGAAGCGTTGAAGCATCCAGGATTTTGGTTGTTGCCGGTGACAGATCTCTATAGATTTCCGGCGGTTTGATACGGAGAAAAATTTCTTCCAAAGTGAAGAACGCCAGGAAAAAACACTTAGTGAAGCAAATCGGAAAGATGGTGGTCATCCGAGAGAAACTTTGGCATCATGATTTACCGTCTTCTGCGACATATTCCTAGTTTCGGAAGCCACCATATGGGTTCTACTAGGGGAATGGGCAGATTGAAATTGGTATCGGTGGTGGTCCTCTTTCCGGCGGTATGCATGTCGGCTTCATCGTCCTGCTGACACATGACCATGGTCAGATGAGGTGTACCCTCTAGAATTTTCTTGCCATTGGGCCTTAGTCTAGGCTCTTTAATCCACACTTGTAGCCCATTTGCTGTACTGACCCATTTAGGGTAACAATCTTAATCATAATAAAATTGGCGATAAGAAAAAAACATACATTCATGAATGAAGCTCTTTATTGTATACATAAATGTAAAGATTTGATAGGTGAAAACTAAAAAGACACTATTAACTAAGATTCTTAGGTGTTTCGGTTTCTGCAACCACCACCAACGCTTGCTCTTCCTCCGTTGGTCGCAGCGGAGACCGTGGCGTTGACAATGATTTTTTCTCCGGGGATTCGTGTTGCTTCGCGTGAGTTTGTTCGAGTTGCTCCGAGTGAGTTTGTTCGTGTTGCTCCGAGTGGGTTTGTTCGTGTTGTTCCTCCTCTTCCTCGGAATCTAACTGTAGATTCTGCCGTTTGTATCTGATTACTACCACTATGATAAACACTGCGATAAAACGAGTCTTGAGAGTGGTGAGGTTCCAGAATGCAGTAACCGCAGAGCCTGCTACAAACTTCTTGTGTGTGCAAACTCCCCAAGTTTCAACTATCCTCTTTTGTGCACTTTCAACTGCACAAAAGTAAAAATCTTTTCCTCATTATCATTAGACCCATCAAAGAGAAACTCACATTTGATAGTAAAGTTCACCTTTTTGATGAATCTGACTCGCATAACTTGAATATAGCTTTGGAACGGTGAAGCTGAGGAAGAAACCTGTTACAACATCAATCCACACTGTGTCAATTCTTCTAGATACAACTACAAGGACACAGTTTGATATTTGTTCATGGTTAGTGTTTCAACAATCATACCAAACGCAGATAACCTCCAGAATGTTATGAGGTAACCAAACTCAGCTCCGATTAGAACAAAGGGAGCCACCTGAAGACAAAGTTAAATTCAGCATAAGAAGGCCATATCACATTTTCAGGAAAAAGTTTAATGATGATGGCTAAATTTTTGTAAATTCTACTTTGAGTGTCGTTGCTGGTTCGCCCGAGAAAAGCTCGCTAGTCTTTGAAATCACTAAATTGGTGATGGGAAGCATTCGTCTAGCTATTCGTACCACGTCCTCTTCACTCAGTTGAAGCTCTCTCCGCTTTTGTTCCGTTACCCTGTAAGGTAACAAATGGATCAAAACTTCAATACAAGCTAGTTTTCAAATGTACAGGGACCTTAAAAAATTTGTACCTTTGGCGAAGAGTGTTTGACAAGAACGATACTCCAAGAAACAGAAGTCCAAGATATGAGATCACTGAGAAAACACTTCAAAAGCCACAAAGTTTCATTATGAATTTACGAATGTGATAGAAGATTGAAGCTATCTTGACAGTGAAATCAATGTTACCTAAAGTTGAACCCTTTAGCAAAACAAGAAGATAGGAAACAGATACATCCAAAACCGAACCAGAGTGTTGATTTCGCAACATCTCTCCACATGATCAAATCGTTGATGTTCTCTCTTATCCGCTCCAAATCACCTTGACAAACATCTTCATCTGAATAACATAATTGTATTGAGCAAATATTCAAAGTAGAGCAAGAAAATGAAGTTACTTTGATAAAGAAATGACCTACTTTGATCTGAGGATGGACAAGGAGCAGGTAACAGAGGAACAGGATTGTGCTTCTCCATCTTAGATCGACCGGTCCTCTTCTGTTTTCTCGGTTTTTGCTTTTTCTCATCGACTAAGACAATAGTTGGCTCCTTATCTTCCTTAGTTTCTACCAAAAGTTCCGACCTTCGTCTCGATCTCCGGAAGTTCCTCGGCGAGGCACAAGCCAAAGGACTATTTTGCCCTCTTTTCGTCTTACACCGTCGTTCTGGCGCAACCACCTCCGCAGCTTCCATTTCGAAGCGATGTGTTAAACGAGTTCTCGATTTACGGAGAGAAGGAGAATTAAGGAGGATTTCGCGAAGAGTAACAGGAGATGATGGGGAGTAGAGGGAAGCCGGTGATGGGTAAGGAGTATCGTTGTTCTTCGGAGACGCTAGAACCAAATCGAGAGATGGAATTGGAGTTTCTAAGTTGGATATGACGATAGAGTTGCTGGTTCGAGCGAAATGCGATGCGGATCTAAGATTCGAACGGAGAGAAGAAGACATAGTGTCCATTATATGTATGTGGAAAGGGAGTGGGGAAGGGGTTTGAAAAAAGGAATTGAATTTCGAATCTGGGGTGATTAAATGAGAGGAATCTCAGGGAATTTATTTAGGGTTCTTGATGATGAGATTATGAGATTTTCTACTCCGACAATTTGAGCTTTTTTTGGTCCGTTTTATTGTCTCTGCTTTGTTCCGGCTACTGTGGATTAGAGAGCCGTTGATGGAGAAAGAAGAAGAAAAAAAGACACATCTTTTGCTTATTTAAATATTAACGGCGGCAACGTGGGTCCGTCTCTTTTAACGGTAAAGATGAAATCTTTTCTTCTACATTATTCTTTGGATCTATGACCAAAAAAAAAAAAAAAAAAATCTAGTTGATGACTTAAATAAAACGAATAAATAAGATTGTGTAATTGAAATGCTATGATTCGGAAAACCGTCCTGGGATTATTGAATTTAACCACAAAAATTACAGCTTTATTTGGTTGTTATATAGATGAGTCGTTTAGATTTCGCTATTCAGAGCTTGAAGAGAAGCCTCTGTTTTCTTGAGATGGCGTTTGCAAAAGCCGTTAAGCCTTTCAAGTGCATCCTCCAGCATTTGAGCTTCTACTCCGATTGTTATCCTTAACCAGTTCTTCAATCCCAAAGCGAATCCTGCAAATTCAAGACAAGTTTCAATCTTCAATCATCAAACTTGAAACTAATCCATTTTCAAGAGTCATTTGATTGCATTTGTATAGGGTTTTACCTGGTAATAAGACGAGGTTTTCTTCTTTGGCTAGCTTCATACAGAAATCCATGTCATCTTCAATATCCTCCAACAATGGAAGCTCAAGTTTTGTCTGTAGTTTATTTGTTGTTGTTAAGATTAAGATTCATCCAAATTGATCAATAATCATGAAACAGTAGAAATTCAGTTTGGTGGTACCAATAAGTAAGTGCATGACTCAGGTTTCTTGGTGCAGACCACGCAAGGAATGTCCTTGAGCCTCTCACACACCAACTCAACGTTCTGTTTCAGTATCGAATTCTTCTTTGCAAACATCTGTTTGTTTGCTTTCCCCAGGATCTCAGGAAGTGCAACCTGGACCATTGTATTAGGATCTGGAGTTATGTCAAGATTCTGTTGAATAGATTGTATCACCTGATGACAAGAAAAGGAAAACAGAGTGATTACTTGTACTACAAGCTACAAGTTATGATGATAATGGGTAAATAAACAGACCCCTGTGGACTTGAAAATGCCTTTGGGATCATTGAAAACGATCCATCCCATTCTCCAACCAGGAACAATCCATCCTTTCGATATACCTCCCAAAGTGATAACCGGAGCTATTGAAGAGAATGTTCCCATTGGAACAAAAGCATTGTCTCCAAAGATTGTCTGGCAATAAACCTCATCGGAGATCACCATTATTCCCAGCTTCCGAGCAGTCTCCGCCACCTATAAAGGATTCTTTCATCAGCAACAATTGTATAATCTCTCGTATGAAAACATATTCCTATGATTTATGAATTAGACCTTCTTGAGGTGTTCGTAAGAGTAGACATTTCCACAGGGGTTGTTAGGGTTAATAATAACCATTGCAACAGTGTTTTCATCAGCCATGGCTTCGATGCCTTGGAGATCAATCTCCCATTCTTTCTCCGGAAGGAGATCGAACTTGCGGACCTCTAGGCCACTGTAAACAGCACGAGCCTCGTAGTGAGGGTAACTAGGCCGTGGGAGAAGAATGTTAGCGTTTGGTCGAGCCAAAGATTGAATCACCACTTCTATCCCTTGATTGCATCCAACTGTCATGAATACATCGTTAGGCGTTACCTTGTTCGTGAAGTCTCGGTTCACATAATCAGCTACCGCCCTGATTAACAAATCATTCGATTAAAACCCGGAATTACATCTCAATCGATTCAAGATACTTCCAATTTTGAATCTAACAAAGTTGGAAAATTTCTACTCAAAAAGTAGTAGGGACATATGAATCAATCATAAAGACAGATATAGTGAGAAGAATATTACTGTCTGGCTGGGAGAAGTCCCGTGGCAGGGCCGTAAGAGTTACCCTTGCCGGAGCGAAGAACGTCGACGACGGCGTTCTCGACTAGGATGGAGGTGCGGTAACAAGGGTACACAGAAGGGTCACCGTGAGCAAGGGGTAAGAGGGTCTTTTTCACGTCTGGACTGCAGTTATCAAAGAGCTTGTAAACAATGACTCTCATCGTGACGCTGGAGGCTTTAGCTGCTGTGTCGCTACCCCTGAAACGCCAAACGTCGATTTCAGATGCATCTTGTGTCTGCGTCTCAGCTTCTTTCTCCGTTTGGTTGACCGGAACTATGAGATTGCTGTGGTGGCTCATTGTTAGTAAATTCACTGCAAGATTGTTTATATATTTTGAATCTGATTGTTCATATTTGAAGATGCCAACAAAAGTATTTATAGAAGAGGAAACCAATGTGAAAAACATTTGGATCGAGTTATACTGGTCAATCGCAAGACTTTGTCTAAGTTTGATATAAATTGTCAATCGCCGTCGCATGACTTTTTTTTTTTTTTTTGTCACATTGGACCAGAAGTGGTCGATCCATTAACCAAGTTGCTACATAATGTAAGCGATAGGACTCGATTTCTGGTTTGTGCAAGTCCGCATGTGTTAGTAGAATTTTTTTTATTCCATTGAATTACAAGATTTTGAATAAAGTTTAATAATAAAGTAATTTTGTCATTACGCGTTAATTAAAACAAAAAAATGTCGACGTGGAATTTCCGTTGTTCTAATTGCCATGAAGAAAACAGTTTTCTTCAATTTACGTGAGACCAGAGACCAGAGACGTAGATAACGTAAATTTTTGAAAGAACTTATATATATATATATATTCTTTATTCACAACTCGTCATCTTATATTAAATCCAACATTATATTGTATATGTATATGCTCACGCAATCATGTTTTAACTTCTTTTTTTGAATAAAATCATATTTCAACTTGAGTACTAAAACGATGTTTCAGCTAAAAGTATACGCACGCAATCGGTAACCGAAGTTTTAAAACATTATCGAAAAGAAAATGAACGAGAAAGATAAAAAAAACATTCAAATTGATAGAAAGATAAGGGTTTCAAGTTCCAAGAATGAAGCTTAAGTGATTTAAGTGAGTTGTGTTTTAACATGGCGAGTTAAGAAAAGCCTTTGAGCCTCACGAAAGCATCTCAAGCATTGACCTCTCCACTCCGATTGAGAACCTCACCCAATTTTTCATTCCTAGTACTTCTCCTGCATTTCATTAGTTACAAATTAAATCACCCCATATCTCTTATATTTCATATTTATATAATTACTTGAAATAACAAAATAAAACTTATATCCATTACCAGGTAGAAGTACAAGATTCTCCTCTTGTGCTAGCTTTATGCAGAAATCAAAATCATTTGATATGTCATCCAAGAGAGATAGGTCCAATTTTGTCTGTGAAATTTACATTAGAATTTAATGAAATGGTCTCATATATACAAGTTTTCTCTTACAACCAAAATTTTATGATAAATATGGTAGACGACATAAAGAAGAAAGAAAACATGTATTTTTTTAGTTTATATGGTATATCTCTTGGCATATATTTAAAGTAATATAAAAAGATATATATATATATATATATATATATATAAAATGGTGAATTTAAACAATATTATACGAGTACTAAAAAAATGTTGGTAAAGAGAAATTGGTACCACTAAGTAAGTACACGACTCAGGTTTCTTGGGGCAGATTAAGCAAGGAATGTCTTTTAGAGCATCAAATGCCAAATCTACGTTTTGACTCAGGATCGAGTTATTCTTTTCGAAGAAATCTTTCTTTGTCTTCTCCAATATGTTTGGAAGTGCAAACTTAAAAGAGAAAACACATAAACTATATACTACACATATAAACGTAACTCATTGCATTGTGTCATAGAACATAAAGTATCTGTCATATTTAAGAAAAACCAGTAGAATTGTTGATGGATCTGGACTTATGTCGAGATGCTCTTTGATGGACTCAACGACCTAGTGACAACAAAATAAACGTTTATACGTTCATATAAGAACAAATCCTGCAATGAAGAACATGATTCGATGTTTATTTCTAATAACTTATGATGGTTTAGAAACAGAGAACACTGACCCCAGTGGTTTTGAAAATATTATTGGGATCATTCATTGCAATCCAACCAATTCGCCAGCCGGGAACGAGCCACCCCTGGGATATTGATCCGAGTGTAACCACAGGAGCAATAGATGAAAATATCCCCATTGGGACAAATTCATTCACTCCATATATAGTTTGATTATAAACTTCATCAGAAATCACCATTATCCCTAGCTTTCTCGCTATCTCAGCCACCTGTATATGTCATTACATCATGTACACATAACAAAAGTGAAGTTAAACAGAGGTAATCTAAAGTTAGAGATACTAGTTGTAATATTCATGAAAATTGATCATGAAAAAATTTGTGGTTAAACCGCAACTGTCCAAAAACCACGTATAATTTTCAAATAACCACAAAACAATCTCTAAATAGTTACAAATTTGAGGGCTTGGCTATAGCCAACTACAAATTTTTGTAGCTATAGTCACACTTCTCAAATTAATAGTTACTTTTTTGAGATTTTTCGCAGTTATTTAAAATTTTTGTGTGGTGTTTGTTTTTGCATAGTGATGATATAGTCAAACATTTTCTTACTGCTAGATTTTTTACTGTTATGATAGGTACCGTACTTTCTTTAGATATTCGAAAGTATAGACATTTCCACATGGGTTGTGGGGATTAATATCACAATAGCAATGGTGTTATCATCTGCTATAGCCTCAACGCCTTGAAGGTCAATCTCCCAGTCTAGATCTGGAAGGAGATCGTACTTCCGAATCTCGACTTGGCTATGTATTGTGTGACTATGGTAGAGAGGATAGACTAGAGTCGGGATCAAGATATTAGCCTTTGGTCCAGCGAGAGCATGAATCAATGTCTCTATCCCTTGGCAACACCCCACCGTTATGAATATATCATCTGATTTCAGCTTATGTGGAAGGTCTCGGTTCAGATAATTTGCAACCGCCCTAATTTAATATGAGCATAGTTGCAAGTGTTAGTAAATTAATGTATCATAAATTTTGGAATATCATGTTAATATTCAAATATAAATATAAATAGCAATTGCATTTAATTTGATATCTTATAAAGCGTTCGAGACTTCGAGTAATATTCTCAAAAACGACTTTGAGCGCTATGTAGGCAATATTCAAAAGCCTAACCCTTGTAACGTCTAATCAAAACTTATACGATTATAAATGTTGTTGACGTTTTTTTTTTCAACATTGGACTACAACAGGCCAGCTCATTAGCCAAGTTCCTACATAATGTAGACGATGTGACTTGATCCCTGGTTGTGCAAGTGCGCATGTCTTATGTGGACTTACCGTCTGCCACTAGACTAAAAGCCACTTATGTTGACGTTTATAAAATAAAAATAATATAGTCAATATATTAATTATAACGTAACTGAATCTATAAAATTCAATAATAATTGAATCTTTAAAATTTAATCCATAACCTAAACTCTATTACGTTAGATAATATAAAAGTTAAATTTAAAAAAAAAATGCAAATACGAACATATACTTGACGAAAATATTTTAAAAAAACTACTAAAAGGTAACAAAAACTTTCTACCAGGTTGTATATCAACTCCTGGGGCGTAGGAGTTGGCGGCACCAGAGTATAAGGATTCAACCACCGCGTCTTCAGCCTCAACCTGAAGTTCGGAAGCAAGGGTAACAGAAGGGTCGCCGTTGCCCAAGGGAAAAATAGTCTTTTTAACGTCTTTGCTGCAGTTGTCGGATAACTTAGCAAGAGTACCTTTCATTGAGACACTAGCCGCTTACTTAGCAGCTTTGTTGTCCTTGAACCTCCAGACGCAGCCACCTATATCTCCATTTTCCTTCTTTTTAAGTTCAACTTTTTCCTCTTCGTCCGTTTTGAATGAAGGGACCAACAGATAAATTGATTTTTGTTGTTGTGTCAAAGTTTATAATTGATTTATGATGAATTGATCAATCGTGAGTATTTTAATTGTAGTTTTAGAGTCTTTTTTTTTTATATAAAAATTTTAATATGTCAAGTAAAATTTTGGAAAACAACAGGTCATTAATATAACAAACACACTTGGTTTACCATACTTCAACCAAAAAATACTTCGGTTTACAATTTTTTTTAAAAATTATTTCTCTTGAAACATATGTTTTTTTTAAGCAATTATATTGATATGACTCAATCCATAATTCAACCCCAAATTTTTTAAATATATCACGATTTAAAGAGAAATTCTAGTGGGAAAGATGACAGATATATCTCACCAAGTGACCAACACTAGTTTAGTACAGCAAAATCACTCAAGTTTTTTCATTGAGAAAAAACACTCACTCAAGTTTGTGGTCTGTTTCTTATGATTTCTAAACATCCCAAATATGTTAAAAAAAAAGTTAAAATTTTATTGATAAACGTATACACTAGCATGTTTAAAGCAGACTTGACAACACTAAAACAAATTACTATGAAACTTATCCAGATTTTTTTAAAATTATTCGTATATGTCGGATAAAAACAAAAACGCATCCATCACCAAATTTTAGCTTTGATGTCATTTCCACAACTTGATAAACTCCCAATTTTTTTTAGTTATTTAACAATGATATCCATAGTCATGGAATTGACTAAAAACAATTACCGACGAAACTTATATAATTAATTGGTTCAGGACAACAAAAAACCCAATTAAATCCATTTGAATACAACAAAACTTAATCACAAGAACTTCATGAAATTGGCTGGATGTTGTCTCGAGCTTGAATATCCAGTCATGGTTTATTATGGTCAAAAAGAACAATATTCTTTAGTTGATTTAGAAAAGGTTGTGTCATGGAAAAGAAGAATGAAGATAGCAGAGGAGATTGCAACTGCTTTAGCTTATCTTCATACTGCCTTCTCAATGCCTTTTGTGTATAGGATTATGAAGGTAGTCGCGCACTCCCAAGTGTTGCCGCTAGTTTAGTAGTCGTATCATGAAGGTAAAGGAGCGTAATAGGCTTTGCCGATGTTTCTTGTGGATGTTCACATCCTACAAAACACTTAGGCTTAAAATTTTGCTTTTCCAAGAGATATGTGGTTTCCACTCTGATTTCCCATTGCGTCCAGACCACCAATGCGATTGTAAGTTCCTTTTTGATCTATCAAACTTTATAATCTCTCTGTTTAATTACAGAACTTTAAGTCTCTCGTTAATCTGTTCATTGCTTTAATCTTGGTCTCTTGTTTTTATGTTTCTACAGAGCATGGGAGACTAATAGATGACAGATTATGAGGAACATTTTACTTTTGTAATTGGAACTTTCTTCAGTAATTTGTAAAGAAATGAATGCTAAGCTATATACATTACATCTTCATTACTGGGTTTTATAAACACTTATTGATCTTATATTACTCTTATATTGCGAACTTCATATGGTAATTTATACACACAAACACAAAAAGCATTCTGAAAAAGAAGAGATTAGTGGAACTTTACAACAATACAAGAGATATCGTCTTTACTCTTCCTGGATATAGCTTCCTCGATCAAATGCTTTGCGGCTGCCTGTGGATCTTTGATACTCTTGATCGCATCAACAGCTTCTTCGTTCGATATTACCTGCAGTTAAACATCGACCAACCATCATGTTAGAAGAAGTCCAAAAACAATCACAGTTAGAATTCGAGAAAAATTCTGAATCATTAGGTTTTACCTTCCAGATACCATCGCTGGCGAAAACAATAAACTCAGTCTGATCATCAATTGCCTGATGAGTTATGTCCGGTTCTGAGCTCAGATGTATCTTTAGGCTCTTATCTCCAAACGCTCTTGCAACCGCTAATTGTCCATCTACTCGTGGAACATCCCCTGCAACATTTTTGGAACGTTAATATATGTATTTACATCTGCTAATCCAAGGAGACCAAAAGCGTAACAGAGCTTTACCTGGAATATTTGACACAAAGCCACCTCGACTCTCTATTTCTTTTTTCTCCCTGCTTGGTTCATGATCAACTGAGAGCTGATGCGCAACACCATTCTTAGACATCACTGCTCTTGAGTCTCCAACATTAGCAACCACTAGCTTTTGACCATCGATCAGAATACCAGTCACGGCTGTTGAGCCGCCTTTACCAAGCTTAAGGGACTGCTGCAATATCACAGCATCTGTTGATCTGTATGCATTCCTTATAGCATTCTCTGTGTTAGTCCAAAAGTTCTTCTAAGAAAACACAAAAGGATCAGTCAGTAATATTCACAAACGATTAGACTTTTAGCCGTAAAGAGACCAAATCAAAGATTTACCTCTTTTAGAATGTTGTCAAAAAGATTAGTCTGCAAGTATCTGGCTACATCATGGCCCAAGTGACCATCAAAGATGGCAAACAAACCCAATTCATGTCCTTCAAGTTTCTTAAATTCAGATACGACATAGTCCTCCATTGGATGGCTTGACTTGCCCTTCACGCAGTGAAAACCGTGCATGATGTTCTTCCACATTTTGCTTTTGCCTCTTCCCATGTCAGGAGCAGATCCGCAAAACCCAGCCTTTAACTAATAATTCACAGATTTTTCAAATGAAATCAGTTAAAGTTCTCCTCTAATTATCTCATCTAAGTTCTTTATCGACTTCACACAAGTGAACAATCATAAACACAACAGAGATCTATGTCACAGATTCTTCCAACAGACCCACCTCTCAAGTTCAAGTTTTTCACAGTAAGAGCTAACAGATATGTCGAATTTCATCAATTTTTACCCTTGAGCAGGAAAAGCAAAGACCTTGTAAAATCCGATTTATAAAACAATCAACCTCAAAACTGCATTCGTTTCTTTATGAATTTCAAAGTTCTGCTAACAGAGAAATAGGTTACAACAGAGAAACAGATTCCGGGTAAAACCAGAACAGAGCGAACCAAAACAAGATCAGATCGAGAAAATCTCACGGCAAGTATTACACAACCAACGAATAATCAACCTAATAAGATAGGAACTAGCGTACCTTCATCTTAAGGAGAATATCTGCCATTTCTGATAAAGCTTCGTAACGATTACTCTGTTTCTGCGTGTAAATGTGAGAAAAAAACAACAAGAATGGAGAGAGAGACGGGGGAAGAAGGTGATGGGTTTATAAATGGTTTTGACTTTGATGTAAGAAAATGTGAAGGACTCGGTGACTGTAACAGTTATCGGTACGTCGACCAATGCCAACGCGTTTATCTCTCACGACTTTTCTTCTCTTTATGGTCGTTTTTCATGATAAAGTAAACAGTAATTGCACAGAGTTGGAGGATTTATATATAATTATTTAAAGAAAATATAGCAATAAAGTTTTTTTAGAGATTTTATTTTTACAAGTAAATGATAATTTTCTCTTATGAAAATGACATTAATCAATATTTTTTTTGTTTATTTGTTATATAAAGATTAGAGTTTAGGACTTTAAAATGTTGTATTTATTTGTCTACATAACAAAAGAAAAAACTTTCATGTGATGTCACACTTTAAGAAAATTCAAGTTTCACATAACATTCAAAATTTCAAATGAAAACAAAATTAAGAAATAATACTTGGTTTGATTCATGGATTGGATCTTGTAAATTTAATCATTAACAAAAAAAAATACCTTGGTTTGGTGGCGATTAGACACTCTTATGTTGTCATCTTCTTGAATTTAGTAACAACTAAAAACTTTGAATTGTGGTTGACTTCATCACCAATTGTCTT
Organism: Lepidium didymum; assembly: GCA_963920545.1. Lineage (NCBI taxonomy): Eukaryota > Viridiplantae > Streptophyta > Magnoliopsida > Brassicales > Brassicaceae > Lepidium > Lepidium didymum. The sequence goes on from OY986980.1 coordinate 4,439,203, forward strand.
TAGTCTTTTATCTTTATTCAGTGGAAGATGTTCTTTTCCATTTGTAATTTGTTCCAACTCTGCGTACAATTTGGTTCAAATAAAATAAATGAAGCAAGTACTGCAATTTTATTTATTTAGTCTCCAAAAATTCTTGCTGGCCCATTCAATAGATTCACTTTCAGAGAATCTTCTTGACTGCTTACAAGTCTTTCTTTGGAAAAAGTCTTCCAATTTGTCCAAATTATAGGGTTAGTTCTATAGTGCAATAATATCATTTAGAGCATTAAAACTAATTCAATTATTTTCTAAATTACTTTTGTCTCTTATTATTTTTTTTCTTTCAACAATTGGATAATAATAGAGCGATCTATAGTCTAAAATCCACCTCTAAAAATCATATTTTAATTTATTAGTGTAGTGGGAAAAAATCAAACTCCGGTGTCTGAATCTTTAGCTGGATCTTATTAAGAGTAACTCAGCGTCTCTTATTATTTTAGAAAGCCAAATTTATTTATAAAAAAAAATTTGACTTTGAAGAAATATAAATTTACGAACCAGATATATGAAGTTTACAAAAATAAAATCCTACAACAACAAAAAATTTATAAAACAAAAAATACAGCGAAAATATATACGACCTAAATCATACAAAAAAAATCTCAAAATTACTGTTTTAACCAATCAGATTTTTAGATTTTTTTTTCAGAAATGTCATTATTTCAAAAGTCAATTAGTCTAAGATTTTATTCAATTTGATCATCAAGTGGGTAAAGATTTTACTAACATTCACACATTATAAAGAAGGGGTCAAAGAGTTGGTGATTTGTCTAATCAAAGTTTTTTTCTTTCTTTGATAACTTTGTCTAATTAAGGTTTCTTGATTGATATGATCCCACACATAAACACAGTGATTGGGAAATTTTTTTATGCGATTAAAAATTACTAAATTAACTAATTAGGTGGCATTAGTAATTTAGTGGTTGTCAATAGATTAGCCCTGATTATAAGTTAAGTATTTATAATAGCTCACAGCTTAGGTTTTTAACCCAAAATTCTACCATCATTACAAAAACAAGAACTACATAGATTTCGATTAGTAATATTTTGTACCGATCGACACGGAACAAATTGTATCATTTTCTATCTCAGACAATTTTTCCATTATCCTCTATTGCATCTATATATTTAACATTTTTAACATCTTGTATTTCTCTCGATAATCTCTAGCTCACAAGTTCTTACTAGTCTTCTGTGGATGGACATATATTATTGTGTTCTTCTTATCTTTTAGTCAAACCTTGTCAATTTGGACGACTAAAAGACCAACTTGGTTTATTAATGCAATTGGATATGGTGGAAAGTGGAAACGTTAGAGAGATCGTGGTAGGTCTAAGTCGTCATTGTAAGCAAAACAAAAAAAAAAGAGAGAAAATATTTTATCATTAATTGTAAAGCAGAACAATATTGTTGGCAGTCTTAAGCGGCTTCAAATTTAATTTAATTTAATTTAATGCTCAGTAAATTATCTGAAAAAGAAAAAAAATGGATAAACCAAAACTACTATTAATAGAAATTGTAATATCTATATTATTGATCAGACATAGAAGGAGACGTTGGGAAAAAGAGAGTGAGAAAATAATAGAATATTGAAAAATCAAACGGAGATGATAAAGCTAAGAGGTAGAGAACAATAAAGAAGATTAGAGTGTGACATTTATTAAATTATCTCTTTTTGTTATTAGAATCTAGTTAAGACAATATCTATCTAAGATCAAATGCTAGTAAACTTAGGATTATGATAGAAACTTTTAACATTCTTACAAGAGTATATATAGAACAGTGATATTTATATATCAACAGAGATGTGATTCATCTTCGGTCATATTCGAGTCTTGGTCTTGAGGACAAGGTAAACATCTTACTTTCCAAATAATCTCTGATTCAGGGCATTCACATTTTCTCCCAATTTCTTCTTTGCCCTTTTTCTTCTCACAATCAGCCAACTACATAATGGTAAACTCCATTATCAACCAAGTTAATCATGGTTAAAGAACAGAGAAATATAAAACAAAAATCAATCAATTACAGTAAGTGGAGACGTGATTTTGAGGGAGTTATTCAAGCGGCTCACTCCTCTGCAATACTGTGGAAATGGTTGCAGAGGTAGTCCCTCAATGAAGTTCTCGAACATGTCCCTACATTGTTCTTCTTCACTCATGGAAACCACATACGTGATCAGTGTTACTAGCAATACAACACGATACATTTTAAAATTACTCTGTGATAATACGTGTTTCATTACTAATCTCTATATTTGTAATATGTATTACTAACTTAGTTTATGCGGTGGTTACTATTACGAAATATGTAACTCTCGTGCTTCCTTAACTTGCGATGTGTAATGGATTAATTTGTTAGACAATTTATATTTTCTCAATTAGTGGGGCAAAGGTCTGTAAACTACTAGGAAAGTAGTTTCTAATATTATTATCCGTAATTAAGTAAACCGTTTTAGAGCATAATATTCCAGATAATTGTTAATTCTCATATCTTCTATAATTATGTACCTATAATAAATCATGACCCAAAAAACAGCTGAGTTTGATTCTGTTAGAGGGTGACATATAGAATATTAGACATTAGGATCATTTTAACTTTATATATAACTAAGGGTCAATTCACGTATATAACTAATTAATTTTGAGTTAAAAATCCATAATTTATCATGATACAAAACTTATGTCCGGTCCAAAAGATATGCATGATGATGACCGTATCTTGTGGTGTTTGAACATCTAAGTTATATAAAAAAAAAAGTCTTTTTTTATGGATTTGAAGGAGCTCGGCTATGAATAGACATTTGTCGTTCAAAAAATATATAATTCAGAATTCATATAACATGGGTCAGGTAAGGGTAGGTAGGATGACATGACCTATGCAAAGTCCTATACTACTCTTAGGTCTATCTTTTACGTTCACAAAGTCAATTATCAATCAATAATGATTTCCTAGTTTTGGATTTCATATACAGTTTTATATGAATTCGGCCGTCTTGTGTCTAATCGATCGTTACTTGGCCTTTAAAGATAGAGTTGGTGGGTAAATTAAGAGATGTAGATATGTGGCGTTAGTGATAGATATAAATTATGTAAAAAACTGTAACCACCCTTTGTAAAATCCCCGTTAAAATATAATATATTTGATATATAATAAAGACAAAAAGTGACAAGTGTCTATATTGAATTCTTCATTCTTATCCATATTAGGATAATGATCACACTTTTGGCTATGTAAAGTGTAGAAATGTCGAGAGTACAAGAAAATACGCTCACAGTTTATGATTCTGTTTCTATAACACTCTCTCTCTTTTATCTCCAAAATGATGGTTATGGTAATTAATAACTCATATTCTTATGAAAGTGTACAATTATAATCGTTTAAAGAAAATTTTAGTTACACTTTAGAACACTATATTACAATAAACTCAATAATACATCAGTTTAATTCTATAGCTTTGTCAAGTTTTCACTTCCCAATATGTTCGTACATTTAATTTAATTTTTCAGCGTCGAGATCCTTGTTGTTTCTGAACCTGTAACGAAAAAAATATACCAGTTAATATACACATATGGAAAAATGTAACAAATGACATTTTTTCTTCGTAAAAGATTAAAAAAGCCATTAAAAGGTGGAAAATGGAAATAACTGAGAACAGTCCATAGCAACGGAGATGGGAAAGCTGAGAGTAAGAGAACAAAGTTGAGGAAGGTTATTAATGGCAGATGGTAAAAAAGGAAGATGATTTGCATTTCCCATTATCTCTATGCAATCACACACTCTCTCTATTTCTCCAATCCCATGTATGTTCTGCCTCGATTCCTGCCATGTACCAATACTTATCAATAATGAAGTTAATTAAGAAGAAACCAAATTCGAAGAATGGAGAAAAGAGTCTTAGTGTTAGTAACTGGAGACGGGGACTTGACGACATTGTTCAAGTGGTTCACGCCTTTGCAACAATCAGGAGGAGGTTGCTGATATATTCCCTCGATGTAGCCCATACATGGCATGAAACTCCCAAATACGTCCATGCAGTCTCCCAACCCATCCTGATCAGAAACGGTGGTCTTCATCACAACTAAGAGCGTGAAGATGATCAACTTGGCACTGTTTGTCTTCATCGATCTGTTTAAGTGAGTATATAGATGAGAAGATGAGATGCGATCAAAAATTAATCTATTTTTATAGCTAATAATCACTTAGTTTTATATGGTGGAGTTACTTATGCATGGGTTGGTTTTATGAGCTCATGCAATTCTCATGCTTTCCTTTTTACTTGGATGAATTCTCTTTCTGTTTTCCTAAATTTTTTAAATCATATACGTGTTTTTTAAATATATTGTTTTAACATTTTAATTATGTGTATCTTTAGGTTATTGCATGTAATGTAATAGATGAGCCGATATCATTGCCTACATTCTGGTATTCTCAATAAGCATCCTTTAGAAGGTAGTACATTTCTCCGACAAATCCAAATGAATCTAACTAATTCCACATATATGAAAACTCGTCAAACATTTCGATATAACATGTCACATCTAGATTTTGAATGACCTGAAATCTCTGATTCTATGCTAATAGCTATTTCGCATCATCCAACAAAATCTATAATCTACTAACTCAGTAATATTACTTAAAATTTTGAGTGGTAATTAATCAAAAACATTTGCAACTTTACATCTGAAACTTGAGCTACCATCTTTTCACCTACCTTTCTTGCTTCTTACTTAATTAACATTCAATTTGTAGACCTAACTAGCAAGTATTGGATTATTTTATTTAGCAAAACCAAATAAGTCTATGATTATTTCCCACTTTATACTTTCAATTTTCATGTAGTAGGACACAATGATAAAAGAGTTATGTTGTCTCACTTTCATCAGGTATTAGGTATGACAATTTTTATCGTCGTAGGAAATTAACTTTTGGGCCCCTTTAATATCAAAATAGATAATATAAAATAATCGACAAGACTTGGGTCCCTTGAAAATGGGCCCAGAAAGAAACGGGTCAAAGAAGTTTAGTACTATTTTCGTAATTATTCATATTATCATAAGCCCATTTTCGTCTTTTTCGTTAGGACCAGAATCATGTAGAACCTTACTCGTCTCGCGTTTTCAAGAGTACTTTGTCTCTCTCGTTCAATCTCCGGAGAAAATAATCGTAGGTAAGCTCTCGATTCCACAAACTCTAGCCTTTATCATTGATGCTTGTCGACTCTCAGTTCTCTCTGTTTTATCTTTCGGCTTCTCTATATGACTCGTAGCGTGATTAGTGGAAGAGGCGAAGAACTGCAACTAAATGTTAATTGTGCTGGTATTTGGAAATTACGTCGCATTATAGTTTATCTGAGTGCAATCGTGGCTTCGAAACAATGTTATACTAGGACCTTATGCAAAGTTTTGATGATGGCTTATCTGTTTTTGTTCCAGTTTTGGTTATGATCATTCTTTCAAGTATGTAACTATAGAACTGTCGAGAAAGCAAGAATAATGGTGACTATAATTTGTCTTGTGCTTTTCAGATCAGCTTCTACTGATCTTTACAAAAGAAAAATGGATGGATCAAAGCATCCATCAGTGTACCAGAAGCTTCATGCACACTCCTACTTGACAAATAGACTTTCTCCGAGTGTGCAAACTCATAATTACGGCGTCTGTGGAACTTATGTCAATGGAGGTTTGCAGAGTCTATTGCAGTCAACTAACCAGGGCACTGGCTCTTCTCTTCTATTGCATGGTTCAATGCCCGTATTTGTTCAAGCTCCTACTGAGAAAACTAGTACTGGTTTTTTGATTGATTTTCTTATGGGAGGAGTCTCAGCTGCTGTGTCAAAGACTGCAGCAGCTCCAATAGAGCGTGTGAAACTTTTGATCCAGAATCAAGATGAAATGATCAAAGCTGGGCGTCTCTCTGAGCCATATAAAGGAATCGGTGATTGTTTTGCTCGAACCGTCAAAGATGAAGGTATGATTGCTCTTTGGAGAGGCAACACTGCTAATGTGATCAGATACTTTCCCACCCAGGTTAGCTTTGTCCTCTTCAGCGTGGTACTTGTTAAACGTTGAGATGGGTGTGCTAAGCAAAAGATTTCTGTTTGCAGGCTTTAAACTTTGCGTTCAAAGATTACTTTAAGAGGCTGTTCAACTTCAAAAAAGACAAAGATGGCTACTGGAAGTGGTTTGCAGGGAACTTGGCGTCTGGGGGTGCAGCTGGTGCAACGTCTCTGATTTTTGTGTACTCTTTGGATTATGCTCGTACCCGTTTGGCCAACGATGCCAAGGCGGCCAAGAAAGGTGGTCAGAGGCAGTTTAACGGCATGATCGATGTGTACAAGAAGACCATAGCCTCTGATGGCATTGTGGGGCTGTACCGTGGTTTCAACATCTCATGTGTTGGAATCATCGTGTACCGTGGGCTCTACTTTGGATTATATGACTCCTTGAAGCCTGTGGTTCTAGTTGATGGTCTCCAGGTACAAAACAAAGAAAAACTCTTTGCTTTAACATATTGAGTCTTCTGTTGCTGTTTACTTATTGCTTTCAGCTGTACAGGATAATTTCTTTGCGAGTTTCTTGCTGGGGTGGGGAATAACCATTGGAGCTGGACTTGCGTCTTACCCGATAGACACAGTGCGTAGAAGAATGATGATGACATCAGGTGAAGCAGTGAAGTACAAAAGTTCTCTTCAGGCCTTCACTCAGATTGTCAAAAACGAAGGGTCTAAGTCACTCTTCAAGGGTGCAGGTGCCAACATCCTCCGAGCCGTTGCAGGCGCTGGTGTGCTAGCTTGCTATGACAAGCTTCAGCTCATTGTATTTGGCAAGAAGTATGGCTCTAGTGGTGGGTAAACCGACGATGATATGAAAGAATATCCCTGGAGATCTGTGTGTGAATAAATCTGAGTGGGTTCGTATAAATGTTACTTTTAGAATATTGAGTGTACTCTCTGTGAAGGTGTGGCACAGTTAGTATATGTTTAAGTTTATATTTTTGTAGTTAAAAATAATAAAAAGCCAATATAAGTTAAGGTCTATAAGCCGAGGACAGGTGGCCCAGTGGTGTTGTCATTTTATAAATCCTCAAGGCACCAAGGTTCGAATCCCCTACCTGCAGTATAAATAAAGGAAGGGATTAAATAACACTAGTACGATGTAAGCATAAGCTGAGAGATTCAGAGAACTTAAATGAAAGGTTATGGTAAAGTTTGTATAGAATTCAGATTGGGTTTTCTTGGGTTGTAAGCGAATGGGTGATCTAAATCCAACCCTAAGATTTGGTCTTTAAAAATGTCAGTCTCAAATCCCACTTAAACCACTTTAGACAGCTACAAGTAAGGAGTTGAGTCCTTTTCCTTGATGTTATGCCACTACTTGATTCATCCTCTGCAATCCTTACTCCAAAGACTGAAACTTAAAAGTTTCTGTCTATATAAATCTCTACACTCAAAACAACAAGGATCCATAACTTGTCTTTTAATGGCTCTCTCCTTTACATATCATGCCCTTATTTCAGTTCTCCTTGTTCATCTATCTTCTGCATCAACCACAAAGCATAGCCATCACCACCACAAGAGTCACTCTCTTCACCCACATACCCCAAATCCTAACCAGAAGCTTCAGGAAGCATACAGTGCACTTCAAGCATGGAAGAAGGTCATCTATTCCGATCAAAAGAACTTAACTGCAGACTGGGTCGGTCCCTCAGTCTGCAGCTACACAAGCATCTTCTGCGCCCCATCCCCTTCTGATGCAGACACTCTAGTCGTTGCCGGAATCGATCTCAATCATGGAGACATCGCTGGTTTCTTGCCTGAACCCCTCGCCATTCTCTCTGATGTTGCCCTAGTTCACCTTAATAGTAATCACTTCTGTGGGATCCTTCCTCGTTCATTGGCCAATCTCTCGTTACTATATGAGCTCGACCTCAGCAACAACCGCTTTGTAGGACCTTTTCCAGACGTTGTCCTTGCCCTCCCTTCTCTAAAGTACCTTGACCTTCGTTACAATGAGTTCGAAGGTCCCTTGCCTCCAAAACTCTTCAGCAATCCTCTCGACGCCATTTTTGTGAACAACAACCGGTTAACAAGTGTCATACCCCGTGATTTCACTGGAACAACAGCCTCTGTTGTTGTCTTTGCCAACAATGATTTCAGCGGTTGTCTGCCTCCAACCATAGCTCGCTTTGCAGATACCTTGGAAGAGCTTCTCCTAATCAACTTAAGCTTATCTGGGTGTCTACCCCCTGAAGTTGGGTACCTCTACAAGTTACGGGTCCTGGACATGAGCTACAACAGTTTAGTTGGTTCTGTACCTTACAGTCTCGCTGGGCTTGGCCATCTCGAGCAGCTAAATCTGGAACACAACATGTTCACTGGCACTGTCCCTCTTGGAGTCTGCGTTCTGCCCAGCCTTCTCAACTTTACCCTTTCCTACAACCATTTCTGTGAAAAAGAAGGCATTTGCAGGAACCTTACTTCCAAAGGAATAGCCTTCGATGATAGCCACAACTGTCTGCCTGACAAACCTCTCCATCTAAGCCAAAAAGTATGTGAAGTTGTACTTGACCATCCCGTAGACTGCTATGACCACGAATGCTCAGTCATGGCTCCTCTGGTTGCTCCGTCTACCGCAGAACCTTCCATTGCTCCTGGTCCAGCCGACACATAAGGATTCACTTGTATGCGCACAATGACAAAGATGTTATGATGCAAAGAAAATGAAAGAACACGCTACGTATAAAAGATTGGGTTGTGGGGGTGAAAGAATATGTACTCATATTGTAATATTATACAGTTTATACAGAACACAATGTCTATCCGCGGTATCTAGCTGCAGTTACATTTTCCACCTTTGTTCTGTTTACATCTAAATATCTTCTAAACCACTCCCTGAACCTGAAATTAAAGAACCATCCCCACCTGTTTCAGAGTCAAATTTTGCAGCAGTTATTTTTGGGATGTTTTGACATATTACTAAACCATGACACAATTATTTCATACAGATCAGGAACAAGAGAACCTGAAAGATGCATGACAAAACACTCAAATAGAAGCATTATTCCTCATAGGCTAACTAATTACAGAGCTTGGGTTTTAATAGTCAAAGTATTCTTTTACAAAGTAACATTCAGCTCTGTAAGCAATAAAGAAAGAACCAAGACCCTATCTATATACCTATTGGGTAAAGAGACTAGGCTTCCTAGGACAAAAAAATGAAAAATTTAGATGCGAGTTATTACCCGCTACTAAATACTGAGTGCGGTACATTCTAAACCAAAAACACTTATTATGCCGGAGGAAGCGAACGCCGACAAGTTGGGCACTCCATTTTTATATCCATCCATCTCTGTAAGCATCCGGAGTGGAAAAAATGTTCACATGGAGTTGCCTGTTTTCAGAACAAACAGCTTATGATTCATTCTGTGTTAAGGTAAAAAATATACTAGAGAACTGGCTTCTGGGTGAGACACTGCTGTACCATGCAATCACTGGTTCGCTGTCTGATATCAATAGCAGTCATGCAGATGACACAATCAGTGGTGCGGCTTACGTCAAGATTTAATCTTCTGTAGTAATTGTATTTCTAGATCTGGTAGCATCTGCGTGTAGGTGAAAACGATAGAGAATGAGACTAGCAGTAGTCAAAAACAGCTTAGCAATGGAAAAGAAGCCTGATATATTCAAGCCAAACTGAAACCGGACTGAATGCCCTGAGTTCACTTAAATTGAACGTTTCATCTGTAATTTACGTTGAAAAGAACAAACTAACCTGACGGGGAACAAAGCAACGTGAACCAAAATAATGCTGAAGAAGAAGAATAGCAGCTTGCAACCCCATGAATGTGCACAAGCATATGCACCAGACCTTGCTGGGCTGTACACGCATGAAGTTGTGTGGGCACCCATAAACATATAACGGTATAGCTAACCGTGTAACTGTCATGCCCAAGATGTAATACGGGTGCAGAGGTTTTCTTGTATCCCGGACGACATTGGCGACTATCTGTGGTATCCAAAATGAGTAGATGAGAAGAAGAATCGGCTGCATGTAGTTGTGGAACTGGTACATTATCAAAATGCCTTCAAGAAGGATGCCATCTGTAATATTATTGAAAAATAATGAAATATCAGTGTTAGCATCTCATTGGGAATTACGAATTTCTCTGTGGGATGTTAGGAAGAAATCCAATCACTTTCTTGGTATTGGTTCTATGGAACAAAGCTTTAGAAAGAGTGGAAGAGAGTCTAGAAGTCATATGACTCATATCAAAAAAGTGCAGTAAGAAAAGAGTTTGAAGCTTCAATCGATAAACAAACACCAAAGAAGTAAGTTCTCACAGAAACCCGCTGTTGGAAGGACGGGTTGCTTTCCATGTGGCCAAAAGATATCTCATCTCAAAATCGAAAAGACTACGAATTTGAAGAATGCAGCGGTGGCGAATGCATTAAATAGAGATTCTTCACAAGAAAGTTATAAGCTTTAGGTTTAACAACGATTAATATTTGAGAAAAATATCACAATGTCAAGTAGCAGATTGGTCAATCAGAAAGTATCAGCAATTCCAAACACAATGAAATGAGTAATGCATTAAAAAGATTAGGGAGAGAATGGTCGATGAAAACCAATGAAGATTATCATCAAGATGAATGGGAACTACAGAGTAAAAAAAGAAAAGATAATAAAAGCATTGTAAATATCACTGCAATTTACGCCATACATGTCACATAAAAAGAGAAGTAATAAGTTGATTTAAAAGAGGAAAAAAGAGGAAAAAGTGACATCCTTTATACGCACTAGTACAATTATGTCGATATACATACCGACTAATATCCTAGCCGTGAGATGTAAAAGGCACAAATATGCATTCATGATGGCTTGTTGCCCAATCATTACAATGGACACCTTGGCAGGACCCTTGAATACATGAACTTCCAGATGTTATTATCTTTTATTCATTCTTTACAAGACTAACTATATCAGGCAGTGTAAAGTACTTAAGTAACTTACAGATTGCGTGTTACCGTGCTCCATCTGCCGGATCAACAAAAGAACCGGGAGGAAAGAGACCTAATGCAATTGACAGTTAAGGAACACGCTAAAATTGCACAAGTGATTGGCATTCTGTTATGAACGTAAATGGATCTGGAGTAAACGATACAAAAGTGGCCATCAATGTATAATTCACAGCTTTGTTATAGTAGACTTCGACATTTACGGAAATTCCATTCAGTAACAAAGGCGAGAAACAGTCTCCATCATCGCCTACTCCAGGGCTTGTTGAACTATAATCAAATCTCGTGTATCTTAGAAATCATATAATATAGTTTATATTTATATAAGTTAGTTATTTGTTTAAGAGTTACGGTTTTGTCTTACCGTACAATTGCGTCTTTACGTCTACGTGTGTTTTCTAGATTAAGTTGTGTCTTTTGGATTCTATAATCACAATGGTTCGTGTGTCTATATATTAGGAGACAAACTCTTTTGTTTTGACGTGTGTAAATCGTGTGTGTGTGATTAATAAAAGTTAGTTTTTCACAAACTCTTTCTTCTCTTCTTATACTCTGTTTTGTGACTTAAAAACAGAGCAACAACAACAAATCTACTTGTTGCGTTATCGATCAAATTAAGGAAACTTCAACTTCTAACATTTCCATCAATCCTTCCATATGATAATAATTTTTGTCTCCATCTACAAATGTATGGAAAAGTCTCCCAAGGTATGATTAAATGTGACTATGGAGACAAAGATTATACCAGGATCACCTTGATTTTTAAAATTAGAATGCATACTATTTTCAGTAGAAGCCACACGGGATACTTGAGCTGCTATTTCAATATTACAGTGCTTCTCCATCTCATTTATTGGAGCTGAAGTACAAAGTACAAGAGAATTGAAGATCAATGTCGCTGAAAGGTAAACAGTACAGGAAAAAAATAGGATACTGCTTACAAAATTTCCGTTTCTGTATTTTGTCTCCTGGAGATTCTTGAAAAACTTGAGAGGAGAAAATTCCGAGCTGTCAAACAGCAGAAAGTAGACACTAGTAAGCTCTTGGACCAATATATTACGTCATACATCAGCAGAAGAAGGCAATCCAAGAGTCTTAAGCATTACCAAATGATAGGGATTTGAGAGAAGATTATTCTCTTCTTGCCCTGAATTACTCCCCTTGCCACTGTTTAGGTCAAGTAATGAACAGACTTTGGAGTTACGACTCAATGTTAAAAACTTAAAGAGGTTAACTAGATCATTAGTTAGTAACTTAGTACCCGTTAGCCACGAGGCGGAGTTGTCTAAAGGGCCATATATATACACCTTCCAGATTTATTTGGGCACCACCCACATTTTTTTCATTGTCAAACCCGTCATGGAAAAGAACTACACCCTGTTCCATTAATAATGTTAGAAGTTCAATTACTGCATGCTATACGATCAAGGGCAACCCTATGATACAGACTTTAGAAGCTAAAATGTTCACCTGAACATAATGGACACCAGTTATCTTCGTTGGAACAGCCACTAACTCAACCACAGAATTGCCATTATCTTTTTGAAAATCTGGAAACTTCGAAGAGCTATTTACGGAATCCAGAAACTTCCAAACTCCGGAAAATTTCCACTTTTATATTCGATTAGTAAAGCAATGAAAGGTTCAGGAATATCACTACATGAGCATGTAGTAGATAATCCTGAAGTAGCAAGAAGTAATATAATGAAGAAAGACATGCCACAAACCTCTATATATTCCTGTTATATTCCATGCGGAAAACTGTCCTATTCCACTTTCTTGTTTTCTACCAAAGAGCCACTGTCCTATCCCCTCTTATGTTATGTCTTGTTATTGTCTTCCTAAGGCAGTAACATTGAAGATATCGGCAGCTATTACGGACTTTTGGTGGTATAATTCAGCAACATCTAGAGGAATTCATTGGGTTAAATGGGCGAAATTGTGCAAACATAAAAATGAAGGTGGTTTAGGATTTCGGGCGATTGAAGAATTCAATATTGCTCTACTTGCAAACCAGTTATAGAGACTACTTGACAAACCAAATTCACTGCTCGCCAAAGTACTACAAGGGCGCTATTACATGAACTCAAACCCATTACAACAACGGAGGTTATACTCACCATGGTACGGTTGTCGCAGTATCATCTCAGCACGATCATTAAGCTTCAAGGGACTAATAAACGAGTTGGAAATGGAGATACTATTAGAGTATGGGACGATCCATGGATCCCTAATCATATCCCAAGACCGGCCACTGGAATTGGGCCGAATTTATACCCAGACTTAACTGTGTCAAACTTAATAGTTCCATCGACGAGACTATGGCGCGAGGCCCTTATAAAACAAATCTTTGCACCATGTGATGCCGAGATTATTTTAGGGATACATATTCCAAGAAGATTGGGTCTGGATAGATTCATAAGGCATTTCACCAAGACTGGATTTTACACAGTAAAATCGGATTATTGGGCGGAATGCAATATCTCACTTTGTGATATGGGTGCATTCGGGCCAAACATTCAGGCGTTGTAGAGCCAAATCTGAAAAATAAAGGCACCACAAAAAATTAATCACTTTGTTTGGCAGGCGGTCTCAGGTCACTTAGCAGTAAAGGAAAATCCGACGAAGCGAGGGATTAATTACGAGGAGAAATGTGAAAGATGTGGGGCGGATAAGGAAACAATTAACCACGTTCTCTTCGAATGTCCACCTGCTACCCAAACATGGGTGTTATCTAAAACAACGGCATGACCAGACTTCCCAGGATCCTCAATCTTTTCAAATATTGATCATCTACTATGGAAGCTACCTAAAGATGCGGATACTAGGAGTTTTCCTTGGCTCATATGGTTTATTTGGAAAGCTATAAATGACAAAGTGTTTAGTAATATTGACAAGGATCCACGAGATCTAGTTCAAGCGGCGGAAGTCGAGGCATTATCTTGGGAAAAGGCGCAAGAGTCTTGTGGTAATTAGCTAAAGAGAGGAAACAATTTGCAGACCTCTTACAATGTCACCTACCTTTACTGGCTATCGATGTTTGGTTGATGCTTTTTGGAAGGATTCCGATCTATCCACTGGCCTCGGTTGGTTCTGCTTCCCGGATGACACCACATGCGTGAATATGGGCGCAAGAAGCATTAGACGAAGCCTCTCATCCCTTCATGCTGAGCTTGAAGTTTTACTTTGGGCCATGACTTGCCTAATCACTTTACATATTACGGAAGTGGAGTTCGTTGTAGATTGCTCAGAGCTCAAGAAGATGACCGAGGACCCCCAGGACTGGCTAGCATTTTCACCATATCTCGAGGATTTTACCCACCTTAGGAGCTTATTCAGAGTCTGCTCCATTGTTACTATCCCTCGTGCTCTTAATCACAAAGCTGATTACCTGGCCCGTAAAGTTAGAGGGTTGTCCGGAGATTGAGTTTTTGTAGACAATGTATCCCATCTTTTGGACTCACTATCTTCATAATTGAGTAAGGTTGACAAAAAAAAATTATGTTAGTATATATAGTCCATTTAAGAAACCCACCAAAACTTTGTTATAATATTGCAGCAATAAGAAATAAAATAAGTAAATATGTAACGTAAACTTTTTTTGTTGTTAATTGTCATGTAACGTAAGTTTAAGTAATAATTAAAAAAAGGATTTAAATTTTATATTTTATAGCCAAAAACGATAAGGTGTGAGTGAAAAATGGTTGTTTGTGAGCAGTGGAGTAAGAAAACTAAAAATAAATAAAAGTAAATAGCCGTTAAGTCCATTGCATGTCGAGACGTGTAAAAAAGAAGAGATAATCAAAGTCGAAACGCTTCGACTTAATTTGTATTTCTCTTAGTAATCAATGCACAACCAACGGCTATGTCTTCTTCATTTTCACCATAAATAAGCATCCACAAGAGGCTTCAAACACACACACAAAGTCACAAACTATCAAAGAGATTAGCTTCTAAAAGAGTTTGGCTTGAGAGATGGCTTTAAACAAGAGGTTTGATCTTGGCTTGATGATTGTAATGTTGATGGGTTTGGGGTTTATGTTAGGGTTATCAAATGGGTCTAAGTTCTATGTTGGTGGGAAAGATGGTTGGGTTCTTACACCTACTGAGGAGTATTCTCATTGGTCTCATCGTAACCGGTTTCAAGTCAATGACACTCTTCGTAAGTCTCTCTTCTCTTTTGATCTTCTTCTATGAATATTGAATGTGTCTCTTAAATGCCATAAATTTGATTTTGTTAGAGTTTAAGTACACCAAGGGAAAAGACTCAGTGCTGGAGGTGAGTGAAGAAGATTATAACTCATGCAACACTGCTCATCCCATGGCTACTCTCTCCGATGGAGATTCTTTGTTTCTACTTAGCCACTCAGGTCCCTTCTTCTTCATTAGTGGCAACTCTGCAAATTGTCTCAAAGGTCAAAAGCTAGCCCTCACGGTTATGTCCTCTGCTCACCACATCCACACTCCACACCATTCCTCTCCCTCACCGGCACCGGCACTCTCTCCGGTCCAACAGGCTCTGTCATCCCCAGTGCCTGCTCCAGGAGTGGCATTTTCTGATGTAGACGCTCTTGCTCCAGCTCCACGGCCAATGACCATGGCTCACAACTCGGCTGGTTTGGTTGGTCCCGGGATTGTGGTTCTCGTTATCATGATGATAAGGTCTATGGTTTAGGGTTTATATAGTCTTTTATTATTTATGTGAACGTATGAATTCATCTATAGTTAAGTTTCATATCAATTTGTCTTTTCATTAGTATGTTTGAATCATATGTAACCTTTCTATATATGTTTCTCGTCTCGTACTTGTCCTTACTAAACAAAGAATTCAACTAGGGGATTATATATAAGTTTTTATTGTGTTTAATATTTGTGTTCAACTAGTCACATAGGATCATATATAAGAGAAATGAATTAATTCTTTGTCCGCTTAATTATGCGATTTTCTTGCTTATCAATCAAGATGTAAGAGACCGAGTTCAGTAAACTGTGTAACATTTTAAGCTATTCTTAGTGAACGATTAAGACAAAAACAAAAAGAATTATTGAGATGTCATTATTCAACAAGTTATGGAGTAAGAACCGGGCAAATTAGAGATCTATTACAATTACAAATCCATTTATAAAACCCATAAATCATTCACTCACTCCACGCCTTATCTTCAACTCTTAATGAAGAATTACATCAAGCTCATCTTGATCATAGCTGTGATCATTCCGGTGGCTGCAGCACCGGTTTTGATCAGAGCCAATACATCAAATTGTGGCTCGGGGCCTTGCATCGACGGTCGAGGAGAAGAGGAGAGAACAATGACAGGATATGATTTGAACCGCAGGATATTAAGAGCTAGAAGATATATAAGCTATGGTGCGTTGAGGAAGAATAATGTACCGTGTAGACGACGTGGTCGTTCTTATTATAATTGTGGACGAGGCAAAAGAGCTAATCCATACAGACGAGGCTGCAATGCCATTACACATTGTTACCGGTTCGGAAAATGATATATGCCATTTTTTATTGTTACTTATACTGTGTTTCTGTCACTAATTGGAGATAAAGGATTGCTATGAATTTTCTGTTTTCCTTAATTGAATGGAAAAAACAAGGTCAAAATCTATCTCTACAGTTCTTGTCATCGAACTTCGATTATCGATTCCAGATAAATGTCTAATTCGATTATCTATTGAAATCGAGTTATTTAAAAACAAACAAATAGTAACAACCAAACCGAGATAATAAACCATATTTCTGATTTGTACAATTTAACTTAACCATTACATTAAACCAGTTCACCTAAATCCTACATATTCCCTTAGGACAATTTGTGAAGGACTCAATTTTGTTTTGTTTTGTAACGAGAATAATTTGGATAACTTGATTCCAACTAATTTCACTAATACGTGCACTCAGTCATAAATTAAATTAGGGTCTCTACAAATTTACGTCTTGAAATAAGTTAATATTCATCAGGTGAACCATTGAATCACCACCACTTAGGTTAAAAACACATCTTTTATGTTGTAAGACTTTATTCCCATCCACCAAATGATTCATACATTAACTATACAAGTACCGCCTAGAATACTTTAGCATTAGGAAGCTGTGCGTTACACGAAAAAACTTTTTGTAATAGATAAAACAAAAACTTGAATGGTAAATGAAATTAGAACAGATGGGAAACAAAGGTGCAAAACAGAGTGTTTACTCGAACGAAGTTTTGACCAACAATGAGGAAAATACGCTAAGGATTCCAAAACAAAATTAACGTGGCAAGAAAATAATTAAACTGTTCAGATTCTCTATGGATAGAAACGTTAATGTGAACAAAAATAGTAGCAAAAATCGCCGTCTGTGGGGATCGAACCCACGGCCACGTGGTTAAAAGCCACGCGCTCTACCACTGAGCTAAGACGGCTTCATGACTATCATTCTGATGTACTGGTAAATATTTTGAAATTTTAACTACTATGTTGCTTTTTCAAGCGCAACACTTCATGTCCTACCGATGTATACGGCCCAAGAGATCTAAAGAGAAAGTAATTAGCTCCAAATATTGCAGCCGCCTAAGCTGCCTTAAAATAAAATCTCATACTAAGAGTGATGTGGCCATGAGTTGCATACTTCCTACATTCCTACACATGCAAGAGACTCTGAAGGATGCACCATTACACGTCTAATCCTTCTAGATACAATGAACTTCACTTGTATTTGGGCAATAAAAATCAAGCAATAAATGTCATATCATACTTTCCGATTTTCTATTGTAAAAGACAACATTGAAATTGAGTAAAAGAAATTAAGAGGTTTTCTCTTCATTGACCTTCGGCTTGTTTAGGATCACTTAGTGATGTGTGGATTCCTTCACTAATATCCTTGCTTGAATCTATATCTTTGTGTGGAATCATTTAGGCTTAGATTTGTGATCTTATAACAAGGGCTTTCACACCCTTGAGTTGCGATTTTCGATCTACCATCCGCCTAACTCTCGCGTAAATCGACTCACCAAGGTTTTCTCGTGAGTTCACATCCACCATCCTAATTTCTATCCGCTCGGACTCACCAAGGTCGAGCTTATACATCCATATCCGAAGATCTCTCCATCGAGGCCTCATCAAAGAGGCTAAATGGCTGATGGTAATCGACGATTATTCAGTACGAATATATGATATATGATATCTATTACACCGATGACTTCTTGTTTGCCATGTTTAACTCAATTTTGTTCACGTTCTGTTTATTTGCCAAATAAATAAAAGAAAAAATATCGATTTAACAACGAACTTACGAAAAAAATCAAATTGAATACGAAACTTTTGTTGTCATTGATTAAACAACGTATTTATAGTGAACTTTTAATAACTTTCAACTTTAAGTTGACTAAGCTAATTAAACCTGACGAATATGCCAAATCGAAATTGTCTTTAAAATCGAAAACCAAATCGATTTTGAAAATTCGAATGATTTAGTTCTTATCTTTTTTTTCTGAAGAACCCATAAGCTTAATTTTCTATTTTCTTTAAAAATGAGTTTTTTTCTGTTTTTGAATAAATAAATAAAAGGTCTAGCTAATACTTGCACCATCTCGTGTTGACTAAAACAAAAGCCACATGACTAAGCAGCATCCAAACGAAATAATCGTGCATTGTGACCTAACAACGACAATTTTAATTTATCTGTATCGAAAAATGGTCCAAAAAGTAGCTCTGTTTAAGCCACACACTAATATTCCTCTTAGCTTTCAACGGATTCGTACGACCATATATAATCACACGACGGCTACAGCAGCCGGACGGCTCATTCCATCACCATGCAGACCATGTTTCAACATAGAAACTCTCTGTTTTGCCTTTGGCTCCATCTCCGAAATCGGCGTCACTAATTGTCTCTCGCACATGCCGAGCCACTTGGCTTGCATGTACTTGTGTTTTCTCCAAGGAGCCAAATGCATTTTCTTTTCTTCCACACACTTTTTAGCCGCGGTGCACAATATCTTTATCAATGACTTTAATCTCTCTGTTTTCCCGACGTATACTTCCGGTTACATTCCGGCGAGTCTCTTGTATTCTTCACCGCCTCTCGCCAATTCAAACTCCGCCCTAAAAGATAGTTCGATCACTACCCGAATCTCACCTTTCTTTGAACCTGATTTCTCCACGACTTCCAAATATTTATGCTTACCTAACATTTTAGTTAAACATCATTATTAGTCCAACTGTTATATAATTTATAAATATAGCTTACTTGATACAGAAATAAATACAAAACAAAATATTATCAATATCGTCTAGAGATTTCCTCATTTTTAAAAACTATATATATATGATTTTGATATTAAAAAACAAATTAAAAAGCTCCAATTCTATATTCAGACGAAATATCTAGATTTAAGTATACTAAACCAAAAATTAAGAATTTAGACATTTGATTAAGATGGTTAATTAAATTTTATACCAGCAGGAATGTCATGAGAGCTTCTCCATTTAGATTTGGAGATAACGCAGTCATAACCAGCGTCTCGGAGACGGCGTGAAACTTCTTCGCGTAAACAGCTTCTGCAACCACTGGTCACCGGTCTCCGGCAAACACATAACAATCCCTTTGATCTCACTTCTTTCAACGCTTCCTTCGTTGCTTGTCTAATTTTTGTCTCAATTGAACTTGTTCTATACAGTGTTCCCTACACATTTCATAATGTTTAGTCCAAAACAAATTCTTTGAGAATACACAAAAACAAAATTTGTATTTCTACAAAGAAGAAAAGTACCTGAAGCTGTTGTTCTTGTTGTTGCCAGAATGTTTTATTCTCTTCAGAATTGCAACCGTCGTCTTCGTCTTCACCGGTGGTGAAGTTATCGGAGTACGGATAATCCTGCGGTGAATGGTTTCCTTCATCGAGAAAACCAAAGAGAACATCATCGAAGCTAGCCATGCCGTCGAGAAATTTCAGGATGTCATCAGAGTTACGCCGATCCATAGCGAGAGAAATAAATAAAAGTCTTTTTCTCTTCTCTTTTTTTTTCAAATTAGGTTGAAGAAAAATAGGATTAAACTGAAAGGACACGCATAAAACTATAAATAGAGTTAGGTGGGACCAAGATAAAGTATAGGGACACTCATAAGAGATAGGACCCAACCTGAAGAGTTGTAGAAGAAACATTTACAAGGCGCCGCGAATAAGTGGTGTTGTGTTGTTGAGTTTGTAAGAAGATGAGTCAGATCTGATGGCTTATGTCTAAAGACAGCTAGCTACGGAATTCCGATTTATCTAGAACTTTGTATCACTGTTTTGGATATTGCTTCATTCTATTTTTTTGACAACCGTTTCAATTTAGAGGTTTTTAAAAATTAAATTAGTACTATAGTCATGTGCCCCGTACTTAAAGAAAAAATTTGGCTAATTTTTTTTTGTTTTCTATATTCTCCAAACTTTTAACAAATCTTTTATAAAAAATACCCCATACTATAAAATATTCTAGATCCGCCACTTATATAAGATTTTGTTTACCACTAAATCATGTATTAGACGAAATTTGCTGTAAACAAAACTTTTAGGAGCATAATCATTTTTGCGAAATACGTCTTTGACCAGATTTACTTCAATCAAACTTATCGAGATAATACATTAACTTCCATATGTAAGTTCATTTGGCTTTTAAAACCCAAATAAATAATTTTAAACAGTTGCATTTTTTTGGCATTCAAGTCCACAAGGCAAACAAATACAATAGATCTTCCATAAATTAATATTCGATAAATTAATAACTCTTTTAAATTAATAAAATTATATGGTTCCAAGTCGGGTTATGGTAAAATTTGATCAAATTTAATAAATTAATAAGATATTTTTTTTTAAACCTATGTAAAAATAAAATCCCAATAATATTATAAATTAATAATGATCTCTATATATATATATACAAATAAGTTAATATATTAATAAATTTTTTCCTAAAACTCAACTCTATAAAACAATTGTTATGTTTTATTTTCAAACTATAACATTTCATAAAAATTATCAAAATTTCTTTCAACTTTTCAATTTTTTTTTAATATGTATCATTTCATTATAATAGTATTATAGGTTGTTGAAATAAGACAATTGATGTCATTAAATATAAATTTGAATATATATATATATATATATATATCTGTAATATATAATAAAAAAAATTTAAAAATTTAAATTTTTAATTCAAAAATTTATAACCTCAAAACATGAATATAAAAATGGTCACAATTTATCTTTTTAAAAAATTTAACAACTAAAAATACTATAAATTAATAATATTAATTTATTGGTAAATTAATATCTCTCTAAATTAATAATTTTTCAAAATCCTAACATTATTAATTTATATAGAGGTTTTACTGTAATAATAATATTTTAATATTTTTAATAGATCTCATACACAAATATGAGCAATTGAGAAGGTTGCACATTGAATTGTTTTTTTTTTTTTGTTTCTTTCTGAAATTATGCAGTATTCAGTATTCATGTAGTGTATACTTGTGCTATTAATTTATAAAAAGATGAAAAGACTCTGACAACTCCAAAAAAAAAATAGAGGTAAAGCATAGAAACGCAAATAAGTAATAACAGAGGCTTCGGTTATGTAAAGCTTTGGTCCCTTTCTGGCAACATATTTATTGAATGCAATGGTAAACCGGTCCTATTAAGTACCAAAACAAACAAGAGAGTACCATAACAGAGAAGCTCTTGTTACAGTTGCGGGACCAATGATACTAGTGAGACGATACCAACTCAGAGGACCGATAACTGGCTTTAGTGCCTTTGCGGTTCCAGATAGGGGTCGTCTCGATAAGCTTGTGTGGTACAAGCCGCCTCTCCCGCTTGCTTAGCTTCTTAAAGTTATGAACTTTGAGTCTTGCAATCTCAGCTTCTTCCTCGGGAGTCGTCTCTCTTACTACAACTGTTAGACGACACTCGGGCCTTATCATTAATCCGCATTTTCCCTTTCCGTGATAAGAGATTCTCTTCTTGAATAGTCCCTTCCCAACAAACGCTTCGGCTGCATCACAAATCAAAAGCTTAGATGAAATATATCGTTCTCCATTTGGAAGTCCAATCGGTGGACTCTCTGACCCCTTATGTATCTTTTTTTATGTAAAATATGGAAGTCAGGGTCGAGTATCAGAAGTATATACCAACAAGGAGACGGTCAGGATCTAGTCCATGGTTATGAGAAGCGTTTGCTCGAGCTGCGTGGATAACCTGTATTATAATGGATTCAATTCCTTTAAAGCATTGTAGTAAGAGAAAAGACCAGATACTCCAAAAGTGTGGGTTTTAGATTGGGTTTTAAGCAAGGATAGGACAGATTACCCGGTACACGGTTTGTGAAGCTCGTTTAGTTGTGACCTGCAATTGCATGAGAGCATCTTCAACGCGCATGCCACGGACTAATGCTGCGACCAGGTTGACCTTCTTAGGACTCTGAAGCAAGCAAGAGTAGAAACATGTAATATAGCGCATAACTAGAATGAGATAGAAACTAATAAATCATATTGGAGTAGAATCATCTGAAAAGTAAAGTGTTAAAGGAGTAATAGAACACACCTGCTTTATGGCCTTCAGGACAGCCTGAACTTTCTTACGCTTTGGGATAATCTTCTGCTCTTCTTCTTTTCCACTACCCAAAAGAGCTGGAGATGATAAAGGTGATGAGACAGGCTCTTCACCAGCCTGCAATGTTCTTGAGGTAGAAATTCCCTGAAAATTTACACATTTATATCAGAGAAGAATGAAGCAACATCCAATTTCATACCCAAAAGCTGAGGTTCCCTAAGTTTTCTACAAAAAAAAAGATGAGTCTTTTCACCAAATTCCATCCAACTAGCATTACTTCCCCTATTTTGAAACTCTGTTGTTACATAAGCAATCAATTTGATATAGCAATTTATTAACAAGAAGCATTACCAGTTGTTGTAGATGATAATACAGTGGTCTTGAAGAGTACGTTGGTCTCAAGAGACCTTGCAAGTAACCTACTTCACCAGCAAAAAAACCCGAAAAAAAAAACTGAATCATCACCCATTCAACTCAAAAACGCAAAGACTATACTAGAACAGATCCAATATAACACCTTCCATGTGAAAGATCGACTAAAAACACATTAGATTGCGGAAATGATTGACCATTTTCTAAAACCAAACTAACAAAAACTCAACAGCTTCAAAACGTATAGCAATCGCCACCTGGTGATATATGGGATTCTAAATTCCGAGTTGAAGAGTAATTGGCTGTCGAAATGTGACTGTTCTTCACTCTTCTCCCAACTTGACGAATAACTAACTGTAAATTCCTCTGCCAACCCGCCATATTTGTCCACCCAAAACCTCGTATAAACTATCTGAGTTTCTGAAAACGCAAGGAATATGAATCAGAACTAAACGGTCGGCTCAACGGCGGTTCTACGGGCGAACGGGGAACGCATCTGAGCAAAAAAACTTAGGTTTTGTGATGAAGATGATGAACGCGTATGAATACTGAGCCCATTATTAATAAAGAACTAGGCCCATTACTTCTTTTTTTTTTTTTTTTGTCAAACAAACTTCTTCTATTAATTAAAAATCAGAATTACAATTCCAACTTACAATCATAGAATACAATAAAAGCGATAAAAAACTAATCCATGTAATAGATAAAACCAGGCGGAGGAGACTCTGACGCTCTGGAAGTCGTGGATAAAGTTTGGATAGAAAGTCTCGATACTGAGAGTCGAAGACTAATCCTAGTTCTGTCGTCCTGAAAGGTCGTTGAACTACCAAATAAGCTCTTTTTGCCATAGAGCTTTCGAAAATCTCCATATCGGAGGTACTAGACAAGGTTCTATCCCAAAGGGACGAAGAAGAGTAGTCTAAATTCTGTCTAGGGGAACTTAAACTAGTAGATCTAAAAATACTATAACCTTCAAATTCATTATGTCTTAAGCCTAAATGGATCCACTTGTCCTCATAAGTAAAGCCCAATGGACTTAAAAGACATAACCTAATGAAGGAATTAATTGCAATTAAAGCCCATAGACCTAGTCTAATACTAGGCCCATCACACCAAGCTGAAACCCTAATCCATATACCTCTTTGAGAGGCTGACGTGGCGCCGCCGTCGGAGGTGACGTCATCGCCGGATTTACTTTGGTCAACAAGGACGCCAAACTCTTGCCGTGAAGACCAACGAGCATTAGAGGCGGCGGGGGCAGCTGTGCGGTTGGTGGGAGATGGAGCGTTGCAACTCGTCGGAGCTCCGCCTCTCGAGGGAGTTAGAGTCTTCGTGAGAGAGGTCGCCGGTGATGGTGGAAGATGGAAGAAGCGATCTCGGTGGCCATTAGCCACCGGAAGAAACTGAAACACAAAAACAAAGGCATATGAAGCCAGCAGAGAGAGTTGAGGCGGAGGGAGAAACAGACTCTTCGTCTTCGTCGGAGATAGACGGCGGAGGAGGAGAAGAAGATAGTTATGTCCTCCATAACCAGAGCTTCGAATTCCAGAGTCAGCCATTGATCCCAAGCGAGGAGAGAAGAGCTGATAGGAGACAGGAAGAAGAAGAAACTTCGCCGGGGCTGTTGCAGGTCCGACGCCGGCGAGAAACGGTGGTTCTGTCTTCGCCGGCGTCGGAGGAGATGGTGCAAGTTTTGACTTCGGTAAGAGGGCCAGAGAGAGAACTATTCACCAACTTCTATTCTTCATTATTTTACATAAAAATGGTAAAAAAACGTGGTTACTACACCAGCCGGGAATAGAACCTATGTCTGTACCGAGGCAAAGTACTATTGTACCACTAGACGTCTAGACCACTGGTGCTTTTTGTTCAAGTGATCATAATATGTTACCTCTTGACTATATAAAATGACGTTTATAAGTTTAACGCCAATGTTGAAACTTGAAAGTAAAGATATTTATATATCCTGATCAAATTCATGCAATCTTAATATCTTATACACTGAAGAATCACACTGCCTGTTTATCAAATACCAAATAGTATAAAAAAATACAATATAACATATGCGAGCTCTCTCACACTAGCTTTTCACCTTCCCTGAAGAATAGAACTAGAACTATGGAAGGAATCAGAATGAGAAAACAAGTTCCTTACATCTTGGAACGTGGGATGTTGTTGTTGTCTTCCTTCACCAAGTTCCAACGTGTAACACCTATTCACTCTCTCCATCAAACTCATTTCCCTCTCACCACCACCATCCACAAATCTCCCTTGTTCTAATATCTGCACCACTTGTCTCATACTTGGACGCACCTTCGAATCAGGATGCACACACAACAGTCCTATTCGCAGAGCCATCTCTACTTCTTCAGTTGCAAACCTTCCTCTCGCCTTTATTCTCTCGTCTAAACCATCAACCACTCTGTCTTTCTCCATCAGTCCCCATATCCATTCCAAAATCCCTTCTCTTCCTTCCACTATTGGCCTCCTTCCACTCACTACCTCCAACACAAACACTCCAAAGCTATACACATCGGTCTGTGTTGATGCTTTCCCTGTCTTGACCAGCTCAGGTGCCATATAACCAGCTGTTCCAACCACATGTGTTGTGCTAGCCATCTCTTTACTAGTATTCTGCAACTTAGCCAGCCCAAAATCACCTACCCTCGCGTTCATATCCTTGTCTAGCAACACATTGCTTGACTTTATGTCTCTATGTACCACCTTTGACTCCCATCCTTCGTGTAAATACAACATCCCTGAGGCTACGTCTCTTATCACTCTCATTCTTTCCTCCCAGTTCAACATCTCTTCGCAATCAAATATCCGCTTATCGACACTTCCATTCTCCATATACTCGTAAATCAATATCAGACTCTCTCCTCCTTTCTTTGACCAACCTTTTAGTCCCACTATATTCTTATGCCTTAGCCTCCCTAAGCTCGAGATCTCGGCCAAGAACTCATTCGTCGCGCCAACACTCTCACGAGGGCTCATCAGAATTCTTTTCACGGCCACTTCTTTACCTTCCAACATTCCTCTATATACCTTCGAATTCCCTCCATATCCGATCATGTTATCTTCCGAAAAGCCTTTTGTTGCATCCAAAACGTCTCTGTATTGCACTCTGTGAGGCCAATACTCTGTTTCCCAATCTTCCACGTCTTCGTGTAGTCTCTGCCTTCGCCGCCTTACAACGAAGAAACAGGTGATCCCAATAACACAGACTACTAACACAACACCACTAGATACCCCAGCAATGAAGCCTTTAGACTTTAACACAGAATCTAACAATTTAAACGAAGGAAGATTCCTAGTGATCAAAGCATCACCAATGGAGAAATTGGAGTTGCTAAAACTCCATGACAGAATCCTATGGCTCTGCACAAGTTGTCCTGTGGAACCAGTGAATCCCACGAACACATCATCCACTAAAACTCCAGTGAGATTCAAGGGAACGTTTATGAGTGGTCTTATAGGCTTCCTTGAGCCAGATCTAGCCATCGTGACATTGATCGCTGATCCATTGAACTCAATCCACACCTGGTAATTCTCGCCACTATTAAGCTTCAGCTCCGTGAATCTTTCGCTGTTTCGGCTTCCATAGAAACCAGCAGTTGCAGATATAATGGAATTGAGGGAATTGACGTCGACACCGACGTGATTTTCATTAACGTCGTTGAATTCTTCATTACGGAAAACATCAAATTCAACGCCGAAGATTCGGTTGTTAGGATTGCCGTTATTGGTGAGATTGAAGAGGCCGAGATGCTGAGATGAGCTCGCGGAGGATGTTCCAGAGAAAGGAAAGAAGGCGAAGGCGAAGCCATGGCCAGGAGAAAAACGTTTATAAGGAGCCATAGAGAAGATGAATGATGTGGCAAAAGGTAGTGGCGAGGAGGAAGAGGCAGTGGGGATTCTTGTAGGATATAGTCCACGTCCGATGGAGAAAGTGGTTTTGTTAGTGAGGGTGAGAATCGACGGCGGAGAATCAACGATAGCCGAGCCAACAAGAAGTGTGTTGGTGGTGGTGAAGTTGGAGTTGTAGATGAACTCGATGCATGAGATTGATGAGAACAAGAGTTGGGTTGTGACCAAAAAGAGAAAGATGTAAGCTTTAGGAAACATTGAGCTAAAAGAAAGATAAAAGAGAAATCTTTGTGTTAAAGTTTCTGGCTTTGAAGTTATAGGAGGAAGAAGAAGAACAGGTTGTCAGGAAAAAATGATTTGATTGAATTGGTGGCAGTGTCTCTTATTGATTTTAAGAACCAATTATTCATAGATATTGTCAAAGACATAAAGGTTCCAATGGAGAGTCAAAATCATTAACAAGATAACATTTGCTTAATACTATATAATTAGGTGTTTAAGTTCCTATTTAAATATCAAAACATTGACAATTATACGATACGATATCGAGTTAAAGTCTAAAGAAATCGATTTATCTCACGACTATAAATTATCTTGTGGATACAATTGTTTTTAAGAAATTATACGACACCATATCAGCTGTCATAATTGATCTCTTATAAATTTTTATTCTTTATTTTCCTAAGAATTTGATATTTTCTTTCTTGTTTTCCTGAAAGGAGCCATTTGGAATTAATGGTGAAATAAGACTTGGAATTGTGTTGTCCACATTTATGGGAATGATGAACTAATTGGTCAAAAAAGTCAGCCTTGAATTGTCAAATTCATACATCTTCTTCTGTCTTCTCCTTCGATTCCTTCAAACCTGTCGCACATTACTCAAATTTTGTCATAAACTTAACCATCATAGCATTAATTTTTAAATCATGTCAAAGGTTTAAACAGTGTTAACTACTTTTTTAATTTGTTGACTTCTTCATAAGTTTCATTTCATATTCACTTTAACATAATATATATATATATATATATATATATTCAATTCATTTTTTTTATCAACTTAACTAGTACAAAGTTTAAGTAAAAAGAACATTGTGCACAAAAGCACGAAACGGAAAAGACTCTCCAGTTATCAGACTAAGTGATCAGCTTTGTGGTTTAGTGTGCAGAGACTATAGAGGACGGAACATGACCGGAAGGAGTTATGAAGTCTTGAGAAATCATCCAAATAAGGTAGGAATGCAGGCCAACCGTGAGGCTCCTCGATCATCTTAAAAAGGTCAGAACAATCCACCAGAAAGTCGACCTCCACAATCTGGAGAGATGAAAGATACGTCATGGCCCAGAGAAACAGCTCAAATTCTGAATGCATTGTGCTCCGAAATTGATGCCCTCAATATCGTCCGGAAAAGAGTACCAACCCAATCCTGTAAACAGATCTGATTCCTTCCACGATGCATCCACCATGCATCTATATCCTGAAAAGACTGGGTTAACTGTCAAAGGCCGTGAGATAGATCCCGAGGGAATCTGAGGTAACGTATTATTACATCCCGTCACAACATTGCTTTCTTTATATGCCTCGGCCCATGCTCTAGTTTTAGTCTCCGCCACTTGGATAATATCTTGAGGATTCCTATCTTTATTTGAAAAAACCTTTTCATTTTGCGTTTTCCATAAAAATCATAGGATCTATGGAAAACTATCCTTACAAGTTAGTCTCCAAATCAGATGATCAATATTGGAGAAAATGGATTCCCCCGGAAAATTCATTCATGCGGGGATTTTTGACAAAGCTCAGGCCTGAAGGGCCGGCGGACATTCGAAGAGTACATGATTTATCGTTTCTGTATCAGCTACACATAAATCACAGTGTACATCACAATTTATACCACGTTTAATGAGGTTCGATTTAACCGCCAGTTGTCCTGAAACTGCTTGCCAAATGAAATGCTTAATTTTCTGTGGTGCCTTCACTTTCCAAACCTGAGATTGTAACTCATGTATATTATGACCGTATGGTCGAAACGAACAGAATGAGAGATTCCTTTCTGCCCAATAACCTGATTTTACCGAGTAGACACCAGTCTTATTGAAATGCCAGCCAAGGCGATCTGAAACCGATCTTCGTGGAATATGAATCCCTAAAGTAAGATTCATGTCATACGGAAGGAATAATTGGTTAATTAAAGTCTCGCGCCATAATCGTGTATGCGGGTCAATCAACTCGGATACATTTAAATTCAGGTATAGATCTGAAGCCAAGCCCCTAGCTGGTCGAGGATTTTGATCTGGGATCCAAGGATCTGACCAAACCCGAATATCTTCTCCAGTACCCACTCTCTTAATTAAGCCATTCGTTACTAGCCCTCGAGCTGGAATGATACTTTGCCATCCATAGGAAGGAGAATACAAACGGCGAGGATCTAGTGGATTAGTTCCCGAAGTAATAATGTCCACGTAAAATCTTCGAGAGAAAGGCATCCGGATGATCCAATAAGTGCCAAAGTTATTTGGCAAGTAAAGCTGAGTTGAATTCCTCGATCACCTTGAATTCTAAACCCCTTCATGTTTAGGCCTACAAAGTTTCTCGCACCGGACCCAATGAATACCTTTTGAGGTACTGGAATTGCGCCACCAGAAATTTGTAATAGCTGCTAAGATCTTCGAAGTTACCAGCTTTGGGAGACGGTAGCAAGACATAACATAGGAAGGAATAGCAGTAAGAACCGACTTGATTAGTACCTCCTTACCCCCCCCCCTTTCGAAAGAAACTTTGTCGTCCATGAATTAATCCGTGAATTTATTTTCTCAATAACAAAAGCAAAAACCTTTGTTTTGCTCCTTTTAAGTCCTCTGGGAGTCCCAGATAAGTACCCATACCTCCTGCTCCTTTTAAGTCCTCTGGGAGTCTCAGATAAGTACCCATACCTCCTAGATTTTTGATTTCCAGACGATCCTGAATTTCAAGTTTCTTCACCAAGTCAACGTCTTTGCCAAATTGGATTAAGGATTTGGAAAAATTGATTTGTTGTCCAGACACATTCTCATAATCCTTCAGGATGCAGAGGATAGTGTCAGCCTCTTCGAGGTTGGCCTTACAGAAGAACAAGCTATCATCCGCAAATAGGAGATGAGACACTGCTGGGCTTGATTGTGCGATCAAGATCCCCGACAGGTTATTTTGAGATTCCACCTTCTTTAGTTGAGAAATCAGGGCTTCAGTACAAAGGATAAAGAGATATGGTGAGAGATGGTCTCCTTGACAGATGCCCCTATTAAGTCTGACACAACCTCGTGGAATTTTGTTCAGCATAATGGAATAGGTTACCGAGCTCACACAGTGCATTATGTCTTTTACCCATCTTTCGTGAAAACTGAGTTTGAGTAGGAGATGGCATAGGAAATCACATTCTATGTGGTCGTATGCTTTACTCATATCAGTTTTGATTACCATATAATTACTCTTGATCCTTTTATTGGTTTTAAGGACATGAAACATCTCTTGGGCTATTAGTATATTATCCGAAATTAGACGCCCTGACACTAAAGCATACTGGGTATCCGATATTAACTAGGGAAGAATCCTTTTCAGTCTGAGATACACAACTTTGGAAATGATCTTATAAATAACATTGCACAAGCTGATAGGACGAAATTCTGCCATAGTTTTTGGTCTGGCTGTCTTCGGAATCAGACAAATGTTTGTTTGATTAAGTTCTTGTTCGAACCCACCAGTCGTTATAAAATTGTTAACAATGCATACTATGTCATTTTTAAAGAAAGACCATGATTGTTAGAATAAAAGTGATGTCGTTCCATTCGGGCATGGCGCTTTCCCGGGATCCATCATGAACAAAGCTTTCCTAACTTCCTCCACTGTCGCTGGCCCAAGTAATAAACGGTTATGTTCGTCGGTTACTAAATAGTCAATCCCTTCTAGGGACTCCTCAAAAACATTGGTCTCATTTGTTGTGAACAGCTTTTCAAAATACTTAACTGCTTCATCTTCAATAGTTTCCTCCTAATCTACCCAGTTTTGTTGGTTATCGAAGACACCAATAATTCTGTTTTTCGTTCTTCGTTGTTTTGTTTGGGCATGGAAGAATTTTGTTTTTATCCCTTTCCACAAGTCATCTATTTCGACTCTTTTGTTTCTAGTAGGTCTCTTCTTCTTTATATGTGAAGCTTAGTTCAAAAGCCATTTTCTGAATCTCCGCAGTATGACAAGAATCTAGGTTTTTCATGCTTTCTAATTTATCTTTGAGTTTTTCGATTCGCTGTTTTCCAAATGGCATTTGATTTTTCCGCCATCTCGAAATTTCTCTTCTGCAATTTCAAATTTTGGCGGAAACGCGATTCAATTCAACTTTTAAAACATTAGTAATTGATATTTGTTTATGAACGGTGGTGTTTAGAGAATGAGCCAAAAGCAGAAATGGAAAAATGGAAACAGAGCTGTCTCTACTGTCAGTTTGCAGGAAAAGGCAAAGACTTTAACTGAACCGCAAAGCAAATAAGGCACGTGACAAACACTGCCTAATCAGAATAAGTTTTGTCAATGGCTGCTGCTCTGTTCATTGCTGTGCCTGCGATTGTAGTGATTTGGATATCCATGGTTGTGACTATGGCGTTTGCAGGAAAATCGAGGAAGAGAGTTGTGATTGAAGGAAGGAAAGTGACGAAAGAGATTGCTGGTTTTGTGTTTAGGGTTCTTCTTAAAGAAGGAAACTTTGTAGCTTTACTTTGTGCTCTTCTTGCTTACTTCGTCTTCTTTAACTCTTACTCTTCATCTTCGTGATTCTAATTTTTTGCATTTGTTATTAACGAAAACATTTACAACTAATTAATATCAAAATCTCT
Source organism: Lepidium didymum (assembly GCA_963920545.1). Classification (NCBI taxonomy): domain Eukaryota; kingdom Viridiplantae; phylum Streptophyta; class Magnoliopsida; order Brassicales; family Brassicaceae; genus Lepidium; species Lepidium didymum. Next base: position 4,470,949 of record OY986980.1, read on the forward strand.
CATCATTAACTGTTTTTGATTTAATAAGATCTTTAGTTTCTTCAATTTGGTGAATATCGATCTTCTTTGTTGGATGTGTAATTCTGATGATGTCACAATACCAACACGTGAAGTGATTGTCATTTGTTTTTTGTTATGTCTTTGAGGAGCAAAGCAAATTCTTCTTTTGGTCTCTTTATTTGTCGGTCACTCTGTCTCTTTTCCATGGAAGAGCTGAGCTTCTAAGCCACAATATAGGTTTGAGAGCCCATTGGGCTTAAGGTTCACAATTTATGGCTCTCTTTGAAATATGAGAATGGCCTATAAACTATGAATAAGATAGATTGTGACAACAAAGAAGAAGATGAAATGTGTTTGAAGGAGAAAATGTATGTGATTAGGTATAGTCCAAGATTAGGTAAAATGTTAAAAGGTTATAAGTTTCAACAATTTCTCATCATGTAACATTAATAACAATTCTAAGAAGGTGCCAAATCCACGTCAATCCATAGCTTCACCGACAGCATTTAATTATTTTACTTCTGTCTTATAGAATTTATTATATACAACACTTTTAAAGTTTTGTACCGACATGTGGATGGAAAAAAAAAAAAAACTAAATTACTCAAGATTCGAGTTTCCTTTGATTGGATCTTTTAACTGTAAATTAGTTAATTAAAAAGAACACATAGAAAATTTATAAGTAGATTTGATTGTGATTCACGAAATCTATCAATTGTAATTTATATAATTTTGGCTAAACTACAAGAGATAAAAGAATCTAACCACAAATGTAATTGTCATGCTTATCCATCTATGCTATTTTTATTATCATAACAAGGTTGGCATTAACAACACCTTAAAATGTTGTTCAGCAGTTATATCAAGAGAACTAACAAATATGTTATTGAATATGTTACTTCTATTTAAATATTATCTTTGATGAAAATTACATTTTGTCATCAACACCATCATGGTATAATGATGGAATAAAAATAACTTAAAGTTCCAGTAATATATTATTTAAAAATTTCCTTTACCATATTGTTTAAGAGATTTTACGTGATAAGGTGATTGCAAAGTTTCTTGCTAACCGTTTGAAGAAGGTGATGTCGTTTTTAATATCTGAAACGCAGGCTGCTTTGGTTGAGGATCGATTAATTACAGATCAGATTCTTATTGCACATGAGACCATACATGCTTTAAATACTAATAAGAGGTGTTCCGAAAATTACCTTGCCATTAAAACCGATATCTCCAAGACTTATGACATAGTGGAGTGGTCCTTCCTGTCTAAAGCTTTGGAGAAAGTCGGTTTTCCCAGAAAATGGATCATTCTGATGATGAGCGGTGTCTCATCGATCAGCTATCAGATACTCATTAACAGATATCCGTATGGAAACATTAAGCCTTCTAGAGGTCTGAGACAAGGTGACCCTTTGTCACCTTATCTCTATGTTATTTGTATTGAAATGCTTGTTAGAAGGCTACGGGTTACAGAATCCTCTAGGCTTATTTCAGGAATTAAGATTGCTAGAGCATCTCCTGCCATTACACACCTTTTTTTTGCTGATGATAGCTTATTTTATTGTCAGGAGGAGCAAATATCCATAATTATTGATGCATATTGTCTTGCTTATGGTCAAAGAGTGAATTATGGTAAATCAAGCATCATCTTTGGGAAGAAGATCAACTATTGTAGACGTGAGGAGATTATGAGGAAATTGGGTATTAACCAACAAGGTAGGGATGGGAAGTATTTGGGACTTCCTGAGCAACTATATGGTTCTAGAGTGGTAGTGTTTACCTATATTGCAGAGAGACTTGACGAGAAGATACATGGATGGCAAAACAAGTTCCTCTCCCAAGGCGGTAAGGAGATCCTCATGAAGGCGGTGGCGCTTGCTCTTCCAACCTACACAATGCAGTGTTTCAAGCTCCTGATAAAAAGTTTGTCAAAAAATTGTGTCATCCATGGCTAATTTCTGGTGGAAAACTCAAGCTGAGTCTAACGGAATTCATTGGAGAGCTTGGGATAAGCTCACTGAGCCAAAAGAGAAGGGAGGCTTTGGTTTTAAAGATTTGGAAGCCTTTAACATTTCCTTGTTAGGCAAACAAATTTGGAGAATCGCAGCCAATCCAGATTCATTAGTTGCATGTGTAGTCAAAGGTCGATATTTCTCTAACTCCAACATTCTACAAGCTCCACTTGGATCGCGTCCTTCTTATGCGTGAAGGAGTCTACATGCTGCACAAACCCTTATGGCCAGAGGTTCGAAGACTACCATTGGTAACGGTATGACTGTTAAAGTATGGAAAGATCAATGGTTAAATAAAAAGCCAGCTGAAGCTCCAAGACCCAATCTGGTTATCCTGGAAGATTACAGACACCTCTTGCAGGAAGACACGTGTGTGGCGGATTTCCTTGCTGAAGGTGGTCGAGAATGGAATCGAGAACTATTAGAGAATCTTTTCCCTGCGGATACCAGAGCATTAATAGAAGCGGTGAGACCTGGAGGTGATAGTTCAAAGGATGGGATTTGCTGGAGTTTTAATAAATCTGGGCTTTACTCATCTAAATCTGGTTATTGGGTCTACACAAACCTAATCAATCCGAAAGCACTTGATAACCTTGTGACTCAACCGAGTCTTGACAGCCTTTATAAGCTGATTTGGGCGCAGGATACAAACTTAAAGGTTAAGCATTTCCTTCGAAAATGTCTTAATAATTGTTTGGTTGTTGGTGAGAATTTGGTTGTTTGGTTGTTGGTGAGAATTTGGTCAATCGACATATTACTAAGGAGATTCCCAGCCCTAGATGTTTGAATGAGAAGGAATATATTGATCATGTACTCTTTCATTGGCCCTATGCCAGATTAATTTGGGCTGCTGCTCCACTTCCCCAACCAATCAATGGTATTTTAGCGCATTCCACTTACTCTAATTTCTATTGGTTTATGCATGGAGCTAAAGATTGGCCTGAATGTGCATATAATGAGCATTTAACCCCTTGGTTATTATGGAGAATCTGGAAATCAAGGAATGCATTTATATATCAGGGTATCGATTTTGAAGCAAATTGGATTGTGAAAAGGGCAATAGAAGATGAAGAAGAGTGGCGAAAGAGAACAGAGACCATAATAACACCAATACCATACCTGGCGAGATCTACTGAGCAAAAATGGCAACCACCTCCTAAGGGATGGCTAAAATGCAAAGTTGATGGATCATGGACCCATGGTATTAATCATTGTAGTGTTGGTTGGATATTGAGGGATAGTTCTGGGGATGTTAAGTGGCTTGGAGGTAGAGCTCTTAGACGCCTCGACTCAAGCCTAGAAACTGAAGCTGAAGCAATTAGATGGGATGTTGTCTGTGTGTTGCATTTGGGTTATGAGCAGATCATATTTGAAAGTGATCCCAAGGAGATAATACAAGCACTCTCACATAAGAACCTTTGGCCTAGCTTATCCTCATGGACTAATGACATTGAAAACTTGTGTGCTAATTGTGATGATATTCTGTTTTTTCATAAAGGTAGGAAGGCAAATATTATGGCAGATCGAATAGCTCGTGAATCTCTCTCATTTGGGAGTTATGATCTGATGCTCTTTTCAATTGTGCCCAAGTGGTTAGAAACTCTTGTAATAAGAGCCGAAGTGTGTATTTGAATTTTCTTGGTGAATGAAGATTTGATGTTTTGCAAAAAAAGAAGAGATTTTACGTGAAATTCTTTTTTTTTCCAGTCAATTAGTATAGTGAATTTTTAATCCCTTCTAAGTAGAAAATTTAAATCTTAGTGCAGAGAATTTATAAAATGAATACTACCACTGATACATTTGTCATCGGCCATAGTATTTTCAATGCATTTTTCTTCTTTGTCAGGTCAAATTATGTGTTTTTCAACATCTTATTCTATAAATATAGTAACTTTATGAAAATAATAAATCTTGGAAAATAAAATAGCCTCAACTTACAAAAATGAGGATAAATTCATAACTTTACTAAGAAAATATATTATGGCTTTGATTATGAGCAGTTTTTAAACTAGTTTCTAATTTTTTTTTTTGAAAAAACTATTTTTTAATTAATTATGATTTTGCAAAAACGATTTTTACTTTATATCATATGATTCGAGTTTTTGATTTTTCTAAAAACTAGTTTTGAGAAATCAATGCTAAAAACCAAAAACCAATTTTTTTAGTTTTTAAAAATAAAAATTAATTTAAAAACTAAAACTAAAATATAAAATTCAAAAACTAAAAACAAAAACAAAAAAAGCAGTACATTCGTAGCGTATGCCTTATCCCTTTGGTAGGTAAAATACACAGAAAAGCTCTTTTCTTTCACAAAGGAATAATTTAAGATTTGAGTACAGTGAGTGAACCAATTAAACAAATATAAATAGACAAAGATACATAGATCTATGTCTCTGGTTATTCAATTAATCAATTTTTGTTTCCGCTTGTTTGTAGCTCTGGACTTTGCCTAAAGCGTTAATGGGAGCCAGTTTTTCAAATTTTGTTTTTTTTTAAATAAAGGACTAAATTTTCGGTCTGGGTTTCATCAAAATTTTAAATTTCAGCCATTCAATTCACCGAACAAAGACAAAACTTTTTCTTCTGGGTGGCCACCGACTAAAGAGGACTGTTTCTCCAAATCTGGGTTTCTGTGTGTAAGCAGCAGGTAGAAGAATCATGGTTGCTGCTAGGAACAGGCCAATGCTACGAATTTTAGGTTTTTTTATATGTGCAGCTTTCATCTATCTCTCATTCCGGGATTTGTGGATAAATAACAATCGGAAACCCGAGTTAGGGTTTGTAAAACGGAACGGAACTCAGTTCGTGGTGGATGGTAAGCCTCTGTATGCAAATGGGTGGAACTCGTATTGGTTCATGGACCACGCCGTAGATGAACACAGTAGAAACCTTGTCGGTGAAATGCTTGAAGCTGGAGCTAAGATGGGTCTCACTGTTTGTAGAACTTGGGCTTTTAATGACGGTGGATACAATGCTCTTCAGATCTCGCCTGGCCGATTCGATGAGCGAGTTTTCCAGGTTTTGATTCTTCTTCCTCCTTTCTGTAGTCAATAAAGTTGCCAAGCTCTTTGCTTTGTCTATGATCTCTCTTAAGTTCTTGTTGAATGGAATTTGTAAAATGTTGGTCAGGCCTTGGATCATGTAATCGCAGAGGCGAGAAAGCATGATGTTAGATTACTACTCTGTTTAGTGAACAATTTGCAAAATTACGGAGGAAAGACACAATATGTGGAGTGGGCATGGCAAGAAGGTATTGGTCTCAGTTCTAACAATGATTCCTTCTTCTTTGATCCATCGATCCGGAATTACTTCAAGAATTATCTCAAGGTAATGGTTTCTTACTGATAGGATCGAACATTAGCTCATTGAGTGATAGTGAGAGCGAATCTAAAGGGTAAAGAGTAAATTTTTATTTCCTTAATTTCAGGCTTTGCTTACCCGTAAGAACTCAGTCACTGGGGTAGAGTATCGAAACGATCCCACGATTTTCGCTTGGGAGTTGATAAACGAGCCTAGGTGCACAACTGATATCTCTGGCAACACTCTTCAAGTCAGTCACTTATCACTTTGACTCAATTATGATTGTTTTTTATTCGGTGAAATATTAATGTGTGTTCTTCCAGGATTGGATAGACGAAATGACAGGATTTATCAAATCAATTGATAACAAGCATCTCCTCACAGTAGGCTTGGAAGGCTTTTATGGTCCTACGAATCCGAAAAGGTTGAGTATTAATCCAGAAAAGTGGGCCTCGGAGCTTGGATCAGATTTTGTTCGAAACTCTAATTCCTCAAACATCGATTTTGCATCAGTTCATATCTACCCGGATCACTGGTAAGTTAATTGGACGGAGAATCAAGATTTGATTGAACTGAGCTCTTGGAGGATTCTATTCAACTTATTTGGCTTCAAATGTGTATATATGTTCAGGTTTCATAATCAAAGCTTTGAAGATAAGCTAACGTTTGCTGTAAAATGGATGCAATCTCACATTGATGATGGCGTAAAGGAACTCAAGAAACCAGTTCTGTTCACAGAGTTTGGGCTCTCAAACCTGAACAAGGACTACCAACCATCGCAGCGAGATCGGTTCTACAGAATAGTCCTTGATGTGATTTACAAATCAGCCAAACGAAGAAAGCCAGGTGCAGGCACATTGGTGTGGCAGCTATTCATGGAAGGAATGGATACCTTCAACGATGACTTCGGAATTGTTCCACATGAACAAGATTCTATTTATAGATTGATGATTGAACAATCTTGCAGGTTGGGCAAGGTCACAGGACGTCTTCAGGAACATAAGTTGAAAGAAATTTGTTCTCATAGACATTGAGAGAATCATATGTTAACTGGATTTTTTTACACAGTTGAATATGATTCTCATTTTGGTCATTACTATGTACAAGAGTGATATATGAGATTTATAATTTGATGCTTTCTTGTGACTTATATTTATAAACCAAAGAAAATACAAAATTCAGTTTAATTTCATGATCTATACCCTTAAATCTAAGTCCTGAGAGATTTATGAAGAAACTAAATGAAAACTACGTAGATCTACGCTTAGCCAATCTTGGAGATGTCCTCGTTGAAGTTGTCTCGTTCACTTTCTCAGCCTTAACCTCCTTCAAAGTTTTCTCCGCTGTTTCAGATTGGATAGGTTTCTTGTTGGCTTTAACCTGTTTGGTGTTTTTCTCTCCAGCGACCCTATCAAAATCATCAGAGAGTTTTCTCCTGATTCTAGGAACAGTTTCCTCTTCATCATCAGATTCGTTCAGATCTAAGAACCTCCTTCGTTTCACTGCAATCGGAGCCGCCGGAGGAGAATCGTAACCAGATCTCTTCTTCTTCGTCATCTTCTCAAGACCTCCAGATTCGAGTTTCACAAGGCTAGATTTATCAAGCTGGGAACGGAGTTTGTTAACGTTACCCTCAATTCGTCCTTGGAGACGGAGGCGCGTGAAGCTGAGACCACCCATAGACCAGTGAGCGTCCCTCGCCCATGACAGAAGCGGATCAAGCACAGAACTAGGCGGATCAACACGGAAAGAATTGAATTGAGAATTATCAAAGAAACGAGGCCGAGGAAGCCCGTTTCCATAGAACTCCACCGGTCTAATGGCGGAATTCTTCCTCACCGGTGTCATCATTTTGTAAAATTAAAGAAAGAGGATGAGAGAGAGAGGGATTAGGGATTATGAGATTGAAGATGATGAATGAATGATGTTGGGGGTTAGGGTTTATATGGAGGAGATTTTGGCGGGTGTGGTTTAATTGGCGCCAGACTCTACCGCGCTGCTTGAAACATTAACTTTGGCGCCTCTTCAAATTTGCTTTCGCGCAGTTTTATTTCAATTTATTTGGTTTTGAGAACTTCCGGTTTGTTTCAATTTCACTATGCAAACCGGGAATCTGTGTTTTTTTTTTTTTTTTCGTCTGTTATTTTTTCTTTCTAATAAAAAGTTCTCTATATTTTTCCTATATACCTTACGATTGACTATGCATTTGCTAAGATAAACAAATATCAAACAAAAAACTAAGAGAAGAACAAGTTCCACATAAACTTCCATTTAAATTAAGGATCTTTTCATTTATGTTCTTTTATAACAAGTTATACGATATCAAAACAACTAGGCGATCCAATACAGCAAAGTAAAGAAACCCATGGATGCACACAAATTTGAGCAAAAGAAAAAGCATATGAAGATCAGTGATTTTGTGTTTAAGAGGAACATTATAAATAAAACATACACAAATCATAGGGATTTGAAGGAAACATAAATTGAGTCTCACAAGTATACACAACAGACCCAATCTATTGGGCCCAATAAAACTAGGGCCTATAGAGAAATGCAAGAGAAAGCAGGAAGAACAGTTTTTATTGTGAAGGATACAAGTAGAGGGGAGACATCGCTTCACCATCCTCTGGGAGGTCCTCCTGTGGATTGAGCACTCAATCGGTCAAGGAGAGCGTTAAAGTCGATGGGTTGGCCACTCTCCTCCATCCTCTGAATCACAACCATGACATGGTCTCCTCTGAAACCCATGCTCACTAGCTTCTCTATCAGTTCGCCGTATTTTGATCTTAAGACAGGTGGTGCCCCTGTGTTACCGCCAGCTGTCTGGTGCTGCGGGGGAGCGTATTCACCACCTTGTGGGCCTTGCAAGTAATGGGCCTGCTGCTGCGGTGGAGGCGGTGGGTATTGCATCCGCCCACTTTCATACAGGGCATTGGCATACCCGGCAGGAGGACCTGAGGGTAGATACCCGTCGCTCGTCTGGGGGCTATAAGACATCTTTGTCTGCTGAGGAGCCTGTGGTGGTGGTGGTGCACCGTATCCATAAGGTTGCATAGACTGCTGTGGAGGTCCAGAGTATGGTGATTGCATCTGCATGCTGCTTGGCAATGGTTCTACTGGGGGTTGGTTGCTTGGTGGTGCAGATACGTATGTTGGGTAGGCTCCACTTGACTGCGGCCTGGCCTGTGGCTGGGGAGGCCAGTTTTGCTGGTACTGGGAGAATGGCTGAGTTTGGGCTGCGCTTGGATGAGATGGAGCAGGAGGTGGGGGCATGAACTGACCCTGGGCTGGTGGTGCTTGAGGTTGTGATGGTGGAGCAGGAGCGGGCACTGGCGAAGGTGTGTTTTGAAGCTGTGTAGGAGGGGGCATATAATACTGCTGCTGCTGTGGCTGCTGCTGCGGCTGGTGTTGTTGCTGTGGCTGTGGCTGCGGCTGCGGCTGCGCTGGTGGATGTGGGGCTATTTGGTGAGGCAAAGCGAGTGCAAGCTGCTGATTATGCGCATCTGCGGTGTTCTCGCTCTTCTTATGCTCTGGAACAGGAGTTGCGACCCGCTCCTCACCATGTTGAGAGTGAGACGAAGAAGTTGACTCTTTCTGCACAAGTTGAAGCTTCGCTAGCTCTTTCTGAGTATCTGCTAGCTCTTGTTTGTCTCTGAGAATCTGTACTGATCTATGCACCTACAACAGAACATACATGGTCTCAACATCCATTGCCGATCAAAGTGTTACAAACTAAATTTAACAAAAATAATATAAACAGTGAATAACACAACACACCTCCTGAAGGTGTTTGTCCAGAGATCTAAGCTTCACAGCAGCTTCCTCGTGTTCACGAGTCAAGTCCGATCTCATTTCTCCAATTGTCTTATCAAGGTTGTAGCAGTAGAGTTCCAGCTGGGACAAGCGTGAGCTGATGCCTTCAAGAAAACGCATCATGTTGTCTGCATACTTCTTCATGGTTCTTTCAACAGTGGCAGTAAGGTCTTGGCTCAAAGAGTCCTCTGGTGGGCTGTAAGAGCTTGTAGGGAAAACCGAAGACCTTGCCATCCTGGTTTTATGGAATTCCTGCAAGCAAATATGAAAGAATGAACAAGGACTCGCTCCGTATCATGATCAAGGAAGAGTAACAAGAGTTTCAAATGCAATTAGATTAATCGCCAAGCCCTTTCAACGGAACTTAGTTCCTCATAAGTCGCAACCAGTATAGAAATACAACAGCAGGGAATGTCCGTAGGTATTCAATAAACGCATCAACTTACTTAAATTTCAGAAATCAGACAAAGAAATATCAAATAAGCTTGAGCATTCTTAATGGGTGAATTCTAATTATCATCCACAAGATCTGAAAACTGTTAACGGAAGTAGAGGCCTACCAAATAACGAAGAAAGTAGCTGAATAACCTCACAGCCAAGACGACAAGAGTAGGATACTGATTACTGACTCCTAGAAATTTTTTTATTACCCCAATCATTGATCAATCGCTGATCGAGCAAGCCAAAACATTCCAGCAAAATAATCGTAACCACATCAATTCCCCAAATCGAAAACCCTAGAATCCGAAAAAGCGACAAGAAATCTCCAATCGAGAAAAGTGGAAATCTGAATCTAACCTTGTTGGAGTTGGTAGCAGCGATCGCAGGATCGGAGTTAGGACCATTAGAGGAGTCCTGGTTGGTGTAGTCGTCGTAAGAGCAAAGGATATCATCGGACCCAAAATCGAACCCTTTGGATCCTGAGTTGACCCGACCCGAAGATCCAGACGCCATAGAATCGGAAAGACAGAAAACCCGTATCTGAGAAAGAATCAAATGAAGGCAAGCAACAAGGAAAAGGAAATCGCTTTAGATTATTAGTCTTGGAAGAAAAGCAAAAGCTTGGTTCTTCCTTCTCTTCAAACGCAAGCAGAGAGACGCAGGAGAAAAACGTTTTTTCTATCTCTCTAATTTATTTTATTTTTTATCTCTTTTTTCTTGTTATAATTACAAAAGTGTTAAGTGGAGAAAAAATGGAGGTTTTAGTTCAGACTTGAGACTTGAGATAAGGATGAAGCAAAAAGGAAGCAGCCAAACCGACTTTCCTCGTCTTTCTATATTTATATTTATAATATTTGCTCCTTAATATTTTAATTATTTTGATTTTGCCCCGTTTGTTTGGAATTTGCTATTTACAACCTCTCAGTTTGGTCATCACTCATTAAAACATGTTGTTTAGAACCAAGAATCTCCAATCCGTGAAGTTTCTGTGAGCTTGGAGCGAATGTCAGATTTGTTTCTGTTTCTAATTCATCAAATCTTCGTTCTTTCGTCACTTCAAAGATGTATGGAAGATCCGGTTCTCCGAGGTGACAAAACATGTATTAGATACAAGATTTACTAGAACCGTAGATGAAATCGTCGAAGTGAGGTTGGAGTCAATCTGAAAACACAGATGGAGAGCTTTTATATTTGGTGATGGTTGCTACACAAGAATATGGTGATGTTGACCAATAAGGTAAGAGTAGATTTCATATTTTCATGAAAGGAAAAACATAATCTTTTTTTGGTGGGTTTGATGAATACGAGGAAAACATATAAAAGATTGGTGTTTATTGAGTTTGATGTTTATATGGGTCTCTTGTCATAAAACTGAAAGTGACAAGACAATAATTTTGGCACTCTTTGAATCCATAGTGCCTAAAATTGATACTGTTATTCCTAAAGGTGTTTTCTAGAACATGTTAGGGATCTTAAGTTAGTCGAAGTTGTTCTTTTTATTCACAATCATCAGTCTGCATTGGAGGAAACTCTTTGGAAGTGCTTTGATCTTGGTCTAGTTGTATATTGTACCGGAAACATGAACATGTAAGATAGGAGTTACAGCAAGAGTGAGGCTTATTTTAACTTCTTGATTGTTAATGTAGGAATTAACTACAACAAATTAACGAAAAGACAAGAATTTAATGGCTAAAGAGTTTAAAAGTCTCAATTTTAACCAGCTCGATCTTCGCTATTTATTGTAGGTTTCTTTGCCTCAAATGCTCAATGTTTTTCACACTGCCTTTCTTTCTTTTTAATACTTGAGGTATCTGAATGTTCTTAAATCTATTTTCCCTTATTCTTTTCCGTGAATCATGATGGATCCTTGGATTATTTGTCTTTCTTTTTGTTACAAACTCAAGTCAACAGCTCGAACATGTCCTACTATGTTTGGGTCTTTTGAGTAGATCAAATTTTGGACTTTAACTAATTTTGAGTCTTAGATTCGTTTAGATTCACCACTAACATTAATGTATCGTAGCCTTTGCATGTTTGTGATGGTGGTAGTGAACTGGTAAGAGTTAGATGGGACAAGTTATTTGGTTGCAAGAACTTGTTTGAAATTAGTAATAAAACCAGTTTCAGGACTGCATTGCCCTACTGTGTTAGGTTTACTTGCAAAGACTCCAACATATACTCATTTAAGTTGCTTTATCTGGTTCATGTGGGCAGAGATTCCACAATCACTTAGGTCCTAAAATGTTAAATAAGATGCTGACTTCTTGGCATAATCAAATGATTCGCATTAAGATACGAATATGGAACAAGTTTTGGCCGGTGAAAAGGTTAGGAGAATGCGCAAACGATAAAGCCCATAAAAAGTAATTTTAAATTATTAGCAAGTAGGAACCCATCCCTAAAGAATATATAGCCGCAAAATATTTGTGCTTTCATTTGCATCCATACATCTTTTAATCTCAACTTTATTAATCAAGTAGTGAATTATATTACTGATTAAGATCCTATAGGTCACCATAAGATTCTTAGTACAAACTACAATCATGGCTTTTAATATTCTACTGCTATGTTATTTTCAAGTAGTGACGGGACATCATTTGAGAGTGTCATGTAATGTCTTCATCAAAGAATAAATTTGCTCATAACATTCAATTTAACGCAAGAGAAATCCATTTGTTAAGATCATAGCCACAAACAAATCAGATTTACATCAATTTGCATTTAAGATTTTTTGTCTCGAAAAGCAAATAACATCCACTTGTTCAACGCCTTTGTTTTCCCGTCATGGGTGTTTCTTCCTTATCTTCTGATTTTTTTCAAAAATTATCTTATGAGCATAAAATAGCAACAATAATATAAAAAGGGTGTCGAGTTCTTCACGGTTCGATGGTTATGATTCAACTAATAATTCTGACATAAAAGTTTGAACTTTTTTCAGTACAATTGATATATTATAAAAAATTTCATGTAATAGATCAAATATTGTCGATCTAATTATTTCATAAAAATTGGTAAGTTGCATCAATGTCCAAACACGTGGATGGGTCCATTTTCATTTAAAGGATCTTCTAATCTACCAATCATCTACCTCTTTCTGTGGTTCTAACTCCATTTCTTTTATTTTAATTCGTTGACTATATTAACCCTCAATTTTCTCCACGCAGACTATTTTTACTGTAAGAAAAATCCTTATTTCTATCTGTAATTGACACAATTAAAACATGGTTGAGAAATTTAGAGAAAGGGCAAAACCGGTAACATAAATTATTGCAAATGGTCAAATAGTATAATTTAACGTTGTTGCCGTTGCGTATATAAACCGTCGACTATGGAAGCAAAGACCTCAATTTCTTCCCACATTTTTCTACGGTTACAGATTTTATTATCTAACAAAGAGAAAACGAATAAAACAGAGTCCACGAATATTTGGAAATTTGTGAAAATCGAAACATGAAGAAATCTGGAATCATCGTAGCTTCCATCTCTACGGCTGCTTACGCCACCCTCGCTTCCACCAACACCTCCATATCTTTCTCTTCGCCGGAATCTAATCTTTCCCGTCAGGTATAAAGAGCTTTAAGTTCCCCTATTTCTTTTGCTCTGTTTAAAGTACTCACACACTCAAGCTATTGAACACATTCATCAAATTATGAGGTTTGAGAGGAGAGTTTAAGAAACTAAGAGGTTTTGTTTTTCGTGGATTCGGATTTGGTGAGAAATTAAGTTGATTTCTGTGACTAATTTTTGATTAGGAATCAAAGGAAAACCAGAGGAAGAAGAATGGTTTGGAAGATGGAGGAGATGAGAAGTTTGCTCCAAGGTTTGATGGGTTAAGATTTATCGAGACGCTTGTTACTGCTCATCGCTAGTCTTCTGATTTTGGCTTTGTTTTACATTGATTGATGATCTGATCAACAACACTGATTTTAAAGTTTAGATTTTTATCTTTGTTTTTTTTTCTCTCTTCACTTAGGTAAATATGATTTTTAACTGTACGATTCACATCCAGAGACATGATTCACGAGATTCATGTCTAATTTGTATGTGTTGCTAAATATTGGACTGAACCCATAAGGCCTTAGAGATGAAGTCAGCCCATTAATGATCAAAAGCATATGTTACGAAATGCTAGTTTTATGATGATGTAACGAATGGTTTTCATGTCAACATAAACAAAATCCAAAACAATTAGTACATCAATGCTTTATGACACGACAAAACTAACATCGGAATGTGATATATATAAACAATTGCCATGACGTAACTATTATAGAGTAAGATATAAAGTGGGATAATTTTATATTATTATAAAGAGAAAAATAGTACAGGACTAGAGATGTTTTACGAAAAATGATGGGCCTTTAGAGACTAGAGTCTAATTATTTTAGTAGAGATAGTTGGAACTATATAGATTATAATTCTTGAAAGAACTTAATTCCCAAAAACATATTTACAAATATCATAAATTGATTAATTTTATAATATATAAACTCAAAAAAAAAAATAAGATATCATTTTTGAGATTTAGAAGCCGAGAAAAATATTTTTTTTTAGGAGATTTCAGGTTCAGCCGAATATTTTTTCTTTTTGTTTATAGACATATTGTTGGAAAGTTTTTCGCCGCAATCGAGACCTTTTTTGCCTTCTTTACACATACTTGCGAATATTCCGGGTGGAAAATGACCGTTAAGATTGATGTAGCTAAACATTGTTATGGCACAATCAGTCTTTGCATCATTAAGAGCTTCAGCTAATGGACAAGCAAAGTCCTTGAAGGCAGAACAACATGCTTTGGCTTGATAGTTTGGTCCTTTGCATTTACTCGTTATGATTGTGTAATTCATGCTCCCAAAATCTTGTTTGCACGGTCCTAAAATGTTAAATAACACAATATCAAATTTTTAGTATTTGCTTATTAGGATTAGCTCTAATGAAACACGAATAATTAATGTATAAAATGTGTTTTATGTCATACTTTCCTTTGCCTGAAGAAGAGCTCGGCTTGTGGTTGTGTGTGAGTCAAATACATCAGCTGCAAATACAAAATCTTTTTGAATAAACTTAAGATATCTTTAAAAAGAAAACAATAAATTATGAGTGAAATAATCGTAAATTACGAGAGATGTGAAGAGACAAAGCGAATCCAAACAAAAGGAAAAATGGAAGAAGAGAAAGCAAAGAATGATGAGGGATCTCCATTTGATTGCTTAAAACTTTTTTTCATTTTTTTCGTGTATTAAACTTAAAGAGATATAGGAAAAGAGAATATTGTTGCGGATTTATCGGATAATCAATTAGAAGAAACAATCTTAATTTGTGAAATACCAAAAAAAATAACTAGTAACTACTAATTTAATCGATTGCCTAAGAAAAGCCATCAAATTTGATAAAGAGAATGAATGAATATTATTAATTTTGGATCAACTACCATTGTTTTAATATCGATAATGTATTGGGAACCGCCCATTTTTTGGATCATTTCTTCGGATCGTAGAGGCAACTTGCTCCAATAATTTCGTATGAGAGTTTTCAAAACATTATCACGAACATGTATATATATTATTATATATAATCCTAGCTTTTTTATTCTTATTGAAAAATGGAATATATGATAAATCATCTTAATAACTTTAACTGTCTAAATTATAAAAAGATTTTAAGCTATTGATCCCATCTTATAATATAATTATTGACAACAATCAAAAGATTATAATTATGGTTGGCTCAATAAGTATACTGTAGAGAGATTTTTTTTGTACTCACCACTTTTCATATTTTTTTTTATTAATAAGTAATTAATTATTTGATTAACAAAATCCGATTTATAACTTTATTTTTCCAGTTGGAGCATGATGAGATTCAAATTCACCATCTCATATCTAATTAAATCAGAAACAAACCAATTGAATCACATGTTTTTTGGCATATTTTTTTTATTTTGAAAACCCAATTTTCTTATTTTTATCTCTATAAATGTTCATTAACTTGGTGAGCGTTTAGAGTTACCTATCAAACTTTGCAAGATTCAAAAATTTGTTTCTAAATTTCTCTAGTTCATAGGTCTTCAAATTTCAAAGATGATCCTATTGATCGCAGTGTCAGAAATTTTTCATAGATTTGACCTTCCTAAATTATTTGCCACCAAACTTTCTTCTTTATCGAAAATCACAAAGTTGATAAAAAAAATCAGTGTTATATATATCATGTTATAAAAAAAAAACTCGTGTCTCTTGACTTATCAACAGTCTATAGTCTTAACTTAGTTAAAGTCTTATGGAATCATTTAGTGAGCTATATAAGATCCAAAAATAGGATAAACAAATGGCTGATTTAGTCACTTGTATCCAAAAGATTTAAACATTATCCAATTCATGTCTTTTTATTTTGAACTTGCCATCTACATTCTCAATTATGAAAATATTAAAAAATATATATATATATATATATATATATATATATATATATATAATTTTCTTCGTGTAGTAACGTGAAGACAAGAAAATATAACTTTTACTTATCGTTTTTTGTTATAATTAGTTTTCATTTATATCGGTTGGTATTGTTGATGAAACATATTTTTCAATAATAAATATAGTGAAGAAGATCGGATGCAACCAAATCAATGATGGGTTTTGATGATTGTCTAAACTTTTTCTTTGAGATACAAATAAAATATATGTTTACATTATACATATATATATATATATATATATATATTATATTTTATGATTATTTAGATTGCACGTATAATTTGATGGCGCACAAGATTGTAATCTAGCTGTATTGTAATTGAATTTGTCATAACATAATGGTGAAGACACAACATATACTAATTTAAGACAGTGTTATTTTATGACTTGCTTAACCCATCTACTGATCATGAATTAGAATTTGGGTGGATTGTTTGGAGCTCATAATGATGATAAAAGATCCTACTGTTTAATCGGTTTTTCTCCTCAATCTTAAAGACTTCTCTCAACTTTAGAATTTATTTAAAATTTGTTTTTTAGTCTTTATTCTTTATGCTTTTAATCACAAAATTGATTATGGTCCCTAATATTAGAAAATTATTAAGTATCGTGTTTTAAGGATAATGTATTCCATCATTAGACTAACTATTTCCTCAATTGAGTAAAGCTAACGAAAAAAAACTGCTATTTTCAGTAAGTGTATTTTGGGTTGCTTACTGCATTAAATAAATAAATGAAATTAGTTAAATAAGGTGTGGTGAAGACGGGTGTTGTGTACCCATGGCTCATTGATTCCGTGACGTGTAACCTAATTATATTTGTGGTTTATAAACTATACAACTATTGGTTGATTACGCCTTTAATTAAGGCTTTAATGAAATAACAAAAAAGGCTTATTATTCTCCAATTCCTAATCAATTAAGCAACTTACAAAATTTGTCATTGACGTACTAACTCACTCAGCAACTAATAATTACAAATTCTCAAAAAAAGAAAAAGAAAAAGAAAAAAACTAAAGTACCAAAAATTAATCAAAATGGTAAGATGGATAATGTAACGGTGCAGCCATAAAATGCCACGTCATCGAGCTATGGGAAGTAGAGACAAATTGTGTCTTCTTTTTGTAGAGACACAAACACAAACACAAACTGCCAACTTAATTTGTATCTTCTTTTTGTAGAGACAAATTCTTATCTTGTAAATATGATATTGGGATCAAGTTAAGGGACAATTTTGCAATTTCCAAATTTTTATTCCCTTCAAAAGTCAAGAGGAATTTCCAAATTCTGATTAATATTTGTCAACAAGTTATTATGAAACCAAAATAATATTGTTTTTAATAATCGGATGATAATATTTAATTTATAATCAAATTTATTTATAAAAAAATATTAACTATAATATATAATAAAATTAAATTATATGAATTATTAGCTGGGATATTTAATCATAAAGTCTAAAAGATAGCTCGACGGAACAGAATAATTATTGTTCTATAAATATCATTAGTTGTAAATAAAAATTGGTTTATATTATCTTTTTGCCAACCTTTTAAAAAACGATGCTATCCGTTGGTGACCTTTTCATAAAATAAAGCTATAGGCTTAACTCTTACAAAGTAAAAGGAAAAAAAAATGGCGTTTTATTGCACCCGCAGTACAATGTGAAATTTGATTGTTTTAAATATTTTTTTAAATGATATTTATTTAGGTTGTTAGATCTGTATTGATATTTTATAATATTATTTCAAGAAATTATTTTAAAGGTTTAAAACTTAAATTGAAATCGATTTAAATTAGAGAGATCGAATCCAAATAGGTTATAAATCTATGTACACTAAAAATCGAACCCGAACAAATACCAAATCAAAAACCAAATTTTAGTTTTTCTGTTTTTCTATTAATTTTAAATTTATTTTGACTTTTTATATAAAAAATATATGAACCCGAACTCGATCTATATTGACTGAACCTAATCCAAAAAATAAAAAACCTGAATAATTGTTAAATCAAAAGAACCAAAAAAATAAATTAGAAAAACCAAACCCGACAAAATATTAAAAATGGGTCCTAATCTATGTATGCGGTAATTGAATCTAAACCCAGTTCGGAATCAAATCAATAACCAAATTTGTAACCAATATATTTTTAAAAAAATTTAGTTTTTTCAGAGTTTTCTATTAAATTTTTTTTTAATTTTGAATTTTTGTATAGAAATGTGTAACAAAACTTACATTAAATTATTTTTAAGGGTTAATTTTATAGTATAGTATATAGCTATCAAAATGAAAGTGACTCCTGCTATAAGATTTTTATTTTTAATTAGGTAGACGTTTCTTCATAAAAATCATAACTTCTCCGGATTTTAATTGTCTCCACCTTATAAAATAAATATAATAATTGTGTGTATGTGTGTATAATATAAGGTCTCGTGCTTCTGCACCACCCTCGATCTATTATTCTTACCCATTCTGTTCTCTTTTTAACTCAAACATCTTCTTCTGGCATAGTTGACAGACAAAAGCAGTTCAAGCTCCCTTAAGTTTCCAAAGGCTTTAAGACAAAAGAGATCGATTGGTACTTACTTACAATCTCTTCAAAGCGTACGTATATGTTGTTGTCGTGTGTGTTTATATGAAAAATGAGTAGATCTGCATCGTTTTTGAGTTACTATGCACAAAGATAATCTTTTGCTATTTACTTTATCAGTTTTTCGATCATCATAAGACTTAAGTCTTTTTGGTATGATTTGATTAGTTGTTGTTGCTGTCACTTGTTTTGTTTAATCAACCACTCTATTTCTTTAATTGTTTAGTTTCTTAAATGATAACGTGCTTTGGGATTATGTGAAAACAGAGCAAAGCTTCGAAACTGAAAGTGATTAGGTCAAGTCTTCGTAACTCGTACTTATTAAAGATTCTGTTTCTCCAAAACTTTGGTTTTCTTTTTGAAATGTTTTAAGAGATTGATCAGATCAGATTTAAGTATGTGCAATTCTGACCAATTATGTAATGATCATATTGATGGTATTCTGTTATTTCGATTATTACTTAAACTTTATTGTTTTCATATGGATTATCATTGATTTTCATAGGAATTAAGTGTTTAGTACTAATTAGGTGAAATGTCATTAAATAAGTAAACGTCAGGTCAAGTGAATGTGGTTTTTTCTTTCTTGTGGGTTTAGTAAAATGGAGATAGAGAACGAAGACACGACGATGGGTGATTCTGGAGGAGACTTCGAGTGCAACATATGTTTAGATCAAGTTCGAGACCCGGTCGTGACTTTATGTGGACACTTGTTTTGTTGGCCTTGCATTCACAAATGGACTTATTCCTCCAACAATTTAAGACAACGCGTGGATCGGTATGATAACAAGAAAGAACCTCCAAAATGTCCGGTCTGCAAATCTGAAGTCTCTGAAGCTACACTTGTCCCTATCTACGGCCGAGGACGGAAAACTACTCAGTCCAATTCAACTATACCGGAGAGACCACCTGGTCCGGTTTATGATTTGAGAGGAGTTGGTCAACGAGAGAGTCAACGGTACATGTATAGAATGCCTGATCCGGTTATGGGTGTGGTATGCGAAATGGTATACCGGAGATTGTTTGGAGAGTCTTCGAACAATGTGGCAACGTTCCGTGACAGAAGTCTCCGGTCTAGGCGACGGGCAATGCAAGTTGAAGAGTCATTAAGCAGAGTCTACTTGTTCTTGCTTTGCTTCATGTTTATGTGTCTACTACTATTTTAACTATAACGTATCTACCAATTGAAATGAGTATACACATATGTATAATAACAGAGTGTGTATGTATAAGAGGGTTGAATTATGGAAATGATTAGCACACAATGAAAAGTCCAAACAAATAAACAACATCATTGAGTTAATGTGAGAAGATGAGAGAAAGCATGGGACAAAAGAAAAAGTGAGGCTTATCTTCAACTCAATAGGTAGATGATAGTGGCAATTGAATGTGACGCAAATGGTGTTGCTTATGTCGGATTAAAAATCGCTGAAAACAACAAAAAACTTTTCTAAGGGAAAATAAGGGCCCTAGATTATTGATAGATAGAAGAACACGAAAACAATTAAATTAATATAAAGTTATTTGAATTTTTTTGGTATGGGTCTTTGTTTCATTTATTAAAATTGTTGTACAGATATATGAAAAAGCGAGTGGATTACATTGGATTGGAGTGAGCTGTTTCATTAAAAGCATAGAACAGTCTGAGTCTGAGATTAGTTATGGGGTCGGGTCCGCACAAGACAACCCCTCGTTCATGGGATCCAACTTCAAATGTTGTAATTTATTAGCCTACATCAGTATAGGTTGTGTAAAGTTAGAATCTTCATTGTCGGTATTCATTCAGTTAAGAATATAAAGAAAACAAAGGCAAGCCAACAATAGAGTGAATTGGGTCTCAAAAGTAATCAAAGCAAAGCAAATGTAAATTTACAGACAGCTGTAAAATGCGAAGCCCTTATTTACAGAATCGGAGAAGATGAGTGTTGTTTCCTACATTATAACTCCACTCGGTAGAAACGAACGTGTTTCATGAATTGCACTCTCTCCTCCTGCATTACCCACATTTTATATTGGCATTAACCACCGGAGTTATATCACAAGACAATAATAATGGATACTTGGGGGAAACAAACTGTTACCTGAACCTGACCCGACTCGTCAGGCTTCTGTGGAAAATGAAATCCTGTTGAGCAATTCGTTAACTTCTCTGGATTTTTCACCCATGCTTTTCTACCTTCACTTACTTTCACATGGAACCTCCATGTCTACCACATAGCATAATAAGTATGTTAGATCCAAATCAGATAAGAAAAAGGCTCTCCAAGTGACTTGAGTGAATCATACACATACCTGAGAAAGCGGAAACGTGTCTCTCTCAATTTCATTTCCTTCGATATTTATTCCAGTGCCTTGGCATTCTGGACAGAACACTGAAAATATTTGCCAGCTCACATCGTTCGACAACTCATTCCACTTCACACCACTCTGGCCACTCTGATGTGTGCATCTCTTTTTTCCTTTACCACTCACAATTTTGCTCCCAAGTATTTCACTCTCGCAGAAGAGGAACCAATGTATGACACAAGACACGTGGAATAGATGGAACGCCCCAAGGAGGTTTCTGCTGCTGCACGCAAGATTTCCCGTCTGGAGGTTTAGTATTGCTGCCGCATCTTTCCCTGGAAGCATCTTTTGCTTACAGACTTCGCATATTCTTTCAGAAAATATCCGCTGTTGCCTCCTCAGCTCCCGTCGTACTGATTTGTTCTTCGTGAATCTTTTGTTCATGAGATAATCATCATAATCAGCTACTAGAGCTATTGAAGAGTTTGAATTACGGCCTGAAGAAACCTCCTCGGAAGAGTCATACTGTTTACACAGGGAGTCACTGGTGTCCTCTGGATCCGAAAAAGACTTTCTTTTCCTGCCGCTGTCCTCACCGTTTCCCGAATATGCTGACTGACTAGATGCAATAAGACGGCTAGGATCGTCAAACAAACCCAGCCTACCCAAATTGTAGAAGTAGGAGAATGTGACAATAGCAAAGTCATGCCCAGGAACCCTAGCTTTCTCATGATCTGAAGGACCCTCGTCTCCTAACCACTCGCACCACAATTTATCAATCCCAGTTGTGCGTCCTTTTGTTTCAAACAACCTGGCAGCTATTCGACCAAAACCAATGAACGTTGCTCCCACATCAAGAGTTTTTTCCTTGATTAGCAAACGAGAAATTACAAGGTTAACTGCACAGTGACTAGGTTCATCATCAGTAACGGCAACAGGCTGGTAGTCTCCACCTGATTCACTTGTTCTGTTGTTATCATACGTGACAATAGCAAATCTTTCATCGTCACTGCAATGCTGCACTGGATCGGGAACACTTTCAGCATCAGATATTTGAGTTTTCTCTTCTTCTCCGGTTGAGCTGTCGAAGAAAAGGACACCATCATTGAAAGGCCAAGGATTCGCTCCAAACAGTGTGATCCTAGCACAAGCCAATCTCTCCCTGTGAAGGTTTCCATTCAAGTGCCCAAGCAAAATTGTGTCGCTGTAACAGGGAGCAAGACACAAAGTGCAGAAGAATATGAAGCGCTTCCCATCTTCACGTAGCTCAATGTACGTGTGCCCTTGTGCCCTGAAATTCTTCAGAGTAGTTCTCGCTAATTGCTCTTTCAAACTAATAGCAGTCTTTGGTAACCCTAATTCTTTCCTCTCAGCCATTCAGAGATCCAGTAGATACAAACAACTTCACGATCTAAAGTATCCTAAAACAAAACCCCCAAATCCACAATTCTCCTACGCACAAGAAACCCTTAAGTTTCAGAGTCGAAACAAACCCTAAGAAGTCACAATTCTACTAACACGTTCAAGCAACACAATCTTCGAAATCCGAACGAACAAATTTAAGAAACTTTCTTTACCAACAAGACCACTAACCTAGAAAAAAGACTACACACGACGCTACGAGGATCACGGCTTCGATTGGATCTCGAAATTCAGATGCAAAGAAAACAAACCGTGGAACTACCTAGAAGAGTCGAATCAACAGAATTTGTTTCCACGTATTCGAGGCGTACTCGGAATAGGACTTCTGGGGAATCGTTTCATCCGTACACCGGTGAAAAGGTCAACGCGAGCCATGGAACAATGAAGATGGAGAGAATAGCGCGAGGCCATCGCCAACATTTCCATGTCTATCACGCGAAACTCGCGAAACAAAAACCCTCTCAGAGGAATCAGACTTGACGGAGAACGGAGAAGAAGCGACCAGAAATTTTGTTCAGAGCGACGATGGTTGTTAAAAACGAAGAAATGTTAACCGAAATCGAAGAAAGCTTTTCCACTACTCTCGAAAACTAATTATTGTATTTATTATTCACGGAAAGAAGGTGTACGTCGACTATTATCCGTTGGATTTTAAATGGTTAGCTAATCAACGGTGAAGATCTATTCCTGAGTTTTTATTATAGGTGTGGAGATTCGAATTTTAGGAAACTAGATGCTCTTGTCCCGAGGAGTCTCGCCAGATGTGGATAAAATTCAACATTAATTATAGTTTATTTAATTAAGAATTAAATGAGAACGATTAACTAATTCCTCATTCTTGTGTTGAACTTCCTTAACTTTCTATATCTTATACATTCAACCCCTAACTTTCGTAATATTCAAATTCAACCCACAGAGTAAAATCAGTATTGTCTCTTAGCAATTGTGAAGAGAGTAATGTGTTTTAATTATTGTTGTTTGCTGTGTGAATATTGGTTTTGTTCCATCTGGGTCATAATTAGGTTTTAGTTTAAGAAGGTAAACCAAGTGCAGATAGGACTTGGACTCGAGTTAGGCTGATAGGGCTTCGTAGGCCCAAAAAAAGCCCATTAGAGAAGTTTTAACGGTTTTGTAACGGAACAGAACGAAAACGAAAGCAGAGCATTTTCTTCAATTCATCATTCCTTCTGATTCTCACTATAAGATCTAAGACCATAAATCTCTCTCTTACAAGCTCAAGGAAATCTCATTATGAAGAGACAAAACTAATTCTACTAAGTCATCACTTGCTGTCAGGTTGTCCACAAGTTTTCAATCACGAGTCTGTTTTTGGTTTATCCAACACCTTTGACATTAAAACTGATTCATTCTACACAGAACTACTCTTTTTGATGATCAACACGTAATACTGGCAAAAAAAAACTACTTACCTAACTCCTCAACCATAATTTGAAACTAAGCTCTACTACATTTAGTATATAGTTTTGTATTCAAAGTCAAAAAAGTAAGGTGTAAACTGGAATATAGGGGAACAAGAATGATCTGAATCTGATGTGAACTGGATAAGATTCGAAATTCACCTAATTAATTTTTCATTTTTATCATGTGAATCAATTGTCTTTTTCATTTATACTATTCATATATTTATAATTTTTGACTTTAGCGTCCTTCATTACACCGCTCGTTCACATTCTATTATTGGCTAATGATACTTAAACCAATAACTTAATACAAAACTACGAATACTTAACATTGATAAAGTACGAATTAACGTACGTTTTCTAATTATTATGTAGTACTTTCCAAATGGTTAGATTGAAATCTAGAAGTGAAAATGTTACAAATATTGTTTCATATGAGTGCATACACCAAACAAATCAGTCACGTCTATTTATATACATTTTACATAATCATTTTTGCAAAGACCGTAATTGACGCTAGAAATATCTCATTTATTCAAAATATCATAGCTTTAAGAAAGTTTCAGAAATTAGGGTTTGTATAATACAAAGTGCGTGTATTGTGACAAAACAATCAACTCGTGTGGATTCGCTTTTAACAATTATATTCGAGCCTGAGTGACCAATAGTAGCAATTAGTGTACCTAATTGCCCCACCAAAGTTAATACTAATAACAACAAAATATTGTCATTAGTAATGCTTAAAAAGTTGTTCGTTGCAGCATACGAATTAGCGCGAAAACCGTTACCATTATTATTATATTGAAATGATTGATGCGTTGTACTCACGAGATTGGTCCTCAAGATTTCCTTTGCGTAACATATCCTTTATTCAATTATTCATAGACTATACATTTTTTAAACAGTCGTAGTTATATGAACAATGCATTAAAAAAAATAGAAAAGATATAGAAAATTTGTCTTATATATATATCAATAAATGATATATTTGATATAAATCATATAAACATGAAAAATTTGAAGGAAAACAGAGAAAAATAAAGATAGCGCCAGAAATATTAACGGATTCCTATTCTCCTCCACAGACTCTCCGGGAAATTTCAACCGTCGAATCTTGTAAATTACTAAAATACCCTTTCAGGTCCCCTGACAATAACTCGCTGGATCGTGCGAAATCGACGCCCTAACTGTCGGTGGGTCCCTATTCCTAGTGGCATCTTACCGTAATAAAACTAATACCGAAGGGTCTAAACTGTCACAACTGTATACAAAAAGAGAAACCAAAGTAAAGCAGTTTTTTTTTCTATCTTTTTTATTTGTCTATACATCACTACAACACTGACTTATCAATTCCACACTTAAACTCACTCACTCACTCAGTCTCTCTCTCTCACTGTCTGCAAATTAACTTCTTCACTTTGCCGGTCCGGGAAGAAAATGCAGCTCAATCCGGTTATCTTAACCACACTCTGCATTCTTCTGCAGCTTCTCATTGGCTCGTTTGCTTTGGCTGTAACCAAACGTCACGTGTCCAGAGTGTCGAATGCTCATTGGCTTCCCGCAGTCGCAACCTGGTACGGAAGTCCCAACGGTGATGGCAGTGACGGTAAATATAACATCACTTCACAATTCACATTCTAATGATAATTCAAAACTAGAAACTAAAAGTACCGAAATTGGGCTTTTCATATAATGTAGGAGGAGCGTGTGGGTACGGTTCGCTTGTAGACGTAAAGCCGTTCCATGCAAGAGTTGGAGCTGTGAATCCTATTCTCTTCAAAAAAGGTGAAGGTTGTGGTGCTTGTTACAAGGTTCGGTGCTTAGACAAGAGCATTTGTTCCCGGAGAGCCGTTACTGTTATCATCACCGATGAATGTCCCGGTTGCTCTAAAACCTCCACTCACTTTGACCTTAGTGGAGCCGTCTTTGGCCGCTTAGCTATCTCCGGAGAGTCCGGTCCTCTCCGTAACCGTGGCCTTATCCCAGTTATTTATCGCCGGTACATTTATATATAATATTCTCATTATTTTCGTTATTATTACTTAATGTCTAGTCTATTTCAGTAACTAACTCGTGACAGAGCAAAAAAATAATATACTCCCTAAAATTTGTTTTAATTTATAAAATGCTTTACAAAATTCTATGTATTTGACTATTAATATTCTGCAATATTTTATGTAATTGGTTAAATTTATTAAACTAAAATAACCAACAAATATTTATTAAATTTTTTTTAAGTTTCTTAATATCCGTAATTTTATCTAAAAAATCTTATATAAATTCTTTATATTCTAAAAAATCTTATATTCAGAAAATCCTTATATTCTGAGACGGAGTATTTTTTTACAATAAGGTGTGTATTAAATAAAAGAGGGAACTTTAACGGCGATCTCGTTTTTTATGGTCCCAATAACTTTTGACCGTTGACCAATTGATATCTGTCTTTTTTCTCACTTATATTCTACTCTAAATTAAGGACTGCATGCAAGTATAGAGGGAAGAACATAGCTTTCCATGTGAACGAAGGATCGACTGATTTTTGGTTGTCTCTGTTGGTTGAATTTGAAGATGGAGAAGGAGACATTGGCTCTATGCATCTTCGTCAAGTAAATTCTCTTTTCTCTTTATAACCAAAGTCTGCACTCACTTCTTTAATTACCATAAAGTTACTTACTGAGTCAGTTCCACTTCAAAAGTCTTCTTTATTATAATACCAAAATTATAAAAAGGAGAATAACCTAAGTGGAGTGAGCATAATGATGAATCTTTATTGACCAACTAACTAGAAAAGGTGCACCACACCAATCAATAAAAAGTAACAATAAAAACAGACTCTCAAGTGTAAAGACTGGTGGGGTTTCTTGTGTTTTGTGTTGCAGTCAGGAGCGAGGGATTGGTTAGAGATGAAGCATGTATGGGGAGCCAACTGGTGTCTTGTTGGAGGGCCACTCAAGGGACCATTCTCCATCAAGCTTACTACTTTGTCCGCCGGTAAAACACTCTCTGCAAATGATGTCGTCCCCAGAAACTGGGCTCCCAAAGCAACTTACACTTCTCGCCTCAACTTCTCTCCCGTCCTCTGAACCAACTTCAGAGACTATATATTCTTACTACTACTTGTGTGATCGTTTTTGGAAGAGAGAAACAGAGTAATTGCTTGGCCGTAGGATGGAAAAATAAGAAAAGTACATCCTAAACCAATGCCTCTTGTGTTCTCTCTTCTTCCTACTTGTAATTGTGGATTTGTATGTGTGTGTGTGTGATGTGTTGGTGTGTGTTAGGAGTTACAGTAGCCATCTCCAAAGGGGAGATAGAGCTAGGCATAGTATTTTGGTGGTGTCATGTCTTTTTTTTTGGTTGCTACTACTATATAATTTGTGCCACCATCTCTTTCTATTATGGGATTTGACATTATATATCATATCAATGTTAAGTCACTTTCTTCTTTCTATTTGTGGGACATTACAGGATAATATATCATATGAAAAATATCCTGTACGCTTTCATCAAAGTAAGCAATAAAATTGTACAAGAACAGTGTTTGTCAATTCTTAATTACCTCATATAAAATTTGGTACCAAGCTTATCAGATTCAACTGCTTTAGCAACTACATCGTTGTTGGGATTATCCCAAAGCTGCTTCTGGCTCCTCTAAACCGTTTTCTTTGACATCTTTTCCATCTTCAGTATCATTCTCGTTGTTTTTACAGTCTTTGAATGGAGGAAGTGGCATCATAGCTGGTGGAGGATTTGTCTTTTTTTGGATATATCAGTCGGTTTCCTAGCTTTAGGACCCTGAATAGGCATCATTGCAGATTTCTTGTCTAGAACATGTCTTCTCAATGTTGGGAACCTCACATGGAATTAGCTCTCCAATTGCGTTTCAGTAGTGTCTGTCAACAACTATCTGAAACTTCTCTTAGTTAGCACTTAGCAGAGTAAAGCTGAAAAAGAAACCAAATACACAAAAGTTTTCAATACACAAAACCCTCCAAAAGAAGTAAGTTAAGTCAGAGGAATGTGCCAACTTACTGCACCTTCTTCCCTTCACGGTTACTAGCCTTGTTGGTTTCGATGTGCTGTTTCGGTTTTCTTATAAAAAGCTTTCTCGAATTCATTGATCATGCATTTCCTTCTCCTTTTCCTTATGCTCTCAAGGTGAATGACGTTTTAGCTTAAATAAGGAGAGCAAGAAAATATCAAGATCAGACATTGAGGTACATAGTTCATACGTGTTGATAATATAGTCACAATGACTATAGCAAATATCTAATTTCAGATTTGACATATACAGACTGGAAAGGGAATATTGGTAAGGCAGTCAAAAGATATTGGGAAAGAAAGTATGACAATGTGATGATGAAGTATAAGAAGCAGATATGGCTTAACTACAATAACATGTGAATGACCCCACAGTTTCACAAAGCTATATCTCCTATTATGATGAGATAAATATCACTAACTAATCAAAGTCACAGAAGAAGATGATATTTAATCTGGAGTCACATATATAGGTTCTTAATCCAAGTCAGATTAATAGATCAGGAGGTTCCCATGTAATCGAAAGAGATGCGCATAAACGAAGACGTTCACGATAGATGAAGAAAGCAGACGTCCAGCTTAACTAAAGTTATGAAGTTCAAAAGAACTTTCATTAGTTATCTTCCATATGCATGAATAGATCTCATGATAAGAATGGAACTAAACATCGAGGATGTAGCACCTGAACCTTCTTGTATTATCTCGTTTGCATCTGGAAGCATCGGACCATAGGACTCGAAGCTTGCGTTCTCATTGGCCAGACTGAAGGAGCTTCTCACGCATCATTCAAGATCTTGAAGGCAAGTACTAAGTTCAAGTGTAGAACATGAGAAACATCAAACATGTAAAGGTTAAAATACTCTTACTTACTTCATCGGATTGTGCTGCTTCATATTAAATCATCCGAGCTTTACTTGGCTCAGATATTCTGTTCCACTTCACACATACAAAAGAAAAGAAACTGTTGGTTAGATAAGAGAGCATTTACTACTTAACAAATAAAAAACTAAAATAACCGAAGCAAAAAGACAAGAAGCATTGAATAGGGACTAAGGAGTGAGACATCACGTGAAAGGGCACGTGACAATCCAATAAGCAGGTTCCACGTAATGGAGCCCCTCGTGGGACTCCACTCTAGTCTCTACTTTCTAGGCACCTTCCCCTACACAATGTATCCAAAACTATAGTTTGGTTTCATTTGGAGTATAAACAAAACAAATAAAGGACAAATTTACATTTAACTCAATAAATTACAAATTAAAGTAATCGAATGGGACCGACATTAAGGAGTCAATAATCGAGGAAGAGGTGACTCATCTTGAAGATAAAACGCTATTAGCTTGACACGTGTCATATCCTTACTCCCGTGTTGCTTTCCAAACCTGGATCCCACTAAACCAATTCCACGGTATCGCTATTTTTTAGATTACCATTTCACCCTTCCTTTGGCTATAAATACTAACCTCATCTTCCTCTTATATTCCCTACAAAATCTGCTAACAAATATCTTCCATTAACAAACTTCTCCGAAATTCGAAGACACTAAACAACAAAAACATTTATTAGAAAAATCAATGAGTTATTTGAACAAAGTCTGGATGGCTGCATCATTCGTTGCTGTTCAAGGAAACGCCGATCATGGAGTCAAATTGAAATCCGGTCTTAGCTCCGCACACCGTCTTCAACGAAGACTTTCCTCCGATCTCCGTCCTCTCGCCGCCTCTGAGCTCGCCGGAGACGGAATCCCGGCGGATGAAAGACGACGGACTTCCTCTTCTTCCACTCCTGATGAGTCAATCCGTCAGGTCATGTACCTCAACTGCTGGGGTCAAGGCTAAATTGTAATTAACTCGCTTGAGTTAGATTCTATGGATGCAACTGTATATAGTTTGGTTCATCTATGTGAATATTAGAATGTTCTTAAATGATCAAAAACAAGTTTTTCGATTATGAGAAATCTGTTCAGTTTATCTTTAACACATCGTTCAGTTTTATCCAAACGTCGTCGCTTGATTGCGATTACCACTAAAATTCAACTTTATCTACAGTGAAATGGTATTCTTTAATAAAATAAATGAATAAATAATCACAAAAGATTCCAAAAATGTCTTTATCCAATGGGACAGACAAGTCAGTGGCTCCATAATGTAACATTTTTTTATTTATGGCCGTCACTATTGTTGCCAACATTGTATAATTTAATGGATTAAACCGTGCTCGGCCCAAATATGTATAAGGCCGAAACGAGTTAAACAATTAAGCTATAATGGGCCTTGGCCCATGTATGTTGAATGAGATTGGAGCGTGACTGCTTCATCTAACGGTCCAAATTTGACGACGCTCCTTAATGGAGTTTGAGTAACGTCTCCTTCTCTTCCAACGGTCAAATAATCTTCAAGAAATACTCGCTTCTTCCTCTCCTTCTTCCTCCTCAAGTGCTCAATTCTTTTTCAAAACCCTGATTTCGTGTAGAGGAAGATCGATTGCTCTTACTATGACGTCAATTGAAGCTACAGGAACGCTTAACGCTCCGAAGCTTCAGGTTTGGAATAACGCTGCCTTCGACGATGGAGATTCTCAGATTACTTCTGCTATCGAACCTTCTTGGTCTCATCTCAACCAATCATTCGATTCACATTGCAGCAATGAGAATCAGTTTCCAATTTCAGTCTCCTTTTCTCTCCAATCCTTTGTCTCAACCAACGATTCGGTTCGCTCCGGTAATGTTCAAGAAGTTCCGTCAGCAAAATCTAAGACCACGACGATCAAATTCGCCGCAGATCGTATTAAAAGACGTGATGAACGAGATATTGATGCAGAGATCGAAGAGGTGGAAAAGGAGATCGGCCGTTTATCAACAAAATTGGAATCGCTTCGACTAGAGAAGGCCGAGCAAACCGCAAGAAGTATTGCTATACGAGGAAGAATTGTTCCGGCGAAGTTCATGGAATCTCAGAAACCACAGACAGTCAAGTTCGATGAATCGTCTCTTCCAGTATCCAAATCAAAAGCCACACGTAGAGGCGTTAGTCTGGGACCAGCGGAGATATTCAATTCTGCAAAGAGAAACGAAACGGTGACTCCTCTTCAATCGGCTCAGAATCGACGGAAGTCTTGTTTCTATAAGCTTCCTGGCATTGAGGAAAGCAAAGTAACGAGGACAAAAGCCAAAGGACGAACGAGTTTGAGTCTAAGTCCGAGATCTCGCAAAGCCAAGATGACGGTGGCTCAGAAGCAAGCAGCAACAACGGTGGGATCAAAGAGAGCAGTGAAGAAAGAAGAAGGCGTTCTCTTGTCAATCCAGCCTAAGAGGCTCTTCAAAGACGAGGAAAATAATGTTTCTTTAAGGAAACCATTGAAACCAGGAAGAGTCGTGGCGAGCAGGTACAATCAAATGAGCAAAGCGCAGACGGGGGAGAAAGATGCTAGGAAACGGTCGTTGCCTGATAATGAAGATAAAGAGAATCACAACAGGTCGGAGAAAAGAAGAGCTTCTGATGAAAATAGCAAGAGTGAAGGGAGGGTGAAGAAGAGATGGGAGATTCCAAGTGAAGTTGATCTGTATAGCAGTGGTGTGAACGATGATGAGACTCCTATTGGCAAGAAGCTGCCTAAGATCAGAACGCTTCGTCGTGTGGGAGAGAGCCCTAGAGATTCAGGTGCTGCCAAAAGAGTTGCGGAATTAGAAACCAAGGATCGTAATTTCACCTTTTGCCAGCTTCTGAGGTTTGAAGAATGAATCATCAGTCATCAGTTTGAGCCAAAAAACACCAACTCTTGTTGTTGTTGACTTGATTGTTAATGTGGTTGGTTTTGATTTGTTTAGAGCAACAATGTTTCTGCAATCTTTGTTGGATGCTTGTTCTATAAATATACATTATGATTGTAAGTTTTGTTTGTGTAAATGTCAGTTCCATGAAATAAGATTCTCACATATGGTTTTGCTTTGCCACTCGCAAACAAGAAGGGTGTATATATATAATCGCAAGGAAGCCACAGTTTTGTGAGACTTGCACCAAAAACAAACAACAAAGATTAAGACACTGATTCTTGGTTTTCACTAAAAGACAATCTCACATACACATTACTAAATGCAGTAATGGTTCAGATGCGGCTTGAATCCCTGCCAAATATGCACCTCCTTGTCCAGTCTGACACCACCAGAGCCCTTGTTCGCCAACTCGCTTGCTGCATTCACCACATATATTCAGCTTTTTCGCACTTAAATTCTATGCATCTACCTACTATCATGAATAATAGGTTTCCTCAGATTCACCTGGCATAAATAGAATACTAGAGCCACTGGGTGCTTCTTCCAGCTGAAACCCAGTCACCGGGTAGTTCTGCAGCTGCTTGGTCCCCTCCCAATGGAGCAAATTGTCCAAAGTGCTTGTACCTGTCATCAAGAAAATAGGTTTCACCTCTATATATTAGGGAGTTTGTGAGGATACAAGGTCTTGAGTTCTTTAGATTTTGGCATACTGGAAGGGGCGAAACTGGTGATGTCCGCCACTTCTGAAGCGCTTAGGACCTTCAGGTTGCTCTTTACAGTGGTCCATCTTGTTGAAGCATTTTGCAAGGTAAGTACCTTGCTGGGCAGTGACCTATACAAGCAATCAAGCAGACCAATGATACAGAGATTCTCAATAAAACGCACGATTATATGCATTGGTGAAGCGTCCAAGTACCTGAGCAGTTGCAGGCAGGGTCTTCTTCTGAGAGTCAACCTCAGAAAGTGCCAATTTGAATGCCTCGATGTCTACTTCTTTCTTTGCATTTCCTTCTGAATCTACCAGCAGATCAGTAATATTACTCACATGCTTGCTGTTTGGGTAGAGTCCCACCAGCGGATACCTCACAAGGATATCATCAACCACGTCTTCTAATTCTTCCATGGTCAGGGTTCCTGAGTTGTTCACATCTGCAGCTTTGAATATGTTTGCTATGTCCTAATATAATCACAGAATCTATCAAGATTCGCATGCATATGGAAAAATAAACTGAATAACATCAACAGTCCAGTGGGTTCACAGACCATGATTTTACGTTGAGATATGGAAGCACAATCGCCAACTGCATAAACATTTTCACATCCTTTAACTTTTAACCACTAGTTAGTCTCCAACGCCCGCCTGCCTCCTTGTTCAACTTGCTCCATCAGGTCCTTGATAACTGGACGTGTTCCAACTCCAGTGGACCACACTACCAATCCTTGAGGAACACGTATGACTTCTCTACTTGATTTGACATTCACCAAGATATCTTTATCAGATACAGAAACCACAGGCATTCCCATCTGAACATCAATACCATCTCGCAAGAACTTTTGTTCAGCAAATGAACTGATACGTTCACCAAACCTGAAACAACCACCACCTGTTAAACTCCACAATCAAGCCTGTGCTCTGAAGAAATGACGAAAAATTCCAGTGTGCTTCACTTACGAATTTAAAATATGATCTCCAGATTGAATGAGTGTTATTTTCACGAGGTCTTTAACTGAAGGGTATATTTTGGTGAGATCCTCTTTAATAAAGTCATGTAGCTCAGCAGCAAACCCCACACCAGTAGGACCTCCTCCCACAATAACAAAATGAAGCTTTCTTCTTCTTCTTTGTTCCTCACTGAGACTAGGAAGGATTGTTTTTTCAAAACAATCACTTACCCCTCTACGAATCCTCTGTGCATCCTCTACTTCCTGCAGTGTATTGAAGAATTGAAGTTGGAATCTGGAAGAATAATAATATCCACAGCTGAAAACCAGAAGGTTACCTTGAGAAAATGGCAGTTCTCAAGTACACCAGGAGTACCAAATGTATTAACTTGTGCTCCTACTGCTACAATCAAGTGGTCGTATTCAAGCGCAAACTCTTGGCTTGCTTCAGGATCATCCTTGAAAACAGGCCGACAGTGAACCTTTTGGTTAGCAGGATCGATCTTAACACAATCTGCTTCCCACAACTCAATTTCTCCATTTTTCTGCCAACAACACAAGCCTATCTAAACTTAACAGATGATGATCATGCCTTGTTATATCATAAAGTTTGTTACTGAGATTCAAAATACCTTCTTTGTTATATTTCGGACAGACTCCACTATGCTTCTAGCTTCAACAGTTCCACAAGTGACACTAGGCAACAATGGCGTAAAGGCAAAGTAGTTCTAAGGAGACACAACCTGAACATCGTAGGAAGTTATGTCGAGATCTTTAAGGAAACTTATACCATCCCATCCAGCCCAAGTACAACTACTTTCTTCTTCTTCTGCTCCTCCTTTTTGTCAGCTTCTACATTAGAATCTGAGTATGCCACTATACTTCCACCACTGAAAAAGTAAAGCAATACAACACACTCTCAATGTGAAGAAGTGTAGATATTTGCCAGGGTAAAACAAAAATGGCGTCCAGAATTCACTACAAGATCGCAAATATAGCTGTGATCTACAGAACGAGCTAATCAGAAACAGCAGGGAAAATAACATTATCGAAGTAAGACAATAAAGGCTACAAAGGAAAGATTTGAGATAAAAGGCCGTGAAAGGTCAATACTTCGAACTGAGAATAGAAAACCATAAAACTGAAAAAGGTCCGGAATTTATTAAATCCGATGGAAAAGGTGAATATCGGAGGCAGTGAAACCTGAGAGTGCCGAGGAGGAAGAGCTTAGATGCAAGTGAGGCAGATCGAGAAACTCTTCCGAGAGAGGAAAGTAATGTCATAATGGCTGAAGCCTGAAGAATAGATGGTTGATTCTGAGAAGACTACAAATTCGAAAAGATCAGGAAACAATGAGAGATAACTTTGACCAAGTTCTTCAAGTATTAAGCTTTAGGAATGACGTGTTATTTAAAGAGGCATCAAGTCATCAAACTCTCGTGTCCCAACTCTCAACTGCTGATTTTCAGGATTTTTTATTGATTAGCATGTGGCATACGTAAATCGAGACAATATTTTAATTCTAACTCCCGCATTACTGATTAGTCAAATTAGTAATAACTAGCCACAATGTGTAACTGAGTTCTAATGAGAACTGTACTGTAGATGGATTGGATATACTTCATTGGCTACTGAACTTCCAAACGGACATGGAAATTGGATTTAGATTCAAGTTTTTGCCGCAAAATGAGCTTTGGTACGGGTCGGTTCATAAGGCAACGCACAAAAGAGTAGCAAGTCGGACTAGTTCAAGCTGAACTCGGTTTTGTTATTTACCCATCGGTTAATTTCATATCGGATTCAACCAGATTTAGAACTAGCGATAATTGGGATTCAGAAGTTCAGATATGATAATAATTCGCAAATCTCAAACAAAGCCAGATCTCGAACCAAAAACAAAATCAAAAAAGAAGGATCTGAAATAAGCGATTTAGCGGATAAATTTAGAGGACAAACTATGATGAACAAGTAAGCCTCCACGTTATAACACCGCAAATTCAATATATGCCTCGAAGACTAGCATTATTTTCGTGGATTATATCGAAAACAAGCTAAAGGTGATGTGAGGCAATCCCTTAAAAAACCATAACAAAATCATGCACACATTAATCAGTAATGGCCGAGGAACTGTAAAAGTCTAATGAGAAGCGGACGAATGAGAAATGAAAAGAGAAGGACTGCTTTATATAGAGTGCTTGCGATGCCCTAATAATAGCAAGAAATCGATTTGGGCCGCTTCGAGATATACAGAGCCCACTACCTCTTCCTGAAATGGGCTTTTCGATAAGAATGGCCCATATTGATTAACATTATCAAAACTGCAAAATATAGCTTCATTATTCTTTTTGTATAATCAGACATTCTCTTCAAAAAAGAGGGAAACAGGTACATAGGCAAGTACAACACAAGCTAGTTTTGTTTGGTCTCTAAAAGATTCTTTGTTTCAGCAGAGAATTAAACAATCATCCAAGTCAAATGTCTGTATCCAGCCCATTTTGCAGCAAGCCGGACGCCAATGGCCAAAGCTGCGGCCAACAACGGCATTGATGGTGTCTTCTTTACGTTCTGTATCTCTTCTTCTGAAGAGGTCTTAGTTGAATTGTGATACATGGCTAGAGCCAAATACCCTGTGATGGCCACCACTCTAACCCATGGCTCCCCTACTCCTGCCAGAACAGCTGCAGAAGGAAGAGCCGAAGTCACATTGTCTCTTTTCTTTATCAACCGTGAATATCCATACAGACCCACCAACACAGTCCAGAAGAATGGCTCTGAGATGTAACTTTGCACAGCTGCATACCCCAACAGACCTGCAAGTGTTACTACATATGGCTGCTTGTTGATTGCGTTTGGTGCAACTGCTTCCCCTATAGCAAGTACTGAGGATACAAGAAGGATCACCGTAGTTAACTCTCTCACAGGTGTGTACGCGACAATCCCAGAGTAGAATGCCCGGACACTGTACATTGCAGTCTCTACAAGAGTGATGAGAGAAGTGATAGGATCGCCTATAAAGTGGAAGACGAGAGCCAACGCAAACTTTGAAAGGTCTCTAACAAACGCAAAAATTGCAAAAGCCGCCTTTCTCCAGTTGGATAGCTCAAACAAGACTGCTCTCCATGTATACGCGAGAAATCCTAGCGCTGCATCAGCAGGATCATGATACTATAGTTAGATGAAAAGTATCTTTCAGTAACATCTAACCAAGCATGTTGCTAGATATATTCCACTATATTACTCTTGGTCTAGATATATTCAACTGGTAGACGCTCTTGGTTTTGGTGGGCAAGTCCTAAGTTCACATTCTCATCGGAGGAAACTAAAACCAATCAAACTCTGAGACAGAAGTCCCCCGGTAATTGAGAACAGAAACAGCATCAAGACGCAATTTTGGATATAAGAATTTGATCTTGCCCACTGGAATTGTTATCAAACAGCACATAAGACTAAAAAGAGAATCTGATTTTGCTCTTCATTCGAGTCGTTATCAATGAGCACAATAAAACCAATGCCACTGAAACTAAGCTAAAATGTAAACGGAAACGTACCGACAAACCAAGGCCATCGAATAGGGCTGTCCGGAGCTTCTTTGGTCAAATATCTGAATCTATCAGGCATCGTGCTCTCCCGTCTCGCAAATCGCTCCGCCTCATCGTCTACCTCACCGTTCGGTGCATCTTTTTTCTCGCATCTCGTCAAAACCCTGTGCCTTAAACTCGGAATCCTCCCCGGAACCCAAAAATGACGGAGGCTCGTGCCGGCATTTAAAAACTGCGGCGGAGCTAATGTTAGCTTCTCGCCGTTAAGATAAGAAATACGAGACACAGGAGAGACACAGATGAATGGAATACGAGAATTGCGGCAAAAGGAAGAAGAAAGAGATGAAGAGAGAGCTAAGAGCGTCATCGTCTTCCTAACTAAGCTTTTCCCAAGAGCAAGAACAACAAAAGAGCTAACAGCAGCAGCTCTTACTGGGCCAAGTTTAAAAAAAGCTCATAATGGGCCAAGTCACATAAAGCCCAAATTACTCATTATCTCACGGCCCATATAATAATAGGGAAGAAGAAGCTATTAAGCGTTGCCCTACCGTTGTAAGTCCCCGCCGAGAATAGAGTAGCAGCCATGGCGGACGTTGTTCAGTACCGCCTCGAGCGGATGGTTGATGAGCTTGATGATCTAGAACGTAAAAGAATCTTCACGCGTGCTGAGATTGCAGAGATTGTGAAGCAGCGTCGTAAATTCGAGTACCGGCTTAAGCGGCCAAGCCCTCTCAAACAGGATTTTATAGCCTATATTGACTACGAGGTCCAGCTTGATGAGCTCCGAAACTTGCGGAGGAAGGTGGCTAAGCGTCAGGCTAAGAAGAGGAAGAAGAAATCAGTTTCTGATTTCGCCGGTGTGGCCAGGATTGTGGAGATTTATAGACTTGCAACTATGAGATATAAAGGAGATATCAATTTGTGGTTTAGATATCTCGAGTTCTGCAAAGAGAAAAAGCATGGGAGAATGAAGAAGGTACAAAGCTTCGATTTTTTTATTGCTTTGTTTATGAAGCTGTGTAAGGTAACCTTTTTGTTTTGAATGTTTAAATTGTGTTGTCGTATATGCGGAATCTGTAGGCCTTGGCTCAAGCAATAAGGTTTCACCCGAAAGTGGCTGGAGTATGGATTTATGCTGCGGCTTGGGAATTTGATGAAAATTTAAATGTTGCAGCAGCTCGTGCTCTGATGCAGAATGGACTGAGAGTGTGTCCAAACTCTGAAGACTTGTGGGTGGAGTATCTGCGAATGGAACTGACCTATCTAAATAAGCTGAAAGCTCGTAGAGTTGCACTTGGTGAAGATAAAGGAAGTTTGGTGCGTGACCAGAAAACAGTCGAGGATGAAAAATGGAAAGATGAAAATGAAGACTTGTTTATGTCGTTGGAAGAGAAAGAAGGAAATGACGACTCTAACGTTGAAGATGCTGAGGATGTGACTGAGAAAGTTGATGTCTTTCGGGAAAAAGGGTCTAATGTTCTTCAGGCTATCTATAGTGGAGCCCTCGAGGCTCTTCCATCTAGTTTCGAGTTGAGGAAGCGTTTTTTGGAGATTCTAGATGCAACTGATTTGGCGCATTCAGGCGAAATCCGCAATACTATTCTAATTGACCTGAAGCGTGATTTTTCCAAGAACCCTGAATATTGGAATTGGCTTGCAAGACATGAAATGAGTGGTAGTAATAGCAAAGAAACAGGCATAGAGTTTGCGTATCCTCATGTGCAAAAGGCTATTCAGGTAAACCTCATCTTGACTTATGTGTATGCTTATACCTAGATATGCTGAAGTCTGTTAAAGAAACTTGCAGCCATAGTTTGAAGTTGAAGTCAAATTCCTTAATTTAATAATGTCTGAGAACATGAGGAACATTGGTTATGGGGGATCTGTCTTTAGGACTGTCCCATCTCAGTCTAGCACATTCAGTTTAACCTTTACTAGTAGGAAGTTCAGTTTCTGATACGTTTTTTACATTCTCTTTCCTAAATGCAGGTTTTTGAAGAGGGCATACAAACTGTTACTTCATGTTTAATGTTTGAGATCTATATAAAGTTTTTGATGGAGGCTATTGCACCATCAAATGGTGATGATGATGAAATTTCCCCTTCCTTTAATCCGAGTGGGGACTGTGTTTCATATATCATGAATGTTTACCAAAAGGCTGATGAAACTGGGTGTTTGACTGAGGAGCTTGCTAATGAATATGTTTCTCTGTACTTGAAACTGGGAAGAACCTGTGAAGCTCAGAAGCTAGCAGAACAACTTTGCTCTGGAAAATTTGCGGGATCAGCTAAGCTGTGGCTCTCAAGAGTTTCCACTGAAATAAAATCACTTTCAACGGACTCCACTCCTACTAAGGCAGAGTTGGAGCCAATATTTGAGCTCCTTGCAAATGCTTTGAGTAATGTACCCGTCCCAGAATCTGAGAGCTTGTGGCTTATGGTATGTGATAACATATTTTCTAAACAATCAACCCTGCTTTGTAGATATATTAGACTAAACTGAGAAATTCCTTACTGTATCGCAGGCTTTTAAGTTCTTTGCTCAACAGAGAACTTATTTTGACAAGCTCGTAGAGATATCCATACTATCGGTAGCCAAAAGCCATGGAAGTGAGCATGTATTTTCTCTTGCTTCTACAGTGGTTAAATTTGTTCTTCAAACAAAAGGGATCGACAGTGCAAGGAAGATATACAAGAGGTGAATCACTGCTCCTCTCCCTCGAGTCACACATGCCGCTTTATTCTCACAACTGTTACTCTTAATTGTGCAGGTTCTTGGCTCTTCCCGGTCCCAGTCTTGTTCTATACAAAGAATGCATAGAACTAGAGACTAACCTTGCATTACTTGGTGATAAAGATTGTCTCAGAAATGCTCGGAAGCTGTATGAATCTGCTGTCGCAAGTTACAGTCAAGACGTGGAGTTGTGGAAGGATTACTACTCATTGGAGGCCAAGGTAAAGTGCATTTTTGAAACCATGGTTAAGACCCAAACTAGGACTAAATGACAGGAACTCTACTGACAATGGTTCTGTGTTTATTGTAGATGGGAACATCGGAGACCGCTAATGGTGTGTATTGGCGCGCGAGAAAGACTCTGAAGGACTCGGTGGAATTCATTGTTAGTTCTGATTTGTAAACACAAGGGTTTGTGGATGTTGGTGTAAGTTATGTCCCTTTAAGTTATAGTTAAGAAATGAGTTTTGGTTATAAAAAGGTAAAAAACAATGTACTTCTTCATGCGTTTCATTAACACAATTTCCATGCAAAACATGTTGAATCCTAAATCTTAGTATTTTTTTATTAAGAAACAAGCTCCTTGATCTGGTCCACGAGGAAGATACCGACTTATCTACGTTGACTGTACTGATAAATTAATGCGACGTCGTTTAAGTCTAACTAAAAGCGAAAAAGAAAAACTGTTATTAGCTATCACTCGGGCCATTTTTGGTGTTCCACTTCATCATCCCTTTCCCTTTGAGAACCCTAAATCAGTTACGAGCTCGATGTCGTTTTTCGCTCGCCGTGCCACGAGCTTAGCTCAGAACCAATCTCAATACCTTGTCTTGTCAGTGTCGCTGGCACTCTCTCATTTCCTTCCAACACTTCGTTGGATCTATGATTGCTTCTGGAATTTATAACATCATTTGCTGACGAATGAAAAGGCTCAAACTTTAGGAAGATGGCGTTATTTTCTTTAACTTTCCCCAGTCCATGAATTGCAGGTCACAGACTCACTTAAGCTGCCGAGCTTAACTTTTGGCAAGAGTCCATGAACCCAGGAAACTGTAAATTTGAATATCTAGTGATACAATGGATTTGAGGTTGTGGTAACGAAAACATAGTAAGATTGATTCATGCAGTTTGTGGATTCTATATGTTCATTGCACCATCATCATTCTTCTTATTATCATTCCCATTTCCTTTTCTTTGCGTTGTAGAAACCTATGGAGACTCACAAGTCACAATCAATGAAGTAGACATCTAATGGAAGAAGCGCATTTGCTTTAAAATGTCAATCAGCTAGTAAAATTCTTATAATTGGTATTTGTGTTATTGTTTGTTACCGGTTAAAAAACTATAAATCACAATTTAGATTAGATTTGGTTGATTACTCTGTTCATATAAGATCTCAGGGCTTTTTGGGTATCAAAGAAAACGTCTTTTTCCCTGTCCCATCTCCTAAATCACAGACCACAGTAGCTGAGCAGTTGACATCTTCGTCTCTCAAAGCTGTCAACAGCTAATAAAATATACAATCAACCAACTATTAATTAACACTTTATTTCTTTTTATTATTATTTCTCTGCCACTAGCCAAAAATCAAGACATGCACTAAACTTATGAGGCATGCTCATCTGCATGTTCTTCTTGGAAATCAACTTTTTTTTTTATAACTTTTTCAATTGTTCCATTCACAACCGATAGATAAAATAAACTGTTTTGATACTTTAATTATTTTAAATAAAAAGAAGTCTGAGTGAGACATTTTTTCTTAGTGGTCTCCTTGCTTCAAGCTTTGACATTGCTGGTGAAGTCGACACAAGTCTGGCAAGTACATTCAGAGAAACGGCATAAGTTGCAACCAAAGCAGACGCAGGAAGTGCAGCCTTTGCAAGTAGGTGAACGTGTGCATCCTCTGTATACTTTCCTGCTCCCTCTCTCTTCTTCCTCTTCACATGTTATCCTGTAACCACCATTCATTGATCATCAACTACATCACCATACTTGAATCAAATACATACGAAGAACAAAAGAAACCCTACTTGTCGTATGGAAAATCTGAGCATTTCCAGTTTGGATCCGCCATTGCATTGTGGTGCACACGGCATTCGTCTCTGCTTCTCAACCTGAACCTCCTCTCTTTCCCGCATTCATTACACCCCACAAACTCGTCTCTATGGAAAACTTTGTTCCCTTGTGATCTGTTTGATCTACTGCATTTCTTCGATGCTTCGTTGTAGTATTTGAGCAATACTGTTTTTGACAATGGAACCTTTTCTCCCCCCATGATAACCCATACATTGTTTTTCCATTTCCTAGCTGTTTCTCTCCCAGAATGCTTCTCGAACGCAGCAGGTGTCAACTTGTCTACCATCATACAATCAAAACTGTTCAAGTCAGATCACTTTTTTCAAAGACAGCTCCATAATGTTCATCTATACTAGAAACTTAGAGATGGTATTGGTAGCCACAATATACCACAAGACCAAATGGCAATGAGGTTGCATCGAACTTTGACATCAGAGGATTATACACGTACAAACAACTGAGGAGGCATATCTCATGTCTATAAAGCTACCACTTAGCCACTAATAAAGAGACACGTTTTGTAACAGATACAGACGACCTAAACGTTTAGAGTGACGCAAAACAAGTTAGTCCTTCCATTTTCAGCAAGGAAGGATCTAGTATACACAACGAGTCATTGATCATGAAGGTGTGTTTTAATATCCAAAGACATGAAAGCTAGTTTATTAATTAGGAGAGAAAAGAGAAGTCTTTTTGATAAGATGTAATCATGCCAAAGAACCTAACTTTTTTTTTTTTTTGATAAAGAAAGAACCTAACTTGACTAGGTCAATGTAATATCAGCTAGGCCGAAACCAACCAGTAAAGCAAAGGACCCGTGATAACAACGAAGAGCTAAAAGAAGACCACAAGACTCAGTTGACAAAGATAGAAGGCCAAGCCTTTTAAGTAGAAGACATCATAAGAGTTAAGCGAAAGAAAGCGAGAGGCAACAACGTTTAATCTCACGCACATTCACATGTAACATGCACAGAAACCAAAACCCATTTTCCCAAAAGCATCAGAAAGACACAAGATAGAGACTGAAGAGAGAGAGAGAGGGAAAAGAGAGACCTTCATCACAGCCGGGTGTGCATTCACAGGTGATTTCAAGGTCGCCGTTAGGGAAAACCCTAAGTCTAGCAACAGCATCGCCGTATCGGTGGCTAGTACAACCACACATGACCTCAACGTAATCGCCACCAACATTGACCCCACTCATCTCTTGTAGCTCCTCTTGCTTGAACAACAATGACCCACATTGTATCGCTTCCTCAGTCGCCATCTCTCTCTCTGAGATTCCTTTATAGCGTATGAGAAAAAAGAAAGAG
Source organism: Lepidium didymum (assembly GCA_963920545.1). Taxonomy (NCBI): domain Eukaryota; kingdom Viridiplantae; phylum Streptophyta; class Magnoliopsida; order Brassicales; family Brassicaceae; genus Lepidium; species Lepidium didymum. Next base: position 4,513,841 of record OY986980.1, read on the forward strand.
AGAGAAGAAGGAGAGTGTTAGAATTAGATGAGAGAAGAAGGAAAGGCCTCGTTTTGGGGTATAAAAGGAAAGCCCTAAAGGAGCACGCATCTCAAAAGCCGTAAGAGAGATCTGATGATATCAAAGCAAAAGCTTATTAAGGGCTTTTCGGGAGAAGAGAAGAGAGAGAAATAATAAGAAAGCAAACGCCTTTGCCTTTGCTTTGGCCTTTTTGGATTAGGAGTTATAGAAACTCTTATACAAAACAACGGATGCGAATTAGCTGGCCAACAAAACAAAACTCGTGGGACATGGGTCCTCTGAATCATATATTAATATTATATTTTATATATACACAATCTTCGTTTGAATATATAGAACCTACATAACAGTGTAGAGTGAGATATAGAGTGAGATATAGAGTGAGAGAGAGAATGTTAATGGTTGATAAGAGCAGAACAGAGGCGAGAGAGAAGCTTGACAAGACATAAGAGAGAAGAAGTTGAGGAATAGGTTTATGTCAAGTGTTTCAGGTCCTCTTTGATCTATAATGTCATAAATCCTTTGTACTTCGTCAAGCCTCATATTAATTTGAAGTCCTTTTTTGGTTTCTCTTCCTTCTCTCGGAGGTTCTGCAGTTCTTTCCTCAAGGATTTATCGGTTACTGAGTCATTTCCCACCATTGGCTATTTTTCTATAAATTAAAGATGAAGAAATATTACCTAAAATTTGGTTCGTTAATTAAAAATAATAAAAAGGTTAATCACCTAGTGGTCAAAATTACTTAAAATTTGATTGCCAAAAAAAAAAAAAAAAATCAGCTAGTTGTCTTTAAAACAACTAGTAACCAAGTACATGAGGACGACGTCATTGACATATATGTCTGTTAGGTTTTCTGCAATTCGCTCAAAACCCAATGTAATATCTATATGTTTATGTATTTTTATTTTACTAAATGTGTGTTCGAGGAACTCAATTTTTTATTACAAAAGAGGACAGCTGACAAGGTAATTATGTATGGTATTATATAATGAATAAATAAATATGGGAACAGTGAAACTATAATGTCAACATCTTTGACAAGGAATCCAATATGCAGTTTAGTATCATAATCTAAATTCAAATTTAACATAATAATGTTTGTCAACAAAACAATTTGTCTCAAGCTAGTCTTTGTTCTAAAGTCTTAACTGTTCTCTTTCTTCATACTTGATCCCAAAATTAGTTGCGGATGCCCGGAATTAAAGTGTTAGGTGTGTACAAAGTAATGGGCTTAGGTTTTTAGAAGTTTATAAGCCTTGGCCTTTTCTTAACTGGCTATTTGTGTAAGATTACCAACAAGTGATAGAGTTGAGGTCCTTAGGGACCTGTGTTTCATATGGTTGTATTTAGATTATTAATTTGCATTTATTATGACTTCATTTACTTTGTAATGGGTAGAATAAGGGGTTGATCGGTAATGGCTATACTTCTGAGTTTTTAGCTGTAGGATTTAAGATATAGGTTTTTTTATTATAGATTTTTTTTTGTAAGTATTTTGGTTGTAGAATTTTTTTGTTGTAGGAATTTATTTTTGTAAATCTTATAAATTTTGGCTTTTAGGTTTTTGGGTATTCACAGCCAAAAATATTTCATAAAAAATAGATTTTTAGAGCAATAAAAACAAAAAGCAAAAATTAAAAGACGGTTGGTTTAATTTTAGTGCTTTGATTTATTTTTATTTTCTAGAATAACAAAAGTCTTTACCAATCAGCCACTACATTGTATTGGTCGAATCTTATTTTATTTTTCTAATGGATTGAATAAATTGTATTGGGTTTGTATCTTGTGGAAAAAATCGAGGATAATAGTCTAAAAAATTGAAAAAGTATAAAATTTGGCCAGAGAAAATGGGCCAGAAGGAGAAAGAGGCCCACTAAGGCCTATAGGAGACAAGTGTATATCTCAAGAGAGACTTGTAGAGAAAAGTGAGAGAGAAGCATTTAGCAAAAGTAGAAAGAAATGGGATGCTGCTTCAGCTCAGGGAAAGTCACGGCCCCGCCTGTGGCCCAGATTACTCCTCCACCGATTGAAGAAGAATCCGTCAAGGAAGTCGTGGTCCAGTCAGTTTCTGTCTCCGTCCCCGTCCCAGTTGCCGTCCCCTTTCCCATTTCCGACCTGGACCCCATTCCCATCCCTGAACCCGTTCCCTCTGCACCAACAATAGTGTTAGATTCAGAACCTCAAGTTCCTCCTAAACCTGTCTCACTCCCAACTCCAGAGATCTCTCACAACAAATCAGACACTTGTAGCGTCTCTGTCTCTCACAGCTTCTCCACCGCCACTACTGCTACAGCTGCTTCCATCCTCGAAGACGACGCTCTTAGCAAACCTTACCGACCTCCTCCTCCTTCTTCTACTTCTCGCCGTAACAGGTCTGACAGAGTCTCTAGATCTCAAGGAGAACGACATTCTCCTCAAGGGAAACTCCGTTCTAGATTAGTCCGAGAGAGACCTTCTCATCAACAAAACCCTAACCAAAACCGGAGATATGTGGATTCGGGTCCTTTACCAAGAAGCGGGTTATCGGATAATCTGAGACGTCGTTCACCATCTCCAGCAAATCGTGGCCCGAGTTCCGCAAGAAGAAGTCCTATGAAGAAACGAGAAGAAGCTCCGGAGAAAGAGGTGAAGAAGAAGGAAGAGAAAGAGACTAAAGTAGCCGTTGAGGTAAAGAAAGAAGAAGTAGCAACAGATGATAAAGACCCTGAAGTATCAATGGAATGCTTCATCTTCCTCTGATTTCTCTAATTTCATCATTTAACTGATGTGATTGATTTGTTTTTCCTTTATCCTTTTTGATTTGTAAATCGCTGAATGTACAATATAACCAAATCTTTTGCGGATCTTCGTTTATTGACTCAGTAAAGTAAAAGGTAGTCCTACGCAACATCGTTTCACAAATTCCATGGCTTTAACTTTTTTTTATGGAGATTGCTGCATTTTTGCTCTAAGATAAGCAGACACAGAGAGATACACTGTTCTTCTGTTTAACACTCAACTACATAAAAAACTTGTCTTTATTAAAGTTTGTACATAGAGAATCACAGTCCTAATAAGAAAGATTGACTAATGATAAAATTGAAGATGGTTTCAGAAAGATCTTGATGATAATGTGGTGGACATGGCTGAGCAATGAATGTTGGGACTTCTTCTCCAGGCATTAACACAGATATCTCTCTCTTGGACACATCCATCTGCACACAAGATTACTTACACATGACATCATCATCTCACAAAATAGACAAACAGTGAAATTAAGCCTCCAACATATAATTTTTATTTTGTCAACTCTGAGTATACTCAAACCTCGTTGCATGAATTAAGGGGTTTTGTATCCCCATAAAAATAATTCATTTAATGTATTCCTGTTTTGGACTTTGCAACATTTCGAAGATACGACAAAACTAGCTTCCTCGAGCATAAACCCTGGGATTTTTGTGATCTACATTTTAGACATATAAAGCAAGCCTGACTTGTAGAATTTGTTGAACTAAGATGCATCCGCAAGTTTGTTTCATCTAACACCCAACAAAATAAGCATAGTTTTGGTCAATTTTTTGAAACCCGACCCGGACCCGCGGTCGGGCCGGTAAACCCGGCGCCATACTGTCCTAGTCGGGTCCCATGCAAAAACCGACTATTTAAAAACTCGAGAAAATCTAGAAAACATGGATGAACGGTTGAACCGGTCAACCCAAAATAATAAACATGTTTGATATTTTTTTAACCTTTTAGTGCAATAAGAGAATTCAATTTGTGATGAAAATATAGGATTTTATAGTTGAAATCTTTTTAATTATGATTAGAACTTTTTCAATTTATTTTTTCCGCAAAAATTTTCATCTCTTTCTACTCACAAATCTTAGTTTCTGTAGTTCATGTCGTGTAATTTTTTTTCTCTCGAATCCTTTTTTGTTTTGGTTAACGTTGATTTATCTTAGTTTTTTATTTATTTTAGTTTATCTCAACGTAATTATTGTTCATTTATCTCAGTTTTTTCTGTTTGTTTCGATCAATGTTCTTCTCTAGCTATTATAATGGTTCTAATTTGGTTAATGATTTCTTTTCAAATCTCTAAATTCATATTTAGTTAATTATTTATCCTATAGTTAAAACAAATGCAAATGGTGTATTGTTAAGAAAAAATATTGATAATTAAAAGTATAATAATGGATATATATATATATATAATTACTATACATAAAAAATTAAAAACCTTATTAGATTTTTGATTCGCGGTCAATCTACGGCTGATCCGATGACCCGGTGACCTGGAAAGCAGTCAGGTTCACATTGTCTGGGTCGGGTTTAAAAACATTGGTTTTGGTAAAAAATTTGGGATGATCACAACCTCATAGATGTTGAATCAGTTTTTGTTCACTTGATTAGAGACTAAGTAAATATCAACACAACCAAAAACGTAGGCAAAAGTATAAAAGTAAACAGAGAAGGGAGAGGTAAAGAACCTTGGGTGAAGCAAAAGGAGGAAGCTTTGAGTCGAGAGGTGGTGATTGAGTCTGTCGAATGGACATGAACCTTTCGAAGATAGCTAATAAGAGGAAGATGGAAATCAAAACTGCGGTTGCCATCAAACAAAACGGCACCGCATTCACCGAGTTCCCGAAAGGTCCTTCTACTTCTCCTTCGTTCTCTGCTGCCGTTGGACCCGCAGTTCCAAACCTCAGATGGTCGTTGCTTCTCATTTGTAACTGGAGAGAGAGACTGGTGAAAACAGAGCAAGAAGACGAACAAGTAGAAAACGGTAATTGCCATTTGCCAGTCTCATTTTTAGTTGACTAGTCAGCATTACATATGTTGGGCCTTATTTATTTTTTGAGCCGGACTATTTAGGCCCATTTGTTGTTTTTATTTACTTAAGTCAGGAAAATCACGAGCGACGACGAATTGACTGAAGTCTGCAAAGCGAGAGCAATCTTCAGAATCCCGCGAAAACTTGGTCGCCGTCGTCGCGAAAACGATGGCGAGACTTGAGCTCATTGACGATGAGGAGGAAGAGAAGAAGAAGAATAGTAAGAGGAAGATGAAAAATCAAAACCATGGATCCACAAACTTCTTCGTGTTCGTTGACTATCTTTTCCTCTTTATATTTTTCTGCTTCCTTTGTTTCATCATCTTCAAGGTGTTGGGTGCGTGAACGACCTTCAATCGCTTTTATTTGTTTATGTTGATCTTTTGTATTCTTAAAAATTTGTCATTGCATCATCGACAAACAAATTTATGGGTTGGATCTCAATTTCTTCACACTATGGACACGGTAACTTCATTTCGCATCCATCTTTCCGTAATCGTATTTCTTTGTTTTGCAGTTAAATTGATCTGAACAAAGGCTAAATTTTGTTCTGAGTAATTCCTTTTATTGCAGTTTGGTTTTGGTAATGCTAATACTGAGATAATCTTGAGATTTTCATCAATTCCTTGATCAACTGACAAATAATTACCCTGTGTAAAGGGATTCTCTTTTGAAACGGCCTTGGTAAATTGAAAAGTTGTTCTTTTATGGTTTATTGAACGGCCGCTCGAGATTATATTTTGTGACAATAGTGATTCAATTGGAGAGATTTTGATGTCATATAAAGAGATTATAGGTTGATCATCATCATTCTTTGCCGTTTTGTTAATATATTATATGAGTTGATGGTAAAGTTTGGCAGGCATAGTAACGCATAGGGAACATCTCAATATTGTTTGTCTATATGTCTTCCTCTTCTGCAATTACTCTGTAGATTATGCCCGTTTCTTACTCAAAACATTTGAAGCAATGTGGAGTCGTTACATGTTATGTGGAAACATGCTCATTATTTTTTAGAAAGTATGTAAGCAAAGCTCTGGAAGACATTCAATAGATTATATATTCCGATCTTGAGCAAAGAGAGGGAAACAGAGAGACAGATAGCTGAGATCTTATAATATGACTTAGTGGAGTTTTTGTGTAAATAAGAAGACGTGCCTGATCATACCAAGATCGAATACCCTTTTGCATCTAGCAAATGCTTAATTTTTGATAGGTTGTGGCACTGGTGGAACTGGATCTTCTTCTTCTGAGCTCGGACTAAGCGCTTCATATCCAGGGTTGGAGGCAAAACCACGAGGAGGGTTTGCATAAGAAGTGATTGGGGCAGCAGCAAGGGGATCTTTATAAGGAAAGAATGGCATCTTAGGTTTGGGAGGCAGCAAAAACCTTCCGAAACCAGGAAAGAGACCAGATGGTTGGGGTGCTAAATTCACAAGAAAGTCTGAATGTTTGATCTCACTGGAAATGGAGTAGGGAAAGTAACGTATTCCTCTCACTTTCTCTGCACACCCAAGAAGCAGGCTTACCAGAACAATTGTGGTAGTCAGTTTATGCAGAGAAGAAGCCATAGTTGTGTTATTACGGGATAAAGATAGAGCTTGAATGTTTAGTTTGTGGAGGGAAGAAGGAACAGAGTTCGTACTTAATGTATAGAGTAAGATGAGTCAAGCTAACTATGGTTACATTGATGGAACATAAATGTGTGCTTTATTTGCTAAATACAGCCTACAAATTCTGGTGGCATTTTCTTTTTTATCGACGGTGAGTTAAGTACGTACGTGATCAGTCACGTCATTTGCCGTAGCTCCCTAATTAGTAATAAAGCCAAATTTTAGTGGGCTCCTCTTCTTCTCAAGCTGTGAATTCTGCAAGTTTTATCGGTTCTCACAGGGAAAGAAACAACGAAGGAGTCAGCGATACGACGGCTTCCACTTTGGTAAAAGAACATGCAACCTTCACATATGACTCTTTCTACAGTCTTCTTCTCTAATCTTTACTTTTTTCAAATGGTTACTCAATACCTATTACATTTATGCGACTTTTCACAGTTGTTGATTGAATAAGAAGGAAATCTTTTATAGTCAAAGAGTGTTTCCGTACTTATATTTTTGATCTCCATGTTGTACTATTTGAATGTGTCAAAACTTATATTGTATATGTTTTGGTTGAACCACTTGCTTGATTTTCAACATTGCCGACTAAACTGTCATACATGTTCTATGTTAAAATGATTCTTTTTCTGGTACGGATTAAATTACGAAGGATTATTGAGGCATTGACTCAGTTTCTCTGCTTTGCAAGTTGTATCCAAATGAAGGAGACTTCTATAGGGAGATATTTAAAGCTCTGTTTTTGTTGTCTTCTTCACGAACTATGTAAAAACGACATTAACTAAACTAAACAAAACGTTTTACTCATCCAAACAAACTCAATCTCAAACTATCAAGGAAATAAAAGAACTCAATCTCATCGACAAAGTTAGATATATTTAAAAAAATGAAATGAAAATAAATGGAGAAGGTGGAGAGTTGTGAGAGTTGTGAGAGGGACAGGTGAATCTACCAATAAGAATGGGTCAAATGGAGTTTGGTTTTTATATAAACCTATTTCCCAACTCTCTCTTTCTCTCAAACTATACATTTACTTTGTTTTCACCATTTTTCGTTGCTCAAGTCATTGCCTTTCTCATTAAAAAAGAGAAACAGAGTTCCGTTGGAGTTTCATTAAAAGTTTGTCCTTTTTCGTTCAGTGTTTCCCGAGATCTCTCGGTTTCTGACATTGCCGTGAAAGTCTCAAATACTCGTCCAATAAATCAAACACTTTTGCCCAAAAACTTAGCTCTTTGAAACGTCAGGGGAAGAGAATCCCGCAAAACTCTCTTTTCTCTCCTCTCTGTTTTTTGTGGGTCGAAGTTTGGTTCTTTGTTGGATGATAATGGGTTTTGACAACGAATCAAACCTGGACCGGTTCCTTCGCTGCACTACACCAATTGTTCCTGCTCGTTCCCTCCCAAAGGTTCAAGCTTTTTATCTTCTTCTTCTTCTTAAAACAATTCTCTGAATTTGTGATAATGGGTTTTGACAACGAATCAAACCTGGACCGGTTCCTTCGCTGCACTACACCAATTGTTCCTGCTCGTTCCCTCCCAAAGGTTCAAGCTTTTTATCTTCTTCTTCTTCTTAAAACAATTCTCTGAATTTGTGATCTGAAATTAAATGTTTAAACAGACACAGATGAAGAATCTCAATCCTTTATGGTACCCATTGGAGAGCGAGAGCGTTGAGTATTTCAGGTTGAGCGATTTTTGGGAATGTTTCGATGAATGGAGCGCATACGGTGCAGGTGTTCCCATTATCTCAGAAGCTGGAGAGACATTGGTCCAATACTATGTTCCGTACCTCTCTGCAATTCAGATATTCACCTCTCATTCTGCTCTCAATGCTCTAAGGTGAATATCATAAAGCCATTTTCAGAAAACATAGAAACATATCTATGAATCTAAAATGTTGCTGCATTGAATGATGATTGAGGGAGGAGACAGAATCAGGGGATTCAGGAAGCGAGTCATGTAGCGATGAGTGGAGATGGGAAGGATGTTCTTCTTCAGAGGAAGGATTTGATCATCAAGAACCTCTTGATCGTCTCGGTTACTCTTACCTGCAGTATTTCGAGAGATGTGCACCGTACTCCAGAGTCCCTCTCATGGATAAGGTTTGCTCTTTCCCCATTCTTCGAGTTGATCATGAACCACTTTAGAGATGATAAGATTACATAAGTCTTTTGTCTACTTTCAGATCAAAGAGTTAGGAGAAAGACACACAGGGTTGTGGTCATTGAGGAGTATTGATCTGTCTCCTGCAAGTTGGATGGCTGTTGCTTGGTCTGCTTTTTCTCTACTCTGTGATTTCAGAAAGCAAAAATTAAGGTTAATGTAAGAAAATGATGATGATGTTTGGTTATACATATAGGTATCCAATCTATCACATTCCCATGAATAGAAGCATAAAGGATTTGTCTACTTGCTTCCTCACTTACCACACACTTTCCTCATCTTTCCAAGGTACATTTTTACTTTTCTCTTGAATGTGTAATAGTACATTCAATCTCTAAAGTCTCTTAGCATTGAAACAGATGTGAAGAAAGAAGAGAGTGAGAGGATAAGTGTGAGTGCATTTGGGATGGCCACTTACAAGATGCAAGGGAAGCTATGGGACAATGATAGATTAGAATCCTTTTTGAGCGTAGCAGATTCTTGGCTAAAACAACTAAGGGTCCACCACCATGACTTCACCTACTTCACCACTACTTCTCATTATCTTTGATACATAGTGTTTTCAGATCCTTAATTAGTTGACATTCTATTTAGTTTTGTGTTTAAGAGTAGTACATATCAATAATGTTGGATTTAATTTGGGACTCTTTGGAATAGACATGCATTGACTTTTTCTTTCTCCATATATACATATTTGGTTTGGGTCTAATATCTTGAAACTTTATGCATTTTTTTCTTCAACAATTGGATACATAAAATCCGATATATAGTCTAAAATTCACTGTTTTAGTCTATGATATGTAGTAGGGAGAGATCAAACCCCTGATAATGCCAAACTCATTAACTGGATTATTTTAACCACGAGATTGAAAATAATTTGGTACACTTTATGTTAATATAAAAGCCAGGTTTTTTTCCTGAACACTTACTAATTTTTCTTATTAACAAAATAATTAAACAGTGTTCACATTGGTGCTAGAGTTCGTGATTTAACGCGGCTAAAAAATACTTAATGGAATAGCACTAACTGCGACAGATAAAATATGTAATGTTTTGAACATGTTGTGACTTAGATGGGAATGTTTGTGTAAAGAAGAAGTCATAAATTTTGAGTATACGCGCATTTGGAACCTAAAGCTATCTAATTGGTTATAAATGGCCTTATGGACCGATTCCAACGTGTACAATGTACATTAATTGGAAAATATTTTCTTACATTTTGTTTTAGTTACATAGTGTAACCCTCCCAGAATCCTTAATCCCTGCCACATTAAGACAAATATGATTTTATGAAATTTAATTAGGATGGAAAATATAACAAACATAGTTGTTTGTTGTGAGATTAACACAATGTTTATTGATCAAAGTAGAGTAGAGATTACAAGAGTAGATTTAGATTTTCAATTTTAGGTGACAAATATGATAACAAGAGCTCAAAAATTCTAGAGAGATAATGGTCATCCGATCTTGTATTCGGCGTGCATTAGGCTCCTTTTTATAGCCAAAATTCATTTGGCAATTATGCTGACTTGTCAAGCTGGCCATGATGACTTATAGTCGTAATCTGTGGATCCTTGACTAGAAAATCATTAATTTGGGCGTGCTCGCCGAGCTACTGAGTTGTTAGCCTACTATTTTGCATCATTTAATGCTTAATGCACGGCTATGCCTATCTACCAGTTAAGGGAGCAACTATGCAACGCATTTAATGCGTTGCAGGCAGGCCGAATAGAATATTGATTTGTACGTGTCATGAGCTATGGTGGTCCTATTTCCGTTCTGACTTGATCCTCCTTGATTTTAGTCAAGTATATCCTACGCCGCGGTGCGTTGTCTTAGGGTTGTGATGAGCATGTCGAAGTCATATGGGTCAAACTACTAGGGTGAAGTCCACTTCTAATAATAATACTTAATCACTTAGACCAAACTCATTTCCTTATTTATGAGAAGATTTTAAAATTTAACACTATACATATTAAAAAAATGATACATTTTTTAAAGTTTAGAGAAATTTGAAAAAAAAAATGAATACTAATACACTCTCTTTTTCATTTTGCTTTAGTTAACTTAAAAAAAAGGATCACAACTTTCTATTATAACATAATATTTTAAAATTTGTTATAGATATGTTTAGTACAAGTTATACTACATATATTTTCCTTGTTGCCCACTAGACAATTTACTTAACAAGTTCATAGATTTCATTAATTTAGTTTGCATATCAAATTAAAATCTCTATGAATAAAACATATGAAGGATAAATAACATCATGCATACATATTTGCACGTGAGATGATATGTTAAAATTAGTTACGAAAAAATGATATTGTCCAAGAAATAAAAGTCTCTAGTAGGTTATTTCAATTTTGTTTGGTCGAAAGTCTCAAAATTTGGTTAGTCAAAACTTGGTCGGTCTCGTGAGAGTAGCTTTTGAGGAAGGTGGGGAATAAGCAAAAAAAATATCATAAAAAGTGAAAGCTGAGTTTGACAAATCACCGACCCAAAAAAAAATTCAAATCCTACTTTGAGTTATCATCAAATTGTTAAATCTCTTAAGGGATTATTATCCTTACGCCGTCGTTAGCCGACCATATTACTAAGTACCAACTTATAACTTTCGTCACTGAATTTTGCTTATAAACTTCCATAAACTCTTAGATTATTGATATAATTATATTCTAATCTTATCTTTTAAGCTTGCAAGTGGCTTTTATATATTTAAAGATAAGGAACTTGTAAGCATGAATTAATGAATGCATTCACCGTCCCAAAAAACAGAGAATGCCACGTAATCGTACGGACATGAATGTTTGCGCGTTGTATTCTTCTTATGTGTCAATTTTTTTTCTTTTGTCAAAGTTTCAATAGACCAATTAAAGGCGGTCATGAATTAGAGTAAACGGTAAGCAAATAACCCCAAAAAGATTGTATTGAATTTTTCAGATGGGACATATTTTATTTTATTTTATATTCAAAAGTTGTAACAAAAATAAATATCTAATTGTGATTCATATATAAATGACCTCATGGAGTCACTTGTCGCAAACATAATTTTCTCCAACTCTCTCCTTTCAAAGTTGTTCTCTGTTTCACTCGTCTCTGCTTTGGAACTTTCTATACCTAAATCCGAAACTGCAACGTTGGAATAGAAGGCATAAGTGAAGCAGAGAGATGGATTTTGATGAGGAGCTGAATCTTTGTATCACTAAAGGTAAAAATGTGGATACTTCTTTTGGAGAAGCTTCGTCCTTGTCACAAAGATCTACGAAGAAGATGAAGAGTCTTAATCGACCTAAACCTTATCCTCAATCTTCTTCTTCTTCTCCTTATTCGTTGATGGCTTTACCTTATTCTTTTGATCCAACAATTCAGAATCAACAACAACAACTTGGATACGTTCCCGTTGATCAACAACAAGACTCAACAAAGCAAATGATCTCGTTTAGTCCTCAACAACAACAGCAGCAGCAACAGTATATTGACAAGTATTGGAGCGACACATTGAATCTTAGCCCCAGAGGAAGAATGATGATGATGAACCAAAATCAACCTGTTCAACCTTACAGTGCAACCAAGCTTTACAGAGGAGTGAGACAACGTCAATGGGGAAAATGGGTTGCAGAGATTCGTATGCCTCGAAGCAGAGCACGTCTTTGGCTTGGTACTTTTGATACAGCTGAGGAAGCTGCCATGGCCTACGACCGTCAAGCTTTCAAACTGAGAGGCCAAAGCGCAACACTGAATTTCCCTGAGCATTATGTGAATATGGAAAATGAGCAGCATGATTCGAACACATCGCATGAGAAAAAAACAGAAACAGAAATGGGAACGTCACAGGCAAACGAGGTTAACTTGGAAAGCAAGAAAGTAACAGTGAGTGATGGTGAGATTGATGAAGGAATGGCTGAGGCATGGTACAATGCAGTTACATTAGGATGGGGTCCTGAAAGTCCAGTTTGGGATAATTTAGACAGTTCTCATCACTTTTCAGATGGTTCATCTTCTTCCTCTTTTTCTTGTCCCATGAGACCTTTCTTTTAGATTTTAGGTTTTAGTTTAGGGTTTATGCGCATTGACATTTGGATGGAGACAGTTTTGGTGATCTCCCACTCCACACATCAGTCATTATTTCTTTCTCTATCTTCTTCTTATACTTCAATTATTATCAATTTATCATTGTTTTTAATATATGTGTGTGTTTTTATGTCATAATAGATGTCTTATCTTTGGTGTCAGTTACCTTTATGCTCTGTTTTCTTCTTCTGTTAAGAAATATAACTAAAAGTTGCATCAAAACACAGATGTGACATAACAAGGAGGAAGAATATGTTAACTGTTAAGAGTCAAACATAACTATGAAAACTAACTAAGATAAAGAAATATCAAATGGTAATGCATGCTTTGAGACCTGCAATAGATTATCAGCCACAACTAGATAAAACTTTCTAAACTCCTCATCTTTGATCTTGATATTCATCATAAGTAAACTTGTACATGCTTTGAGACCTGCAATTGTTGGTTGCAAGCATTTTCACTTGTCCATGGTGTGAAATCTCTATCACCACTGTTTCATCATCCAATGGCATTGGTTGTTTCCATGGCTCTCCATCCATTCTCATGTATACAAGTTTTGCTGCACCTTTCTTAAATTCAAATTGAATTTGCCTTGCCTACACACACGCAAAGACACATACTTAAAAGGTGCACTGACTCTCAATTTGTTTGTCTGCCAACACTTTACATTGTTTTTACCTGTGCAAGTCTTATCCCATGTCCTTTTGGAGCGAGCAGAACAAGACCATGCCAAGCATCTCTAAATCCAACGATCTCTATCATTCCATCGTCAACGTATGATGGAGTTAGGCTTTTCTGTTTAGACATCAATACATTATTGAAGCAATCTGACCAAATTTTTAATGATAATTTGAAGAAAATGTTAAGAAAACATACAGCAGATTGTTTCTTGGGATTTGGTGTTCCCCAAGGATTTAGTCCTCCAGAAAAGCTAGGAAGATTCAGACATACTATAGACCTGATCTTGCCAGAACAAATTTATATATATGTTAATCAATTATTGGTCTATATTGTCTAAGACTTGTCTAACTTTTTACTTATACTACCTTTGAGGAATGTGAAGGTCACTCCATTGGCCACTTTTATTACAAATCTTAACTTTTACAAGCTGAGCTATGTTTCTGCAGCAACAAGACATAGCGAAATTAGGAAAACGAGTCATGTATATAAGCAAATAACTAAAGATATACTTACTGTGATGAAGGATGATAAAGAGGAGCACAAAACCATCCTTGTGTGAAACCTAGCTTTAGATATGTGCTCTGCAACGTCATGAAATCAATGGATATATCTTACTTGTTTAGTATTCATAAACCGCTAAAACATTGGAGCTACATAATTTGAGGAAAACATCAAAGAAACTTTAAGAGCAAGGTATAAGAACCTGATTAACCAGCTGATTTTTATACTTTTCAGGGTGCAATTTTCTCTGTTTATGAAATGCATAAGAGACTTGAGCATCTATACCTGCAGTCAAACTGATTAGTGATGCTACCAACACAAGGATTACACTGCAGTAAAATTGATAAACTGCAATTTTGTTAGTTGTACAAAGATGATTTTGATTATCATCAGCTAAAGAGCAAAATTCTTACCCAAGCTAAAGTAATTCCAGAATCCCCCACGGAATGTTTGGTAACTTTCCTGTAAATTTAAGAAAGCATTGTTGAATATCATAAAACTAAGAAGAAAAGGTTAAGAGATGGTGCTCAAGAGAAGAGAAAATCTTACCGTACTGGCTTGAACAGATGGAAAAACACGATGAAAAGAATGTGGTAGCTCAAGAGATGCGATGTGATTACAAGAGCCTGTTTTGGGAGACTTCATCCTCATAAGTAGGTGCCAACTTAATCAAAACATAAATGCATACATGTATCAGTTCCAGAATCAAAGTATAGCAATATGAAAACTAGAATTTAGAATGTGTATACTTGTCTATCTTCATCTCTTTTGCGTTGATCACTTGTTCCAAAAGAGACTCCACAGAAGACTTATCTGTTCAGGAATTTTTTACTCTGAAGATAAAATATTTAGTTATATATGATATGATTTGATAATGTGAATTAGTCTATTGGTTTTATACAGTACCCATCCAAATGCAAACGGTAGGTTATTTCCTGTGCCCAAAGGAACCGTAGTAATTGGAGGTGGATTGGGTAGTTTAAGATCAGACACAACTCTAAGAATCCAACCAGCTGTTCCATCTCCTCCTGCAACCTACTTAAACTCACAACTCAACTTAATGACTTTTACTTACACCTTATGTATGAGTAGAAATAACTTACAATTATCTTTAACTTGTCACGAATCTTGCAAGCGAAACTATCATCCTTTAGCTTCCCTAGATTAATGTAGATTCTCTGCAATACAAAGTCTCTACCTCCAAATCAAAAACCTGTATATGATCACTTAAGTAAATTAGACCATTATCTATAACAATAGTTGTCATATTTCATTCAAGTTTGACTTTAGGGCTTATAGGTTAAAATATCAGATATAAGATACCGTATTCAAGAAGAATCAACGACTTCTCACTTTTTCTCTAGAAGTCAACTGATTTGAAAAACTATAGTAATCAAGATTTTTAAACCTAACGAATCATGTAATAGATGAAGTCAAAGGGTAAATTGTTTAATAAATGGACCTGGTTCTGACTGAGGAGAGTGCGGTAGGTAAGGATAAGTTGTGAACCTAGTTGACCTCCGCTTTTGGAGTTGATGAATACGAGGATTGGGCTCTCTGGTGGGTCACTGACCTCCACTACAGCCTCAGCTTCAGGCGTGAGAACGTACGAAGGAATGTAGAATTTCTTCCCAAAATTTGATAAAGTCTTGTACTTTTCCATGCTAGTCTCTGCTTCAATCAACTCATATAACTTGAAAATTTGATATATAATTGTGTCTGGACAGGAATCTTGAAAGATTTAATATAATTGAAATCTTGAAAATGTTCAGCTAATCCGGTAATGTTCAACCTCTTTTCACTACGGATGAAAAATTAAAAAAAGATATTTAGAAAGTAGGTTTTGAGTTATATGTATATATGGAGCTTTGTTATCTAATTGCTGACAAAAGAAAAAAAAAAATAATCTTGAAGATTTTGTACCAAGATTACCTTTTTGGTTAATGTTTTTTATTTTGTGTTAACAATTGGAGTGATAAGACATAATATATATAAGAACTCGATTTTTACGGTTAATGCTTATTACAAATTAGTTAGGACATGGTTTAAAAGGAAAAAAATGTTGATTTCTCGGAGTCGCTAACTCTATCCAACAGCAACGGCGCGCAACATATCCCTTAATGGGCTCATTTTAACAAATGAAAAAGCCCACTAAAACGTAGGCTTGAAAAATTAGTAGCTCAATTACCAAAACGCTGTCGTATTAGACCCTATTCGAGAAGATCCCAATACGATGACTTGACACAATCTTTGACTTGCATCATCATCATCTCTAACGCTGACTGATTTTTTAATATTTTGACATTGACCAATCCAAAAACCTAATCTAATAAGAGTAGATGGAATGATGCAAAAAGAAGTGAAAAGACAACCCCACAATACATATCTCTCCACGTGTCCACTTCTTCATAAACCCACACATCACCAATTTAGGAGATTGTAAGAAAAATATTTGAAAAATACAAACAAAAAGCTTTGGTGTGAACTCATGAGAAAGCCTCTGGTTCTTCTCTAATGTAATATGGAATTCAAAGTTTGTTGCACAGCTTTCTACCAACAATTTAACAAACACAAAAAAGCTTCACTTTTGTTTTTGTTTATATTATATTTGCTTCTTCAAATTGTCTAAATAGTGATGACGTGGATCGGCTATTCGAAGACAACAAGCAATCTCTCTTAAGTAAAATGTTGTAATTATACCTCTCATCATCAATTTTAAAAACACAAGGCACATTACATTAACACGTTATTTGATACAAAGATTTGATGAGAATATCCAACTACTTTTACCGTCCTCACTCTTAACCTTTGAAACTCATACACTTTTGGGTTACAAAAATTCAACGTAACATATATTCTCATATTCTTGTTTTTCTAGGTTTTTTATACCAAATATGCTTTCTAAAGTCAACTGATCGATAAACATGTAAAAGGCAAACAACTTTTTGTTTTTAAAAACAAAGTCAAAACCTTAACCAAAAGAAAACATGAAAAGTTAACAATGTACTTTCACCATAAGATGTAAGAGAGTTAATCTCTTAAGTTCATTACTTTGTGTTTGTCTATATACAAGAGTACATTAAATTCACTCAAAAAATAAAATAAAAATAAAGATATTATAAATTATAAAGACAGAATCTAAGTTAGATGGATTAAATAAAATAAAATGCGTATATTCTATCACGTGGATTGTTTCTAGAATAATGACTTATATGCTGTCGAGGCAAAGTTTATATTTTTGCATTTGTACATAATTATCGTCCCTCAAGTTAAAGGACACGTGGTCTATAAACACTAGCCAAGTGAAATTGACCTTGCATGTTTTTTTTTTCCCTACATTAATTATTTCTTCGCATAATTCAAATCCCTATATAAACAAATCAATGGAGAAGGTAAGATTGCATCAAAAACATCATTGACATTTCTAAAACTCAACTCGTGTTTTGGCAATTCTAAAAACTCTCGAATCAGTGTATTAACGGAATTTAATCGTTGTATATATCTTGTTTTGAAACAAAACAAAGATGGGACGATCACCTTGTTGTGATAAGAATGGAGTGAAGAAGGGACCATGGACGCCTGAAGAAGATAAGAAACTCATTGATTATATTCGATTTCATGGTCCTGGCAATTGGCGTATTCTCCCCAAAAATGCTGGTATGTTTACTACACGTTTTTGTATTTATATTATATATTTTTGTTCTAATGGATTATATTCTCATATACTGAATCATATACACTTATAATTTAAAGGACTCCAAAGATGTGGAAAAAGCTGCCGTCTGCGATGGACTAATTATCTACGACCGGACATTAAGAGAGGAAGATTCTCCTTTGAGGAAGAAGAAACTATCATTCAGCTTCACAGTGTTATGGGAAACAAGTAAGCTTCATTCACACCATTATTATTTGATTTAGATGTTTCAAATGATAGGGAAATGACCGACGACGAACTCTATTAGTCGGATTCACATGATAGAAATGTCCTACGAACTTTCACATCTGTGGGATTACTCAAATTCGCCTGAACCATTTGTATGTTAATTAATGAAAAAAAGTGTGAGCATATGTATGCATGAGCGTATATGTCAATGTTTAGGCCATCAACTTTAATAAAGTACTATTATTAGTACGTATATTGACCTAATATATATTTTTATTAAAAAGTGATAGAGAAGTTTTGTATTAAGTATTCAAATCTTGATGTTCCACTAATTGGATTGATGGATTATTTTCAGGTGGTCAGCAATAGCAGCTCGTCTACCAGGAAGAACTGATAACGAAATAAAAAACCATTGGAACACTCATATCCGCAAGAAACTTGTAAGAAGTGGTATTGACCCTGTGACTCACTCTCCACGACTCGATCTTCTCGATCTGTCAACACTTTTAGGAACTCTTCTCAATCAGCCGAACTTATCATCAGTTGCAACCAATGCATCATCTTTACTTAATCCTGATGTATTGAGGCTAGCTTCTCTTCTCTTTCCACTTCAAAACCCTAATCCAGTTTACTCATCGAGTCTCGATCAGAATCTTCAGACTCCAATCACATCATCTGTTTCGTCTCAACCACAAGCTGAGTGTGCAACACCAACAAACAATGAAACTTCATCTTTTGAGCCTATGGATGTAAGACTTGACGACGTTGGTTTTACAGATGCATTACCATCTTTATCAGAAAGTTTCGACTTTGATTCACTCATGTCAACGCCAAAGTCTTCTCCACAACAAGATGGGATCGATGCAGAAGCTAACTCCAACAGTTTTTTCGACTTTGGATTTCCGGATAATTTCATCTTTGATGACTTTATGTTAAATCAATAAAGAGCATAGTCATATACATTTCCCTAGTACACATCTTTTTCTTTCACATACGATTCATTGTTTGCATTTGTTCTATTGTTTGATGTATAAATAAACATTTGTTTTCATATGGTTAAGCTTTTCATGTTACTTTAAATAGGCCCAATGTGAGGTCCATTAATAAGGCCATTACTCTGTAATATATAGGCCCTACCTAAGGCCCATTTTGGGTGAGTGTTTTCAGAGGTAGACATAAGTTTGACTTAAGTGTGAAACATGTCTGTTTTATAACTCGCTTGGTTTGAGGACCCACTTGCACTTTATGGACTTAAATCAAGGCAGAGAAAAAACAAAAGAATTACATTAGTGTGAAGCAGTTAAGCCTCGGTTATATAAATAGTTTGAATTTGAGGGAATTAGGTAAAGGAAATTCGGTATGGGCAAAATAAAAAAGATGTAAAACAAATGAAAAATATTGGGGCAAGTGGTCTTTGGTAGACGGTAAATCTATTAAAGACAGTGCACTTGCATAACCAGAGATCGAATTCTACCATCTACATTATGTAGAAACTTGGCTAATGGGTATGCCAGTTGTGGTCCAATATTGAGAAAAAAATGAAAAATATTGGGAAAAGGTTTTAATTGTAGGAATTTAAAACTTAAGAGAAAAATTAGGAAATATTAGTAAAAGGAGGGACTTGTTTTATGTACCTTTTGTAATTTCACTTTTTTCTGACGGTCCGTTTCCCAAGGCGGGCCTCCGGCTCATATTCCTACCCGTTTGAAAAAGATGTTAAATTTGTGATTTGTCAATACTCAAAAAGTGTATCAATGATTTAATATATGATTGTAAGAGTTTTTTGTTTTCTATTTGTAATTTTGTCCTTTAGAAATTTCACCATTTTCTTCATGTGATTATACTCCATTCGCATCTCTTTTCACCTCGTTATGCCTCAACTCATCTGATTCTCCACCGTTCATAAAAATCTATGTTATTTTCTTGCATATAAGTGGAAAGTTCCTAAATGACTATTAATCCTTAAACTAGTGTCTAATAACATCAAAATTTAACGAAATAGATCTAATCGCCAATGTATTCTCGATTTTAATTAGCTCATTCTTCGTTATAGAATTTTTAGTTGTAATTCGATAATTTCTTACATTAATGTTCGGATTGCATTAATGTAAAAATATTTTTTTTCCGTCTTCTTCTTCAATCTCACAACTTCTTCAATCTCACAAGACATGTAAGAGAATTATGATTCGCGATTTTATTTTAAATTTTAAGATTATATTTTCTTTTTCTTTGCAAGTTCGAACGGTCTAGATTCTATAATAAAACAAGCTCGTTTTGCTAGATTTAGAGTTTTTGGGTGGATTCAGTTTTGGACCATGTCCATTTGAGTGACTTATTATGTATAAAATTATATTGTATATTACAAATGTAGTTAAGGATCTTAGTTATAAAAGTTAGTAGAAGCCAAAGACAAGCCATATAATTTGGTGGACTAATCGCAGTTTACAAAAGGATTACAGACTCTAAAACAAACCAGAAACTGACAAGAGAAGGAATCTCTTTGTTTTTTCCGTCACATCTTTTCCTCTCTCTCTTCACAATAGTGCTTTGGTAAGAACAAAAGAGAGAGAAATTGGTGAATTATGGAAGGCTGCTTTTCTTCGTGAATCTCTGACTTTAAAATAACTCAGATTTGAGAGAGAGACCATTTTCATTTTCAAATTCATTTCTCTGTCTCTTCCTCTTCTTCTCTCCGAAAATGAAGATAACCCCTACTTCACTCATCTTCTTCATTCTTTGTTCTCTTCTCTTCCTCATTGCTTCATGCAATCTACTCGTTGAACCGGTTCAACCCAACACCGTACCGGCTTTCCCCGTCGTAACGGAAGCTCAAAGTTGCCGTCTTGACCTCTCCGACGAGCTCTTTGGCGGTGTTAGCGAGGCTTGTGGAAGAAACCTTGACCGGAGTCGATGTTGCCCTGTTTTAGCCGCCTGGCTCTTCGCAGCTCACTCTCGTTCTGCTTTACAACTACAAGCTCCTGCTCCGACTCCGGAATCCTCTGATCCTGATGAACCCATGAGACCTGACGACTCACAGAAATGCGTCAACACATTGCAAAGTGCGCTTTTGACCAAACAAGTCAAGATCCCACAGCCAAATTCGAGCTGCGATGCAATCCTTTGCTTCTGTGGTATTCGTCTTCACCAGATAAGCTCTCTCTCTTGCCCCGCCGCTTTTAACGTTTCCTCCGGCTTAAAAAACGCGACTCCAACCGCCGCTGTGAAGAATCTCGAGAAAGAATGTCGAAATTCCTCTTACTCTGGTTGTACCAGATGCCTCGGTGCTCTTCAAAAGGTCCGATTTTTTCTGCATTTTTTTCGGTTAAAGTTCAGTTTTTTATTTCATTCCCTTCATTAAATTTCAATCCTTTATGTCCCTCTATTAAGGAATCAAAGAGCATTTATTGAAACTTTTTTCTTATCCTTAAAAACCGTAATAAATGTTTTGCTTTCATTTGCGTGAAGTCTTCTTCTTTGCAAAGAATGTTCAATACCTGTCACTATCTTTCCATGAGCTCCAAACTCGCAATTACAAAGTTTTTAGTTTTTTTTTAGGGTTTATATGGTAAAAGAGACCCACACAGGAGCATTGTTTTCTTTGGCTATCCTTTTAGGTTACAAACAATTGGAGATGTGCTTTTTCAGAAACTTTCTTTTTTTGTATCACCCAAAGCACTGCAACACTCTGAAAGGCCTTCACTTTCACAAGCAAAATTTTTTTTTCCATGAATTATTCTTAAAGTTCTGTTTTTTGTTTTGAATTTTGGATTTTGGATGGATCACAGCTAAAGGGAAGAGGAGGAAGCAAGAAAACAACAACAGAAAGAGGCAATAAGATGATGAGCAAAGATTGCCAGCTAATGGGACTCACATGGTTACTGGCTCGTAACAAAACGACATACATTCCCACCGTTTCAGCTGTGTTAAGAGCCATTATGTACAGTCCACACCCACACCTCTCTAAATGCAGTCCTGACCAAGAGAACATGCCCTTAGCCGTTGACTCTCTTCAGTTTGAGAGAAGCCACGCTTCATTATCTCATCTGTTTCAGTTTCCCTTTTTACCCTTAATTCTGTGTTGTATCTTTTTGTTTCTGTGATTTTTAAGTTTAATTTTTTGGTCGGGGAAAAAGAGAGTCACGTGAAGCTAGAAGACAGATATGTTTATGTATGTAAATGCTGTTGCACTCTCTTATTTCTTTATTGGTTCTGCAAACTCTAACCCTGTTTTAACTGTGTTTTTGTCCAATTAAACACTTTCTCCGAGGTCTTGAAAACTTTTAAAAAATCATCTTGTTACTATAAAGTTGTCATATTTGGACCTTATAAGATCCGTTTCATGTGAACTTAATAAATTAATCAAAACAAGAGAGAGCCTTGTGTAGTCGAATCCCAAGGACTATTAAGTACCTAAGCATGTTGGTCGTCTCTGTTAATGCGAATGTATTCTCCCAAAGTCAAATCCAAAAGGCTTCGACCTTTCCTCCATTTTATATAACAAAACAAAGAAAGTGGATTATCTCTGACAAGCTTTTAACACCTTTTCTTTTGACTCTAAAGCTCTAAGTTTGTCCATCTTGACGATCACATGATGGACTAGACTGATTTATCAAACAAGCCCAATCCATAAAGACAAATGTGACTGCCTCTGGGCCAAGGCCCAAACCTTAAGATACTTATAACCATTATGGTGAAATCAAGATTTGTATGACTTTAACATTGGTCAAGATCTCCTGTCTCTCGCAATATATAATAGTGATTTTCGATACAACAAACAACTCAAAAAGGAACAAAATATTGTAAAAATGGCGAATGGATGCGAGATTTGCTGTGAAATAATGATCGCTATATTTCTCCCTCCTCTTGGGGTTTGTCTTAGGCATGGTTGCTGCACTGTATGTTTCTCTCTATCTCAAACTTTGTTTCTGTGTCCATTTAGAACGTTATTAGAAATATATTAATGTCAAAAAACTCAAATGTGCAGACGGAGTTCATGATATGTCTGATCCTAACGCTTCTGGGATACGTACCAGGCATCATCTACGCACTCTATGCAATCGTTTACGTAATCGTGATCAGTTCTTCGATGAATACCGTCGTCCACTTTTCTACGCCCAACCATAACTCTATGCGTTTGCTCTTGTCGTTCATGTTTTTGGTGTTTGTTGATTTCATCTATTCAATTAATTGATTAAAGATTCATCTTAATTTCTCACAACATGTTCGAAGCATTTGACGTTTTCTCTTGTTAAAATTGAGTACTTGTTTTAGGTCCCACATATCTTCTTTAACACAGTTTTGTCTATTTTATCAGAGCCAATAAAAAATCTTTATTGCCAAAAAAATCAATAAACAAAAAAACCCAAACTATAGAAGCGGTGAAGAAGTCAAAAGTCCGATATACTTGTAGAGGGGCTTACTATTCACTGGTATCACACCAATAAAATATTATTAAAATTTGTGTAATACTCTTATGAAATTTTTTTATTTGAGATATTCTCTCATGAGTTTCTGTATCTCAACTTTAAATTAGACACATGTCACTATATAATTAGTTGAATTTAAAATTAAATTAGCTATCTATAAAGTTCTATTATGCATAAATTTATATTATATTTATTATAATTTTGTTATTAATTTTAGTTAGATTATATAAAAAGTTTTTTATTTATTTTTCAAAAAATCAATATTATTTCTTTTATAAAATAATATTAAATATTTTAAAAAATTATATGATTTGAAAGATAAAAAATTATATTAACATATTTATTTAAAATTATATATGATATTTTATATTATTAATATTTTCTATATCATTTATAATGTTTTATATTTTAATATTATTTTAAAATTTTAAGTTATATATATTAAAATATTTATAATTTAAAATAAAATTTAAATTAATATTAAAAATAATAAAATTATTATAAAATATTTATATAATATTAGTGAGATATTTATGTGAGTATCTGACCAATGGAAGTGAGATACTTATTCGATGTATACGACGAATAACACTTATACCTATGTTCATGTCTAATTAGATGATAGTTTTAATCATTTGTTAATAATTTATTCATGTATTTATTTAATAATTTGTAATTAAACATAAGGATTTCATAATATTGTTATCAGATGGTTTACCAATTGATCTATGTCTTCATTTTGATATTTCAACTATATCCATGTATATTTTTTGCAAGAGTGTTCGTCCATGTCTATTTGAATAATAGTTAATCCAATGACTATATCTAGTTAGAATAAATAATGCCAGTATCTCGTCGATATATATGACGAATAACACTTATACCTATGTCCATGTCCATTTAGATGACAATTTTAATCATTTGTTAATAATTTGTCCATGTTTTTATTAATAATTTGTAATTAAACATAAGAATATTATAACATTGTTATCATATGGTCTATACCAATTAGTCTATGTCTTCATTTTGATACTAGTATCTCGTCGATGATAACGACAAACTAATAATTAAAATTATTAACAAATTATTTAGTAGAGAAGGGTGTAAAAAATACATATCAACGTCATTTCACAAGATCCAAAGAGTTATAATTGGTTGCAGACGTCATCCACTAGCAAAGCAAACTATAATTGGTTGCCCACGTAGGCGTGATTATAATTGGTTGTCCACGTGGGCGTGATTATAATTGGTTGCCCACATGGACGTGATTCCTTTATTTATCTGTGAAATGACACACGGAGAAAGCTTATGGTCATGATCATTTTTGTCTTTTTAGATGGAGGAGATGATATTTCATACCAAGGAAACATAGTGGGAGGGGTATTTGATATAATTAATTCTCAAAAAAGGTCATAACAGATAATTATTTCTAAAAAACAATAACATAAATAATGACAAAAAAATAAAAATAATGATAATTAGAAATCTCCAATCACCTGAACGGATACTGCGGATCTCTGGCCGATCTCTAACTTGTGAGCGATGGTACAATCTAAATTGTAATTTTCTTGTTATGAAAAGCAATAATAATGATTTCTAAGCATTAGTTTATGAGAAAAAACTAGAACTGGGAAGATATAGGAGAAGCTATGTTAAATTGATATGATCGTACTTGTATGTTTAGCTTGTAATGTTAGTGTATAAAATGAAAAAGCTGGATTTTAGATAATCTTGAAACAGAGAAGATAACTTACAAAGCAGAGTTTTAAACAATTTTTCAAAAAAGAAGTACAAGATCAATTCAATAGACAGAAGAAATATGAAAAGAAACCACTTTGAAACAACAATCATATTACAAAAGAAGCTTATAAAAGAAGAGCAAGAAGAAAAGAGGAAGCAGCAGCGATATTGAAGGAGCCTAAGAACATAAGAGTTGAAGCTGCAGAGATTGTGTTGCTAGACCCTCTATATCCTCTTCTCTTCATACAACTGCTAGATTCCTTGAGCTATGCTCACCTTCTGCTGAACACAAAAGAAGAGTCTCGCAGAAGAAGAAGAAGATCAATATGATGGAGAAGAGAAGTATGCGTTTAGCTTTGATCTCACCCATCTTTGGTTCTGCGTTTTGCTTAGGTCAAATGATGTGATTATAGATGTATAAATCTCTAAATATATGACGATAAGCCAGCAGGATTGTTCTTTTGTTATTGGTATTGACTAAATAAGTCTGAATTTAAGTGTTATAATATTAATTGAGTTTGTCCAGCCTACAGAATGGACAAGCCAGTCTTGCAGTTTTGACCAACCAACTGTCTAATAGTGGAAATTGCAAAGGTTGAAAATGAAAGTGACTGAGAAACTGCAGCATTTGTGTGATTAAATATATTAATCTTGTGAAATGAATGACTAGGCAAGAGGAGAAATCACAATTAATATACTTGGACATGTTTCACAGACTAGGTTTTAATAAAAACAGTTGGACATGTTTCTTCTCAGTCCAAAATTGACTTTATTTCATGTTTCTTTTCTTTTTTCTATCTCTGATTCTTTTGTTAATGGGAATACTTGAGCGTGCATTGAATATAATTCTATTGCAAATTGACCAGATAAGTATATGTTTTGTGAAAGTTAATTACCAGATTGTCTGATCAAAGTAACTGACATATTGTACAACAAGTTTCTAAACTATTGGTATGAGAAACTCTCAACTTTTGCAATGATGGAGTTACTCTTTTTATATTAACTTTTGTCACCCATGAGTTCCACAACCATCTCCGATTGGGCAACAAGTAACAAAAGGTTAATATAAGGACCACAAACTTTTAGCATCCGATCCTTAAGAGCCCAATACTTTACAGGCCAATTTAGGTTTGGTTTAAAAAACCATCTGACTTATGTTGTTTTGTTGCCCAAGCCCATGTCAACGTTTTGTCAAGGAGCTTGTTTTTTGTTTGTTTCTGACATAGCTAGATGCCTGTAAATCCAAGCCTAGAACTGCATTTTTCTAAGTAAAAAAGAAGAAGACAAAGACTTGAGCATAAGATAGGGCCTGTTCTTTTTGTAATCGCTCAAGCTGCGACCAGCGACACAAAATTGCAAGTAAGTTGAGATTTAGTTGTGGTGAATAATGAATCTAAAGTTACACAGCTCCATTAATTAGTCGCGGCGTTCATTTTAAGTGTCGCTATTATTTTCAGCGACGTCAACCACATCAATATGTTAGTCGCAGCGACACATTATTTTCAATTTAATCATTGTTTTTGCCTTTCTTAAGAGTAAATTTTTGGTCGCAGAACGACGCATGGGCAATTACATGTGGTTTTCTTCTTCGATGCGAGGCTTATCTATTCAATAATCGAAGATTACATAGAAGGTGTAGAGTTTTATTAACCATATGCTTAGCTCAAAACTTGAAGACATATGTAAAGCATCGTTAAATCTCTCTGTAGGTTGAACAATGATGAAAAACGGTGCTCACAAATTACGATGTGACAAAGGAAAGTACTACGAGAAGGTTTAAAAAGGCTTTACCACACTTGTACAAGAAATTTTGAACCTATAAGAAGAAGAAAAACATCTTCATATACGTGAGTGAGTTCAACACGATTGCCAACACTGAAATCGAGTTTGAAATTAATTAATGTATGACTTTAATTTTGGTGGTATATCGATGAGACCAATTACGTACAGAAAGTCAAAAAGATTAATCTAGACACACTAATTAGTATCTAAAAAGAACCACAAAAACACATACTAATGTTTTTTTGAATATATTATATACTAAATAATATTGTGGCTGAAAACGCCCAAAATACCAACAAAATAAAACTAAAACCTTTTTTCTTCCAACCTCGAGTTTATTCTAAAGTGTTGAAATAAGCAAACAAATTTGAAGCCCTCCTCTTAACTATGATGTGCCTTTTTCTCGATCGATAGAGTTTGCAGAAATGACATTTGCGACATATAGTTTAAAAGTGGTGAAGATGGTGATTTTCTCTTCAAACTGGTCAGCATTTTTTCTTTATGCTTCGATCGACTAAAGAATTTGTTTAATGTATTCTTTTAATCTCTTATTTCTCGTTGTTTAAATTATAAAACTAGCATGTAATGTTAGAACGTTAGCTCAAAAATATATTTTGTTAACTATTTATTCTCTTGGTTTTCAGATATTGTATAATCAAGTTTTCGATGGACAAAAAAAGAGAAAATCAAATATGTAAGGGTGAAATCTTATAAAATAAATAAAATAGTGGGGGAAATTTTAAATAAATGGTTTCTTAAAAAGGAGAAAATATATATAGGAATAGAGAGATAGAAGAAAAGATGAAGTTGGTGATGAGGTGTTAAAGAAGAAAACAAAGAAATGAGAGGCCTCAATTTTACTTAGCCTCAAAACACTCTTAAGGAGGCAGAGGAGAGAAGTGAGCCTCGCACCTTATCCTATCCTCAATTTCTCTCTCTCTAAATCTCTTTCTATCTCTATTTTCTCAATCACTATTTGACCCTCTCTTCTCTTATTTCCTTTTACTTCCTCATTGTCACCACCACAAACAAGTACTCATTTATACACACACACAAACACACACTTCTCTCTTCTTATTCCTCTCTTTCTCATCCTTTATCTTCACTTACTCAGATACTCACTTTATCTGAAAAGTTTGTAGCTTTTATGTGATTAACTCAATTCTCAAACTTAAAGTTTGAGTTTTTCTGATCAAATTCAGTCTGGGTTTTTGTGACCAGAATTGTAAGTTTTATGTTCATTGGTAATGGCTCCTAAAGCTGGGAAAACAAAGCCACACAAGAGTAAAGGAGAGAAGAAGAAGAAAGAAGAGAAAGGTTCTCATTACAAACTAAATTCAACTCAAACTTTCCATTTTGGTTCCTCCGCAAAGAATGACAAGTCAATTTTTGTTTTCTTAGCTCTTTTCTTTCATTAATAAATAAATAAAACATTGTGTGGTTGTACAGTTTTGCCCACTGTCATTGAGATAAGTGTTGAAACACCAGATGAATCACAAGTTATACTCAAGGTTTGAGCTTACACGAGATTGTTTTGAATTAAGCCAGTGAATATGATTCTCTGAAGTTGATGATGTTGTGAACTGTGAATTTGTGATAGGGTATTTCCACAGACAGAATCTTAGATGTGAGGAAGCTCTTAGCAGTTCATGTTCAGACATGCCATTTCACCAACTTCTCTCTCTCTCACCAGGTTTCGTCTTCATGCATATGATTTTGGTTTTGTACAATTCACAACAACACTAATGATGATGATAACATAAAAGGGATTTTGTTTATGGCGTTTCATATCTTTCTCACAAACTTGATTCATAAATGAAAGAAAAAAAAATAAGAGTATATTTACGTTAATGGGCCAAGTAAAGCGTAACCTAGGCCCAAATAGTGATGGTTGACATTTGCCGTCTAAAGAAAAAGACTGATTCTTTATGTTACAGGTGCGTGGCACTAGACTCAAGGATTCCGTTGACATCGTATCGTTGAAGCCTTGTCATCTCACCGTCGTTGAAGGTGGTTCCTTTTAATCTAAACGGCTTATGTTTTTCCAAGTGTATTTTATACCCTAGGGTTAGCCACAGGTGATTCTGACCCTTCTTTCTCTGAAATCGCAGAGGATTATACGGAGGAGCAAGCCACCGCGCACATACGACGGCTACTTGACATTGTCGCTTGCACCACCGCGTTCGGTCCGTCGAAACCGCCGGCGTCTCGCGCCCCTCCCAAGGAGTCTGCACAGAAGGAGTCAGTCTCTAGTGAGGGAGATTCTTCGGCCGATAAGAATGGCAATAATTCAAGTTCCGCTCTCAGCCCTAATACTCAGGCGACGGAAGGCGCGGATAAAGGTGATATCAACATGTGCCCACCAACTCGTCTTGGGCAGTTTTACGAATTTTTCTCCTTCTCCTACTTAACTCCTCCGATCCAATGTGAGTTTTCTTTTCGCTTGTTACTTAAATGCGGATGATTATCTCTCCTATTGATTGGTTCCGGTCTCTTAATTTTCAGATATCAGAAGGTCTCTTCGTCCATCCAAAGATGATAAGGGATTGGATGATTTCTTTCAAATTGATGTAAGCCCCTTTTCATTTTAAGCTATATGAATAGAAATTTCGACTGGGTATTAGGAATTTCCGTTACACCACTGTTATCAAATACAGATTAAGTTATCAAGTGGGAAGCCGATCACTGTTGTTGCCTCAAGAACAGGTTTTTATCCTGCTGGGAAACAGCAACTTCTGTGTCACTCCTTGGTTGAGCTGCTGCAACAGATCAGCCGGCCATTTGATGCGGTAAGTTTGGTTATAAAAAGTTGACCTTTTTTGTTGGAGTTCGCCTTCTGATCGCTGACGATGTGTGGTTGTCGTTGCAGGCTTATGACGCTCTTATGAAAGCTTTCATTGAGCACAATAAGGTACGCAGATATACTTTCATACCTCATATTGTTAAACCTGTATCTATAGTTGATTAGTTATAGGAAACTTTAACGTGATAATTGTTATGCGTTTTCAGTTTGGCAACCTTCCTTATGGTTACCGGGCAAACACTTGGGTTGTTCCTCCGGTAGTTGCAGATAGCCCATCTACTTTTCCGTCACTTCCTATGGAGGATGCAACATGGGGAGGGAATGGCGGTGGAGTGGGTCGGTCTGGAACGTATGACCAAAGAAAGTGGGCAAAGGAATTTGCGATTTTGGCAGCAATGCCTTGTAAAACATCTGAAGAGAGACAGGTTCGAGATAGGAAGGCTTTCCTACTCCACAGTTTATTTGTCGACGTTTCAGTTTTCAAAGCAGTGGAAATTATAAAAAATGTAGTAGAGAGTAATCAACGCTCACCAAAGGACCCTGCTGCATTGGCTTTCCATGAAGAAAGGATAGGCGATTTGACCATAAGGGTGACTGGAGATGATCCTGACGCAAGTGCCAAGCTTGACCGAAAGAGTGATGGGACCCGGGTTCTAGAGATCTCCCAGGAAGAACTTGCTCAAAGGAATTTGCTTAAAGGGATAACTGCCGATGAGAGTGCGACGGTTCATGTAATTTGTTAGCTCGAGCTGCTTTTCTTAGCTTGCACTTGTTGGATTTGTTGCTGAGATTTACTTTGATCATATAGGATACGTCTACCTTGGGTGTGGTGGTTGTAAGACATCGTGGGTTTACAGCCATTGTAAAGGTTGCTCCTGAATTTGATTTGAATGGTGGCCAGATTCTACAGGATATCGACATTGAAGACCAATCTGAAGGAGGTGCAAATGCACTAAATGTAAATAGGTAAATCTTTGTATGTTACATATGCCTGAAGTCTTAATTGTTACCAATAGTTGGCTAGTTGTCTACAAGGAACAAGCCAAATTTCCATTTACTTCACGCTTGTGTTGCTAAACATATGTCTTCTGGCATGATCTGAAATTTCAGATTGTGACATTTTGGCATATGATATGTGGATTTTGAAACAGAATATATTCAGAAAGCCTTTTTCCCTGAATATCCGTTTACAGCTTGAGAACCCTATTGCACAAGTCGTCAACGCCATCTAGCTTAGCTCAGAGATCCCCAAATGCAGAATCAGAACAAATACGTGTGGCTAAGTCCCTTGTGAGGAAAGTATTTGAGGATAGTCTGAAGAAACTGGAGACTGAACCCTCAAGAGATGTTAAGCCTATAAGGTGGGAATTAGGAGCATGCTGGGTGCAACATCTGCAAAATCAAGCTTCAAGTAAAAGTGAGTCTAAGAAAACTGAAGATGCCAAGCCTGAACCAGCTGTTAAGGGTCTTGGAAAGCAAGGTGCACTGCTGAAGGAGATAAAAAGGAAAATCGATGTGAAAGCTAGCAAGACTGAACAGGGAAAAGAAGCCCTTACTAATATGGTTGACACTGACAATAAATCAGAAACTGAAGATCAGAAGGAACTCGAGAAACAAAACAAGGAAATGGAAAAGATGTGGAAAGAACTGGTGACTGAAACTGCATATCAGCGCCTCAAAGAATCAGAGACTGGTTTTCATCTCAAGGTTTGTCTGTTTCTCCAGCTGATATGATATATTTGAGGCTACTAGTTTTGGTATCAGATGACGCATAGATGTCTTACTTTGTTTTGATGAATCTTACCTTTTGTTCTCTCTCTCCATGAACATTCCCTGCAGTCACCCAAAGAGCTGATTGAAATGGCCCGCAAATACTACGCTGACACTGCTCTTCCGAAATTGGTCAGTCATTTGATCTTTTTTTCTTATATAGGGAAAATCCTCACGTCCTCATAAACTTGGACTTGATATGTTGCAGGTGGCAGACTTTGGATCTCTTGAACTCTCCCCCGTCGATGGGAGAACTCTGACAGATTTCATGCACACCAGAGGCTTGCAAATGCATTCCCTGGGGAGAGTGGTAACCATTTCATTTCATAGTCTTTGGTACCCGCACTCTTCAAACTAGATGGTAGAATATGCTTATGTATAGAAAGCAAAATGCCCCCAATTCTTTTAGGAATAACTCTTTTCTCCTCTCAATCTAGGTCGAGCTGGCTGAAAAGCTCCCTCATGTGCAATCCCTCTGTATTCATGAAATGGTTGTTCGGGCGTACAAGCATATACTGCAGGCTGTTGTAGCAGCTGTTGAAAACACCGCTGATGTGGCCACCTCAATAGCAACATGCTTAAATGTTTTATTGGGAACTCCGTCTGACACTGAGAGTGTATGCGATGAAAAGATAAAGTGGACTTGGGTGGAAACGTTCATCTCCAAGAGGTTTGGGATGAATTGGAAGCATGAGGGCTGCCAGGAACTAAGAAAATTCGCCATTCTTAGAGGACTTTCACACAAGGTTTGCGACTTTCAGTCAGATTTGTTTTTAAATAATGACAAAATATACTGAGATTCTCATATGTTGCTTCACTCATTGGTTTAGGTTGGACTGGAGCTTGTTCCTAAAGACTATGAAATGGACACGTCATATCCTTTTAAGAAGTTGGATATTATCAGTATGGTTCCTGTGTATAAGGTACCATGCTTGACTATCTTACAGTTGGAATCCGCTATAATAAAGTGAATATGTACACTTAAAAGCACGGTTCTTATGTGCAGCATGTCGCGTGTTCATCTGCTGATGGACGCACTTTGTTGGAATCATCCAAAACTTCCTTGGATAAAGGCAAACTGGAGGATGCTGTCAATTATGGCACCAAGGTATAATTGATGTCTATCACTCTTCTTTTATATACTAACCATGTAAGGAAGGCTTTCTCTTGACTAGTCTAAATATATTTCTCCTTTCTTTCCCAAAATCCAATTATCGAGAATGTAATTCTCTGCCTGTCCTAACTCTGTCACCACCCATTACATAACCTTTCTTCTTTGAAGAAAATGGAAGCAATGGAACGTTGTTTTCATATTTGCTGTATATTTTTTCAGAACTAGCATAAAGTAACTGATTAGGGAATCTTTGCACTATGTAAGTATTGAATTTACAAGTTTTGTTTACATGGGCAAGGAAGATTTGGCACTCA
This sequence comes from Lepidium didymum, assembly GCA_963920545.1. Classification (NCBI taxonomy): domain Eukaryota; kingdom Viridiplantae; phylum Streptophyta; class Magnoliopsida; order Brassicales; family Brassicaceae; genus Lepidium; species Lepidium didymum. The sequence continues at coordinate 4,546,535 of OY986980.1, forward strand.
AATAATCAACCCTTCAGCTTAATACATTGTTTCTGACAACTTTTTTCACATGAATGTGTTCATTTTTGTTTGAACGGTCTAACTAAGCTGATATCCGGGGATGAATTCCGTAGGCATTGGCAAAGCTTGTAGCAGTGTGCGGCCCATATCATAGAATGACCGCTGGAGCATATAGCCTTCTCGCTGTTGTGCTGTACCATACTGGCGATTTTAACCAGGTAGTCTCTTTGAAAGAAATTTGGCCAGTCTCATAGGCATCGTACAATTCGCCTACTTCCTTAGAAGAGTATTTCTGCTGCCCTAACCATTTTTAATTTTTCAGGCTACCATCTATCAGCAGAAAGCACTCGACATAAATGAAAGGGAACTTGGACTTGATCACCCAGACACAATGAAAAGCTACGGTGACCTGGCCGTATTCTATTATCGTCTTCAGCACACAGAGTTAGCCTTGAAGTATGCTCTCAATTCCAAAGGCAAAAACTACAAATTTAAATGTTTCAATATTCTAACATGTTATTCTTGTTGTAGGTATGTCAACCGTGCATTGTACCTTTTGCATTTAACATGTGGTCCATCACATCCAAATACGGCTGCCACTTATATTAATGTAGCAATGATGGAAGAAGGTATGAAGAATGCCCATGTGGCTTTAAGATACCTTCATGAAGCTTTGAAATGTAACCAGAGACTACTTGGGGCTGATCATATCCAGGTTGGTTTGTTAAGCAAGGGCATGATTAGTTGCAATTTAATATTGTCAAACCTACATTAATATCTTCCGTGATATCCAAACCACGGAAAAGGGAAACTGAATAAGTTAATAGTTGGTTAAAAGTCAAAATAGATAAAGGTTAATAGTTAAATCACGACCTGTTAATGTCAAACGACAGTGCACCCATTCCATATAGGCTTGGATTCATTGTTATTTTTACCGTGAAAGCTAACTGATGCTCTAAAACATGATATTACATTTCAGACTGCTGCAAGCTACCATGCCATTGCTATTGCTCTTTCTCTGATGGATGCATACTCCTTGAGTGTCCAACACGAGCAGACCACTCTACAGATTCTACAAGCAAAACTTGGCCCTGAGGATCTTCGGACACAGGTGTTTAATTAGTTACGATTTACTGGGAGTCTCATTTAAACTGTTTCTTATGCTCTAAAATTGCATTAGGATGCGGCTGCGTGGCTTGAGTATTTTGAGTCTAAAGCTCTGGAACAGCAAGAAGCTGCACGAAATGGTACTCCCAAGCCAGACACCTCTATTTCCAGCAAAGGCCATCTCAGGTATCAAAACATATTTCTGTTATGTATTTATTTATATGCTCCTGCATTCCATTGTATAAGGCTGTTTACACTTTACAAAATGACATGGGGCCAAAACATATTAATAGAACTGACTACCATGAATGAAATTTAAACTGCAGACCATTTGCCTAGACCACTTGTACAACTTTATATCTGGTGTAAATCTTGTCAGTGATATAACCCATGAGCTTTCTTCCCAATAACAGTGTATCAGATCTGTTGGATTATATAACCCCGGATTCTGGTATTAAAGCAAGGGAAGCTCAAAGGAAAGCTCGCCCAAAGGTTATATCTGCTTCTGTTGACTTAATCCATGATTTTACCGAGCTTGTCTCATTATTACGGCATGACAGATATTTTGCTTGAAATATTCATTCAGGTGAAGGGAAGACCAGGACAAAGTCCAGGAACTGTGTCAGAAGATAATCAAAAAGATGATGAAATTTTGACTCCGACTCATCTCACTGGGGAGAGCTCAAGTGATAAAGAGAACAAATCCGAAGTAAAACCTGAAGAAATAAAGGTGGAAAATTTTGATTTGGAACCTCAAGACCAGCAGACGGTGGTCAAGTTCGAAGCCACTGTCCATGAGGATGATGACTCTGACGAAGGTTGGCAAGAAGCTGTACCAAAAAATCGTTATCCTTCTGGTCGTAGAATCCGGCCCAGCCTAGCAAAACTGAACACAAATTTCATGAACGTGACCCAGCAGACATCAAGAGGCAGAGGAAAACCCACCAATTTCACATCCCCAAGGACTAGTCCAAATGAGCTTTCGATTTCCGCTGCTGGTTCTACCTCTTCCCATGCTTCGAAATTGTTTGTAAAGAGCACGAGTTTGAACAGAAAGCAAAACAATTCCAATCTAGTGGGAGAAAGACCAGTCAACGATAAATCACCCCTGGCAAGCCCAGCTTGCACTGAACATGTCAATAAGCCAACTCCGATGGTGAGTCCTGTGAGTGTTAAAGCTGGAAAACAGTTTTCCTATAAGGAGGTTGCACTGGCACACCCTGGAACAATTGTGAAAATAGTTGCGGAGCAGTTCCCAGAAGAAACAAATGCCCCTGAGAATTTGGATGCGGCTAAAATTGCAGTAGATGGACCTGAAAAAGTTAATACGCAGGATGCTGAGAGCGAGAATAAGCATGTGGCTACAGAAAAGGAAGCAGAAAATACTGATAACGATGAGCGAGGAAGGGTGGTTGTTGGTAGACCAGAGTTGAGTTCGCCAAAGGAAATTAAGAATGGGGATGTGAGAGAGGTACCTGAAGAAGCTTTTCAACCAGAGATAGCTGTTAGGAATGCAATAGAAGGAAATTCTCAGAGTGTACTAACGGCTGAGGATTCAAATACATGTCTTTTGAATAAGTCACCAACCGCAAAAGAATCAAATGGCAGTGGACCAGCAAATGGAGTGAAGCTACAAAAGGACTTATCTGATGCTGAACTGAAAACTGTAGATGGTGAATCAGAAAATCTGCCCAATGGAGATTCAAGCCCAAAGTCATCAATTGCTGCAGATGGAGAAAAGCAAGATGCATCCGAGGCACAAAAAGAGATTAGCAAGAAGCTCTCTGCTTCTGCGCCGCCTTACACCCCAACAACTATTCCTATTTTTGGTTCGATTGCAGTTCCAGGATTTAAAGACCACGGTGGAATCCTTCCCTCTCCATTGAATATGCCACCAATGCTTCCTGTTAACCATGTCCGCAGATCAACTCCTCATCAGTCTGTAACAGCTCGAGTTCCCTATGGGCCTAGGCTCTCAGGTGGTGGTTATAGCCGCTCTGGAAACAGGGTTCTGCGAAACAAACCAAGCTTCCCCAATAGCACCGAGTCCAACGGTGAGGCTAATCAATTTATTGGCCCAAGAATAATGAACCCCCATGCGGCTGAGTTTATACCGAGTCAACCTTGGGTATCTAATGGGTATCCAGTGTCACCAAATGGCTATTTAGCGTCCCCAAATGGAGCAGAAATAACACAGAATGGGTACCCTCTGTCTCCAGTAGCAGGTGGATATCCGTGTAACATATCCGTTACACAGCCTCAGAATGGACTTGTTATACCTACACCACTGGCTTTGAATGAATTACCTGGTGCTGAAAGCTCTGAGGAGAAGAGTGGAAGCGAAGAAGAGAGCAATAACGAGAAAAGAGATGGAGGGGATGGAAAAGCCATAGCACAAAACACTATCGATACGCCTGAAAATGGACTTTCAACAGTAGGTGAAGGGGAAACCATATCCACATCACATGAGACCTCTGACGAGAAAATTGGAGAACATCAGGGATGCAAGTGCTGGGGTATTACAAGTTGAAGAAGTAACTATCTGTCACTGAAGTATTAACATTGAGGCTAAAGGAAAAGGGAGAGATTTTTATTTCCATTGATGAGGTTGAGGTACACAATCATCATAGTCGAGAAAGCATTTTTACTTGTGAATGTTTTGTGTTGTAGCGCAGGACCAAGGTTCGTCAATCCTCTTTAACATTATTCTCCTGCTTATAGTTGTTGGCTTAAATTGCTGAGAACTGGAACAATTCAACTCCTTAATAAACATTTCTCCCTTTGATTTCTCTTTTATTCGATTTGCTATGGAGTTCAGATATCAATAATAAGATATGAGTGATATGTCAGGTCTATTTCTCTTTACAGAAAGAACACATGATGCCGGACTGTGTTCGGCTCGTTAGAAATAGGTCATGGCCTCCCAAAAAGAGAAAAGGACGAATGTTCATTCCTTGTGTTTGAGAGCTTCAAGGTAAGACTTCGCAAGATTACACGTTTCTCGGTTAATTGCACAGCAAAAACATTATGAGACATTGTGTTCAGTAAACATTCGAAAAGGTTTGACAGCATCTCTAAGCTTACTGTAATAATTCTAAGAACAAAACTGCTTTTCCTGCGACATTCTTGAATGTTGTTCCAAGTATTCTTTGCTGTTCATCTCCGTTAATCTGTGGTACGCATTGGAGATAATCAGCCCACAGTAAAAAACAGAGTAAATCCAACATTTAACCGGTCGTACCTGCTAATGGTGCGGTCTTTAGCAAAACCAAGCTCGTTGTCCACGCAAAGGTTAGGATCATCACGCTTCCTTGACCTTGAAGAGGTTCTAGGTGCTATTTTCTGCGCATCAGATATTGTCACAATGCTCCCCAGCAATTCTAGAGGGCTACCCTCTGCCGTGCACAGAAGCCTGGCCTTGGTCTCATACATTACCTGCAAGTAATCTCAAACGTTCAGAAATCAATTTGTCAAAAAGAGATTGAATGTAGGAAAGAGATATGAAGTGAGACATACATCAACCAGTGTTACAAAACGGTAAGCTGCAGTCCTATTGTGGAGCCCGAAAATGGGTACACCTTCCAGAGCCAAAGTATGAAATTTCTCTGCAATGTAATTTGCATTTCAAGACTAAGCAATATGTAAGAATTCAAGTGCATATCACACAGCTCTTCAAAAAGGTATGATAGCACTGGGTCAGACTTACTGAATAATCCGAGATAATCTGCTGCGCCTAGAGGCCTATCACACAGCTCTTCAAAAAGAAAGTAGGCACATCCATCTGCAGCCTGCGGAACCTGGCGTACATCAAAACAAAATCAAGGGGTATCAAGTAAGGTATAAATGGTATTTGAAGTTTTTCGGTCTAGTCAATCAAAGGAATCCATGCAAAACAGATTTTAGCTTAAAGTAGTGAACTGCAAGTTGATGCATCTGTAAAAGAAGCAAAAATAACACCTGCAATTTCCTTCCCATAACTACTTCAACCACTTGAGGACCGGCCGCTTGATCGCCAACCAACCGCTGAAACTTCTGCTTAAGAAGGCCAGAAATATCCGTTCCAATAAAGTAAAATCCCTCTTCAGCCTGCACCGAAGAATATATATCTATAAGATTGTAATCATGTTGCAACCAGACTGAGACAAAGTTACTGAGAGAACAGAAATCACGTACAGAGGTCAGTTTCCGATAATCCACCGATGAACCAATTTCACGTACCACACATCTTTCCTACAACAATGCTTTTTAGTTAGTTACTCAGCATAATGGATCACACGTAACAAGTTCAGGGATAGTAACAGGTATATGCATTGGCAAACCTTTAGTGTGGAAATAAATGGAAGGAATAGGTCCCTCTGTAAACCACCTTCATATAGATTATCTGGAGCACGGTTTGACGTAGCAACAAGAATCTACACTTTCCTCCAGTTACCGACATGGATAAACTCTTAATAACTATATGTTTAGGTCGAGTAGGTTATAAGAGTTGAGAAAGAGAAAGTTGGTGCAGATTACTTACAATGCCATTGTTAAACAAGTGTCTAAAGAGACGGTTTAGTATCAGAGCATCAGCCACATCATTGACCTTTACAATAAGAACGTAATACAGACAGTTGAGCTATCCTGAATAAATTTCTAAACAACGAAGATAAGCGTCACATACCATGAACTCATCTAAGCATAGTAATATAGCGTCGTCAGCTATTTCCAGGCCAACGACTTCAAGTGGATCTTCAAGACCCTTGTGCTTCTGCGGTTGGAAATTCAAAAAAGAGTTGAGTCCAAAGGTTTTTGCAACCTCAGCTTAGAAAATCAAGCTTGGAACAGGAATCTCACTTGCAGGCGGCTATGAACACTCAACATGAATTTGTGAAAGTGAATCCTTTGTGCTCTCCAGCTAGCTGGCCTAAGCCGGTATAAACAGGATCAAATGAAAACCATAAATTTATATGAATTCGAGACACATCATACTTACAATTGATGAAAAAACAAGTCCATAAGCATCGTCTTTCCAGTACCCACTCCTCCATATAAGTATAAGCCTTTGACGGGAGAGACAGAAGAGTGAGACACAAATTTACTCCAGAACCAATTATTCCTGCGAAAAAAACATATGAATCATATCAAAAATTCAATTCAAGACAACAACTCGATACTAATGAAGGACATGTATGAACCTTGTCGGTTTTGCAGATGCAGAATAGCGATCCAATCGACAAGCATCAGCAGATTGAACAAGCTCGTCATAGAGTCTCTGAAGTTCTCTTAAAGTGCCTAGCTGAAAAAACAAAACTTAGAATCGATTTCACTAGAGAACGAACAAGAAAAGAGGAATGTACCTGACATAAATCTCCATCTAATAGCTCTCCAGCCACAATCCTGCGTTCATACTCTACTAAAGGCCCTGAAATCTTCCCACCTCCACTGGGATGTGCAGGAGAAGAGAAGGAAGAAGCCAAGAACAGGGATGAAGAAGGCGAGCTGGAGTTGATTGAGATCAAACAATTATGAACAGGTGCAAGTGCATAGTAACGTTGATGCCTCGAGAATACAGTTACGCGGCGAAGGGAGAGAAGAAGCAAGCGCATGTTGTTGTCGAATTTGCTAGCATGAGAGTGAGAGAGATTGAAGAAGAAGCAGAGTCGTAGCGATGCACCTCCCTCAATCGTCACCTGCTCGAGCTCCACTCTCTCGAACTACAGAAATACTCTACACCCAATGTGATCAAACTAAACCGACTTTAACTAATGAATCGGTTTGAATTCTTAATTGATCTTAGGCCCATATGGGAGCCCAATTTGAAAGCGGCCTCATTGGCTTATACTAGTCGTCGTCACCGGAGAGAATGTTGGCAATTGGCAAACTTCCTTCATCTTCGACTGCGTCTCCTCCTTTTTCCTACCAAACAAAATCAACCCTTCTCATCGTTCGTGTTCGGATCAGCCATGGAGGACGAGGTAGGCTTTCCTCTTTTATCATTCGTTTACCATATACGAGATTTAGCTCTGTTTCCGCCGGAGATTGAAATTTGTAAATGAGGAGTCGATATAATCGGAATTTTGCTCTCAAAATTCGACCTCCAACGGAGATCTGATTGATTACTTCTTATGCGTCAAAATTAAATTAGATATACGTTAGACTATTATTATGGATTTGCTGCAAAATTAGCTGCTCGGTTGTCTGGCTTTTCTCATCATTATCTCCCGTTTCTTCTTTTATCAATGATCTGGTAGTGTTTTTACTCTAATTTACGAGGAGATTCGTTGGATTAGATAAGAAAGATGTCTGATTGATTGCATTGGAATTGTATAAAAGAAATGAAGGTCTCTGTCAAATCGTTTTTTTCCACTCTATGGTTTGTTTCAATATGGTTGAGTTAGATTAGGAATTGAAACGGAAGAGAAGATGAGACTTTTGCATTCTAAAATACATCAATCAGATTGCACTGGAGTTGTATAGTTGAATTTTCTGTTAGACCATTTTCTCAAATGAGTGATATGAGTGATAAGTGTTGCTTGTGTTGTTTGGTTCAATATGGTAAGAGTAGATTAGCAAATGGAATGACATGAAAAGGTTAAGCTTTGAATTCTAAAAGATATTACTTTGTATAGTTAGTTTCATCTTCGTGAGTCACTAGAAAATGTGTATTGTATCTCAGTGTCTAACATGTGGTTGAGTGTTTCTATTGAATTAGATTGAACTGAAAACTGCACCTGCTGATTTCCGATTTCCTACAACAAACCAAACGAGGCACTGCTTCACCCGTTACATTGAGTTCCACAGGTACTCTTGTTTAATTTTACATCAAGTTTCACATGTACTCTTAGTGACTCTGCAATTCACTCTTAACTACAACAACAACAAATCTATGCAGGTGCACAACTGCAAAGGGTGAGGATTCCAATGAATGCGAGAGGTTCGCCAAGTACTACCGTGCACTCTGCCCTGGAGAATGGGTTTGTACTTTTCTCTGCTTCTTATTATCATCTTTCTCTATCCATACTCTTGACTATGCGCTCATCTTTTGGCAGGTCGACAAGTGGAATGAGCAGAGGGAGACCGGAACTTTCCCTGGCCCTCTCTGATTCCGGCAAACAACCTCTATTATTATCTTCTTATGTTTGAGGCCAAAAGGTCGTGTGGATGGTCGTTGAAATCTATCTCTATGTTTCGTTCAACGCTTTCTTTTGATGATCAAATAAGTTGGCAATTCTTTTGGATTCGTATAACACATTTTTTATTTTCGCGAAAAATTTGTCACTTCCAATATTTTAAGGGTGTAAACAATAAATAGCAAAAGCTTTGCTTTGAATACAAGATTTTTAATTAATTAACAGATGATGTTAAGGGATTAGCTTTGCATGATTTTATATGTATGGTTAATTATATTTACCTATTTTTCGGAAATTTTGTTTTTTTTTTATTTATTTATTTATATATTTTGTTTGCTTTATTTATTTATTTATAATATGTGTTTATTTTAGTTAATTGAATGAGTCCGAAGGTAATTATGTGCTAGGCCTAGGTATTCAGGTACTCGGATTCGATCGGGTCGATTTTTTAGGTTTCGGGTATTTCGGGTTTACCTATGTAAACCTGATCGGGTATTTTTGTGGGTTTGAGTCGAATTCGGATAATAAATTTCGGGTTCGGGTAGAGTTCGGTTCTCATAAAATATCCTATTTTGGATCGGGTTCGGGTATCTAATTTTTTTAATTAATTTTTTAGTCTAAACAATTTTAAAAAATAAAATAAAAATTCTGAAAAAGTCATAATTTAATCATAATTTTTATATTTTAATTGTTTTGGTTATTTTGATTCTAAATTGATTAGTATATTTAGATTTATAGTTATAATTGTGTAATTAAAAATATATATACATAATTATTTTTATTATATTATAGATTTTGGGTACCTGTTAGAATTTTGGGGTTTTACCCGATTAAGTCCGGGTACCCGTACTCTTATAATCTAAAATTCGTTCGATTATTTTATCTATTTCGGTTCGGTTTGGTTTCATGTATTTTGGGTCGGATTTGAATTCGTATTCGAGTTTCAGGTATTATGCGAGGACTACTATGTCCATATAAGCTAACTTTGCTCTTCAGCCATAGTGGAAAGACAATTCATATTTCTGTTTAGTAATTACTCTTAACATTAATTTAGTTCTAACGGGCATTTTGAAATGGTAACAGTTGATTTATTACAACTCTTTTGCATCGGGCTTATTGAATGAATAATTTTTAAATGGGTCTATGCTAAGCCTTAAAAAAAACGTAAGCATCATTAAAAAAAACATAATAATGTACTTATGTTACAAAGCTTTAACCTTCACTTGTCTAGCTGTCGTGTAACCAACAGATTTCGTAACGGACGAAGTATTCATTTTTGGACTACGATAGATTTTGGACTAAGTGGAAGATAGATTTTGCCTTCTGATCTCAGCCGGAAAAAAGCTTAGAGAAGCAGAAAGCAAAAATGGTTGAGTGTAGCAACAATCTTCTCGGAATTCTCAATTTCTTCACTTTCCTCCTCTCAATTCCAATTCTCTCCGCCGGGATCTGGCTCGGCAAAAATGCAGCCACCGAATGTGAACGTTTCCTCGATAAACCAATCGTCGTTCTCGGCATTTTCCTCATGTTCGTCTCAATTGCAGGACTCGTAGGTGCTTTTTGCCGTGTCTCTTGCCTCCTCTGGCTTTATCTCTTTGCTATGTTCCTCCTCATTCTCCTCGGTTTCTGTTTCACAATTTTCGCCTTCGCCGTCACTAACCGCGGCGCCGGCGAGGTTGTGTCTGGTCGAGGTTATAAGGAGTATCGTGTAGGCGATTACTCCAACTGGCTACAGAAACGCGTCAGCAATGCTAAGAATTGGGAACGGATCAGAAGCTGTTTGATGTACTCCAACGTTTGCTCCACTTACCGTTCTCGTTATGCCGGCGTCAACGTTGACGAATTCTACCACGCTAATCTCAATGCCCTTCAGGTCACATTCTCGATCCGATTTTGAATTTTGTTTATTGAAATTCAATTGATTCTTCTGCTGATTCTCCTTTTCAATTAAAGATCGGGACTTTAAAGTGAACCCTTTTAATGAGATTTATAGATTCACGGTGCTTTTACCTAAAAGCGCTTTTGTTTTAAGAACAAAAGCTTACTTTTGTTTTAAGAACAAAAGCTTACTTTTGTTTTAAGAACAAAAGCTTACTTTTTTGCTCATGGATTCATATAAAAAACACAAACCCTTTTTTAGGATGATCCAGAAATTCCCTTTTATCAATCTCTTTTTCTGCGTCTCAGTCATATGAGTATCAAAAGCTGATTTTTGTCTTCATGAGTCAGAATATGAGTCGTTTTAAAATTCAACTTTTTTTTTTCTTGCTCTATAGTCTGGTTGCTGTAAGCCGTCGAACGACTGTAACTTCACTTATGTGGGTCCGACTGATTGGGCAAAGACCCCTGGTCCGTACACAAACGAGGACTGTAACGTCTGGGACAACAAACCAGAAACTCTATGCTATGACTGCCAAGCCTGCAAGGCTGGTTTGCTAGACAACATCAAGAACTCCTGGAAAAAAGTGGCTCAGGTCAACATTGTCTTCCTCATATTCCTCATTATTGTCTACTCTGTTGGCTGTTGCGCGTTCAGGAACAACAGGAAACGCAGCTGGTAGTAGATCTTTATGCGTTGAAATAATAGTGAGGCGCTCCAAACCAAAACTGAGGCCAATGACAGATATCTCAAGTGTTATCTTCTTACTGTTCAAGTAAACGTAGCCTTAGGGTAATTTGTTGATCACTTGTCTTGAGTACATGTTTGTGTGGGTAAGGTTGCATTTCGATGTATTTCCTCTCTTAAATCTGCAACATATGATTACTTTGAGTTACAAATGCACTTGCTTGTGCTTCCATTATTAAGTTTTTTTGTGTGTGGAGTAGCTTTTACATCTGTTGGGACGAGTGAGATTTGTAAAAGAAGTATTCTCCGGTATTATCATTGACATATTCTGTAATTGTCCATTATCAAAAATTTCCTAGAATTGACTTTAATAGAAATTACTTGAGAAGAGGTTCTAAGGACTCCGAACTACGAGTGGCTTTATCACCAATGATAATAGGAACAAAGTCAGACTCAGAGGCAGTGATGTTTGCATTTTGCAATTTCAGGTTTGTGGCTTCATCTTGATAGTCTTCAGTTTTGCCCCAGAGAACAATGTAGAGACCAAGGATTGCAGCCAAAGCACCTAGCATACTGTTAATACAAGCAAACCAGATACACAAATGAGAACTGAGCTCCAAATCAGAGAGTGTACAGTAAGAAAAGAGATCAGATAAGGCTCACCTCCCAAGGTAAGTCTGTTCTTTTAGATACAGAGCACCGAAGAAAGTGACGATTATTGTAGAAAGAGGATTGAAGAGAGCAGAGAAAAGAGGTCCTTTCTGTGCAATCACCCAAGCTTGTAAAAAGAAAGACAACGCCAACTGGAAACCAGAGTATACGCAACAGGAGATCTTCAAGGAGGAATCAAGCTTCCATGACAGTAAATCAGTGTTGCCGAGGGAAAGAGCCACAAGGAAAGTGGCTACGGTAGCCATCAAACAAGTGCATGTCGCAGTGTACAAGTGATCAGGACAGTGAAAGTTAGTAGGAACCTGAAGGATCAACCAAAGGGACCAAGCGAATGTGCTAATGAGAAGTAAGAAGCAACCGAGTAACCAAGTGGTGCGGTCTTGGTTTAACACAACGTTGAGCAATTTGGGATCTCTAAGAAAAGTCATTGCCATGGCTCCTCCCACACACACAACTGTTTCTATTACCTTTGCAGCACTTTTCACACTTTTCCTCTTTATCCTCTCGAATCTGAAACAAAACCATAAATATTAATTACTCAATCCATCATAACATAGAGTCGATATATATACATGTATGTTGACATCAATACAGACCCAAAAATGATGGAGATCAAGAAGGTGACTGCAGGAATAAGATTGGTCATAGCACAAGCCATGGATGAAGAAGATAAGTCAATCCCTTTGAAATAAGCGTTCTGATTCACAGTAACACCAATAACAGCCGTGAAAGCCACCCACAACAAGCCTCTAACTCCCAAAGAAGGTTTGCTTTCTTTCGTCCTAACGAAATAATGGATTTTCATGTCACGTTCTGAGCAATATTCATGAAATGATGTATATCATACAAATATAAAAGAAACTTCTCAAATACCAAACGGAGATGAAGGAGATGGGACAGATGAAGAGAGTAGCGATGGCTTGACGGTAAACAACAAGACGGTGGGATTAAGTCCTTCCATGAACGCAGCTTTCGTGAAGAGTGCAACTCCTGCAGATATAAACTGCAACATCACTAATGCCATTACTGCTTTGTATTTCCCCAACTCCATCTCTCTGAAGATGAAAAAAACTCAGTACAAGATTGAATTGATCTCTCTCAAATAAGCGTTAAAGGTAGCTGTATTTGTATGACAAAAAAATATATATACAAATGACTCCATGTGTCAAGCGTGTGTGTTTGTGAATCATTTGATAAGTAGGGTCAATGAACCTGTTAGCCTCGTAATGAGATAATGGTATTATATTTAATTATATATATAAGAGAAATCTCTTACGATTTTTGAATGATTAAAAAAATTTAAGTAAAATCTATGGAATGATAAAGAGCTTTTTCTGACCCTTTGTTTTGTGGTCCTTGTCTGACAAATGAATACTAGGCCAGTAAAAGTTGGAATCGGATATTTGCATAATAAATACAATAAAATAATATAACTAATGAGTGATTACGTTCTCGAAGTTCCGCATCACAGGTAATCACGCATTTTAATTACAAAAGATGCTCGAACCAAATTGTTGTATACATACAAAAGATGAAAGTTGGTCTGAAGTTTGACAAGACATGATGTTCATAGAAAGATTATAAATATAAAAATATTTTATAAAGTTTAGTCTTTCCTTTGATTTTTTTATTTATTGCATGAAAGATTTTTGATATTAGTTAACTCTTAGCTAACTTAATTGGTACAGAATAATTAGATTAACATCTTTGTGAAATATAAAAGAAAGAGAATTTTGTGTTATGGTCGTTTCATATTGACTAAATATTATTGCCTTTTTTAAAAAATATTGTTATGATTTCTCAAAATAATAATCATTATTAGATAAGTATCAACTAATATATGTTCGAAGTGTCGTGGTCAAGTGATAAGGGTCGAATTCGGAGACTAAACACGTCGCGGGTTCGATTCCCTTAACACTCGATACTAAATCATAATTATTTCGGACACATCTACACGAATATATACTATGCTTTCGGTTCATTTAAATATTTGGAGAAAATTTTTATCTGTGAACTGTACTTCTTAAAAAAATAGTCAGACCCTTTCTATAAAATACGAGAACTCCTGAAATATTAATATGTTTATGAACACAGAGAAACTTAATTGTTAGAACTTCCATGTGATATGTGTCATTGAAATTAATGATTTGATACATATTCTATAATAAATACAGGCATACACATAGAATGGAAATAGGTAAAAAACCATATGCGTGAACGTGTTTAATCAATCTGTCGGTCTGATCTGATGTATACCCACCAATTGTATAAGTAGTTTTTCTTTCAATTATTGTTGTAATGATATATACTCTGTGTTTCCATTGGTAATTGTGAACCAATTAGAATCGGATTCATGATGAGAAGATTTATGAATCATAGGATAATGACAAAACTCTGACTCATGGACACAGCATCCTTGTTCTAATCCTTCCATGCTTTCTACTAACTATTACTTTATTTGATATCTATCTATATCTCTTACTAGCTACTACACACATCATCATGCATGAACTAGCTCCATATATTCCCTTAGTTATATGTAATTAATTTAATATACTTAACTCGTAACAACCAAAACTCTTTTGTTAGATTATAAGTGTTACAACAATTTTGATTGATCAAAATATGCTGACACATCTTGATCTTTTTCTTTTCTGTTTTGTAATGTAAGAAGTTTGTTTACGTATCTCTTTTTTTTTTGTTTGGTTATGACATTTGTATTTGGAATTGTGTGGCTGCTTTTTCTTGGGATAACAATTGAAAGATAGTGTAATAAACAGAAGATATGGGCTTTTATTAGGCCCAAACGAAAGAGAAGCCCAGGAACGCGAGATTGAAACTTAGCAGGAAGGTGAGGACGAGGTTAGTCCGGGAAAATGGCGACTCTTCTCTGTTCGTCTCTTCCAAGTTCATCTTCTATCGCCAGTTACGGTGAGTCAAGTACAGATGGGTCGAGGTCTTCTCTTTCGATTTATTCCTTGAGGTCTCGTTTCCGTCCGGTTGCTGCCTCACACACATGTGCTCCAGCGATCGACAAGTCGACTTTCGTCGTATCCGAAGCGGTATCTGAAGATGAGCTTTGGGCTGCAGCTTGCCTTCGCGTACGAACTTTCAATGAACTCACTCCGTCTGCTTACAATGCTCAAGTCAGTTTCTTCTTTCTGTTTTACATTTTCAAAAACTTAGGCGGTGAATTAGTACAAAATTCTAGGTACTAGTATCATGAATACAACTCCTTTACCTGTGAATCGATTGTTCATCACTGGAATTTTTCTTCTTGAAGTCATAGATTTAATGAAAAATTGATGTTTGGGATGTGAGTATAGTCTGGAAGATCTTCTAATGCGGTAGAAATCACTGTTATTTGTTACTGTGTAATTGGTTCTGAGTCTTTATTTGGTCTAAACTTTTAAAGTGTTTTCTTATAATCTTATCTTTAGGGCTTATTAGCTTTTATCTTCCTGTTCTTATGCTGATGTTACATTTTGCTGTTCAAGTTTCATTAGGAGCACAGAAGAGACTTGGCAGAGCGTGAGTTCGAGGCAGTAAAGGAGAGAATTTCAGGGAAGAGGGAGGGGTTTACGCGTGTCTCCTGCATAAATGCTACCCTTCCAGTGTCACAATTATCAAGCTCTTCAGAGGATTTATGCTCTGCATGTAAGGTCTGTCTATTCAGTTGGTCATCTTGTATACTAATACCCATGCATCTCCATAGATTTAGTACAGCATATACTTGCCATAGGAATTTGAAGAGGGTTTCTTGCATAACCGCTATTGTGCTCTATGGCATTACTTTCTTTTCAAGATAGAATGCGTCACGCAGTCGCCCAAAGGGGTCGTTGGTTTTTGGTTCTGATATGGATTTGTGCTATGCTTCATCTGTTTCTCTACCAATAAATGTTTTCAGTTCTCTGATGGTATAGAAGATAGAGTTGTGGTGGGGAGCCTTGATCTTAACCAATGCCGTTGGCTTCCGGATGAAATTGCTGGAACAAAACCAGTGGTATATTATGTTCGCCAACAATGCTGAACTTAATCTGATAATGAACCAAATTGAGAAGCTCAGGACTCTTGTCTATTATATAGGGAATTGGTGAGGATTTTGCTAGGGTATACATAAGCAACGTTTGTGTTGCTAAAGAGCTGCATCGTAATGGAGTTGGTTACAAACTCATTGAAAAGGCTAAGGAAGTTGGTAGAGAATGGGGTAAGAAGACTGTTTTATCAAACTCGTTAAACTCGTCCAAATTGTAGTTTATGAAAAGAGTTGTGAATATGGTTCAGGCATAACGGATATGTACGTGCATGTGACGGTGGACAACGAAGCAGCAAAGAGGCTCTACATGAAAAGTGGGTTCGAGCAAGAGACTGCTGAACCGGCTTGGCAAGCTCGATACCTCAACAGGCCACAACGTCTCCTCCTTTGGCTCGCATTCCCTACCTCCTCCATCATGTCCATGTAATTGTAAATCATTTCATATTTACATCTGTATATCTATTTGTGGCTATCAATAAAAGCTTAACAACTCTTATTTGAAGGCTTGTGACCTTGTCTTCTTGTGTTAATAGTATACTTCTTTGCCAAATCAAATGAAATCACAGAATTTGTGATGTCACCAAAATCAACATTCTTATCTTATGAGTTGCATTGAAAACACTTGGTTTGGTTAGTCCACTATCGTGTATAATCACATCACCTTTAGAATCTTTGATTGGATAAGGTATGTTATTCTTGTTGGTGGTACTGAAACGATGGCGTTTCATTGGCTATTGCTGTTCATTCTCAAAACCAATATAAAAACAGAGACTTGAAGCGCCTCGAAAATATGAAAGGCTTAGAAATGGTGGTGACGTCTTTTTCTTCACCGCCGTCTATCTTCTTCTTCCATGGAGCTGACGCTCACTTTTCTTCTTCCAATGGTCGCTTTGTGATTCCTTCCTCTTCTCTCGCGTAAGTCTCTATCTCCAAAATCCTTTTATTTCCGGATAACATTTCTCTGTTTTTGGAATGAACAGCCTATTTAGTGTTCTGCCCACTAATTTTTGCAAATTCATGTTCTGGGTTTGTGCTTTCTGTTATTACTGGCCAAGAAATTGTCTTTCTCTATGTTTTTTTCCCTCGTAAACCCAGAGTCTGAAAATTTAGGGTAGTTATCAACAGTGGAATTTTTCCAACGGTGACTTTGATTTTCTTCTTTGTTAAATCCAATGGATTTTACTCTTTCAACTGGTTGGGACTTATCTGATTCTGGATAAGATCGTAAAGTCTTTTCCCATGTGAGATACTTTGGGACTTACCTGATTCAGGAGTTACTAATCATTAATGTTATCTTTACTTTTGGTAATTCGATAACTTCCACTATTTGGCCTCTATTCATGTTATATTTGTATGATTCATCAGAAAGGGACTAAGAAGACAGCAAGATGCAAAGTTGAATGGAAACAGATCCAGAGGTGGAGTAGTTCGAGTCCTAGCAAATCCAAATGTATAACACTAACTCCCTTTTTTAGCTGTAGATTAGGTTTTCCATACGCAAAAGATGATGGTTTTTTTTACAGGATCCAAATATCTATCGAACTTTTTAGTTCTCTCTCTTTAAATAGTCAAATCTAAAAAAAAGTGTTCATTGTGTCTTACTGTCTTTATTGGAGTTCTCATTCTGGAGAACTAATCATACTCATGGAAAATTTGGTATTCTCGTTGGTTGATTAGACCATTGATCTAACCTTTATGCGATGCTGACTGTTCTTGTAGGCATCTCCTTCTCCTCCCCCAGGGAAAGCAAAGGCAAAAAAAGAGGTAATCATGGTAGACCCTCTTGAAGCCAAAAAGTTAGCTGGGAAGCAAATGGAAGAGATCAAAGGCAGAGAAAAAAAACAGGTCAGTAAAAAAAAACCTCTGGATAAATGATGATTAATTGTATTCAAGATTGATAGTAACACAAAACAGTTGTTATGTCTCATTTGCTTAACAGAGAAGGCGTGAAATAGAGGCTATAAATGGAGCTTGGGCAATCATAGGACTCACAATAGGGCTTGTGATCGAAGCTCAAACAGGAAAGGGTATTCTGGCTCAGGTATAGTTTACTTTTACTTCCTCAGTTTTGTTGGACAATGAAAGGCTTTTATACTAAGATTTCTTGTTTGGTAATATAACTGCAGTTGGCTGGTTATTGGTCTGCGGCTGTGCATCTGTTCATTCCATAAGCATAGAATCTCCCACAGTAAATAAAACCTTAACTGTCTTGTTGAGTTTCATTTGGTTTAACTCTACTCTCTAGTGTGACCAAGACTGATGTGTAAATTGTTAGCCTTGTCTCCTCCTAGACACAATGTGCAAATTGTGTAGACAGAACCTAAGAAGGGTACACAAATTATATTCGTTTCGGTTCAATTGTGAAATCTTGTGGCTTGTATATACATAAATCAGTGTTTCAAATTAGATTTATAGTTAAAGCAAGTGAAAGTTTTATTTCGACATCTTTCATTACTTTTAAACATAGTTTACACATCGCAATAGTGAGAAAGAATGGTAAAAATGCTTAGCATATTAATTTTGTAAAGCCTCCTTAGTTTCAATTGCCAAATCCTGCTATTTGTAATTGAAAACAAAATGTGTATAGTTTTACATTTTGGTAAATGCATAAGGTATATATTTCTTTAACCATATAAAATTCTGTTTTTATCAATCTGGTAAATGTATAAGATTTTGAAATAGTTTTGTTAGCAAGTTCATGTTGGGAAAATTACTCAGAAAAGTTAATGTATAGGCAAAAGTCAAAAGATTTAGTGGGCTGCTAATGGGCTTAAAAGCAAGCATTTGATTATTAAGTTGAAGTTGGACAAATAGTGAATAACATGCTCTCTTTCGTAACAACAGTGAAAATCGATTTGACTCCCGGATCGACAAATTCCCGCCGCCGTCGCAACGTTCCACTCGCCGGCAGAGAAAACAGCTCATCCAATGGCTATCGTAGGACACTCCAACTGCTATACCTCGGCGGCTTTAGCCTTGACACTCGCCGTGGTATCAGTATCCGCCGCTGTCTCGCGTAATCTCTTTCTCTACTTACCTCTATATCACTTCCCCTTCCCCATACCTGTGTCGCAGGTACTGGTTTCGAGAAACTTTTTTGATTGAGTTGGTTCTTGCAAAGTGTATAGATGGAGAAGACGAGGAGAAGATTTGGAGTGTAAGATCAAAAAACTTGAGAAGTCTTTGGCTTCTACTATAGAAAAAAGTGCTTCAGAGAGAAAGGGTCGAGTTAATGCCCAGCAGGTGCTTCCTCTATAGCTTTTACTACTCTCTTAGTAAGATAATTTTTTACTCTATAGCTTTTACTACTCTCTTAGTAAGATAATTTTTTACTCAAATCAGATGTAATCACTACTACGTCGAACTGGAGGGAATTTATGTATTCTTGTTCATTTACTGATGCAATTGAAAGCTGTAGGCATTACGGGAGGCGTTAGTACAGACTGATTCGCATGATTTACACAAAACTATATACCCAATGCGACCAATTGGCATTGTACACTCTTGCTTTTCTACAAGGTATAATGATCCCATTAGCTGTCCAGTTTCTGGACAGCATAATGCTGTTTCAAAAATGTTGGCTTTTTATGTGCTGCTTCTTGGTTTTGTAGGAATGGGACACCAAGGCAGCCATTGCTTGTTTCTCTTGCGAGGGCATGTTTAATATTTGATCCAGCTTTGGTTCCTCCTGCATCTCTTGAGGGTCTCGGCGAATACTCTCACTGCTGGATACTATATGTTTTTCATCTCAACACTGATATTGAGAAGCTATGGAGAAAGCCATCTCAGTCTAAGCTCAAGGCAAAGGTATGTACGTGGTTTCTTTTTTTTTTCTGGTTTGTTCTCGGTTATGATGTTCCCTGTGTGAAGATTTTGGGGTTTTGTCAATTCAGGTGAGAGTGCCAAGGCTAAATGGGGAACGGAAGGGAGTCTTTGCTACTCGTTCCCCTCATCGACCTTGTCCCATTGGGCTCACTGTTGCTAAGGTTCTCTGAATGTAATCCTATTTTATCTTAGTCAAAAAAATTATATTGAATATCTTGACCAAATGTACATAATGGTAACTAATTCATAGGTGGAAGAAATCCAAAAGGATAAAGTTTTGCTCTCTGGTGTCGACCTTGTTGATGGGACTGTAATTCTCCTTTCCCTAGCATGTTAGATTAAATTTTACTTATCAGCTTCTTGCGTGGTTTATCGATTGTCTTAATGCTATTTGGATAGCCGGTGCTCGACATCAAGCCTTATTTACCATACTCAGACAGTGTTCAAGGAGCCTCAGTGCCAAACTGGGTAGAGGTATGAACATTGTTGTAATGAACTTACTTTTCTAAAGCTTTTTATCTATTACTGGAACACTGTGGAGGCTTGAAACATTATGAGTACTTACCTTACCTGAGTAGGTAGAAGCAAAGATTGAAACAAACGGAATATGAATTTCAGGAGGACTGCTCATTGGCTGTGGCTTCTGTGAGTTTCTCAGACAAGTTCTCTCCCGCCATCACCAGCTGCTGGAAACTGATAGTGAGTTACTTTTGAGCGCGCTATCTCTTTTCCAATTGCCATTATAACGTGATTACTATGTGCACAGGAAAAGAAGTCTCTGTACGGTTCAGCACAGGAGCTGAAGAACTTGATTACGCAGGTTTTGTCCTGGGACATACGATCAATGTCACAGCGGAACAAGCCACAAGATACATCGGAAGCAGAAACTGTTTATCACTTGGTTCTGGAGGGACTAGACGTGTCTTACATGATAGATAGTGAAAGTAATATTCTCGTCCAAGATGTTTCTCTTCCACAATAACTGCAAAATGTTGCAGGAGGCTGAACTTTGTAGAGTCTTATGGATTCTCTCGATATGAAATCTTGATAAGAGCAGCATACACTTGGCATGCGCATTGAGTGTTTTGGATCTTAGGGTTTGAGATACTTTCTGCTTTAATGTTCTGCTAAATACAGTGATTTACAATCCTATTTGAGTTCTTTGTTTGTGCACGTGAACACTAGTCACCATAAATGATACAAACATGGAAAACAACCAAGGAGACTAAATACATCTTTTTCTGGACTTTACCGCCAAGACAGACAAAGAATCAAGCTTTATATCAGACTTAACGAACAATAGCACGAGAAGATGTTATAAAAAGTGGATGTGGTATTCGAAGACGTAAGAGTACTGTTCTTCCTTCCAGGAGCTTCCTCCATACAAATCGTTCCACAGCTTGAGCTTGTTCATTCCTGCTCCTTCCACTGCAAAACTAACAACAACCTGCACATTGCAAAACAATTAGCTTTTGCACAAAGATCATTAACACGCAACTACTTTTCTTAATTAGTTTGAAAGATCGTAGCCCATTGTGTGACTATGCAAGGTCCCTAAAATTTAGAAGAATGTGAACACTCTTGCTCTTTTGAGGAACAAAGAAATTTAAAGACCAAGGATTTAATAATGTACCTCTTGTTTCTCCCCTTTGGAAGAACAAGCGAAAGAACCATCAGTTCGACATTTGTCTAATGTAAACTCACACAGAATACATCTAGTGAGACTAGCATTTTTCCCTGCAATTAGGAGATAAGAGCAAACGATAGTCGCACTGAACATGTCTAAACCGTTATATTTCTACATCTTCATTGCATTCAACCATAATTTAAATGTGCAAGGATTTGCCTTCGTATCCTCATGTCATATCATCTAATAATCAAATCATGTAATAAGTTTGCCTTGCAATGAGCTTATCAGGTTGCAGCTTGGGTGCTCCACCACGAATAAATACCACATTAGTCCAAAAATTCTTTGAAACCATACATTATGAGTTGCCAACACTCAGACTTTGTTCCCCCTGTCACTTTAATTTACAACATGTCTCTACATAGCATTCCAAATGCACAACCATCCTCCAACTTTATAGTCCTCAAGTTATCATAACTGATCATGTCTATGTACCCTATCTCCTTCTACTCTTAGCAACCGATTTGCAAGATCCATGTTTGCTGAGCTGCTACACATGTACTTCATGACTGTACACGTAAGTTCTTTGTCAAGGACAATATCTTTCTCCACCAGCTTTTCCACAAGTTCCTTCAACTTATCTGTTTCCCCCTGTGAAATACAATGCTTCAACACAGAATCGATAATATGAGCATCAGCTTCAAAGCCGCTCTCAACCATTTCATCAAAGAAACTGATAGCCTCGTCTAAATATCCGAGTTTCAGGAATCTATTTATCAACTTTGAATAAGTATATAAATCTGGAGAGAGACCAGCATGAGACATCCCCACGAGAAGCGATTCTGCAGACTGAATATCCCCTGCTTGAAGACTGCCATCAATCATGATATTGAAAGAGACAATGTCTGGAAAAATGTCATCACGTTGCATTTCCTCAAATAATTTCCAAGCATGGTCGAAGCTTCCCTCTTTGCATAATAACGACAATAGACAATTATAGTTGTAAACACTATGCTGTAGCTCAGATGCTCTCAATTTACAAAACAATCCTTTGGCAACATTACGCATGCCATTCTTGCAAAACCCATCAATCATAGTACAATAGGTATCTGAGTTTGGAACAATTTTGGAATCAGAAATTTGTTTCCAAAGGTCTAATGTCTTCTTTACATCTCCAGATTTGAGAGTGCTACTAAGCAATATATTAGCGGTTACTATATCTCCAGTACCGAATTTCTCAACCAGCAAGTCATAAATATCTAAAGCTTCATGGAGGTGGTTCTCTTTGCACAGCCCGTGGATTAGTGAATTGAATGATATAACATCTGGATCTGCATAATTACTATCTCTCAGCATTAGATAGAAAAGCTTACTTGCTTCGTCTAGGTCACCTTTGGCACAGAGTCCTCCCAGTAAGGTATTGTATGATATGATATCAGGTCTTGTACCCCTTTTCTTCATTAACTCAACAATCCCTAAAGCATCCGTCACAAGGCTGTCCTTGCACAACTTATTAAGAATAATGTTATATGTCACAACATTTGGTTCCTCATTCTTCTCTAACATCAGATTTAAAAGTTGCAGAGCTTCCTTACTGTTACCTATTCCGCAAAGGCCATCAACTAGGACCGTATACGTGTAAACATTAGGGCGAACTCCATGCTCGATCATTACCTCAAACATCTGTGAGGCTTCTTTCAAATGTCCCAACTTGCAAAAACCTCGAATAAGAGTGTTATATGTAATTGCACAGGGAGGATCTCCTCTTTCCAGAACCTCGTCGAAGAGCGCCTTGCCTCTATCTAACTCACCACAATCACAGAACCCTCGAATCAGGGAAGTATATATAACAAGATCTGCCTCTAAACCCTTAAATTTCATTTCCTTCAGCAAACCCATCGCCTTTTCCATCTTACCAGCCTTACAAAACGCATCTATCAGAATCCCCCAAGTCACCAAATTCCAGGAACAGCCACTGCCTTGCATTTCATTAGCTACTTGCAATGCCTTCTCTAGCTCTTTCCCCTCGCAGAAACCTCTAATAACCGTGTTGTAGCTAACAACATCTGGCATCAGAGAATTTCGTCTCATTTCTCTCAGTAAACTAACAGCCTTATCGAATTTCAGATTCCTACATAAACCCTTTAAGAGGATATTAAGATTATACACACCGAAAGCAAACCCACGCTTTAACATCAAAACGAGAACTCCGTGCGCAAACCCGATCTTATGTCTTTGCACAAAACATTCAAGCAACCCACTCAGTGACACGAAATTGATAAAAGTATCAGTCTCAAGCATCTTGCGGTAAATGGAAAATGCTAGTTCGTGGTTTCTAGAGCGTACCAGCGTTGCCATTAGATTATTTCCGGAGAAAACAAGAGAGTTACCGGAATCGAATGCTTGCTGGAAAGTTGACACGGCATTCTTAATCTGGGGATTTGAATCCTCGCATAGCAGTCGCAATTTAGTTTCAGTTTCAAAGAAGGTAGATGAGGGGGATGGAGTATACACGTGGTTAGAATACAGACGAGATGTCAAGAGCCATCTCACCACGAGCTCATCACGTCGGAAAAGCTTACCGGCCGCCGATGTCACAATTCTCATATCGGGGGGTCGGAGATTCTCACAATTTAGATTTTCCGATTAGACTTCCGGGTCAGCTTAGGTATGAATTATCCAAAGGCAAGCCCATTAAGATATTAGGCCCATTTAGATTGAGCCCAAATGACTAACGCAATATCTCTAATCTGAAAGGCATGTTTTAATTTCGCCGAGAAAGCGAATATAGCGGTGGAGATGTTCCTGCGTGCGATCGGGCGGCCATTATTGGCGAAGGTGAAGCAGACGACTGGGATCGATGGGCTGGACGTGGTTCCAAATGCGAAGTCGGTGCTGATCGATTTCTAATACAAAACGCTAAGGGAGATCCAGGTGGTTCCGCCGGAAGATGAAGGCTACAGAAAGGCTGTCGAGAGCTTCACGCTCCACCGTCTCAAGGTGTGTTGTGAAGAAGTGGACTGGGAATTGATTCAGAAGCGTCTTGCTTGTGGTCAGGTTGAGGTCGAGGAACTCATCGAAGAAGCTCGCGATGAGCTCAATTCCGTTACCAAAATGTATGGGTTAGTACACTCTCCCAGTTGATATACTAACTTAAAAGATTCACAATTTTCACAAAGTGAAGTTTTTAAATATATTTGTTCCATTTTCATATGATGATTCATAGTCTTATTGTTGTTATAGATGTAATGCAATGTGTGCAGATACAATGTCAAATTTGCAGAAATTTATGAAATTGAACTAATGGGTTGCTTTTTATGACATTTTAGCTTGTCTTTTAGCTATTGGTTGAACACAGTCTTATCTACGTTTTGTAATAATGCTACTTATAGTTTTGCTTGGTTTTGTAATGAAGGTTTGCAATATCTTATCATTTGTTTTTCTTTTAGACCTAGGGGTGTTCCAGACGATCTTCTTCCTCAAGAATGATGATAAGACTTTTCGAGGATTAAATTCAGAATCCAAAACGGAGATTCTAGCTGCTAGCTCAAGCGAGCCGCAGTTGAAGGAGTAGCTTCAAGTGGTTGCATCGTATGTGGCAGCTAAATCTCACATTCCATCTCCGGTACTTTCTCTTTTGTGTGCTCTGTACAGATGCTTTTATGGTATTCATAAAACAGTAAAATGTTACACCAGACATGTTTGTTGATTTTGCTAACATGTTCAAAGATTAGTATTAAATGTTGTGGGTATCTATTGAGTATTTGGGGCTTAGCGTCCTTTGGGCTAGCTGGGATTTGCCTATACATATTTGTAAAACACTGGTTTGTGCATGTGAACAGTCACCAATCACCATAAAAGATACAAACACATTTGTGTGGACTTTACCACCAAACAAGACATAAAACAGTCAAAACTTTACACAGATGTTAAGATACAAGAGATAAATAAATTGTACATGTTTTAATTATGGAATTAGTATTCAATATTATAATACTAAGTAGTGAAATATTAGACTTCTAAACACACACGAGAAGATGTCTCTCTGTAGAAGATGTAATTACAAGTAGATGAGGTATTAAAGGAAGTAAGAGAGCTGTTCCTTCTTCCTGGAGCCTCCTTCTCCATACAAATCGTTCCATTGCTTGAGTTCGTTCATTCCTGCTCCTTCTGCTGCAAAACTAGCAGCAACCTAGAAATGGCAGAACTTTTAGTGTTTTGCGCAGGATCATCATCAACACGCAACTAATTTCTTTAAATTTACCTGGCTTTTTGCTATTTTCATGTCTTCCATGCTCAAAGGTCTCAACGTTATGACTCTCTCCTCAGATACTTCTTCCTTTGCTTCACTTCCGTCTCCAAACTTCTTCTCAGCTTCCTCTCTCTTCTTTCTCTCCTGATTTATAAATACTCACCATTAAAATACATTCTTTCAAGTGCTAAAGAGAGTGAGTGATAAGTAAAAGTTCTCACCTGGTCTTTCAAGCACTCCTGCTTTATCAGCTCCCTCACTGGTCGATATGCAGCTGTTGTGCAGAAATTCTGTTGTATAACGTTCACAATAATCAGTTCATAAAGAGAAGATTGTGGTATAAGAATGTGAGATGTGAACCATGACAAACCTTGAGATCACTTCCGCTATAGCCTTCTGTCATCTGCGCAAGATCATGGAAATCGAGATTTGCTGTTTTCTCTTTTGACAATAAAGTTCTCAAGATTTTCTCTCTGCTCTCGATCGATGGAAGACCAACCATGATTCTGTCTCATTAAAACACAGAAACCGAAGCTTTAGTTAGCCAAGTTCAAGCTCAGATATTCAAGTTAATGGTGAACCGTGCCTTCTTACCTTCGCTCAAACCTCCTGATGATGGCTTCATCGAGATCAAATGGCCTGTTTGTTGCTGCAAGAACGAGAATGCGGTCACCCGAGTTCGACATGAGCCCATCCCAATGTGTCATGAACTCATTCTTAATCTTCCTCATAGCTTCATGCTCGCCAACTCTTGTCCTCTGTCCCAGCATGCTATCCACTTCATCCACAAATATAATAGTTGGAGACACTTTGGCCGCGAGGGTGAACAAAGCTCTCACATTCTTCTCATCTTCTCCAAACCATTTTGAAGTGATTGTAGACATTGACACATTTATGAAACTAGCTCCAGCTTCATTCGCAATGGCTTTTGCCATCATGGTTTTCCCAGTACCAGGTGGTCCAAAGAGGAGGATTCCTCTGCACGGCTTTAGAAGACCACCTTTGAACAAATCAGGCCTACGAAGAGGCAGCATGACAAGCTCTTGAAGTGATTCTTTAGTTTCATCTAGTGAACCTATATCAGCAAATGTCACACCAATCTCATTTGCTGGTATAACTTCTGGTCTTATGCGCTTCTCAAATTCATTATCAGGAGCCACCTCCTACATTGACAGAATTTAACAAAAAATCAAATTAAATCTCTATGTTCAGGAAAACACATCAAGAAATCAATGTTTAGTCATGTGTACTAGTTGACATTTACCGGTTTCGGTGGCAAGGGGGATTCATTTTTGGCTGGGGGAACTGATATTTCGGTTTCATTCTTGTTTTCCGGAACAGCTGTCACAGGTTTTGACTCACTCTTTATTATCCCTTCAATTTCTTCTCCCTGCACCAAAAACCATTAACGTTTTAGCCACTTTAAAACTCAAAAGCTAATTGTCAGAACTATATATACCTTGCCGTCAGTGTTTGCGGCCAGCTTCAAGGAGTCCTCAAAGGGTCTGTTGCCTTCCTGTAATATATTCAGTCCATGGGACAAGCTGGTGCAGAACCATTTAACTAGTTAGCTTCAAGGTAAATACTTGTTGTGTGTAAGAGATATGTCGCCTTTTAGTACCTATTCGAAGATATAACAAGCCTCCCGTTTCTGTAATCCGGTGCTTTGGTGTGCATCAGATGGTAGGAGATTGCAGAAACCACAATTTCCTCGATGTGATTGCTGAGGAACATTGTATCTGCATGGCATATGGAACCTAAGTCATCACATTCAATATCATTTGCCGCAAGAACCTCGGCTATGTGATTCTTGTTGTCCTGAAATTGGATCAGTTTCATGTCTTCTTCAAATCGTGTTTTCCAGCTTATGAGTTGAGATTCATCCTCAGGAGGTCTAATCTCAATGTTGTAAGGAAACAAAGCAGAAATGCCCTCTCCTACTTCTTGACAATCATCTTCTGGTTCCAATAGTCTTGAGCCGAGAACCAAAACAGGGCCAGAAAGTTTAGTCAAGACCCTCTGAAACAACTTGTAGAACCTTTCTGACTCAAGAAGCTTCTCAACGTCCCTCAGGTATATGATTATAGGATTGGTTTCCGAAACCGAAACCAATACCTGTAGTGGTAATAATCGGTCAGTTTAAGAAACTAACAAGAATCAGGCCTTACTTCACGATAGGTGTTACCTTGTAAAGTGACTGAAGGAAAAGTTTCTCATCAAAGCACAAGTTTGTACTGCGTTTGCCGGAAGCTAGAACAATATAAGCAGCCACCAATGAACACAAAAAGGTCTATAAGCTGAAGTTGAATAAAACTATAATCTAGGCTAAGTGAAACATTATAACATGATTCATTTCAATTTCCATGCTTGGTTACACACCTGAAACAGAAGTTCCAGAACGTGAAGATAGGCTACTGATATCAGAAGCTGCAGAAGCATTTCGCTTGAGTGGTGGAGGATAACTTGAACCCTCAAATGCCCTGACATGTTACATACAAGGATTGAGTTGGCTTGCAGAAAACATGTAAAGCTATTTTACTTGCTTAATTAAACGACAAAACAAAAGTGTGCCTGGATTGAAGATCCGTTCCACTTGTGTACCTACGCAAAGTCCCTAAGATTGACAAGAATTTCAATACTTAAGTTCTATTGACAAATAAAGGAAATGTTAAGGCCAAGAATTTTGATATTGTACCTCTTTTCTCTTCCCTTTGGGAGAGCATGGAGATAGAACCCATCAAATTCGACATTTTGTCCAATGTCATCTCAGATATAGACCTTTTATGAGTCTAGCAACCAATATAGATGAAAGAAAACACAATCATAATCTGTTCAAATGCACAAAATTAAGCTATACCGCATAAGTTCACAAGAAACGTACAGGTTCCTTCTTGCTGCATCCATACTTGCTTTGTATCTGTACCAATGAATACAGAATAGAGCTTACTAACTATATTCTTTAGCACAAAATGTTCATCTTTCTATAGAAGATAGTGAGATAAATCACCTTAATAGAAAAATCGGTAATATCTAGTAGCAGTAGTTTCGATTCAAAGTAATGAGCCAATGCTTTTGCAAGTGTTTGCTGATAAAATTCTACAGAGGAAAAGACACAACAACATTACACTGAGACAGAACGAGACCAAGGAGATTTGAGGTTTAAACACAAAGTATGGGAGATGTTTACCAGCAGGTCCAGACAGAAGAATGGCCTTACTTCCAGGTGCCAGATTACGTGTGTGCTTCGAGATATCAAACTGCTTTAAATGAACATAAGCTGCACTAGTCAACAAAAGCCGAGTTTTCTCACTGCAACAAACATCAAAACATAACATTAGCACAACAATATTGTCCCATTTAGCCAACATTTTCAATCTTTTAACAATATTAGAACTGGTTATCGGGACATCCTTACTCATCTCACCAGCATGACAAGAGATTAAGATGATGGCCATTAATCACTAATATGAGAGAAATGAAAAACAAGAAAGGTAAAGACAAGCGATGTACCTTAGATAATAAGGAAACTCGTCGAAAGTGACATTACTCTCTCTTCCATCAACGATCTGCCTAACCAACTCTTGTTCAATCTTTTCTCCGGTGAGTCCATCCTCCACAGAAGCCGACCCGTTTGCCCATTTACCCAAACTTTGACCCGAGGCTAGTCCAATGCCTAACCCAACACCAACACCTAAAGCGGAAAACAACACACTCTTCTGTTCCATCTCTGTCAAACAAATCAAACCCAAAGCATTCCTTCCAAAATGTAAAAACAATGGATCTTTTGTGTGTTTCTTGTCAAATAAACTGTTTTTGATTTGCTCTCAACTTTTTGTAGTGAAAGGAATTTCTTTTGAGGGTAAATAAGATTTTGGTGAACGACGGAGAAGACAAATAGGTTTGATGGGTGTGGGACGATCGTCCTCTATTTTTAGTAATGTTCGCATCCCTTCGTATGGTCGTTAATTCCTTTGCCGGGAAAAAAAAAAACTGTTTAGAAAAATTACAATAAAATTTGGGGAAAAAAAAAGGGAAGACATTGACTTTCTTTTAAATTTAAACATAATTCTATAAGAAAAAAAGAGTACAATTTTAGGAAATAGTTATATATAATCTCGATTTATGAACCTTCAAATTAGTAATTTTTCACTCACTAGTTGATTAAATTCTAGATCCAAATTAGCAAAAATTACTATGTCAACAATTTTTATTGGCAAATTATCCTAAAGTTGTTGAAAAGGTGCAATTTTTCTTGACAAAAAAAAAGGTTGAAGAATTTTTTTTTTTCCAGTAAATATCTCTAATTATTGTATTTTGTGTTTTTCCAATTAAGGTTGAAGAATTTATAAATATAAAAATTATATTTTTCGTTACTATTTGGTTCATTACCCTATTTCTCATTCAACATCTTCAGGAGAATTAGCCGTCGGTGAGAAACAAAGATGGCTTCTTCAACCACCAACAGCCTTTTCGCACTTCGCGCTTCAGTTCTAGTTAACCCTAGATTACCTCCAATCCTCCGTCCTCGTCTCTCCCTTCCTGGTAAATCCTCCTTCAATCTCTCGCTCCATAACCCTAGAACCGTCGTCTGCTCCGCCGTCACCGCATCCTCGTCTCCGGTACTCACCACTGATGAATCCCCTCCCCAATTTCCCTTCTCCGACTCGACTAGATCGATTACTACCCTCGCGCTTCTAGCTGGCATCGTAACCAAATCCCTAATTCAGAAGCTATCCGTAGCGATGGTAAACCTATCCCCACAGATTCAGGCATCTTTTCGAGCAGCGAGTCCGTTGTTCTTCGCGTCGCTCCGTGACAGACCCGCTGGTTATCTGAACACACCACTGACTGTAGTTGCGGCTGGGCTATCGAAGTGGCTCGATATCTACAGTGGTGTTCTGATGGTCAGAGTTTTGCTTAGTTGGTTCCCAAACATCCCATGGGATCGTCAGCCTTTGTCAGCCATTAGAGATCTCTGCGATCCTTATCTTAATCTCTTCAGGAACATTATCCCTCCAGTCTTTGATACGCTTGACGTTAGCCCTTTGCTTGCTTTTGCTGTTTTGGGAACTCTCGGTTCGATTCTCAACAATAGCAGAGGATAGTTAAGGATACTCTTACTCTGCTTTGAGAATGATGCTAAGTTTGTGGATTGTATCAGGTTTTTGATGTCTTATCGTTTATCTTTGGCAATTGGCATTAATATTCTGTAGTTAATAGCATTTGGGGTATAAGGTAATGATGATGTATTGAACTCAAAAGTTTCAGTCTTTTCTTTTGTAAATGCACCAATTTGGTTTCGATAATCTAATTGGAGCTTCGTTTTGCTGAGAACTATATCAATATACAGAAAGCCTGAGAATTGTTGTTTCAGTTGTACTGTCTCGAGTAGAGTGTATTGTGAGACTGTTACAGTTGAAGATTTATCAACATGGAGAGGTTCAGTGAATCGTACTGGTCATTATTTTAGGTTTAAGACATGTCTTGAAACTCGATTTCGACCTGAAAACAAAGGTAGGACTTTGAGACTGAGTAATCCACATGTGAGTTATGCTTACGCTGAAGCAACTTTATGAGAAAACCTCTGCAGTGAGATCATAATTTTGATGCGTCCATACTGCTCAGCACGATTAAAAACGATACAGATCCTCCCATTTCTTCCATATATGCCACTGCAATGCCTAGAACTTCTGCTAGTTCTAGGCTAGAAGTATCACTATGGAGACTCCTGCAGGTTCAGGTGACTGTTCCAAATTCTATTCCAATCTCTACATAGCAACCATGTCTCACCTTTTCTTGGTTTCACGATGACATTGTTGGCACATGCAATCAGGTGTGATGCATCTTATGAGCAAACATCAAGTATTCAAGTGGCTTTTGATCTTTGTATCTGCATATTTAAATCTCCCACAAGCACTGGGAATGGCTTCAATATGTTCAAGTAATGTCACCTGCAAACTCAATTGGGGGTCAAAGTTTCTCCTTGACCTGAGCATAGATCCTCATCATCATTTGTGACCGTTGGATATAGACTAGCTTAAGCCGTTGGATTATCACAAATCAGACGTCAGATTTTCTATAGACCCGTAAATAATGGGCTTCGTACTCGCTGGGTAAGGACTAAGGATTATGATTCAGCCCACTAATGTTTTCGTTGACGAATGTACGGAAAAACTATGAAGGAAAAAAAGTCACTAAAGGATGGTGAAAGCCGCACCTTTATTTGACTGCTTGACTTTTAGAGTCCACTAGACAAAATGCCAACAACAACATTATCTCTAATGTATGTTTCTTCTTTGTCGTTTTGTCTATTTTATATTCTCAACCATATTTTATTGCACAATTCTCGTACAATTCAAAATCTACTTCTTACCATTTTGGATAAACAAATCCTCTTATCAATAGCGTGGGACTAATTTCAGCCCAAAAATCAGCCCTTGATATTATTGGTTTGAGCTGTGAAACAACGAATATCAAAACGATAAAGCAACCGGAGGAAGACAAATCGAAACAAAACAGCTCAAGTAAAACAAAACAGTGAAAGACATCACAACTTGATTTATCTGGACCGCACTCAAAATCAAATCACATAGGACCTTTCGTAATGGCCCACACATTTGCTTAAATACAGAGGACCTATATTGACTTCACATACAAGAACAAACCGACTTGCTTCTCTATTATTTCCAGACACTCATCAGATCTATATTCTTCTGTTTCTATCACTTTCTCTTCACTTTCTGTAAGTAATTTCTGTTAAAGTGTTTGTATGTGTATGGTTTATATGTTGTTATACAATTAACCCAATCGTTGTGGAGTCTGCAACTTTGGAATGTGACGTTTTGTTTGATTTTTATGTATTTTGGGATCTTTATAATATAGTTTCTATATTTATGTAGAAACGATAGAACCAAAACCAAAATCAGGAAATGATGAATAAACCAAGATCAGCTAGTCCTTTGGTTACTCCAACAAAGTCAGATCTATTAGAGAATCAACGTCAATCCAGCTGTGGAGAATTCACGAGGTTAGAGAAACGAATTGGAGGGAGGAAGATAAATCTTCATTCTAAGTCTATGCCTCGAGGTGCTATGTTTGTTGATCAAGAAGCTTCTAGAAATTTCCATGACAAGAGATTTGACCTCTTCAGGACCATGTCAATGAAGCTTGAACGTCAGATATCGAATTTACGTGGAAAACCGAATGAGTGTTCGTTGCAGGATAAAGAAATCACTGATGCTTTAACTCCTGATAGATACTTTGATGCTCTTGAAGGTGCAGAGCTTGAAACTCTCAAGGTATTATCTTAATCATCTCTGGTTCTTTCATTCATGTTTTGGTTACTTTCATTGAATTTGAGTATTAACAGGACAAGGAGAAGATAGTTTTGCCTGAGGACAAAATGTGGCCGTTTCTTCTACGGTTTCCAATTACATCGTACGGGATGTGTCTTGGAGTAAGCAGTCAAGCTATCATGTGGAAGACCTTAGCAACCTCTAAGGCTGAGAGATTCTTGCACGTGACGCAAGTGGTTAACCACGTGCTCTGGTGGATCTCTCTCCTTCTCCTCCTCGCCGTCTCCATCACTTACACCCTCAAAACCATCTTCTTCTTCGAAGCAGTCCGTCGTGAGTACAAGCATCCGATTCGAGTAAACTTCTTCTTCGCTCCTTTCATAACAATTCTCCTTTTAGCACTTGGAATCCCACATTCCATCATCTCACATCTTCCTTCGATACTTTGGTACTTCCTTATGGCTCCTATCTTGTTCCTCGAGGTGAAGATCTATGGACAATGGATGTCTAGTAGACAACGACGTCTCTCCAAAGTCGCTAACCCTACAACTCATCTTTCCATCGTCGGTAACTTCGCTGGTGCACTACTTGGAGCATCAATGGGGTTGAAAGAAGGACCAATGTTCTTCTTCTCTGTAGGATTGGCTTATTATATGGTCTTATTTGTGACTCTTTATCAGAGACTTCCCACAAACGAAACCTTACCTAAAGAGCTTCATCCTGTTTTCTTCCTCTTTTTAGCTGCACCTGCAATGGCATCCATGGCCTGGACTAAGATTGTTGCCTCTTTCGATCTCGGTTCGCGTCTGGCTTACTTTGTCTCCCTGTTCTTATACATCTCTCTGGTAATTTGCTTTTCCTTTTAACATATTTTCGCTTAGTTTCTTGCGCTACAAGAAATGTTAACAATTTGTGATTCTTCTTTCAGATTTGTCGAGTTAACCTTTTCCGTGGATTCAAGTAAGCTCTTTCTCTAACTAAAACAATCAAACTTACCAATCCAAATCAATGTTAATGTTATCTGACATTATAGTTCTTGTTACATCTCAGATTCTCGCTAGCTTGGTGGGCTTACACGTTTCCAATGTCGGCAGTGGCCACAGCGACTAACAAATATGCAGATGAAGTTACAGGAGTAGTAACAAAGATACTGTCGATTGTGATGTCAGGAGCAGCAACTCTGATAGTGATATGTGTCCTGGGGATGACAGTGATGCATGCTTTTGTCCAACGTGATCTCTTTCCCAACGACGTTGTCATTGCCATAAGTGCAAAACAACCAAAGCAGAAGAAGTGGTTCAAACAGTTCACAAAAGGAAGTTTTGAAAGTAATGAGAGATGTGTCAAAGTTTCGGACTCTAAAGATAATCAAATCGACTTAGAATCTCCTCCTTTATTAAATGAAGATTGTCCCACGGTGCGGATTTCAAGTTAAATCAACAACAACTACAACAAAATGAAAAATTCATGCTGTCTAGCTATAATCACTAATAATTTGGCTAGAAATCAGAAATAAGCTAAAATGTTATTTATATCTTATGAATAGTTGTCATTTTTCCCTTAGCATCACGAATCAAGATATTGCATTTTAGTTGGACACCATTCATGATAAATAAAACTAGTCACTTTGGTTTATTCCTTTAGTTATTGAATTGATTGATTTTAATAAATAAAATATTTGTTATTTCAAAGGTACTTCACAAAGACTATTCTTTCCACTTCTTCAAACCAAATTTTATTTGCTACTTAATGATACAATGGAGATAATAACTAGACATTGTCATGGTTTTTCTTCTCAACTTATACTTTCATTAATTAATAAAAAAAAGAAAATCAACCATGTGGCAAAAAATCTACGAAAAAACATAATCCTAAACAACCCTCTATTATTCTGAATAAGGAGATCTTCTTTCTAGTTTAAAAAGCCAAAAATACAAAATAATGAAAAACATCGAAAAAAACTTTTAAATCGGGTAAAATTTTCTAGATAAAGTCTGAAGGTTAGCTACGCATTTGGGGAAAACATCATCTTCAGAGTTTCTGTACAGTCTGATGCTACCACCACTTCTATAATATTTATCTCTAATAGATAAAGCATCGCCAAATAACTGATTCAAATTCTGAGTAAAAAATAACTTATTTTAATCCGTCAAAAATATATTTAAGTGGTTAGAATCTAATTTATAATTTTAGTTGTCTGAATTCATAGGATTTACTCGAGGAAACTTCTACATACGTTTTACACCAAATTTTCTTACAAGATTTTAATGGATTTGTAGGAAATTCTCGAAAAATACTACTTTTATTGAGAATTTTGTGTGAGGTCTTAGTTCTTTTGTAGTAATTTTGTAGTAATTCGTTTTTATTTTTTTGATACCGTAAGTATAACGCTAAGTTAGCCCACCCAAAAAAGTTGCATTAAAAAAAATAAAGCGAATCTCTAAGAATAAAGCAAGAGTCCACTAATCAACGAACCAGAATTTTCCCGCAGCCTATTTATTGTGGTCGCGACCTCACACAATCATACCTTCTTCTCTTCCGTTCACCTTCCCTTTCTTCTTCTCCTTAATTCGACGAACGAACCCCGAAACGAAAACGTGTATCCTTAGGTATGATTTCGAATCTTCTTTCCGTTTTAATATATACTTGGATTTCTGAGTTTTTTCATCTGACCCTTGGATTGTAGGCCCTTCTGTTGAAATTTGGATCGTAGGTTTTGGATATGGCATCGAAACGGATCTTGAAGGAATTGAAGGATCTGCAGAAGGATCCTCCTACTTCATGTAGCGCAGGTGCCAATTTTGACTCGGTTTTTAGCTTTGATTCGAAAAATTGTGTTGTTCTGGCTGATGATGATGGTTCGGAACCCTATTAAAATTTAAATTTCACTTCTTTTGAGCTGATTTATGTGTACACTATGGTTTGGTTTTGATCTCTCGTTAGCTAAGATCTAATTATCTGTTCGTCGACTTCACTTTTTAAGGCTCTCCAGTTTTGTATCAATCCTGATTTTGGGTAATTCAGCTGCACATAGCAGAGATTTTTGGTTTTGTATCCCTAGTTTGTACTTTTCCTAGGCATGAATCCATAAAGGTCAAGGTTCAAACTTGTTTATTCATTACTCCCTGGATCTGGTAATCTGGTTTCATTTTGTGATTTTCTGGGATATGATCTTAAAGTAGAACCCTGTTTTTTTTGTCATTCTAATTTGCCCCTTTTACCAAATTTCAGTTTGCCATTTATTCCTTATATTGAACTATTGGCCAAATTTATCACAGGACCCGTTGCGGAAGACATGTTTCACTGGCAGGCCACCATCATGGGTCCATCGGATAGCCCTTATTCTGGAGGAGTTTTTCTTGTAACAATCCATTTCCCTCCAGATTACCCATTTAAACCTCCTAAGGTAATTCAACTCCCTCTATAGTTGTTGCTGCTTCTTTGTTGCAAAAGTTATGGACTTTATTGCAGCCATAATTTCAAGCTTAAAACGTTCTCATATGGTTATATTGCTTGCATGTTCTTCTCTGTGGTCTCTTGATTTCGTTGCTCTATGTATTGTGTGACAAAATGTAGGTGGCTTTTAGGACAAAAGTGTTCCATCCAAACATTAACAGCAACGGGAGCATCTGTCTCGACATCTTGAAGGAACAATGGAGTCCTGCGCTCACGATTTCCAAGGTATTATTTGGGTTTCCCTCATTTTGATCATATGAGAACCATAAACATACTCCAAATGAAAGTAATAATCCGCTCTAAACGAAACAAACATGCTATTACTCTCTGGGTGATATCATTTAAACTTGGTCATAACAAGCTTTTGATATGTGTGATGCAACAGGTGCTGCTATCGATCTGTTCTTTGTTAACGGATCCAAACCCTGATGATCCTTTGGTCCCTGAGATAGCTCACATGTACAAGACAGACAAGAACAAGTACGAGTCCACTGCTCGTACCTGGACCCAGAAGTACGCCATGGGCTGACACAAATAATGCCCTTCAGGAAGAGCCCTGATAATTAAACTCTTATTTCTATGTAATGATCTTTATAGACTTTTATCTGTCCCCAAAAAATTGTGAAGACAAGACCAGTAAGAAATCATATGATTTTTCATTTTGTTCCATTCCATGAAACTGCAAACTTATATCATCCCATCTGCTGTGTGTTTAGTGTTGATGACTAAAGTCAATGGGTCATTTGAGAAACAATCCTTTTAATACTTAAGTGTATAAGATTGGAGAAGCATAATTGGAATATAAAAAGGAAGTGGGCGGTTTGAGAATTATATATTCTTAATTAACAACTGACAGAGAATAATTATATTCATTCAATTCAATTAAATTGTCGACTTGACGAAGATTGAGGACGATCCTCGCCTCGCTTATTGTCACACACATCTATATATGACTTCCCTCGTAGGTGTCTTGCCGACCATATTATATATCAAAAAGGATATAATGTGGGTTTAATGGAATTAGAGGTCACGAGTTGGGATTAATTAAGATATGTAGTAATAATTATGAAGTCATTGCATTAGCCAACCAGTGATAACCACCTCCAGGTCCTCAACTCTCGTTTGACCTAATTATATATTTGACTCTCCATCTCTTTCCACTTTAACCCTACAACCACTTACCATCTCGTCAATCTCTTTTCCTTCTCTGCTTCTGAATTAGGTCCACGTTGTTGTTTGATCAAATAATAAACAATATCGATTTAAATTTATAAACAGAGTAAACAATATATTGAAAGAGACAAATAATTAAAGAGAAGGTGGAGAAAGGGACAAAGTGTTGTACTAGAATTGCCAAACAAACAACAACACACCAACCAGTCCAATATATACTCGATTTACGTACGTTTCATTACATCACAAATTAATAACTCTCTTTAAAAAACAATAATTGGAAAACAAACACTAATTAACTCATATTTGTTTTTAGAGCCCTCTGATGAAAGCATCAGTCAGAGTCCTAGTGACCATCCTGCTGCTCTAAAGACAACTGAGGATCCAGCTCCTAATTCTTTGGAAGCTTTGTTATTTGGACTCTCTTTTCCTTCTGTGGACCCCGGAACAGAAAACTCTGAGCTATGGGCAAAAATGATATTTTTTCTACTGTTTTTACTGTAGAAAATGGTTCTGCAGCTAATATTGGGACGCAGACAGTGCCAACAACACCAGAGAATGTTACCTCTTTTGTCACATCACCTCCAATTGCGCATACTGAGTCTTCTCATGGCGATTCTTCAGGTCTAGCATTAACTCTTTTTGCTGATCATTTAGATACAACAGAGACGGCTACATCAGGTGTAGCTGCAAATAACCAGGTTGGTGTCTACTGTAGTTCACAAAGGTTTTCTTGATTTCAGTAGTTTAAGATGTCAGTAATTGTAGATATAAATCACTCCAGACTGGTTGAATGAAGACAAACCGGTTCAGTACACAAATCTTGAAAAGAATCAAATGGAAAAGTTTATATCCTCTTACCAAAAAACTTGTTTCTTTCATGTGCTAAGGCTTTGCAAACATATGTGGGATCTACATCACCTAATGGACTATCAGATACCTCTATGGAACTGTCAACTCTGGATATCTCCCTTTCTGCTCATGGAGTTGGACCTGAGCATCATCAAGATGAGACAAAAACTAGCATAAGAAATCGGCTTCCTGAGGTAGCAAACCTTGTATTTATAAGAGAAATTTGGATCACTCTTTTGGACTCAACGCTCATAAGAATCTAACCATATGCAGGACCTATCCACTGGAGGCTTCTCATTTGCACCCCCACAAGTTCATGGTCAACTTCATGGCATTCAATATTATCAAAATATCCTGTGGTATATATTCGATTGGCATAATCATTTGGTCGATTGCTATAGCATCTTGTGCTATGGTAATATACTTTTCATGGCAGGCTATGGGAGCCTTTAATTATACAGCAAAACCAAACAATCCCTTTGATATTAGCTGTGATGATACAGTTCCAAACCAAACACAACAAGTATAAAAGTTTTTAAGAGTAAAATCTTCAGTTATTTTATTGGATGAAAATGCAAAACATCAGCCATTTCCTTTAACCTTTTGCAGTTTCTTTCTTTGCCCTGGGTGCAAGAAGAAGGCTTACCTCACGTGTCGGCTTCAATAGGGTATCCAAATTCTTCCATTGGACTGATGACTTCTTCTCAGTCACCTTATTAAACAAACGCATTATCACCAAACCCTCCCATCTCTTGCATCCCCTGGTGAGACAAATTTTCTCTTATATTACAGTTGTTGGTTTTATGTTTAATCTTTTGGAGTCTATTAATTCTAAAGTTGAGTCCTGGCAAAATCAGATAAATATGTTTCCATCTTTCAGGTAAGTTTCATTGGGCTGTTCTTAGTGTTCTTTGATTGGATATTGGTTATTGAAACTAAACTGGTTTTCTGTTAACTAGGCAAGAGATTAATGGCATTGGTACTGAAGAAACCATTTTCAATGCCGTGCCGCAAACATATTTCATCAACCAAACAATGGAAGATTCGATTCAGAGCATTCTTATTGGAAGTGGAAGATATATAAAAGATTTGACAGATTGAAGATGAAACAGAGGTTTCCCTAATCTATTATTGCCTCTTGATCTTACTTGTACCAGATTGTAAATCTATGTAATTTATCGGTAGAGATTGTTCTAATGGCCGTTGAACAATGTTATAGTATACGTGCATGAATTGTAAACACCAAACAAACACTTTCGACCAAAATAGTTATTAAATTAGAAACAAAACAAAATGTCAGAAATTCAGTTGATTCATACTCATAGAAAGTCCAAGCATTCAATTCAAAGTTTCATTGAAGAGAAAATCATCATGCATACATATAATTCAGGATGGCTTCCTGTCCTCCTCCTTGAATCCTGAACAAATGAGTAAATACAAAACCATATTATCTATCTACACCCAACGCTAAAATTGACAGATCAAGACACATATTTTCGTTACTCTTTCGATCATTAATTAATACCTTCGAAAAGTTCTTCGCACTCCTTGTATAGATTGTCCACTCTTGCATCGATTTTTTTCATCTTATCTCCTGAAGAAAAAAACAAAAGTCAGAAACTGAGTTGATTACAAGATCTAGATTTGTTTTGGGTATCAAAATCAGAATTCCAAATTAGACCCATAGTTACGTAGATACACATGATAAAAACATCCAACAAGGAATGGATTGAAAAGACTAATATAATTCTGATGTTCCCACCGACGTTTGATAATCGATAAAAATGATAAGGAAGAAGAAGGCATGGTGGGGAAATCGGGAGTCCCTCTACAGCAATTCTGCAACTTTCGAAGAAGATTATTACAAATAACAAAATAGAAAGAAGATTCTGGAATGGATGATGAACCAATAAATAATTCATCCCTTTTGTTTACCTTAGCAATTTGCTCCTTCGAATTGATAAATTAGGGTTCTGTTAAAAAGACTCCTCCTTTTGTATTCCTTGTCGATCAAGTAATATAACTATTTATTTGCAAGTTGGACCAGAGCCCAATTTAACGAATATGGGTTTTGTGAAAGATAAAACGCAGTAATGTTATCCCAAATCGTTGGCGACACAAGAACGAACCATCATCTAACCTAATTCCCAAATTGAAGAATTTTCGCGTAGAGAGTAGTAATCTAGTATCCAAGGAAGTCAAAGGTATCATCTTGTTTTCCACTGGTTTTATTTATTTTGGTGTGATGTGATGATGCCTAGATTTTGTGTAACTATTGGCTTTAACCAATTCATAGATATGGGATATCTGGAGTTATTTGTTGACCGCATGGCGGCTCTTTCCATTAAAGGGACCTTTGCGTTTGCTGGATTCAAGTTATGTATGTGATGAAAGTTCAACATAGTCCATGTTAATTAGCTTTAGTACAAAACCTAAACCAAAACACATGATTTGATTGTTGTTGTTTCTCAGGTAATTTAACAGCACCAAGTTATGTAAATCTGGAAGAGGTAAGGAGAAAGAGGCATGTATATATATGGCCTTATAATAATCCAACCAACAATTCCTCAAAATTGACATTTGATTTACTTTCAGACATTCATGAAAGAGAAAAAAGACATTGAATGGATCATGGAGGCTGCACGTAAACTGATGAATGAAAAGGAAAAAGGGGAAGGAACGGGAATGGGAATAGTCTTCTACGACCCATGATGGTTCGTTGCATTTGGAGCTTTATCATTGGAGATGTACTTTTCCTGCTAACATCAAGTCCTGCGTAAGAACATCAAGGAATCAGATGTTCATCAGAAAATACATAAGTGTTTATTAACATCTTCAACGACTAATTTCAGATATTACAAGGCTTCAACTAGTTTATTGTATCATCCAAGAGTCGTGTTCAGATACCTAAAAATATTCAAGCCTGACAAAAACTGACCTCATCATAATGAAACAAGACGAATATGTGGACATCATTATGTGGAAATCATTGCTCCATGTTCTGCTAGTCTCAATCAAATATTTTATGTTCCCATCAGATTTCCCTCATATCCTAATCGTCGTCATAGGCAACTACACCTAACGGGTGAGAAAAAGGCACAAGGAAGCGAAGCAGTAAAACGCAGACTATTAACATTACAGAGAAAGCAAAACAGATGAGAACAACTGTGTAGGCAACCACAGGGCAATGAAACTGTAACTATAAGGAAACAGGAAAAACAATGGAACATGGAACCTTGCAATGGATGACTCTTGAAGTCGGAATAATCAAAGTTGCCCTGAAGATGATGCATTCGACCGCGAAGACCATTGACTGATAGTAACTAAAATCGTGTTAACAACATGTAAGAGATGCTCCTTGTGTTCGTTGCTGCTCCTATCAAGAGATCGAAGAACTCAAAGACTCATCATTTCCGTTACTTAGTGAACTTAGCTGAAGTTTATTCAATGACTCAACATTAAAGACTTTATTTATGCACAATGAGAACGTGTTCTCGTCTTCTATTGCTTGTAGGTAGATTAATAACTTTCATATTCAAAACTCTCTTTTTCTTCAGATCCAGCGTCATAGTTTCATCACGAATCTGTTTGTTGTTTCAGGCACCTCATCCACTTTATCAGCCTAGTAACTATCTCATTCCTTGCAATGATCCACTGTGTAAGGCGTTGCATTTGAATGGTAACCAGAGAGGTGAGATTCCACAGCAATGTGACTATGAGGTTGAGTATGCAAATGGAGGATCTTCTCTTGGTGTTCTTTTTTTTGTTAGAGATGTCTTTTCTTTTGAACTATACAAAGGGTCTCAGGCTCACTCCCTGTCTTGCTTTCGGGTATTTATATCTATTTCTACAATCTTGGACCGACTTTTTCAATTTGATTCAAGGAATTGTAGTTCTTAGCAAGTACTCAATGGAGCATTCTGTGCAACAGATGTGGATATGATCAAACGATGTCACAAACTGCATAAATCTGTATATAGGTATTGTAACATCAACATTTTGTAAATTAATTATCACAGAGTAAAAACTTATAAAATTTAGAGATTCAGAAGAAGAATAGAAATTTCGAAGTCTTAATAAATTATCTAAAAAATAAAAGTTCAATATTTCTTTAGTACATCAAAAATAACCAAAGCCATATAAACGCTTGATTTGTAGATTTCAACCATGTAAAAGTAAAAAAAGGCAAACAATATTACTATATTTCATTCATATTAACTTCAATGTATGTAAAGAAAAACGTGGTCAAGCTGGATTCAAAGAAAATTCATCAATTTGTCTAAATTTCAAGGTACACACTTTATTGTCCTAGTTTTTAGTAATAAACATGTACGTTATACTTGTTATATATGCATATAATATGGTTTAAATGGTAATGTCTGATTACACAAAAAAAAAGGCATATAATAATGAATTGGTCACTTGGCTCAATGAAGGACACTGGGAAAGAACACTGCACTAAACCTCGGGGTTTGGCCCTGTTCTTTACTCTGTCGCTCAGCGATCATGAGCGACCAAATTTAACTCTTAAAAAAATATAAAAAAATGATCAAAACACAAAGAACATGTCGCTGCGACTCATTTACGGCTATGTAGATGTCGCCGTAAAAAACAGCGATAACTTAAATGAATCGCTGCGACTTGTTTATTGGCATTGTATAGCTTGTGTATATGATTTTCCACATAAATAGAACTTAACCTGCTTGTAATTTTGGGTCGCTGTGCGATCGTGAAAAGAACACGCCTTTTGTCTTTGTTAATCCAAATGATTCTTCATGTCTCTGGTTCTTCCCGCTTTCGATCTTTCATAATGAAATTAATTGTCTTAAACTTATCTCACACTTTCGCAACATGATCTTCTTCTTGTCACAAGTGGCCATTATAAAAGTACAATATCTGATAACAAGGGTCATAAGCACAAGAAAGAGAGTCTAATCACCTTTTTTATATATATTCCAGGTGGTCGATATGAGTAGCATATCACCAATGTCCCGAATTCAAATTTATTTGGAAGCCATAAAAGACCACATAAATATTCTCTACACAAATGTAATTTAAAAGAGTTTAAAACTCAGGCATCTTTAATCTTTCCCCTTAGTCTCATAAGTCATTATGTATAATTTCATTTTGCTGATTGAACAAATTGTAAAATATTGAAAAGATTACGATGATGTAGATGTTTCAATGACTACGAAATCTAATGCCCAATCATTCCGTTTGGCTTAAGGAGGAGATATATTATCTTCTTTTGTTTCTATTACAAAATCGAGTTGGACCAAAACTGATCAGAGGATTCATGTGTCACTTCAAACATGTTGGGTTTGATTTTGACACTGATGCTAGAACATAATTTTGTTACCACGAAATTTTAAATTATATTACCACTATTATATTTGTTTTTGTTACCACAAGTTTGTGTTATTTGTCTAGAGTTTTTGTTACTAACGTAATTTGTTTATTTTATAGAAATATGTATAGCAAAATAAAATCTTCATATTTTTAAGATAGTGAAAAAAATCATTAAATTCATTTCAGACGTTTTAAACATTTAATATTTATTCAACTCAAATTTTAATATCAATTGTTGATAATTTTTGAGAAATCTAAGTGAATATCAACTTTTAAAAACTAATTGAGAATCTAGCATACAGTTTTCCAAATTAAGTAAATAACATATGCAACCTTGAAGTTGATACTAAACTACCCCTTAAGAAAAATTTACCTTGCAACAAGAGCATTAAATGCTGGCACTCTAGATCTTCTTCCCAAATCGAGAAGCTTTAGGACATGTTTAATGGTGAGACTTTTGGAGTTTCTAAAGAATTGTTTAATAATAAATTATCTTTGAGATTGTATCATTAGTCTCACTCTGTAGAGATATATCAAGCAAAATATCATCATTTTTATTTGTTTTTTCATTTATTTTTAATTTGGTGAGACTATGAGAATCTCACTATTAAACGTTAGTGGCCACACAATTATGCAATTTGCAAGAGGAATGATTGTCCACACAGTTTATTATTTTGTTATAATTTATTTATTTGAGTTGATATTTCGTATAAGATAATTCTGGAAAATATTTTTATTATTATTTACTTATTTTAATATTTTTATTATCTTTGTTGGCAAAATAAATTTATACGATAATAGAAATGTTAACTGCAATCGTAAAATGTTTTCTGCCAAGTAAATGTTTTAACAAGTTAGAACACTACACGGTTATATGCTGCTTAAGAAGATATATTAACAAATATTTTATCTGCTAACTCAACGATCTTGTGAATCAGTTAGAAGACTACACAATTATATGTATGCAAAACAAAGATATATCGGATAACTAATTTATTTGAAGTCAACTGATTCATTTGTATATATCATTAGAAACCAGTTGAAGAACTTGTTGT
Source organism: Lepidium didymum (assembly GCA_963920545.1). Taxonomy (NCBI): domain Eukaryota; kingdom Viridiplantae; phylum Streptophyta; class Magnoliopsida; order Brassicales; family Brassicaceae; genus Lepidium; species Lepidium didymum. Next base: position 4,590,912 of record OY986980.1, read on the forward strand.
TTAAGAACCTCTGATTCTAAACTAAGTACACATAACAGAAATAAACACAATCGATACGCCAAAACACATACTTATGCCCAGTTATACACTAGGCATAAATCACAAATCTTCAAAAATCATGTTCTAACTTAGATTCATGTTTAATTATGCTAGTTACATAGTTATGCGATTATCTGGTCTTCATCTCCGACTACAAGTCTGGTGAGATGATGGATTGAATGTTAAACTACAAATAAAAGTTTTTGCGGTTATTACGTATATAAGTATGCAAAAAATATGTATCGGGTAACTAACTTATTTGAAGTTAACTGATTCATTTGCATATATCATTAAAGACAAGTTGAAGAACTTGTTATTTAAGAACATCTGATTCAAAATGAAGTACACATAACAGAAATATACACAATCAAAACGCCAAAACATATACTCAGGCCCAGTTAGACAATATGGAGGCAAGCACGAATCTTCGAAAATCATGTTCTAACTCAGACTTAGGCCTAATTATGCCAGTTACACAATTATACGGTTATCAAGTCTTCATCTCTGGCTACAGAGAAGTCAGGTGAGATGATGGATTGGACATTAAACTATAAATAAAAGTTTTGCAGTTATTTCTTATATAATTATGCAAAACAAATATGTATCGAGTAACTAATTTATCTGAAATTAACTGATTCATTTGCATATATCATAATAGACAAGTTGAAGAACTTTCTTCTTAAGAACCGTTGATTCAAAACGAAGTACACAGAATAGAAATGGACACAATCAATACGCCAAAACACATACTCAAGTCCAATGATCCAGTAGAGAGGCAAGCACGAATCTTCGAAAATCATGTTCTAACTCTGAGTCAGACCCAATTATGCTAGTTACACAGTTATGTGATTACAAGGTCTTTATCTCCGACTATAGAGAAGTCCAGTGAGATGATGGACTGGTTGTTCAACTACAAATAAAAGTTTTCCGGTTATTAGATATACAAGTATGCAAACAAAATATGTATCGAGTAATTAATTTATTTGAAGTCAACTAATTCGTTTGCATATATCATTAGAAACAAGTTGAAAAACTTGCTACTTAAAAACCTCTAATTCAAAATGAAGTACATAGAACATAAATAGACACAATCAATATGCCAAAACATATACTCAAGCTAGTTATACAGTAGGAGGCAAGCACAAATCTTTAAAATTAATCAATACTACATCTAATTTTCAGAGCACATCTAATATTCAGAGCAAAAAAAATCAAACAAATCAAACACCATAAATTATATAAATCACAAGATTCTACACCCTAAACAACTTGGAACACCGAACCTATACCACGTCCAAAAACTAAACACCATAAGTTAACAGACGATGAGGCATAAACTTATTGGGTCCTAATCCATAAATTTAAAAACCAAAATGAGACCTTTCAATCGAAATGGACCATACCTTTATGGAGATTAGTTCAATATGGTGTTACATATGTGAACAGGAAATATACACATATGGGAATGAGGCTAAAACTGTCGTACTTTCTTCGATCTAGGGTTTTGAAACACGGCGATTGAAGAAGATGGCAATGAGCGATGAAGGAGAATAATTTTAAGAAGATAAAGATTTTAATGGAAGAAAAAGGAAAATATAGATAAAACAGAATAAGTGATGAAGAACAAACGAAAAAGAGAATAGAGAAAGACAATAGCGTCAGAAGACTTGAGAGAAAAAATATCTTTTTATTTTTTTCTTTTTTAGATAAATAATTCTATTGGAATATAATAATAACGACATAAATATATAAAAAATTGACACTACAAACTAATTTTAATAATTTTTTTATGTTATTCATTACCATTTCTCTCATTTTTTTTAAGGAAAGCAAAACAAATTAAATTGTTATTTAATAAATAAAAAACAAATAAAATTGTTTTTCGCATAAAAACTGTATTATTATTAAAAAGCCTAAAATTCAGAAGATACATATTACAAACAAAAGTAATATGAGAATGGGTCCAATAATGGTCCAAAAAGTATTAGTTCTAGGTTGGAAAGATCGAGATCTTGAATGGATGGCGCCATTCTCCTATCCAAACTACCTCTAACCAACAAACAATCAGATTTGCTCCACCAAAATTGAAATCAGCACTAGAAAACGGTTAAGAGGAAACACCACCGATTTACTACTCCGGAAATTTTAACACCTTAAGATTCAACCATGTTGTCTTCAAATTTATCCACATGCACTGTGGCAGCACTTGAATAATTACTGTCGAAAATGAAACAACTGCCAATAAAGAATCCTAAAGAAAGAGCTTCCAATGATGGTGAAGCACATGGAGAGATGAGCAGCTCTGGAGAATCATCAACCTAACACCATTAAAACCACTAAAACATGGCCAAGACGACACCAAAAAGGAGAAAGGAAGAGAATTCTCATAATTCGCTTTGATACAACCGATAAAAGTACACCAGATCTAAAACAAAACAAAATCTTAACGATAAAGATAAAATAAAAAGAGTCGATGTTAATGTTATCGGAACCACCATCGCCGACTCCAAAAAAACCAAGACTAGATCCGAGAGACTTCTAGACCCAAAAGCTTTTTAAACTCTTTTTTTCTTCTTCTGAATTAAATTGTTTTCAAAGCCGGGTGATCTTGGGGTCACGTGAATTGTATCGCAGAGTTCGAGAATGGAAGCCACGCGCTGACTCAGCACAAACATAGTAATAATCTGAAAGAGAAAAAATATGTCATATTAACACGTGTCAACATGCTATTCGTTTAAATGAATGCGGCGTCCCGTTTGGTTAGACCACAGCACTGTATAGTGAAGAGACGATTTTTGAGAATGTTCAAACTAAAGGTAGAATCATGTAAATATTACAGCTAATATATTGTAAATTATATATTTTCTTCTACATTTACTTATTTTATTACCAAAAGATGGTTACAGCCGGAAAATATCCTCTAAATTATTTTCTTCTTTTTTCAATTTTTGTAACTTTATAAAGAATTTTATTTTACATTTCCAGTATCACTTTCCACAACGTCAATTCTAATTTTCCAATTTGAAATATTCTACTTTTTCTCATTTACATAAAATTGGATGTACATAATATCTAGTCGGAGTGAGATATGTAAAAATGACATTCTTTGTATATTAACTTCAAACATACTGACTTTTTATATTTGTCTGAATCTTCTCTTTAAAGAAAAAGGGAAATATACAGAAATTGGAAATAAGTAAAATAGAAAAGCTAATATATTAAAATATATATTTTCCATTTATTACTTATTACATGGTTAATGTCCGAAAGATCCTATAAAGTAGGATTTAACAGTGAACTTAAAACTTGACAATCTCTCTGTCTCTCATATTCTCTCTCTTTCTAATCTCTCTCAATCACTAAAACCCCTTAGAAATTTCACAAGAATCTCTGTTTCTTTTCTCCAAACAGAGTGAATATTCAGAAACACACAGTAAGCAAAAGTGATGATGATGGATGAATATATGGATTTTAGACCAGTGAAGTACACAGAGCACAAAACAATTATCAGAAATTACACTAAAAAGTCGTCTGCGGAGAAGAAGAATCTCACTGGTTCGAGGTTAGTTCGTGTGTGTATGGTGGATCCTGACGCTACTGATTCATCAAGCGATGAAGAAGAGTTTTTGTTTCCTCGAAGAAGAGTCAAGAGATTGATTAACGAAATCAGAATCGAACCAAGCAACGTTTCGGCTCCGGTTAATGACCGGAAAAGACTCACTGTTGATTCTCCGGTTCAAAAGGACTCTGTTTCCGGTCAAAACCAGAAAAAGTTCCGTGGTGTAAGACAACGACCTTGGGGAAAATGGGCGGCGGAGATTCGTGACCCTGAGCAACGCCGGAGAATCTGGCTCGGTACTTTTTCTACGGCAGAGGAAGCTGCCATTGTTTACGACAACGCAGCTATTAGACTTCGTGGACCAAATGCTTTAACCAACTTCACCGTTCCACCAGAACCGGAATCAGAACCAGAACCGGAGATAAACGAATCGGTTTCATGGACATCAGAATCAATGGAGGACATTAACCATCTATCATCTCCAACATCAGTTCTCAACTACCAAACACATTTACCCGAAGAACCAATTGATAATCTCATCAAACCGGTTAAGCAAGAATTTCCTGAACCGGAACCGATAAGTTGGCATCTGGGAGAAGGTACTGATACTACTGACGATTCATTTCCATTAGACATTCCATTTCTCGACAACTATTTCAATGAGTCATTACCAGACATCTCCATCTTCGATCAAGCTATGTCTCCTATTCAGTCATCAGACAATGATTTCTTCAACGATCTTATGTTGTTCGATAACAACAACAACATAGAGGAAAACTACTGCCCTGATATCAAAGAGATTGGGTCAATGTTCAACGATTTTGATGATTCTTTGATGTCTGATCTTTTACTTGTGTGATATTTTACCAAAAATCAAACACCGGTTGCAAAAATGGCCGGTGTGAGTCAAATTTTGTCTGAAGTTTTGAGTTTTTTTTTTCTGTTTTTGTTTTTTAATGATTTTGTCAAGAAGTAATTGAACTTTGTCGTCGTCGGCATGTAAAACAGTTTTGGAGAAGAAGAAACAAATAGCTAATTACTTAATTAGAATTTTGTATGTTTGTGGTTTTATCAATTTTGTTGGAGTTGCACGAACGTGTTAAGTTTATAATAAATGAGTTTTTGATTATAAAAAGCGAAACTAAAATTCTCTTTGGCGAGAGAGGGCACACGAGGAAGCGTAAATCACGGTAGTGACCGGTGGAGCAAGTGGCTTTTGGGTCAGGTTCTCAGTCGGTGCTCTTTTTATAAAGTGTGTTTTGTGTTTCTTACTCTGGCGGTAATTCATACATTAATCAATTTGGAAAATTTATTGGAAACTATCCTTTTCTGATTTGATGTTTTTAGGAATATAAATTTTGACTAATATATTCTTTTCTAACTATGGTTTCATACCAAGGTTGACTGATTCATTCATTTAGATATTGAATAATCGTCACTTCCTCATTTTCCTATTTCTTTGCAAACTAAATTTTCTTTTAGTGGAAGTGAAAAAAAAAACTGAGAATAGATTTTTTGTCAATGAGTGTCATTTACGATTATTTTTTTACCCGTATTTGATTTTAGAAAATCATATTTGCTCGATATATATAATTAGAGGTTTGAAAAGGAAAAATTATTTAGTTATGAATCAAATTTTATCGATCTAGTTATTGAAAAATATATATTCTGACTAAAAAAATCTCTAACTTATTGGGGAAAACAAATGCATAACCCTAGGTGTTTAAATCATAGATGGTGAGAGTGTTTGACTCATATATCGTTTAAGCCACCACTAGACACGATAACTTAGATAGCCGTTTGATATTTTTCGGTTTTTTTTTTAGATTAGTTTTAAACGAAAGTACATATGTAGGAGGAGGGTTAAATCAATTTAATATCAAAATATATAAATGGGACAAAGGTTGACAATTAATAAATGACTCGTGTCCTTTAAATATTCAATGCAACATCTAATTTATTTCACGTTCCTAACAACCAAATCATAACATTAGAGGAGAGAAACAAAAGGTAGGCATAATTATGTCTCAAAACCATATGAGATCATTATATTACAACTTACAAGGTTTAGGATTGAATGAGTATGATATGTTGCACTCTAGTGTAACAAATTATATCTCAAACGCCTCTCTCCACATGTTGACTAGTATCATTATCATTATTATGTTTTAACTCATATGCTATATACATCTTTGTGAAGAAGATGTCAAACAAAACAAAAATATGCATAGTTTTGAATTTGATTTTACCAAATACATTGCGTATATAAGAAATATAGTTTTGGCTTCTATAGAGTTCTTGTATTCTTTTTATTTGCTAGTAACTCGATCGATAAAATCTAATTTATAACTTGAATATGAACAAATCAAATTCTGTAAAAAAAACTTTTGATATAGATATTTAGTCACTTATCTTTAGTTTTCTTAGAAGTTTTTGTACTTGTGGTCATGTACTTTGTTTTAGAATTAATTGCATTCGGTGCCCTTTTTTCCGAAATTATGTCTTATACCCACTTTTATTTTCTTTGTTTTTATTCCTCTTTCGTAATGTAGAAAGACGATTTTACTCATTTCTTGTCCATTCTAGACATTTCCACGTACTTGTCCGGGAAAAACGTCTAATTTGTTCTACTACCTCGTTATTTGCATCCCCTCATTTAATTCTAATTTTTACCCTACATTTCGTAGACTCATACCATGCTATGACATCCAATCAATCTTCATCACAAACTACATCAATGCCTGGAATACATCCTATATATTATCCATTCTAGACGTCCTGGAAACACGTCCGATTATGTACCACACCATATCATAACTACCATTTTTGTCTTCATTACCAAACACATCTTATGAGCCAAACATTTTTAGAAACTGAATTGATCTCCACCAAATGAAACACTCACTCTCAAATTGGTGACGTGTCATAATTTCAAGATTATAGATGACATTATACATAATTTTCCCTAAAAAATATTATCCATTACTACATTCACCAGACGTAGAACAAACATCTTCGATTTCATCCCACCAATTAAAAAACTAGCGGTCAGAAATATTTTCGTCATTTCAATCTACTTCTTTCTATCCCAAAGAAAACTAAACCTAAAAAAATTTGACATGAAGCATATAATACAATTTTGAATTAAAAATGGGCATAGGACACAGAAAGAACATTGTTTTAATACTTGTAATCATGTTCTAGTTTACTTATTATGCATCAAATAAGGTATTTAGAAGTCGTTTAATTTATGTTTGACAAATAAAAGTCGTCTATATATTTATATCTATGCTGTTTTAAAAAAGTGTTTGTCGGGTGATTCATACTAATATCAAAACTTATATAGCACTAAAAAGTAGAAGAAATGTATTAGAAAATACAACATAGGTCAATGTCGGGGAAAAGTCGATGACATGGTCAAATTATTGTTACGTGGGAAAACACATACTTTTTTCTTCCACAAAGACATAAAATTCATTAAATCATGGAACATTTTGATATGACTTTTTAATATACATATTTGAGGACGCTCTCATCTTAAGACACTTGAGATTTCATATTAAAAAAATCATAGTTTTTTTGCTTCATTTTTTCTTTGTTTGATTGACTTTACGAATTTTGATGAATTGTTTTGGATCTTTAATAATAGTAAACCGACGTGCATACATTTTTAGGGTATTGATACTAAGTTTAATAGTTGAAGTTTATTTGAATTAATTATATAAGCTTTATTCTAGCTTTTTTTTTTGTTTATTCTAGTTGTCAAAACACACCATAGCTATAATCACTTTAGTAGGTTACATGGATTTGTTTTATTATATTCTGATTCACTTTCCTTATGTATATCTCTGTGTTTTTGTTTGTTTGTTTTGTAACTGTTGAAACGCTTCAAGTATGATTAAAGTGTTTTTGACATAGTTATAATGGAGCAAATGAGAAGTGAGGAAGGTCTTTGTGGGCTATGTCTGTGTGGGGTCTATAGAAGTTGTGTTTACGATCGTTGTCGACATTAAAATGGGACCATTGTTTCAAAAGGACGATTTCCTGACCTTTTAAATAGATTTGATAGTGATGGAAAATGAGGACCCAAATTGTATTATTTTAAGAAAGATAAACACATTAGTCACTAGACCACACAAGATACCAACAAAATCTATATTAATGGCTCTGGATCTGCTTGTTTTGTTATGTGCTCAAAGGTCATATACTGATTTGGATAATCTTTAGTTCGAATTCATTACTTAACCAGTAAACCAACCTAAGTCGATATAATAGAACCGACAAAAACCAGACTGAACCACCGGTATTTAATAACTGGACAAAATTCTGGCTCATAAACAGAGAAAACCAGGTTTGTGGAGGATTGAGCATGTTTTACTTATTCTGTTGAGTTAAAGAGAACTATATCCTAAAGACGTATCCACAGTTATGTGTAGGTGATCACTGACTTTGCTGTGTCATGATGAAGTGGACTGGCGATGGAGAAAGTATTTGACCACTTCGTAGAAAGACACCACAATCCCTACCGATGGTCCTGTACGGGCCACTCGTGGTCCCACTCCCATGAACAGTCCTCTCATCCCTCCACTCCTGTGTGTATTTATACGTTGTTATGTATGTGTATCAATGCAAACAAAGTTTCTAGCAAACAAACAAAAATGAATCCCTTCACAACAGATATACCTCCAAACCTCTATCAGTGTCTGTCGCGTTGTCATTGTCAATGCCCTACCAGGGTCTTTCTGAATTGAGAAACAAAAGCATGGTGTTATAAACAAGTACAAAAGATATAGAAGGAAGATGATACTAAGCAAATAAACCTCTATTTGTCTTCTTGTTCTTGCAACGTCAAAAGGACAAGTACTTGCAGCAGCGATACTTCCAGCTATAAAACCAGCAGAAAAGTTTGCACCGAAAACACTAAGAAGATTTTTATCATTGCCCACAGCTCCAAGAAGCTTCCTTCTCATCTATACCAAAGGGGAAGGTCAATGCAATTCAACTTCCGTTATGTATCTGGCATAAATTGCATGTCTCCACATTGTAAAATGTTTAAAATCTGTCAAAGAGCTTACTGGCTCGAGGGTCGCCCAACAGATTGCTGAGAATGGAACATCACGGGCAAGCTGTGCACCCAAGCCTCTATAGAGAACACGATAGTTGTGCACTGTCGTGAGGAAGATGCATATTAGAGACTAAATTAAACTAAACCCTGGCCTTTGGTGTAAACATCCACACGCATGCATCATGGTTAAAATGATCAATTAAGTGGTATGGGTAAACTCTACTTGATTATACATGCGTTGGAGATAATGACTCCACTCACTTCAGGACAGCATAATCATGTCATTTATAAGGCTTGAGAAGGAAAAAGAAACTTACAACTACTTTCCAGGTTATTTGCTGGCCTGACTTCAGAAACTACACCAACTAGAGTTTTAAAAACTCCTGGAGGCTTCATACCACCTTTTGCTTCTTGGAATGCCTACTTAGAGAAAATAGTAAATTTTATATGAATAGCTAGTCAGTAGTCACAGAAAGAGTACATCGCAAAAAAAAAAAGAGACTTCGTTGAAAAGCACAACAAACTTCTAGAGTTACAAAAATATATGCAGATGAAGCACAAGCGAATACCTGCATACGGGTTCTTGCAAGTTCGATAGGATAGCACACTGTACAAGCTATGGACCGAGCTAGTGACCCTGCCACAAGAGGCACATACATTGTTGTAGCAGGCGCTTTTTCCCGAGATAATTCTTCCAACCGGTTGCGAAACATATCATAGAATGGGAGATATATCCCAACCTGTGCAGAAGCTTGAGAGTTCACTTATCTATCCAAATAAACAAATCCCGCAAATGTAGATAAGAGAGCGTACCATGGGCACAGCTAGGGCAAGACCAGCATTTGTCCCTCTCCACAGGCGTACTATGCCCTCCTGTATCAGTTCTTGCATTAAGTAAGACAGATATAGGGAGATTCTAGCTAAAAGGCAATCCACATACACATAAACATCTTCTTAGAATCACTCTCACCTGTCGTATGATCTTGGTGAAGACATCAAATGTTCCTTTGTAGTGGAAACAATCCGGAGGACAAATAGAAACAGTACCATGAACACCAGCTCGTGAACATGAAGGAGAACATCTCAAGTCTGCAAACATCTGAACCCAAAATGAAACGATTACATGACACAAACATAACTAAGTACTGAAAATGTAATAAGGATCCACCTCTAATCAGACACATACCATGTTTGGTCCAAAAAATGCCATGCGGCCAATGGAGTTACTGAGCGGGTGAGAGTAAGAATGTCCAGCGGCTTGAGTTTGCAATCGAGTCTGATGACAAATTACAATTAAAAACCTAAGTCCCTCGCCGGTCAAAAACGTAACATTTCCCGACGATTTCGCGAAACGTATAACAACGAATAAAAAAAAATACTCTACCTTGACAACGTCGAGAGGATTTACAATAACGGCGGACAAAAACGCAGCTCCAGCGGCCGAGAAAACTCTTTCCGTCAACCCCAAAGTTTTCTCCGACGAACCATTTTCCAACCGAGGCCGAGAAGCTATATCAAATCCTCTAACATCACTTATTCCTGAAGCCGAATCAATGATCGAAAAATCATGGCTTTCTGTTACCGCCAGAGACGAAGAAGACACTTGCGAATCAATCCAAATATTCTCCGCGCGCTCTGCCTCAACCATTTAGCTTCTATCTGTATCTACTGAAGAATTTGAAGAAGAGATATTGAGTTAATCAAAATGGCTTGATCAAATCTCAGGTTAAGGAAATTACGAATTTTCAGGGATTAAGAAAAAAGGGTTTATAATTTTTTTCCAGATTCCTTGGAGAAGAGGAAAAAACTTATTGACGGGGGAAGAATAGGGCAACAAACCAGAGCCACAAAGGAGCACACTTGGAGACTTCAGTGGGTAGCCACACAGCTGAAGAAACCCTAAAAACTTAAACCGCGATGTTTTGGAATGTTCTACACAAGTCCTAATCTAACCGAACAAACCGAGATGTCGACTTCGGTTTGGTTCAATCAATTGATGAATTAACCAATAATAGTATGTTGTTGTCAATCGAAATTAGGCAAAACGAGAGCCGGTCTTATTAAAGACCATCGAATTAGAATATTCGATATCTTAGGGGCTCCACAATCTCGAAATCTTTTGGTTATAGAAAAAGGAAATATAATAATTAGTGATGAAAAGTCGTGAAGAGTGGCATTAAACGTGTCAAAGATTCAACCAATTACACCTCATTACATATTGTCACATTTTTGATCTTGTGTACCGACTCAAACAGTATGTTTAACGCTTACCCTAAGCTTTTTCTCTCATTTTCAAAGTTGGCTTGTGGAAGGATTTATTGGTCATTGGATGTTATATGATTTAAAGTTATTGTTTTTACTCGTTTGATCAAAAATCAAAGTCATGGTTTCTTACTTTTTAAATACTGATTCACATTTGGTGTTATTTTGTTTTATTTTTTTTAGAAAAGATGATATTGTTTTTTTGCAACTATTTTCCTGGAAAAAGAAATTATGAAGATAGCAATAAAATAAAGAAAAAGTCAACAATAAAAAAATGGGGAAAAAAGAAAGATTTGTTTTGTTGAATGGCTTCGAAACACTTTGTAGCCAGTCAAATATCTACAAATCTAAACCACAAAGATCTTTTCTTTTCTTTGGCCACAAAGATATGTATCTCTTGGTTTGTAGGAATATACAAAGAGCAGACGTAATTGTAGCGCCGACTAAAGGAGCCATAATTGGAAGCTCTATCCATTTTACTTACTAGGTATGTAGTATTATCACATACACTACAATCCATTATTCAAAGACCATTATATGCCCGTTATCTTTTCACTCCTTTATTATTTTGATTGAATGATCTACAAGCCTGACCAAAAACCAAATGAGGAATGATATGAATTGCTTATCCTTTTTTATCACAATTTGAATATATATGTATATATCTGAGAAAAATGATAAAAAGCTTTCTACAAAATTTCACTTAGAAATTCAAAAACATATTTAATTCAAACTAAAATACAAAAAAAATCACAAAATAAAGACATCATAACAAAAGAAGAGTTGATGATATTTTGAAAATGTTCACATCCTTCACCTCTTTTCTCTTATAACCAGAAGGCTTCGGTTTCTAGGAACCACCGACTCCAACTAATGGGGACTCTTCACGAAAAGTTTCTTCATTTATTTCCCAAGATTCTTTAGTCATCATCATCTCATAGAATCTGCTCCTAGACGCTCAGAGACATCTCCTACAGATTTGAGATTACATTGAATCAAAGCCTCCACAAAGAAGCAAGTCTCCTCCCTTGTATTACCTTCTGGCACGTCCACCACAAACGACTCAATCATCAATGCTCCTAATCTTCCGTCTATTGTCTCCAAATGCAGCGAAATGATCCATGAATAGTTCTGGTTGGATACATAATAACAGACTTAGCTTTAGACAAAACCCGTGGAGCTGCACTGATTCTTCATAATCTCGTGCCTATGGTGTCTCTTAATGTACTCGATCTCCACTTTCTCTGTCTTGTCACCGTTCATCGTTCTATAATCACGCCCAAAGTCAGATCCAATCTCTCGAGAAATTTCGCTGTTTCCGTTAAAGATCTGATCCAGATATCGCCGCCGGCTGTAGATTGGTCGCCGTCTTTGGTCGGAGAAAATTTGAACGCACCAACCAACTAAACCACACTTCTCTGTCTGAATTTTCTTATTTAAAAATTTAATGGCCTCACCACATTTATATGGATGCATCTAAATGTAATCTAATTGGACAAAACTAAACCAATTGAATTAAGAAAATATACAACTGTTTTTCAATTTAATTGAGCAAAATATTTTTAGTATCTATAACGTTTAAATTATTTTTTTGACAGTTTAATTCAATTATTTTTAAAAATATAATTTCACTACAACGACTTGTAAGATAAACTACACAATATCTATCAATACATCAATAAATTCATGATGAACATCTTTTGGTAATTTTGATTTTAAGTCCATGCTTCATAGACAATATAAAACCAAGATTTGGCTCAATCTTCTGCCCTTTGATAACCTGAATGTCATAGTTCTTCAATATCTCCACGACCACTATCTTCATTTGAGTCATAGCTAAATGTTTGCCTAGACAAGTTCTTGGACCGGAATTAAACGATAAGAACTTGAAAGAGGCCTCATGTCTAATTCCTCCAGTCTCAGAAACCCATCTCTCTGGCTTGAATTCCAATGCGTCATCTCCCCAAACTGCTCTCATCCTCCCCAAAGCATATAGACAGATAATAATCTTAGAGTTTGCTTCGACTTTATGGCCACTTGGAAGTACATCTGATTTGATGGAAGACTTGCGTCCGAAGGAAACAGGTGGATAGAGTCTCATTGCTTCACACAACGCACCATGCAAGTACACCAACTTATCCCAATTCTCTTGGTCATTTCTGGTTCTTGACTGATTCGTGATGATGATCTCTTTGCGAATCTTGGTCACCACGTGAGGGTTTTCAGAGAGAAGCCAGAAGAACCAAGTGAGTGCAGATGCAGTGGTGTTTCGTCCTGCTAGAATGAAAGCTAAGATAGTGTCTCTGAGGAACTTGTTGTCACTCGGATTCAAGAGCTTGTACTTTGTTGTATCTAGCTTTATGAAGGAAGTTAAGAGATCCTCACTTTCTCCATTGGAAGTATCATTAATCCTATGGGATCTTATTATCTCTTCTCTTTTGTATGATATGTATTTCATGCACACACGGTCAAAAGTTGAATCAGCTTTAGTCATCTTCTTCTCCTGTCCTAATCCCATCCAGTTTTGCAGCTTCCACAAGAATTTTGGTTTAACATGCCTATACAAAATCCCTTTTCCAACATCGTCGAGAGCTTTAGCTAATTCATCCTCATGCATTTCAATGGACAGAGTTTTATGATCGGAACCGGTTATAAGGATTAAGATTGTATCGAAAGTGAACCTCCCAAGCACATCTTGCAAATCCACAGTTGATCTTTCCTCTGCAAAATGATCAAGAAGCGGAACAAGCCCGTCTTTGAGTTTACTTATAGTGGTACTCCATGAAAACCTTTGAAATGCTTGATGATGAAGCATGGCTTGATAAGACTTCCTCAGATTCTTCCATAGCTCAGAGTCCGTCGTGATTATTCCGTCTCCAAACACATCAAAAACTTCTTTGAAGTCAGCTCCTTTGATGTAATTTGAGAAGTTAGAGTTCATTATATGATGAATATTAGCAGGATCAACTGTGACCAACATATCCATTCCACTGAACCACGGTCCCTTAAATGAAAATGTCAAGTTAGCAACCTCGAGAATCTCGACGCTATACTCATAAATCCGGTGGAGCACCGCAAGCAGACAAGGGAGCATCCCAAGCATCGGCCAGTTCGTAGGGAACGAGCCATGAGGTCTTTTGAAGAAGTAATGGAGGATCAGAAAGCAAAAGATGGTTATGAAAACCTCAAGAAAACTTATTGAAGCCATTCGAGTAAGGCTTGCGACACACACACACCTTTGTTGATGGTTATATAGGAACTAGTGGATTATTATGCACCCTCCATGGCACAATTAATGTATACCTAAAAGATTAGAAAAATGCATTAAATTACCAATACAACTAACATTTCTAATATTATTAATAATTCTAACTTTATCAGCTACGTAATCCGTTTGGAAGCCATCAGACGATGAGCTGGATTATCCAAATACTTCTGGTTGGTCATTTTCATCAATATAAGAAAATGATATGCATCGTTTTCAACGAAAACTTTACTATAATCAATTTTCATACATTAATTTTGTGACAGATTTCAATACAACGGAAAAAGATTGATTAACGGGAACAATCTCTGAGTAATTGCGACTCTAAGTCCATGCTTATGTACAACATAAGACCAGGATCTGGCTCGCGTCAGGCAAAAAAAAGAATCAATCCAGACTCGCTTCAATTGGGCCGTTATAAACCTTGAGAGCGTTCAATTCCTTGATCTAACTGATTCCTGTTGAATTCTGCTATAAGACTCTCAGTCAATAAAGGTATGTTGGACATGCAAATTTCCATCCCATCTCTCTTTTTTTTCTCTTCCTCCACATTAAGTTTTGCTCAAAAGACCTTTCACTTTGTTTCGTTTTGTTCTGTTTCACTCTCTAGTGCCAAAAAAGATGACTTCATATTGTTTATAAGACGAGGGAAAAATGAGTGAAATTTGATTCTTCCAGGATATGGAGAAACAAATGAGTTGTCTATACAGAGAGGCAGATTTAGATCGATCACGTAACTCTCTCTCTATGTACCTATGAATCTATTGTTTCTAGAGCAAAAGACACGTTCTTGCTTGGCCTTCCTTCACGGTGTTGTAGCTTGTGAAATAAACTAGCACCTACAATGGGTTTTCTTCTATTTGCTTTCTATCTAATTCATGAATTTCCTGCAGTTGGGGGCTTTACATAGGCATGGAACCTTGAATTCCTCTGGCTCATCTGGATCAAATAAGTAATCATACCTGCAAAACAACAAACAACGTTCTTAAGCTATGAAGATCCAAAAATAGTATAAAATTATACAATATAGAAATGGTAATGTGTAGTGTACGTTAACTCCTCTCCCACAGCTACATTGGTCTTGGCGATGAGGACAATTCTGCTTTCCTCATCTCCTACGCTCATAATCCTTGCATAGCAATTAGGCGTACACTGCACCACGTATCATGATTTAAGCTTCACAAATCTCTAGATTTATATAACATGCGAAAAGTCCATTCCAAGCTGCTTACCGCATGGTTGATGAGCCGAGCTATATTCCCTTTATCTGTAGCATCAACCACTACTTCCTCACTGATCTTGAACAGCTGCAACATAAATTTTTCAATAAAATAAGAGAGATAGAGAGAAAAGAGACATTTCGTGGAGATAATAAGGGAACTATTTCAACTCACATAGCAATCCTTCCCTACTCTGCGATACCATGCTTCTCTCAAGTCTGCAATGCTACCTCTCACTTGTTCCCCTCTGTATTCAAGAACCTGAAATACAATAGCATCTCTCAACAGTCAACGCTCCTCACATCCCAAACAGACCAAACCCAATATCACAAATGAATCTGCATACGGACCATTTCTCCTTCTTGGATATTTCTTCTTGCAAAAAGACCCCATCCGTGTATTCCTGACCGCCCAAAGCAGACCCGATCCATTTCTGTCCTCTGTCGCATGAAACAAGCACTTGTTAGATTTGATAATACCAAGAAGAAAAAAGAAAGACCATTTCAATCTCTTTCAAACATCTGAGAATGCTTGCCTGCAAGTAGTGAAGTCGTTCCCTAAATGAAGAAAATGATTTGGGTTCTTCCGGCATATGCTACACGTAATGCAACACCATACTGTTAGATCCGTATAACAGTTGTAATGGAGTAGAAGCACTGCATGGAAACTTTCTTACTCTGAATGTGTTTAGAGTTTGAATTGCTGCTGATGGATGATGGTGTGGTCCCCTTATGTGGTGAGGGATGGCTTTTTCTTCACTCCTCTGCAAAAACAAAATCAGCCTACTGGAAATGGAGGTGTACAACGGAACAGACAGAATTTGTGTGGTTAAGACCATGATAATACCTTCTTACTATCGACCTTTCTTTTAAATATTCGACAACGAGCAGCAGAAAATGGATCACATGTAACGGTGTCCTCTGCAGGTGACTCTTCGTCGTCTGCTCTGATTGATGCGATAAGCCGGGAACCGCCTCTCTTCTTGTTTTGGACAAGACTTTTTGCAGAGAAGACCCCTGAAGGAGTTTGTATAATTAACACATTATCTGGGTCTGGAGCCCTACACACCAAAAACAATAGATAAATCATAAATCACAACCCTACATCGTAATACCAAAGCCTCTATAAGCAGAGTACTGAGAAATGTCACCTGTGATACCCACAATAGGATACCATTTTTGTTGTCTGCCGACCATTTTTCTCCAAGCAGTGTAACTACATACATAGTGAATGGAAATATGCCTATTTAAAAGGAGTATAGTAATAAATTGCGAAGGAAAACAGAACAGTTAAGGTCCTATAATACTGGAGAGGAAAAACAAATTGTCTATCGGAAACCAGTTCACTACTGACGACTACAGCGAAGATGGTTCCATATATAATCAAATGCAGGGATAGGAGAAAATCACTCATCTGATGTAATGAAGTAAGATCAGCAACAGTAGCATACCTCCATTCTATAACCAGCTCGGGACGCACATATAGCGTGATAATACGTAGAGCATTTGCAACACTGAGTGCACGAGCCGTGTATTTGTTTGCATATTACACATATCTGAAATCCATAAAAACAATGAAGTTTTCTTGCAATTTAACTTTGCTCACAGGCAGTTGTGAAAGAGTACTTTCGAGTGGATCCAAAGTTAAACACTGTAAGTTAACGTTGAATCTACCTTCACAAAATTACTTGATGGAATACTCAAAATCCCAACTGCTGGTTCCATTTTTTCATCACTTGCAAAACATACTTCAGGCTGAAACCAAGCACACGTCACATGAACCCACAACGTTTCCACATCAGTTGGCTTCAATGCACCTCCTATCATCAGTGGAAACAACGTCAGCCATAAATAAAGTTAATGAGCAGGGATGCAATATGTTCAATAAAGCTTAAATCTTGTAAGGGAGATAGATGATTAATATGTTTTCTAAGCCCCCTCTGAAAGAAAATATGTAAATGTGAGACCAGGAAAAGCAATCACCCTTATAAAAGAAAACTTTTGACTAGTTGTAGCATTTTTACCCAGATGAAGAAGCAACTGATCGCATCAACTATAGGTTCACAAGAGAAAACAAGAAACATCTTAGCAGTAAAAAAGGAAAAGCGTACCTTTTACAGGGCAGAGACAGCACTCCCGCGTAATATCTGGTTTCTCGCATGCTTTACAGACCCATGAGGTGAAATCACGAACATGTCTAGCTCCATAGCATTCCTGATGCACTGCTATTTGACATCTGACGAGAAAAAGAAAGAAAAATATTAAGTTGCTGAATAAAAAATGATATTGGATGATGTTTCACAACCACGGAAAACAACCGTCTTTTTTTGCCAACAGGAATACAAGGAAAGTTAACATGGAAAGCTCTGGCGGAAATATCTTATCCAAAGCAACTAGCAAGAAAATCATATCCTAACAGTCCATGTGACTCAAAGATTGGACACAAATATTTGAGTCTAAAGACAAGTCCTATTTAGCATTCACGAGTTACTCAGGTAGATAAAATAAAGGTTTTTCCAAAAAAGGCCCAAGCAAAGAAAGAATGAACAGCACCTATTACAGATAATTATCTTGTTGTAGTCCCAATCCTCCACCCATCTGCAAACTGCACATCTTTCTGTTGTCCACTTTGCGTTGACTGGCTCATATGTCTCTGCCAACAACGAAAGAAAAAGCCAGCAAAAGCATCAAAAAAGCACTTGAAACTTTGCAACATGTTACACTACTCCATTCCATTTTATACCTGATAGAAAAGCAAGCAATCTCTGCTTTCGCTGCTTAATGGAAGGTCGTTTAGAAACTTTAGCTGCTGTAGCATCTGCATGTAACTCTGCTAATTTCATCATCTGCGGCATAAGTGAATGGTCCGGCAGGTAAATATGTCAGTTACTTTTGAGTAAGTCAGATCAAATTCAAAAGAAAGATGCCAGTATCTCAGACAGAAACCAGGAGATTAAGTGTACAAACCCATTCTTCTAGTGTCAACTTCGAGCTTTTGACTTTCACACTGGTCTTCCAATTTTTTGCCTTTGATCCAGTATGCCTTTCCCATTCACTAAGTGCTTTCCTTTTAGGTCCACAGGAGCCACATTTACATACCACTCTGTAAATAGACAACATGAGTATGAAGACTCTGAAATCATTCAACATAGAAACCTGAAATTCTAGGGAAGATAGATCTCAAACTCTAAAGCTTCTTGCTTTGAACTAGTTCTAGAAGTAAACCCAAGGCGAGAAGTTGGAGGAATGTAATAAAAAGGCAAAATGGTATATGCTTACAAATGGAGCCTCGGGAAATATATTCCTTCTACTCCAGCGCATACAACAATAACCTTGTCTGGAAGAACCATCTGACCATCCTCTTTGCCAAGTCTGTACCAGAAAACACACAACTTTAGATATTTGGCAATCAAAAGCCAGTTGTTGTATAAACAATAATAAAAGTTAAGAAAAAGAGTCCTACTTTGACTTTGAGTTTTGTTTTTCTGAATCTGATAGCTCAAAGTTAAATTTAGCTCTGCAAGTAGGACAGTAGTAATCTGTTTCCCTCCAATCCTTCAGCCATAAATTGAGCTTGATCTCAGTTCACGCAAGCAGATGAGAATAGGGTAACCTTAATGAAATCCAACATTAGCATACCTTCAGATGCTTATCTGATATTTGGTCACACTCGGTGTGTACCCTGACTTTACAACCATCACAGCGCACCTAATTTACCACACGGATATCCAAAAGTCAAAAACGAAAACAACCAAAACCTGAAGCTACACCACTATAGAGCCTAATTCTTTTGCTTTTGTACCCAGCTTTGATTGTCTAAGTGATTCCTTATCTTCTTGCATATACCACAAATGTGTTTCGTTTTTGTCAACTGCAATAACAACCAAAGTAGCTTTACACGTCTGCATTACTTAAAACTGAACTAAGCATAATCACAGAATAAGGGATCCCACATACCCTTGAACATGGTTTACACAACAACTGATCTCCAGGAATTAGAGCTTTCATTTTTTTTGCCATCTCAAAAGAAATGACCGTTCCACATCCTACACATGCCAGTGGATTTCTGTATTTCTCTAACATCCCCTGTAAAGCATAAAGATAGTAAGATACATTGCCCAAATTTAAGGAGATTTACACAAAAAGATAAGAGAAAGAAAGTCATGTAAAAATGGACCAAGAGGCATGAAATAAATTTTTAAGCAGTTTTGTGTTGTTTTGGAAACTAGAACAAAACCAACCAACCAACATGTTACAATGGAATGGAACTCCCTGTCCCTGTACAAAATCTCACGACGGAGACACTTGCCTGGCTTGAGGGATCGTAACTGAGATCCTGATTTGAGACCGCAATTTCTTGAATTGATCCGTAGAATGTATCGTCAAAAGTCGGATTACCAGCAGCCAAGTGAATATCATGCATCAATTTCTCCGTGAATCCTTGGTCTGCCAAAAATGCTTCGTCCAGTGCCATCTGAAAACCCCCATGATTGCACTCTTGTAGTTCAGACTGTTCGTGGAACCTGAATAATAAGCTATTAAGCACTAATCCACATTAAAGACCGTGTCTTACGATAATAAACGAGACCCACCTGGCCACGTAATCCACAAAAGGGAAGATCATCCCTCTCCTCACCCATGCATAGTCCTGCTTACATAAAAAAACTGTCAGATTTAGGAAAAAACATAAAAGAAGGCAAAATCTAATTTTGAAAAGTCATTTGTCTCTTCGTACCCTTTCATTCTCGTTCCCAGAGTGGCCAAAGAAGACAACGCAGGCTGCATCAGGTATACAAGATCTCAAAACAAGCTCGGGTGCTTGGGTCATTGGATCGATTACAATAGCCGGCCAAAACGGCTCCTTTCTTCCAGATTTAGCCCAAACCAAGTCACCTGAATA
This sequence comes from Lepidium didymum, assembly GCA_963920545.1. Classification (NCBI taxonomy): domain Eukaryota; kingdom Viridiplantae; phylum Streptophyta; class Magnoliopsida; order Brassicales; family Brassicaceae; genus Lepidium; species Lepidium didymum. The sequence continues at coordinate 4,611,221 of OY986980.1, forward strand.
GAAGTTCTCTGGCCCATAAGAACCTTCTTTCTTCGGAAGCTTCTCATCTGTCCTCGGTCTGTCAACACGAACATGAGCCTCACCACGATGATGCTCCTGAAACTTTTCTTCTTTATACAATGCACCATACTTGGGGTTCCTATATGGTTGCTTGTTTTTCAAATTACTGGCTTTAGCACCTCGAAAACTAACTTTCTCGTTCCTGCATTCGATGTCTTCCTCCAACTCAGAATCGCTTTTGCCATCCTTTCTCCAATTCTCGAGTACCGAATCGTTGAAACGAGAAGGAAGCACCTGAATTCGTCCTCTGGATGTCCGAACAAGCGGTGGGCGTGAGACTTCAGCCGGAGGATCCCTTACAGTGCCGGAATCGGATCTTCCCTTGGACATTGACTCTTCAACCTCAACCGGAGGAGAACACGAAACTTCATTGCACCAGGCAGCAGATAATTCATTCCGTCCACCAGGAACAATCCCGGCGGCGATTTCACCGAGAAGGTTAAGAGGATAGTAGTAACCTCCCAAGTTTGCCTTTCTCTTCTTCTTCCTTGACTCACTCGCCGAGTTGCCGATTTTGCACCGTTTCAAACTCGGTATCTCAGTTTTAAATTTCCGCTTGATTATCATTCTTCTTCTGGAAAACAGATTCAGTAACCAATCAGAGCATCATGTATAACTACTGTTCCAATCAAGAATCAGCAAATTAAAACCCCTCCAAATTCCTGAAATCGCTCGCGAACCCTAATCTAGACCCAATTCCGATGTCAAAGAGCAGTCCTCGTCTTCCCTGACCCAGAGCTGAAAATCGCATACCAATCGTATCAAACAAAGAAAGCAACAAAATTGCAGAATGTTTTTTCAACGGAAGAAGAGAAGAAATGTTTGGCACGAACAGAGAGCGAAAGAGAAAGAGAGAAAGATCTGTTCCTAACTTCTTTCGCTCTATATTTCTCTTAAGTTTCCAGAAAACCCAAATAACAAAAATGCGTCCTTTCTTTATGATTCGGATAACAAAACCAAAAAAATGTTAACTTTAAATCGAAAGATTGCAAATTTCAGCAATTTTTTTTTTCTTCTTAGAAAATTTTAGAGAGAGAAAGCGTGACAGAGTTTTGAAGAGAGAGAAGACATAGAGTGGGTCGTTCGATCAGCGTCACCTTCTGAATCGCGTGAGTGAAGGTGTGCACATTACTGTGATTTAAGCTAACTTACGCCTCAGGAGAATATGGCATTAAGCAACCACACTTTTTCTTCTTCTTCTTCATGCTTTGTCTTCTCGGACCCAATTCAAAGATCGTGTCTTTCTCATTACATGTTTCTCTTAATTTGATATCAAAATCAAATAGCTATAAATGTTTCTTTTTTAATGAATTTCGAAGATTTTTGGAAGCTGCAGTGGAACTTACAAAGTACGGCTACGACAGTGTTTGTTTTGTCGTGTGATTTAAGGTTACAACTATATTACCAACAAAAAATTCGGAGTAATGACCAAAATCATCAATCCAGACAAAACGCTCTTGTCTCGTAATTCTTACGCAGGATGTGTTGTAACTTTATTCTTAAAACTATTGTTCTTAGTTCAGTTATGCACCAGAGGTTGATGGAAGACGCAGCTACAAAGTGATGAAAAGAAACAAAAATCAATATTGAAAAGTTTTTCCCACCAATTTTTTCAGAACTCTTGTAACTTGTAAGGGTATTTACGTAATAATACAATTTCTTTGGGGGATTTCCGGTTTAGAACTAACCAAGAGAACCTCTGTGTTTTCTTTAAAAGGATTAGCATGAACCCAATCATGTTCATTAGAGGTTAATTTCATTACAAGCAAAATTTTCAAGTTAATCATAAATCTAAAGGTAAGGATTTACTTAAACAGGATTTACCATTTCTCGTTTGGTCATAGAACATGAGATGTAGAACTACGATTATACTAAACCGAGTTTTGAGTTGTTGACAGAAAAAGCAACCAATGATACAAAATTATATACTTGAGAAATGTTGTTAATGTTTTGGTTGAATTCTTATCTTACATATTTTCTAATCGTGATCCTAATGTACATTAACAATCAATCATCAAAAGTCAAAAGCTAATCGTGTTCAAATGTTACGAGACTTAAGAATATAATATTAATATATACGGTCAAACCATTACAGAGGAACATCGAGCAGCTTCTATATCTAGAGACAATAGAACTTCACAGAATCTAACATATAAGCATCACTTGATGTAAACTACTACAACTTGGTTCTTCCTAATCCTCACTCCTTAGGCTTATTATTGAGACAAGCTCTTATATACAAAAACAAAAAAGGTGGGTGGGATTATATCTTTTAACATTGCATCAGAATTCTAACTAATCTTCATTTCTGCATCTCCTCTGTTTTTGCAAACCTTCCTCGGATCCTTGGTTGACTGTCTGCAAGAGCCTTCCTGCAAGCATACTGAAAACAAACAGAAACAAACCATAACTCAGCTTCCAATAAACTGTATTGAAGTATATGTAACTCTAAACAAGTTTTTTGGGTCTTTACCTTAATTTTACGCCTGAAATTTCTCCTGCTCTTCTTGTTCCTGTATCGAGAAAGCTTCTCACGACGGTCCTCAGAGGTGCAACTTACGATTATTCGATCCAGTTGAGACTGACCAATACCAACGTTTCTAGTCCCCAGTGTCTGTCATCAAGCAAAAGAACCACAAGTGATGAACATTTACTTGAGTTATATATGTTATCATTTTGGTATGCTAAAGGTCTCAACTTTCTCTGAATATGGATGACTCCACAAGAAAAAGCACACTCCAAATTAGTATTAACAATTTCAGTTGGAACCTGTATGTCGCTTTCGCTAAAGGCTCGTCTCATCCCATAGTCCACTGGAGGAAAATCGAGGAAACTTTGAATCACCACATCCTCGTGTTGTGTCATATCCATTGAGCTCAGATTCCCTGAGCTCACGCTCTTAGGAATTGGGACATCAGAGACGACTACACTGCTACTCTTCATAACAGTGTCCATCTTTGCCACTAAAGATATGTTCTTAATGTCTAGTACCTCGGAGAGCGGAGACTCCATGGCTGATTGCACAAGGAGATCTTGCTCACACTCATAGAAAGCATTGTCTATAAGCTGTTGATCACTCTGCAACGACCCAAGAACGCTGAGCTCAACAAGATCTTGAGAGAGGGGATCACTGGGTAGCATTGGTTCTTCCATGACCGTCTCAGGTGCTTTGAATAGGTCACTCTCTTCTCCAAAATTATACTCACATGCCTCAACAAGATTATTCTGCTTCACAATCATAAGAAGAATTAGCAAAACAGGACAAGAGAGAATCAAAACCACAAACTTCAAAGTTTATTACCAGAAACTTTGACCAAGAATCAATGAGTCTTCTTTAGTTTTATGCTCAAACACTCACAGATCTCTTTGCTATAGTATTCGTTCAAAAAAGGAATGATGAAGGGGAATCTAACTTCTTTGCTACAGTCATAGTGGAGAATGATTGCTAGAAAATGACGCTATGTATCCACAAACCCCAACTAAAGCAAGAGAATAAATTAAAAAAGATAACAAGTCTTAAAGAACACGGAATCTGATGGTCTAAAAACACAAAACTTTGTTGTCGATCGTGTAAAACAAGCTTGTATAGTTCTAAGTCCAGCTTGTGTAAAGAGCAAAGTGTAATACCCAATATCACAAACCCCATAAAAAGGTCATCTTTGGTTTCCAAAAAATTAGCTTTTTATCAAAAGGAAAACTAAAGTTTGTGTTTTTTATTCTTCTATGAAGCATCAACAGAAGAAAATTCTGTCTTTTCATCTACCCAGAAAGACCAAATTTCTCCCACTTAATCTGGTTCTTTGAGTCCAAAACAGATGTGATCTCAATAAAATGATCGCCTCAAGTTTCATACTTGAATTTGTCTTCATTAACTAACCTAATTTCATCAAAGATCAAACACATCGGAGAGAAGAAACCCAAAAGCAAAAATTTAAATGCAGAGACAAAAACAAAGGAATTGAGTACAAGTCAGAGTAAAAGACAAACCATTTCATCAGAGAGCTTGTAAGATTTGAAGAGGTCTTCAAATTGGTGAATCTCTGGAGGAAAATTCTGCATGAATCGGAAAGCTAAGCCAGTTTCAGCATACATTTCAACCTTCTTTATTCTTTATAGTGCTTGATTAAAGAGTTTACTTGCTGTAAGTAGAAATGGGTATTAAGGCAAAGGAGAGTGAACATAAAACCCCAAAAAATGAAAAAGAGAGGCCAAGTTGGGAATTTGGAGCATACTCTGAGGGAAAGTTCTGTACTTTGGCCCCTCCTCTTGCCTATTGTGATGTGGAGAGGTTGATAATAATGTATTTTTATGTTTAATTATTGGAGCACTGAATCCCATTTTTAGATTTTACGTTTTCTATTTATTTATATTTTGGTTGGAAATAGATTGTAATAAATGTTTAACATGAAAGAAGAAAAATAAAGAATATAAAATTATAGCCCCCACTTTTTTAGTAAAGATATTTCTTATGCACCAATTTCCTTTGGCTTCAAATCTTATGATGCACAACTTACTTTTTGTAGATTATTTCTTTTAAAACTCTTAGGAGCACAAAAGTTCTTGAGTTGGTAATTTTGACAAGTGAATCCAAATTTTATTTTAGTTCATTGATAAGATCTAATATATAACATAAATTTTTTCAAATTTAATCTACCATACAAAATATGTAATTTTTAAATAATATCAATCGTACAAAATATATAACTCTATGAAATCGAATTTAGGCACTTATTTCATGTTAAATTTTTAGAAATTTACCTATATTTATATCATATTTTTATGTATTATCATAAATATTCACATGATTTTTTCATGGTTCGAAGATTAGTGAATTTTATGGTATGCTGATTTGTAGATCTGTTAAATTGACTTTAGAAAAAAATTGCAAACGGTCTGAAACACCTAGTGCTTATGGTTTAACCGTTGACCAAATTACACAGAAATATTAAAATACGAATTTATAGAACATCTAATAATAATGCTAAAGGTTAGTTGGGATTAATAGACTAATAGAGAAACAAGTATTAGTGAGCGGCATTAAGCAAGTCGTAGTAGGTGAGTGTAGAGTGTAGAGTGTAGAGTGTAGAGAGATACTACTTACTAGTCACTAGACACCCATCACATGTTTAGTGTAGGTCCTCTCTTCTAACTCTCTTGACGTTTTCTTCTATCCCACGCGCACTCCAAAGCGTCTGTAAATAAAAATGGTACTGTTGATTTTGTAAATGGCGACATTAACTCTTCTGATTGGTTTGTCAAAAAAAAAAAAAAACTACTAACTTCTGATTGATCATTTTTTAATTTCTGTATAATGAATCCATTAATAATGGAAACAATTAATTCGTTCATAGAAAACAATCAGGTTGTACTTTGTAACCAAATTCATATAATCAATCAATTCTTTGATCTGTTTTTCAGCTTTTATGGCCAAGTAGTGAGGTCCCGTGATGTCTTTTTTTCCTTTCTTTATAAATTAAAATTCTTTTTTTTTATGAATTTTGAGGAAATGACAAAACTGACATGTGAAGATTCGAGTTCCGTAGCAAATGTATAATTTGTTTTTGTTTGCATCAGTGAGAATCCGAAACTACTTCTGTGAAACCCATAATAGTAAATTGTATCGAAGAGCTTTAAAGCTTTGTGATTTGATTTTCGTCAAAATGAAATTCATTACGTGGATTTCATGAGTTGCTGCAGGCTTTTCAGATTAGGTGTTACTTTATTGCTATGGTTGCAATAATAATTGGAAGCAGTATTTATTGATGTAGATCAAGTTAACTAATAACTGATAGGGCTGTTAATCATTATCCGTTATCCGCCGGATATCCGTATCCGTATCCGAAATTTGATCCGTAACACGGATATCCGGACTAAACGGATACGGATACGGATAATAGATTTTACTATCCGCCGGATACGGATACGGATACGGATATGATAAAATAATGGGCCGGATATCCGCGGATATCCGGCCCATTTAGGAAATATATATTAAAAAAAAATGGTGGTGATTGAATAGATAACCTATATTTGATGGCATAAATTTGCAGAAATTCGAATTCAATTCTTGTTCGAAATTTATAGTTTTAATTTTAGGTTTGTCGGTTCTATAGTTATTTCAATTATATGAAATCTCTACTAGTATTATTTCGAAAATTTCAATCATTTTTAAATATAAATGTTTAAGATAATATGTAAGTGATCGATATGTGAGATTTGTCAAAAAAAAACATAAACTACTGCAAAAATTTTAGGAAACAAAATTTTCTACGTGCTATTTCACTTGACTCCTTAATATATATTTTTAACATAAACTAAATGGGCCGGATACGGAGTGGATATCCGGTCCATTTAGGAAATATATATTTAAAAAAAAAAAACGGATATCCGCGGATATCCGCCCGGATATCCGGTTTTTAACGGATATCCGGACCACGGATATCCGGCCCTTCCGGATACGGATACGGATAACGGATTTTACTATCCGCCGGATACGGATACGGATACGGATATGCCAAATTGGGCCGGATATCCGCTCCGTAACACCCCTAATAACTGATAACACGTACCGAAGATCTAAGTTTAGAGATGATGATGTAATGTGGTGCAAAGTAAATGAATACTAATACATAAAGAAGTAAGTGTGTCGTTTACTGTTATTGTTGTTGTCTCTTTTGAATAATTGAGAACTATGGAGGAGTAGGACCACGTAACGTGACCAGTTTTCATCAAATCTAATTCGCAGTAAACAACAAATCCGTCACAAAAGAATATTCCAGCCACCAGCTAAAAATCTCACCGGAGATTCTATCAATTATACGCATTTTCTTATTATAAATTATATTGCTGACTGTTATTATTAGAGATGTACATTAGCCAAGTTAATGATACTCATATGATGGAGATGGAGTAGTACTAATTTTGTCAAATAATACAAGAAATCAAACCAAATCAATTAGGAATTTGCATCATAATATTGGACTGAGTGCAAATAGTGTACTACAAATAGATAATGATCTTCATGTTTCCATATGTCAAGCCAGGGGTGTAGCTCATATGGTAGAATCCTTGCTTCGCATGCGAGAGGCACGGGGTTCGATTGCCCGCGCTTCCATTATATATTACTTTTTTCCCTGGCGTTTTAAGTATAAAATACGAAAGCTTCATAATATTTGGAACATGGGTCACGTATATTCATCGTACTCCAGGTTAGTATTTTGTTTTTCACTTGATCATAGCTCCAATCTCCGTGCATGCAGTGAGCATCTGATGACTGGTCCGAGATATTACTCAACAAATGTGATTGTAAGATCAAACATTCATTCATGAAATGTTTTAGATACAGACAAAGAAGAACATTGCAAACGAATCATCATACAACTTCCATTCTCAAAGAGTAAAAACAAAAGAAAGAATGAATGATCACGAGGAAGATAGGTTTGGTATGGAAATCCCAGAATCTCGACTGTGTTGTTCTTTCCAGATTTTACCAGTGACTCTAAGTTTAAGCTCTTTCCTGTCTCCGCCAGAGAAGAAAAGAGCCATGTTCCTTTGGATGATGAGACCGTCGTTGCTGTCTCTTACTTTCCTATGACTGTCTCTGATGCTTCTTGGGGTTCCTTCCCATGTTAGCTTCCTCCCACTGCCTCCCACTTCCAGGCTGTAACTGTAGCTTCGTGCGTCTTCCTCATCCCCCATGAATCGCAAGAATGCCATGTATACCGGACCCATCCCGAGCTGGAACGCCTCAAAATGAAGGCAGAAGTACTGCCCAAAGCAATGAAATACCTAAACCCAAAGAAATGTTGTTAACTTGGATGTCGAAAACATTGAAGGGAATCATGTTTTCCTAGGCAAAGGAGGATGCTTACAGTTAACATCCAAGTGGCGTTCTCTACTTCACGCGGATTGGATTTGACATAGCGGTGGTTAAAAGTGGAACCAGCGTGCATGTCAACTTTGTGATCATCCCTAAGATGGGCTACAAGAAAAGGGATGTCCCCTACGACGTTGCATTCCGAACCAGCGTAAGGACAACTGTAAGGTCTGAAGTTACAGAGAGACTCGTGCTTTAGTTTGCTATAATAAGGGAATATCTCAGGGCATCCAAGACTGTAGAACTTGCAAGTCAGCTCAAGCGACTCTGCTACTTTCTCAAGAGCTAAACATCTAATATCTCCAAGTTCTTGTCTACATGTGGGACAGCGATTATGCACCTTCACTTTACAGGTCGAGCACAACGTGTGTCCATTATGACACTGCAACAACAACATAAAAGAAAATTTCCCCTGGCTCAATCGTAGGATACAAGCAACGTCGAATTTGAAACATATGGGCAACAACATTATATATCTATAGCCCAGTAAATGATCTGGATTCCAAATTGCTACACAACATAGACACAAAGAGGAAGAATAGAACACATAACGCTAAATCGAATCATCAGCTCAATAGTATCAGACCAAAACACTCCAGCAATATTCAATTGTCAGGCAAAGTCACTATACGATCCAGAATCCCAAACATCAAAGGTCAAAACGTTGGAAATTCACCTGATGGATAGGAGGATACATAGAATTGGTACAGACAGGGCACTCAAGAAGCTCGTAGACGCTAGTGGCCGGAGCAGTTGCTGTTGGACCGACTATATTGGTAACGACGGCAGCAGCGGCGGCTCCGCCGTGAGTCTTCGTCGAAGAGAAATGGTGAATTTGGTGGCCATTGCCGTTATGAAGGATCTCATTTCCTGTCGACGAGACGCACTCCATACTATCCATTTCCACAATCAATTCTGACCCAAAAACAAAAACCAAAGAAAAAGTCCTAAATTCAAAAATTTAGGTCTATTCTTCTTCCTCTTTTCTCTTTCTCGATTTTGAAGAATCTCTCTTTCTCGGAAAATGAAATTCCTTTCTTACACCGCCGATTAAACAGGGAAATCAAAAGCGAAAACAGTACTTTGCTTCCCAGCCCCTTTTGGGTATCTTTAAGAATGGATTCGATATGAAAATCTGGAAACGCGAGAAAGAGAGTAAAGGGAAAGACGATGAAAGAAGAAATTTTTTTCCAGGGAAATTAATCAGGCCCCTTGCTCTGAGCCTCCTTCCCTCTCTCTCTCTCTTTCGTCGCCGCGTCTGCAAAAGCGGTGCTTTTTGTTCTTCGTTGGCCTCTTTGATCTCAGAAACAGAAAGAGAGAGAAGACGAAAGATCAAATGTGAGCCGTTCAGATGCTAAGGCTCCTTATAATTCGAATTTGAATCTGACGGTTATCACACTTTCTACCAAATTTTTGTATTTTCTGTTTTTGAAAAAGAAAAAAATTGGATTTAACCCAACCAATAGGCTATAGCCAATCCATTAGAGTAATTGGAAACGTAACCGAAAGGAGCCGTAAGCTTACGGCAAATCCATATATCCGATATATATACTGTTTTTCTCTTAAGTGTATACTAAAGGTTCTATGGTCTAGCGGTTAGGACATTGGACTCTGAATCCAGTAACCCGAGTTCAATTCTCGGTAGAACCTTTCTTTTATTTTTTATTACATTCCTGAACTTTATGCAGAAAATAAGGTATACAAATCATCAAAAAGGAGGACAGGTCGTCGTCATTTAATCATTTCTGCTTATTAGATCCTACAAGTGGAAATGATTTCTACACTCACAAGTACACAACAAAAATGTGGCGTCAACGAAGTCTAACGTGAGTTCACAGAGAGAAGTGGAAGTGAAAAGTAAAGCATTAAAGTTGGATCTTTTTCCTGACAAGCATTCAGTTTCAGTAAGACGATGAGTATCCGAAGCCAGCCTTTCTTCCCATAAGTGATGAAAGCATCATCTGTCCCGGTGTAGTTTCAGATCCATCGGACCATCCTTGCTTCTCAAGCAACTGCTCCAGAAAGTTACCAACCACGTAAGAAATCCCTGACACTGACACAGCAATCGTTGCGTAATACAGAATGCTCTTCAGGTAGCTGCCTCTCGGGTACTTCACGTGGGCTTTGGCTACAGAAAGTAGGACGATGCAGAATAGAGATGCCCCGAAAACTGATGCCACTTTGTAGTCTTTGTTGTGTCTTTCGGTGAATGAGAAATAGTAGACTACTGGAGGGAGTAGTCCAGTGATAATGAAGGATATGATTGCGATTGATGCGTGGAGCGTGAAATTTTCTCTTCTTCCAAGGAGTCGCTTATACCGACCTTCTTCTCCTTCTGTACCATTAGTCTGGTTATCCTCTGTTGTTGTTCTTATGGGTTCCTCCTCTCTAAGTTCTTGGAGCTGCAAAAGGAGTTTCTTTGTAATTTTCATGAATTTGCGGGTTATGCAGTTCATGCGTCAGTTAACGAATGATGATTGATCACTCACATTGTGAATAATGAGAATAAGTCCACCGAACAAATTTGCAAGCCCCAAGACCAGGATGTTCACTGCAACCACAGCAAACGTGTGTTGGGATATTCCAGCAACGAAAAAATGTATTTTGTGTTTCACAAATGGTAACGGGAGGCTAAAGCTAAACGGTACTTACACATTGAAGCACCAGAAGCAGCGGCAGATGAAATAACACCGAGACTAGTGATAGCTTCTATTAGACCTCCATATACAATGCTTTTCAAGATTTCCATTGTACGTCCTTCAACAACTGGTCTCATTAACGGTTTCCTTAGAGACCCTTCTTCCAACAAATTCCCTGGTGAAATATCAGTTTCAGGAATTGGTGAACGGTTAATAACTCCTGCGTCACCTGTGTCCATCACACCTAAACAAAGACAAAAACTTAGCGAGGTATGAGTGACAGAGGCTACTCAGTACGCTTAAGAACTTAATCTTCAAACTATGAACAGACAGAAACCAGTGGAACTAGCGCTACGTGAATATGATTTACTTTCGGCACTATAAACAAAATTAAGATTACCTGTTTCTTTGGTACGACCAAAATCTGGAATTTTTGTGTCAGAAGTGTGATTTCCTTCAAACAGATGAGGGGCACCTTCTGTATGAATTACAGTTTCTACTCTAAAACCGTCAGGTCCATTAGTCACTGTGTTTAATATACTCATGCCATCAGATGGTTGCATTGGGGAGAGACGACCTTTCTCTGACTTGTGGTACTCCTCTACTGGTCTAGAAACATCCTTGTCTATCTGCTGTGTTTGCTCTTCGGCCAAAGGGGCTGGAAACTTTTGCCTGTCTATAACAATCACTCCGTTATTCAAAACTTGGCTTGTATCATTTGAGTTTGCAACTGCCATCATATTCAAAAATTGTGTTAAGAACTTTTGGAAGTCAAACGAGAGACGCAAAAGCTAAATAAGAGAAGAAGGATTGGCTATCACGTTTTATTTCTCATTAATTTTGTTTTTCATTGACTTCCGTTAAAAGCTAAAACTACAAGAACATGGGATCCACTTTCTAAGAGTAACATTGCGTATAAGCACCTTGGATCGAAGGGGTGTCCACAGGCTTTATATCTTGAGAAGCACTGATCTCTGACCCATCCGCACATGTTTTCAAAATAATGCCTAAGAATCAAGGGTAAAATTGTAGAAGAATATTCCATATCTCCAGTTTAAGAGGGATTAAAAGATTCATATAACTACTTACTACCATGTTTCCTGTAATTTATTAGAGAATTAGTGTTTTACCTTCTTTTATTCTTTATATCCGGAGCAACTGATAGAAAATTACTATTCTTGTTTCATTAATATCACTCACTAAGAATGTCCCTACCTTGAATTGAAGTGTCTGCATCACCCTGAACAAGGGCAGGGGCTTTTGATGGGTTCTTCGCAACAGAGCCTGTTGTATCCTCTCCCGAAAGGCTTGGTATAACATGCGGTGGATTAGCTTCCGGGACACTAGACAATGTCCCACCTGACCAGGCAGAATAGTTACATTGAAGTTTAATGCTAAAATGATACAGACCCCTGCAGCATCAAAATGAATACATAAAGAAAGACATTGCAATTCTAATTCTACTAGACACCAGATGTAGCCACTGAAGTTTAGCAATCTGGATTCACTTTTTGAAGTACTAAACGAATGAAATGTCTTATACAGAAATCTATTTATGACACTGGCAAAGGAACCAAAATATACCTTTCTCAGCATCTGATCCTTTTTTGCTGAAGCCAAATATTGAACTGAACCAATTGGAATCGCCTGTAGCTTCCTCTTGAGGGTTTGTCCGAGTCTTCAACCCCTCGACACATTCACTGGGAGAATTCGGCTTTGAAACCATCCCTGCAATTTTTTTTCCAGAAAATGAAAACATGCTTTTGATACAAAAAAGGATGTGATTCATAGTTTCATTTTTATGAGCATCAAAGAAATTGTTAAAGTCTAGTGTACCTTTGGGAATAAATATGGTGAAGCATGACAAGCACTTGAATACGAATGATTCATGTACAGAGTTTTCACCATCCTCTGGAGATGGCAAATTGTCTTCCGAATGAAGAAGAGGTTCATCAATCTGGCGAGGCCCTCGCACACGCTTTGAATCTCCCGGCTCAGGATGAATCTTCCGTTTTCTTCTTTTGAGGATAACCCTTTTGGTGATGCAAGATTCGCAGTTTGGACAGAACAAATCATGTGTCTCTTGCTTAGCCAGCACGTTCTCCACATCATAATCTTCAACATCTTCGATGTCCAGCTCCTCCTCTATGACATCACCAGTGGGCTGATCAACAACATCCAGGTCTTTAGAGGCAGAGGCATCACAATCTTGTAATTCTTCAATTTCACGGGATCCTTTGTTATCCTCAGAAGTTGGACCGTTTTCAGATTCTAAAGGTTTACTCTCCCCATTCAAGTGGTCAGCAATATGGGACTCTTGAGCATCATGTTCTGCACCAGCTGACTCAGAACCTAGCAGATTAATATCAAACAAGAATTAACCAGAAACATCTGTAACCAAACAACACTCAATCTGAACTTCATGGTTAAGTTACACAACACGTTTCGAGAAGAGACAGCTAATCGTTAAAGAGATCTCGTGAATTTGCAGCTAACAAAATTGTGGGTCCAAAAATTCCTAACAGTGGACTGACCTCTGGTCTCAAAACATAATAAAGTTTCTTCTTTGTAGGTCCAATCGCATTGGCGACAATTCCAAATTTCTTCATTAAACAAACAACAAAACACGACAAAAACTTCACCACCAGAAGCAAACGTTTGAGAAAATTCTCTATACTCTTAAATTTTAGGACTCAATCCCAATTGCTAGATATCTTCAGGTGCTAATTGCAGGATTACTAAACCAAACACACAAATGGTGCAAAACCTTGATTAGGCTTAATCACTCTACTTAATTTGTGAATCATTACAGCAAAATTTCACAGCTGAACAGAAAACAATAGCACAGTACCTAATTGGTGCAAAAAGACGATAGATTCTGCCAGGAATGAATGATTGGACATTTAGTACTAACCATGTTCGCCATCGAAGCAAACATTGCAATTCTTGCCATCGTCATGCTCCTCGTGAAATCGAATTTCAGTTTCTAGCTCCGGAGACTCCAGGACCTCCAAATTATCCATTTGGGTATGGTCTCCGTTACCGTTTCGGAAATCGGAGATCTCTTCCGTACCATCACCGGAAAAGCTAGAAGAAGTCGACCAACTGGTATTGGTGTTAGTGGTAAAAGTACTAGTATCCGCACTAGAATCGGGTTTCTTTCCATGACGAAACGAAGATGATTTCCTCTCCAAAGCAATGATTTGTTCGTCTTCTTCTTCAACTTCTTCTTTAACGAAATGGTGTTGTTTCTCGGTCCCGGTGGCGGGCTCCGTGACTTTGGCGGCGGATCCCATTAGAAAGACAACAAAAGACGAGAAAGTGAAAGACAGGAGTGGCCAAAGATGGAAGACAAAAGGAGATACGGAGGGATCATAGAGAAGATGATTGCTGTGGTCGTCTCGGTCTCCTTCCTCACTTCAATATTTTCGATTAGACATTGACAGCTTTCTGCTTATAAAATTGTAGTTGCTAAATTACCATGTTAATGATGTGTTTTTGACTTCGTCCTAATTTTTTAAAAAATGTTGTTCTTTTTAAATCAAAGACACTAAAACTTTTGTCTGTACAAAAACGGTCTTATTAGTTTTTTTCTTTGTTTAAGAATTTTGTTAATTTACCATATTAAGGTTTTAAATGCAATTGATTGGAATTATTTTTGTTTTTTGTTTTGAAAAACAATTTTTTTTTGTAAAAAGTTGAAATTAAACCAAGTCAAAACAAACTAGATTATGATTAATTAAAATATTTTACAAAGATCTTTGCTTTTCAAAACAAAAGAACAAAACCATTTCAATAAGACCTTCCAATTAGTAATTGCTTTCATTTTGTTGTTTTGAAAAACAAAAATCTTTATAAATTTTTTTAACTAAACTAATCATATTCTAGTTTGTTTTTCATTCTAAAATATGATTGGTTTAATTTCAATTTTTTACAAAAAATTTTACTTTCTTAAAAAAACAAAAATAATTGTAATCAGATACATTTTTTTTTGTCTTAAACTTACAAAATTAGTTGAAGATTTGATCACCTAGTTTTCAGGGAATTATTATCACATGGATGACAGATGAGAGAGTTTGAATGCATTCATTAAAACGTCCCAACTAAATTGATGACTCTTTTAGTCTTTTATTTATGTGTAAAATAATAATTTAACAGCCAAACAAAATCTTATCCATATCAAACACATAGTTGACACATGTAATTTCACTATAAAAAATAGAATTAAGAAACATGTACTCTTGTGATAAAAAAAAATACACATATTCTAATAATGTTGGTTTGTCGAAAAAAATAAGTAGTCTAATTGGCTTATTCCTGATATAGTTAGACACCAGATGACGAGTTCGAATTCCACCAACTCTAATTGAAAAACTTAAGTTATAGATTGGATTATTGTCGATCCAATAGTTATTTGCTAGAAAAAAAAATGTTGGTATGCCAAATTGTATTTACATTGTTATACTAACAAAGTCACACATTGGAATACAATATTCGATAGATAATTTAACACGAAACACGTTTTCTGACTTGGTACCATTATAACATCCTTACATCATTCAAAAATGTCAATTATGTCTATCAACCAAACTTAGATCCATATTTCCTTCCATTATATATTGCATACAAAACATACATATATTTAAGTATTAAGTTTCATTAAAAAATAACATGGTTAAAGCAAAAAAGGGAAAGTTAACGCTAGTTGAATTTCATATAATTTGGTTTCCAAAATAGTCTTGTCTTTTTAATATGTTGAGAATGTGACATTTCATGTGGACCTGGGAAAACTATTGTCACGAGAAAAACATGATTTCTAACAACAACAAAAAGTGATAAAGATATATATATAAAAAAATAGTTAGAGACAAGATATTTGACAAAATTGTAGGATTACTCGAGTCCTAACTACTATCAAATAATACCCACACAATAAAATAGTAACCCCCAAACACGTTAGGAACGTGGTTGACAGTAATTACTGTGTGTCCAAACTAACTATAAGCCTATAGTAGGATTGTGTAGGATACGTAGGTTAAATCTAATTATATAATTGACCTCACTCTAAATAATGTTTCAGTGATTCGTGAATTCTGAGTCTGAACTTGATCTTGTGTTCAAATGGGTTTGTCATATGTTATGTTTATAAGAAAAGTACTTAGCTGTTGGTAATACCTGTCCTAAATATTACTCATTCCTAACTGTAGCTTCTAGAATGTTACGAAATAGACCGTTTCCTAGAAATTGAAATTGAAATCACAACGAGGTATTTGACTATTTGTCCACCGTTTTGTCTCTCTTTATTTCTCCATTACCATTAAATCAAATAAGAAGGGAAACAAGTTCGGGGTCACGTAAAGAGTAAAGAAAAGAACATTTGTAGTAAATTCTAAAGTGATGTATTTTCGGGTGAATCATCATAAAATCCGCTTTTCTCAAGCCACTGACTGATCATATACCCCACGAATTGAGAGAATCCAGACGCCGTCGCCGCCATTGTCGTGTACCGAAACAGAGTCTTGATATACTCGCGTCTCTTTGAGACGTAAGCTTTCGCGATCGAGAGCAAAACGATGCAGAGTAGAGACACTGCGTAAACTGCCAAAACCTTGTAATCTTGTCTTTTCTCGATTCTTCTTCTAAATGAGAAGCCGTATACTAGAGGTGGGATTAAGCCGAAAATGACAAAAGAAGAGATTGCGATCACTCTGTGAATTCTCGAATTCTCTCGTTTTCCGAGGACTTCTTCGTACCGATCTTCTTCTTCTGATTCTGATTTTTTCTGATCATCAGTGTCGGCTTGTCTTTTGGGTTTCTCGTTTATTAGTTCTTGAAGCTGCAAAAGATTAAAGATGGAGTCTTTGTTCAATTCTCTGAGGAATGCATACAGATGTTTCATTATAGACCAGAAAGATTACTTACACTGTGAACCGTCAGAAGTACACCACTCGACAAATTGGCAACTCCCAAGGCCAAAACGTTCACTGAATTACAAGCAAAGACATCAAAAATGATTGAGGCATTGATATTGTTCGACGAAATGCCTCAAAGAGATGTGGATCACTTACGAGTTGAAGCACCAGACGCGGCTGCAGATGTTACAGTGCAAAGGCTTGTAATAGATTCTGTAAGACCTCCATACACAACACTTTTCAGGATTTCGAGTTTAGTACCACCTTTAACACTATTTGGAATTTCTGGTTGAGCATTAGGTTGCGACACAGCTTCAGCTTGAGTATTTGCTGGTATGCCAATCTCTGCAATTTCATGAGTTTCCTTATTGACAATTTGTTTGGAAGGTGGCTTTCGTGGTGAAGGACATATTGGAGTTAGGTGATTTTTTTGGTTTTCTGCATTTTCATGCGTTTCCTTACTGACAATTTGCTTGGAAGGTCGCTTCCATGATGAAGGATATATTGGAGTTAGGTGATTTTTTTGGTTTTCTAGCGTAAGCAAGAATATTTGTTATGAACCAAACTTTAGTAGGATTCATCTCAAGAATCAGAATCAAAATTCAGAACTGACCTGTTTTCTTCTCAGAATCTTGATCAGTATCTGCAGCTTGGTCATCGTGAAACGGAGTTTTTGGACACTGTTCTTCAATATTGGCATCAGTAGGCTTGGAATCAATCTTTTTATCACCTGGCATATTTCAGAAAATCGATAAATGGAAGTGTTTAATTAGCAGAATACCTACATTAGACGCTGAAGTGACTATGACAAAAGAAGGGGGAGAAAAAGCAAATACCTTTCTCCTCGTGATACCCCAGACTGAAACGGGACCTTATTGAAATAATGAAGAGAAGCAACACCCCAAACGTGGGAAGTAACGAAAGTATAGAAACAGAAGGCAGCCGTAAAGAGGGTATAGAAGGTAATTGCATTTGCAGATGTGGTTGAATGATAGGCGGTGGAGAAATGGAAAGGGCAGAGAGAGCTATAATAATACAGAGGCACAACCACGCGAAAACATCGAGGTACCACTTTGGAAAACTCGGTTTGTCTTTCTTATCATTGACATCAATGCTCGGTTCCTTCCCGTTGATATCAGTATCGTTGTAAGTTTCCGGGGACTTTGAATCAATCCTTTTCTCATCTGGAGTTGCCAAGAACCCAACGTCAATTACAACTGTTCATTCAACAATATCGAAAAAGTACGGGAAAGAATGGGTACCTTTGTCTTTGACGTCATCATACACAGAAGGAAACAGCGGCTTAAAGAAACCAGGAAACCATGATGGAACCGTCATCTTTTTGTCTTTCGATATCGAACCTTTCTCAGTGTCTATACCTTTATTCTCAGTGTCATGGTTTTTTGTGGCTGGGTGATCAGATATCTTCACGAGCCTGACTGTTTTGGTGATATCTTCACCACAGCAGGGGCAATAAATGTAATACTTATGTTGTTTCTTGATCACAATCTCCACATCATCATCCAGTGAATCAGGTTCTGTCTGTAAATCTTTTCCACTAACTACATCTTCAGTTCCAGAGGATTGGTCATTGTCTTCGGATTTTAAACCATTCTCAGTGTCAAAAGCTTCATTTGACTCGGATCCTATGGGTAAAAAACTGAATTTGAGCATTGGGGAAAACGAGATGGGAACAGAGATAGAATCCATATATACTTATATTGACCTTTTAGTATCAAACTGAAGAAAACCAAATACTATTGAACTATGAGTAAATTGATCAGACCTTGTTTCAGGCTGAAGTCAACGCCATCGACCTTCTCGCTGCTGTGTAGCGAGTTGGGCAGTTTGGTCACTTCACTGGTAAAGACACCATCGCCGGAGGCTGGAGTGGGAGTCGGATTCGTGGTAGGTTCCATCGGAGATAAACAAAGGTGAGTTTCAGAACCATGTTAACAATATTTATGGTTACACTCATTTTTGCTGAATATTTTATTCCACGAGTTCCACGTTCTTTATAATAAGCCTAACCAACATGACTAACTAATACTTTATTTTATTTTCTGTGGTCAATGTCTTTATGTTAATATGTAAAATGTGAAATTGTTAAGAACAAACTAGTTCTTGATATATCAAACCTTTCTGTTATTAGAAACAAAACAAGTTAGTGTTTAATACAAATTAAAGACTTTGGAGAAAGGGAAGAGGGAGAACTAAGTTCATACGAAAGAAATCACCTAAAGAACAATATTTTGGTAGCTTTGTTGTATTTTAGTTAAATGTTCTTCTAGAATCTGGAAATCACCCTTCGATATAGTCAGAGGCAAGCTCATGAAAGTCATACTTTTCAAGCAGATCGCTAAGAAATTGATTGGCTATGAATGACAATACAGATGCTCCAATTGCCATGCCGGTGTATACAGGCACGGTCCAACGTTTCTTCATTCCAAAGGCGTTAGATTTGGCAAAAGAGAGAATAATGACGCAGCCAAGAGATGCAGAGAGAAACAAACGCAGCTTTGTAGAGTCCTTCGTCGTTTCTTTTGAAAGAGAGGCCGTAAAAGAAAGGAGGAAGAAATTTGAACTTTTTTTTTATGGCGACTCCGCCTTCCACTGACGCAATTCTTTCACCCCCCACCGCAACCCTCTCCTTCGAAGCCCTCCTCTTGGATCGCCGCCGCATCCTCCTCCTCGAATTCTGTTTCGGTGTTGATCATGTTAAAGCATTCTTTGTGTTGAACGTCATTGATACTATTGCTAGCGCGTACGCTTCGATAAGTGTAATGATGTTCTTAGTGAGTGGTTCGCTTGATGCATCATATCAGACGATGACATTTGCACATTACGTGCTCTTGTTCCTTCCTTGCTCGGTAGAATTCAGGACTCATATAAATATGTTTGATGCAAAAATATGATAAAAGACGATTTGATTCATCAATTTATGCTATGTCTGTCCACATGACTTTTCTTGGATTCCTAGTCCACATGTCTACTACTAATTATTGTAATTTGATTACATAAATTTATCTCCCATGGTTATATTCATAGTTAAATAAATTAAGTTCTAAACTTATCATTGAGAGATTTAGGAAATGCCAACTTTACACCATTTATATAGGGATAACATCCATGTTAACTTCTTAATTTTCTAAAAAATATCTTATGAGGTCCTTTTTTAGTCATATATATAAGACCAAGTATCATTGGTAATTAAAATATATTTTAGTTTATTTTCTTTTGACTTGAACTACGTCTTTATTTTTGTTTAGTTTAAGATTTATTTAGAATTTTTATTTCACGGAATATATATTTTAGTTAGGTTTATTTATTTGTTTCTTCAATTTGAGTAGAATTTCTATTTTTTGAATTCAAAAATATGGGAAACAAAATATGATAATCTTATATATTATGAGAGGAGTGATTGTAATAAAAAACAACTTACATGTCAACACCATATTTAATTTTAACGTGATTGATTACAAATTTGCCCATAATATTAGAATTTAGTTTACTATTATATTCAAATAACTTTTTAATGTAGATACCTATATCAGATACATACAAAAAAATAGAATTTTACATTTATATAAAATTTTATTTTATTTTAATTTAATATTTTTTTTTTTGACATAAATTTTTTTAAAGAAAATATAGTGATCACTTAAATTTTAAAATTATCTAAAATTAGTTAAGAAAATATTTGTTTTGATTTAATATTATTTAAAATTTTAATAAGGTAAAGATAATTACAAACCTTTCATACTTATTATAATTTTTAATAAATCATATTCCTATTTGAATATTATGCCTTAATTTTTTTTACATTTTATTCAAATAACATTAAACTAATGATATAGAAGAGGCAAATGACCTTTAATCTAGTGGCATGCGGTAAGTTCACATAAGATATACACACTTGCATAACCAGAGATCGAGTCTCACCGCCTATATTATGTAGGAACTTGGCTAATGGGATGGTCTGTTGTGGCCCAATATTGACAAAAAAATGATATAGAAGAGAAACTCTACATTGATGGTTCAAAAAAGTATATACAAAATATTCAAATATTTGTTTTTGTTTTTGTTTTACATTAATATGCTTATTTTTTTAATTAAATACGAAATTAATGTAAGATATTTATCATGTTAATTGCCAAAAATTACACTAATAATACTTTTAATATCTAGAAAAATGTTTCAAAAGTATAGCAATATATATAATATTATTTATTTAATATAAGGTCAATGAAAGTAATTATTTTATATACATAATGTTATTTTATTTTATATCTTAAAAGTTTTGGTTTATAAAAAGGGTGATCGGGTCTGATTCCATCCAAAAAAATTCATATAATTATAAATATATCTAAATATTGAGGTATTTGTTAATTACACACAAAACTAAACTTATAACTTTAATTCCACTCGAACTATCACATATAATATCAGGAGCACCCGAACTTTGCCCCTCTTATTAATTACACACAAAATTAAAATTAAAAATCTAATTCTACACCGATTTTGAATTTTTATGAAAATAAATAGAAATATTGAATTAGAATCTGATCTATATACGAACTGAATCCGATCCAAAAATTAAAAATATTTAAATAAGTATTAAAATAATAGAACCAAAAACCTAAAAAAACTCGACCCAAAAATAGTTGTGTTGACAAAAAACTATCTTGATCATTTAAGTGTTTTTGATGCTATGTATGTTAGTTTAGGTGAAATTAAATATTTAACTTTAATTTTGTGTGCAATTAAGAAGATAAACAAATTTCAGGTGTTCCTGGTGGTGCTATGTGTGATATTTCGGGTGGAATTTGAGTTATAATTTTAGTTTTGTGTGCAATTAATAAGCGCCTCAATGTTTAGATATATTTATAGTTATATAAAAATTATGAGATGAAATTAGACTGATCACCTTTATAAAATTTTATTTTTCATATATTGAATTTTATTTTTTGGTGTTTTAATCTTATATTAATTATTAAAAAAATTATTACGTACATATAAGCTAAAATAAATTTTAAATCAACAAAACCAAAAAATTTATATGTGCACGTAAGTGCGGAAAAGTCACCTAGAAAAAAAATTCTTAGTAAATTTTTTTGTTAAATATCCCGCGCAAACGTACGATGAACCAATAATTTGCAAGTCTTAACACGTGGCAGTAGTTCAGGAAAAGGAGGAAGCCAGAGCTAAACTTACTATCCACGTGTATTTTTGTAATTATGAATTATTACAAGGGTACTTTCACCAAAGGTTTCTTTCTGCTTCCGTTTTATTTTGTTTCTCCGGTTAATTTCCGATTACCTAATTATTAATTTTTGTTTTTATCTTTTTGGTTTCGCCAATCATGGAACTCTCCCACCATTATTTTCCTGGAAAATCTCGCAATCCAGAAGACGCATCTCTAGAGAACATCACTGAAACCTCTGCACTTCGCCCGATTGAAATCGGATCGAATTGGGATCTTTGTAATCTGGTACACTGATCGATTTGGAAATCTTTACTGATTGATTAGGATCGGGTTTTTTTTTTTGATCGACTTAGTTTTGAATCGATTTATAGAATGATTTCGAATCCACGTCTCTTGATCTACTCCTGCATTGCGAAAGGAACAGTAATCCTCGCTGAGTTCGCTTCCAAGGAAGAGCCAGGAATCGAAGCTCTAGCTTTGAGATGCATTGCAAACGTACCTCCTCATCATTCAATGATCTCTCATACAGTCCAAAAGAGGACTTACGCTTTGATCATCGATGGATTGTTTTCGTATTTCGCGATTTTAGACGAGGTCGTGGCGAAATTGGAGTCTCTCTGGCTTTTTAGTCGATTGAAATCGGCCACTGAGTCTCTAATGGAAGACGAATCTACGGCGGATTCGTTGGTTAACCCGATCCAGCACTGTCTCCAATCAAAGCTCAATCCAGTTTTTACTGAAATCATTGGTGGTGGAAGTGATAACAATAAGGATTTCGAATTGGATGTAGATTTTGTTGGATCTCCGAGGAGCATAGCGAGGGAGATTAGCAATAGTCCGACTCCGAGCATGGATTCATCGAGAGGACGAAAAGGTAGTGCGTTAAAGCCGCTTCTAGGAAAGCCATTGAAGGTGTTGAAGAATAAGAAGAGATCGCAAACAGAGGCAAAAGGTGGAGATAATTGGAGTGATAAGAAGATGGATTTGGGAGGAGGCAAAGGATTAAGAAACGGGTTGATTCATGATCATCATAGAGTAAAGGCAAGACAAATATGGAAGAAACATGTGTGGGTTGTTCTGATGTTTGATCTCTGTGTTTATGCTCTTCTGTTTGGAGTTTGGCTTTGGGTTTGTCAAGGACTTCAGTGCATTGAAGGGTAATCATGTTATCATCACTGTGTTGTGGTTGAATGGTTCTCAGTGTAAGATTTGATTTTGTTTTTTACAAAATCCGAAGGTGTTGCTTTCCAAGATCAAAAGTCTGGTTTACACATTCGTGATGATGTTTTGTTGTGTTTTTTGGAAGTTTTACTTCCTTGATGAGGCAAAAGCAAAAGTCTTATGTAACATCTCTTTTGTAGTAATATCTTTCACTTTTATTAAATGTCAATTACTTGAGTTCTGTTATGTGAGTTATGCTTAAGGCAGTTCAAAATATACAAACGTTAACCTTTAGATGATGGTGAAAAGAAAGATGAACAACATAATCCAAATCCATAATTATTTTAATAGAAATCAGTTGAATTCACAACGCGAAATATTCGAGGTACAGAAGGATTTTGGAATAGAAGAACATGGCAGAAAAACGCCATACCGACGAGATTCCGGAACCTAAAAATATCACAATCCGCATGATGCATGATAAATGTTGTTGTTGTTGGGTCAAGCGTATAGAAAGAAAAATGGGCCTTAAGTTAGTAAAGATTTGGGCCTATTTGAGCGGTCGTACTCAATACACGTTACAGATTTTTTGTGATTGGTCGCTTACTCGCTTTGCACATGTGAATCTATGCAACATACAAATCTATATACGTACCGTCTATGGTGGGTAACTGTAAATTAGATAAGATAAGTGTCATTGATTAAATAGTTAAAATATTTCACCTAAATATATTAACATATATATAGAGAGAAATTGAAATATCGTACAACAAAAGTTATGGTGCCGATTATACCAAGCTTGAGTGGCGTGTTCAACACGACCAAATCTTTTTTGGACCGTCCATCGCGGTAAGACCGGTCCAAACGCCTGATCTTCGGATTTCTGAACAAAAGTTTAGAACATAACTCACTCATTGAGCGTTTATCATTGATAATAAAGATGTCTAGATTCTTACTCGAATTCTTCTTAATCGTGTTATGGAAATAAGGAATAGATATTGAATATGTATATACATATAATAACATTGCTGTATATATATCAGGTACATAACATATCCAAGTAAAATTGAAATGTTATTAATCTGCTAAAAATGAAGTCATTATTCTGCCGACTGATTCAGTTTTGAATGTTTGCCTTGTTTCATATGTTCTATTAATACATAGTAGTACTAATCCCCCAAACAGTGCATGGATATTTGATACATATGTACACTGTATCTTCTTAGTTTATTAGAACAAGTTATCTAATTACTAGTTATTACACCATCTTTATATGATTATCTGTATGCAAATGTGCAACATCTTTGCATATTCTTCGATGACCAGAACGTATCACCAACGTCACTATCTATTTAAACTGATCAAAAGAAAATTCTCTACTTGTTATAATTTGCAGATACACCAACTCCTAAATAGATAATTCTTTTTTTGATTCTAAATAGATAATTCTGTATTTAAACCAAACAAGAAATTGAAAATCTACACTACACACGGACACATCAGGCAACTGGTCATTTTCACTCACCAAAGCTCATCATATTTCTAAACAAGATTACGGGTCGTAATAATTTGTTTGGTTTGATTTGAAACAAAAAAAAAGTCAATTCACTGATACTTTATTGAAGCTTTTGTTGACGTTTGTAGTTTTTGTTGATTATTCTTTCAAGTTGACACAAATAAATTAATCGAATGTAATGAAAATGATCTAGAGATTTGACGGAGCACGTTACTCATAATTAATACAATAACACATTTACATACATACAACTCAAAGTCATGCTCTCATTAGGCCATCCATGGACTAAAGATACATTCTAAACTTATATTAATTTTGTCTTTATTTTCAAACTGAGGTTAGATAAAAGTGGATCAAAATACCATTTTGACTTTTCTTGAGCAAGAAAAACTGTCGTTGGACCATTTTTTGAAGAAAATCAGGCATGAAATATCAAAACTTGCATGGAGGATCACAAGGATAACATGATTCGTCTAATAGCTTCTAAATTCATTTATGTTAACTACATCTTTATCATACATAAATCACTTTTACCATTCGCATATATATCTCATGCAACTACAAAAACATCCTTTTGACTTTTCAAACTCATTACATTCCTCGTTTTCACCAATTTGTTTTCATGGAGATCCATCAAAGACAATTTGTTTTCTTTGAAAGCCTAATTAATTTGTATTATACAGAATCAACTATATATATATATATATATGAAAACAATAGCATTAATGGCCCACCTTAGAGATTGTATAATTGAGAGCTAAAGATTTGTGGACGAACAAGACATATATCTTTGTATCGGTTAGCACTTAATGCTCCCACTATAGCAGCTCTCCGGTATTTATTGATCTTTTTATAATTATAACAGTTTAATAATGTTATTATTTTTAGGCAATAAAGGCTCGAAATGAAATTTGAAAGGACCCAACGTTAAGAAAATCGTAACGTAGGACCCCACTCGTGAATAAGAAGCGCCACAAGGAGCGTTATTGTTTATTTTCTAATTCTATCTCCTTCATCAAATATAGCAAAATACTATTCTTCACATTATTCATCCTCTCCTTTCCTTTTTCTTGTGATCATATAATTCGAACCAAAAAACTAAAGGAAAACTTACTTTTTTCTCTATTTAAATACCAACGTTGAAGAAAGTACTTATTTCTGAAGAAAACGATGGAGTTTGAGTTTGATGATCAAGAACGGTTTTGTGCAACTCCTAAGCTTCCTCTCTTCTCAATTCCAATAAAAAGAGCTTGTGAGACTCCTGGTCTAGCGACACCTCCTGTGAACATCGCTGGATCGGTTCCGTTTTTATGGGAGGAAGCTCCTGGAAAGCCTCGTGACTCCGATGAGAACAAACCGCCAGAGTCCAACCAAAACACTGGAAAAGGAGGAGGAGGAGGAGTTGTGAGGTGCCTTGAGCTTCCTCCGAGGCTGGTTTTGCCCGCGAAGGAGTTGTCTCCGACCACAGTTCTCGATGATCCTGAAGTTAAACTTAACCGGTCTGTATCGGTGATAGGGATAAGTGAAGGAGCCTTTGAGGGTAAATTCGACTTTTCTCGTTCCACGAATGGCCGGTGTAGCGACGGCGGTACAACGGTGAAGATTAGTAGAGTTAAGAGAAAGGGAAGCCTCTTGAATCTTTCTCATTCCAAATCGCAATTTTTGGTATGTTTTAGAATAAAAAAGTTCTCGTTTTAGTTGTTTAATTCCTTCTTCTTCGTTTGTCTTAATTTGATTACATACTTAAAACATGCAGGCAAAGATTTACCAAGGGTTTAAGCAAGTGATTCCATGGAGACGTAGGCAAGAGAATATTGAAAGGATGAGTTCTTCCAATCATTGAAGCTAATCTCTTCGATTTCATTTTTAATTATCTAGTTTATATAGACTAATCTCCCTCTGAATATACCACATAACTAGAAGTAAGGAAACTCCTCAGTACGGAATTGAGACCGAAGAAAGGAGATTCCGTAAATTGACTCTAAAACAAGAGGCAGGAACTCTTCTGCTGCTGTTTGCAAGATTTTATATATGAGAAAAAAATTACACTTAAAATCTCCATGATGCTCCTTATCTTGAAACAATGTATATTATATCCAAACATCATTTAACATAATCCTTTTGTATATGCATGTTTCCCTGATTGGTCATATTTATGGTATTTCTCCACCCAAGTTCGACTTCTAAGATTTGTCCTATGTAATATTGTTACTGAGTTTGGAAGTTTGCTATGAATCGAGTTTTATAAATAAATATAATGTAACTAACTACTTTTATCAAATAACCTAAATCCGAGTAATCAAGACTGATCTATGATTCGAAATCTAGATTGAACACACCCCTGGTCATTCACTTAAAAGTTATGGCAAAGATCTGAAATTACATTCATAATATACACTCTCTATCCAATAAACTACAACAAATATATTTGTATCTTAAGAAAAAAAGTAAAAGATATTTCAAAAGTTGATTGAAGGTTCAAGCCCAAGCCCATATACAAAAACTAGACCGTTAAGTCAGTTAAGAGGCCCTTGTTGATTCTCTTATCTTCAGATATTTTTCTTTTACAAGAATTCACTGCCACTTAAAACCATCGGGACTCTCTTTTGCTCTTACTCTTCTTTTTTTCAACTCGCTTTGCCTGACTCACTGAGTCATGGCGTTCCTTAGACCGCATCTTCATCGCTCTCCCGCCAGTACTCTCCCCTACTCTGCTTCTCCTTCTGCCGACGCTGGAGGTGGTTTTGTTGTCTATCCCACTTATGGTCGGCAGCACCGTTGCTCCGCGATTGCGATCGATGCACCTTCTTCTCTGACGGGCGTGACGCCGATTCGATGGGGTTACACGAGCCTTCAAGGATTCCGAGATGAGATGGAGGACGACGTCGTTATCCATTCTGATGCTGTTGATAGCTTCTCTTACGCCGCGGTTTTTGACGGTCATGCTGGATCGTCCTCAGTAAAATTCCTCAGGTAGCTTCTGTTACTTTTCATGTAAGCTCTGTTTTCTAAGGTTCACTAGAGGTGATGATGATCTTTCTATTTTTATGATGATGGTAGGGAAGAGCTGTACAAGGAATGTGTTGGAGCATTGCAAGTTGGATCGTTGTTGAATGGAGGTGATTTCGCAGCGATCAAGGAAGCTTTGATTAACGCCTTTGAAAGCGTAGATCGTAATTTGCTCAAATGGTGAATATTAGCTTAATTTCTTATGATTTGAAGGAATTTTGATAATTTGAGTGAGGTAATTTACTGTATGTTCCTATCTATATGGTTTGGATTTAGGTTAGAAACAAAAGGTGAAGAAGATGAATCAGGTTCAACAGCCACTGTAATGTTCATCAGAAATGACGTTTCCTTCATTGCACATATTGGTGATTCATGCGCAGTAAGCCTTCTTAAGTAGCTGTGTAAGCATTCTACTTGTCCATGAATCATTCTACTTGGTCATGTATGAAGTCTTGTTAATGCATTTAAATAGGTTTTATCTCGATCTGGACAAATCGAGGAATTGACTGATTATCATCGTCCATATGGAAGCAGTAAGGCAGCTGTTCAGGAAGCGAAAAGGATCAAAGAAGCAGGTGGATGGGTGTGTCTTCTATTTTTGATGTTTAGAATATTTCTCATATATCACCAAATTTGTTTGCTTATCGCCTAGGATTTGGCTTAAAGAGGATGTCTTTGCTCTTCATTCAATCAGATTGTCAATGGAAGAATTTGCGGAGACATAGCTGTTTCCCGTGCTTTTGGTGACATCCGTTTCAAGACAAAGAAGGAACAGTAGGGTTTTTGTGTCTTCATACAGTTGTTCATAGTTTCTTTTATTCCTGCTTCATTGCTCATAAGACATTCATTCACACAGGATGTTAAAGAAGGGTATCGATGAAGGAAGATGGACCGAGAAATTTGTTTCTAGGTACTGAAATATTCTAGAGCTGTTTCTACTTTTGCTGGTCTCTTCTGTAAACATTTTCCGAGGAATTCTATTCTGATTTTTCTTATGAAATAAATTCTTAGAATCGAGTTTGAAGGGGACATGGTTGTCGCAACTCCAGATATCTTCCAAGTACCTCTGACATCAGATGTGGAATTCATTATTTTAGCTTCTGATGGATTATGGGATTACATGAAGAGGTTTCCATTTTTCCCATCTTTCCCATTCAATCATCTGCTATTATTTAGGAGAAGTACAGAGCTTACAGTGATCAATGTTTTGCCAATGCAGCTCAGAAGTGATTAGTTATGTAAGGGATCAGCTCCGAAAACATGGAAATGTGCAGGCAAGTTTCTCTTCTTTTTTTTTTATCACCTTCGTAGAGATTTGTTTTTACAACACATGTAGGGACTTTAAGGCTGAACTAGTCTCCTAAATGTTCATCTGTAACAGCTTGCTTGTGAAGCTCTTGCGCAAGTTGCTTTGGTAAACAACGAAAAACCCTGGAAAAGCTTTCTTTTCGATTAGGAAATCAAAACTGACAATTTTCTGATTTTACTCCCACCTTTCAGGACCGGCGATCTCAGGACAACATCAGCATCATCATTGCTGATCTAGGGTAGGTCTCAGAGTGGGTTTATTATAGCATGTTTATTATAGACTCATAACATGTTTTGGTTTTGATTTTTGCCAAAACAGAAGAACAGAGTGGAAGAATCTCCCCGCACAGCGACAAAATGTAGTACTTGAATTCGTTCAGGCTGCAGCGACTATCGGTATAGTTACCGTTGGTATATGGATGACTTCGCATCTATCTTGAGCAAAATGAACGTTTGATATGTTTCCTTCTTAGTGTATATAAAACATGTAACTATGTCTAAATAGTCTTCTCATAGAAATGGATATGTGATGATACGTCACAGTTGGAATCTCACCAAAGTACATGTTTATTTATATTACATAGTGATATGAAAACAAAAGAGAGATACGATCCATATCAACAATGGAGATGTAAAGAAAACTAAAAGCAAAAGGACTCAGAGGATAGATTCATTTATTTTTCACAAACTCATACGTTCTTGATGAATTCCATGATGTGAGTACCATAGGCTTTGCACACTACTTTGAAGCCTTGGAAGCCAGATTCTTTGGCTAAGGCCTCAAACTCCATCTTGGTCCGCTCTTTACCTCCAGGATTGTGAGCCAACATGAGACAATCCATGTGGACAACTTCTTTTGTCAAGAGGCTTGAGTCTGGCACCACCGGAAGTATAGATTCCGCCACTATCACTTTCCCATTATCTGGGAGAGCTTCGTAGCAGTTCTTCAGAAACTTTAAACAGTGTCGGTCGCTCCAATCATGACATATCCACTGTCATATGTGATTAATGTTTTAGATACAATGTTATGAGTTATGACAATTATTGCTAAGAATAGCAGCTATAAACTTGTTACCAAGAATATAAAAAGGACTAGTTTACCAACCTTCATGAAGATGACATCTGCTTTAGGAATGTGCACAAACATATCTCCTCCAACATGTTCAATACCTGAATCATTCAACAAAACACACTTCTAAGTCAATCTTTGGACATTAAAACTTCCATGAAAACTTATGGAAATACCTAAGAGAGAAGTCTAAATACCGGGATAGGAGATAGCTTCCTCAATGACATGAGAAAGATCATAAAGGATGCCTTTGATGTGTGGGTGCTTGGAGACAATCATACGGAGAGTGACTCCAATGCCACCACCAACATCAACCAATGAAGAAACTCCTTCGAAGCCCTTGTAGGTCTCTAGAATTTTAGTCATGACGATGGTCGTGTGGTTAGACATTGCAGTGTTAAACACTTTGGTGAATCTTGGGTCGGTCCCCTGATACTCAAATGCGTCCATACCATAGGCCTTGTCGAATGGGACTTCGCCTTCAAGAACTGCATCTTTCATATGGTACCTACACCACAAACACATATTGAACTCATCTCATTATGCTTCTTATGTTTGAAGTTAAATGATTTATATCCCATATCAGAAGTTGGGATAATTCTAGTTTAATAATATATATTTCATTGTGAGTTGGGATTGAGTTGGAAGTGCATAATTTATCTGTTAAACTATTTTACTAGCTCTCTATGAAGACTCTGTCTCTGTTCAAAAAACAGAGTGCAGCGAGTGAGACTCCGTCTTCATTCTTAGTCAGGTACTTGCAGACTGATCCAAGTCCGTACAGACGCTCCACACCACAATCACGAAGCTCACGAACAGAGCAGGTTACGATGGAGTAAGCCGCAAGACATCTAAGGATCCGATCGACCATAATCGGAGCATCAGGGTTTTTGGTTGGAAGATGGGAAACAATCTCTGACGGCGACAGTTGACCACCAACGAGACCACCATTCTTAGATATGATCTCGAGCAGGTCGAGCTCTAACACCGATGTCAGAACCATCGGAAGTACAGTGGCACCAGCGAGCTGCATAGCAAAGAGGTTGGCCTCATCGTCGGAGATTTTTGCCTGAGTGATCTGTGTTTCAGCTAGAGAACCCATTATGACTCTCTTTTTGGATTATTACTCTGTTTTGTTTCTTCCCGCTTTTTTTAACGGTTTTTGGTTTCTGTTTTGCAAATGAGATGATGACTGTGAAATGGGAACTGTGGTTGAAGCTATATATATTGTACGAAAATCCAATCATCGTACGCTTACCAACTTGATATTACATAATAAATAAAGTAATACAATGTTTTTTTTTTAAAGTCAAACAAGGTGATGACAAAAAGACAAAACCTCATCGGAAAGAAAGGCATGGCTCAAACCCTTTAACAAAACAAAAAAAGGAAAAATGGCAGGGCTCATGCCACAGTTGGTGGGTCTAAATTTTTGCTACTTCACATTTTTATCTTTTTGACATAATTATATCATATATATTTGACAACATTTGAAATGATTTCATTGCTGCATTGTGTCAAGATTACTATGTAGCCTACCTAATTAACTATAAAGCTATTTTTCAAAAATAATGAGTGTTACTATTTCAGTATTAGATGTTTAGTTGCTATTGATGTTAATTTACATATTTTAACGTGGCAAAAATAAAGTTATGCTAAGCATATTGGGTTTTTTTTAAGACTTGAATGAAGAACAAAAAGTTACTTTTCGATCATAATTAGGTTGTTGAAATTGCCTATAAATAAGTGACTATTGGTGTACAGAAATGTTGATAATGTCCCTTCAAAAGGTATATTTTCGACAAGGTGTTGAAAAAGTATATTGTGGACAATTTTAAACTTAAAAGGTATATAGGGACAACAATCCCTTATATTTTCTCTCAATCCTAATTTTCCCACTCTCAACTGAAGTTCGAAAGTGAGGAAGAAGAAGACTCAATCCTCCCCATTGTAGCTTAAATCCAGTGTTGTGAGAACACGAACCTTACCAAGACTCACCGGAATCTCCATTGTAGCTCAAATTGTGTGTTCTGCGAAAAGGAGAGGTGAAATCAGAAGATTAAAGAGAGAGAGAGAGAGGAATCTTCTGGTTCTTCAACTGCTGGCAACAAACGACCCTTATGGAGTCAACAACGACGAACATAGACCTAGAGAAATCAACGTTCTCTGCTGTTCCTTCTTCTCCTCGAATACGATTTTGTCAAGGTTCTATTTTTTTTATATAAAAAAATTGACTTTTCGTCATCAATATTTTCAATTTTGTTTTTCCTTCAAATTTCTGATTTTTCTTTATTGATTAGTAATTTTGAAGGTGAAAGTATGGCTTGGAGATAACGCTGATCACTACTATGTTCTGCCTCGATTCTTAGTTTGTAGAATGTTAATTGCTACTAAGGTTTGTTTAAATTCTTACACCTTAAACCTTTTAAATTCTTATGGGTCGGATCTCAACTAAAAGACAATGTAGAAACCTGTTCCGCCATTGTTGCAAGTATAGAAACCCTAACCGAACATCCACTGAGAAAAACCAAAGACCATAATCACGCGACATTGCTTCGTTAACATATATATGGGCCTAAAACTATATTTGTTTTGGGCTTCATTTAAATAATCTCCGGTTTAATTTGGATTTTAGTTCGGTTTATCTGGTCAACTCTTGTGATTTAAGTTGTATCCATTAGTCATCGGATTAAGACGGATTTGAATAACAATGAAATGCGAATTATTACTTAGCACCAATACTTTATTTAATTTGATTGATTGATTAGAGTTCATCATGATCAAAATAGTCTTCATCATCAAAGTCTTCGTGATGAACTGCCTTGTAAAACAAATCTTCGTGGTGTAATATCTCATCAAGTGATAGTTTACCATCTTTATCATCATCCGCCTGCAAAAATATAATCAATAAATATGTAGTTAATGAGTATCAAAATGTATATATTGCTGAAAGATAAAGAAAGAAGATTGGTATTGAGAGTTTGAGACTGACCTCATGGGAGAGGAATGTAGAATAGTATTTGGCGTAACTAAGCTCACCAGGTTGAAGATAATGCAAAATGGGTCTAAGTTCATTGGCCACAAGGAACCTGTCTTTGTCTTTGTCAAGCTCTGCAAATAGAAGCTGAGCCGTTGGTACAGTCTCATCCTCTTCTAACTCGAACTTTGCGAACTCCTTGTACATTTCGTATGCATTCACTACAAACTCCTTGTAGTCTAGCTTCCCATCACCATTCGTGTCCATGCCCCTATTGTATATCAAAACAACTACTTACGACGTCGTTTTCGTCAATTTGAAACAGAACACAATATTTTCAAGACATGCTTACGTCATTCGCTCATTTAGAACCCATCTTTGAATATCACCGTTTCTGCTGTCTTCTGGATGTAAGAAACTGCAATTTCCATATTTTTAATTGGTTTAACATTGAAACTTATATGTAGTTAGATTTTTTTCAAAGTATATTGATTACTTGTTGAACTCTTCAATGTCTAAAGAGCCATTATGATCAAAATCTGCATTCTCGAATTGCTCCATCCACCAACCAGCTTCACCGTGACCCTTCTCGTTTCTCTCTGTTTCAATTATTCATCAACATAGTTTTCTTTGCATAATTAAGAAGAAATATCCTTGATTAAATTAATCAATTACCAATGTCTTGCTTAGAGAATTGAGGCAAGAACTCTTCAAAGGTTATGACACCATCTTTGTTCTTATCTTGTAGTTCAAGCTCTTTTGCTGTTCTGTAACCCATGTTATCCTCTGTCTGCTGCATCATCCATGTCTGAAGCTCTTTCAAGCTCAGGAACTCATCTCTTGGTGACACGTCTAACAAAGGAAATAAGAATTTGATCCTCATCGTCGTGTTAAGCCTCCTCTCTTGAGCAAAATACTCCTCAAACATTTCATCATCATCCTCCTCCTTTGCAGCCTCCGCCATGATACTCATATTGGCTTCTTTATCATGAGACAACCTCTCGATCCGGGGCACCAGAGGATCAAACACAGGCATTGCAAGCCTGCGTCCGATGCGACGGCTAATGAGACCGTCAATGGGTTCAGTCCGGCTTTGTTTCTTAGGAGCAAGGAGGATGAGGACAATGAAGGTCGTGGTTAGGAGCGTGTAAACCACCACCTTGGCCATTTTCCGATAGCCCAAGGCGGGGTTCTGTGAAGAGAAGATGAAAGGGCCACGAAAATTGCTACATTTGTTTTTGTTTTTCCTTAATTGAAGTTATCCATAAATCATTAGTTTATGTTCTATCAACCGTTTTTCACCCGCCAAAGTCGGTTATTCAATTGTTGAGAATCTAATGACAACAAAATTCTCTCTCTCTATACATAAATTAATTTAGCAAACCAATAAAACCGGTAAAGTTATGCCAAGGAGCCTGAAAGAACAAAAGATTGGTGCAGATGTTAAGAAAGATTAGAAGGACAAGACTTCCAAACATACAAGTGATTAACAGTTGCAACGATATGGTAGAGATGAGAGAAGGATTTAAGCTTATTACTAAGTCACTTCATCATATACATAGCGGAATTAGAGAAGACGTGATGGTTAGTATTTGTTTAGTCTGTTTGCTTTGCAGAATCACGTATCCAGGGCCAGTCGGATTCCAAGAGATCGAGTGGGGAGTTTCCGTCCTCATCTTTAGAGGCTATGTTAGCTTTCTGCTTCACTAGATACTCAGCGATGGCTTCTCTGTCACATACAACAGCGTAATGCAAAGGTGTTTGGCCTTCATTGTCCTGTTCAAGACAATAACCAATAACAACTGAATAATTGGTACTTTTGCAGATAATGATTGGGCTGGGAATTACTCTTTCTTCACCTTAGCATTCACATCAGCGTTCTTATCGACCAGGATTTTAGCAATGTTGAAATGGCCACGATCTATAGCCCAGTGCAACGGAGTTCGACCTTCACTGTCTGCAGTTTACGGGAAATTAGAGAGTAAATCAACCATCACAAGAAACTTCCAAAGAGTTGGAATATAAAGGCAGAGGCTAACCTCTAGCATTTACAGGGATGCCGCTTTCAATGCTTTTCAGCAAATTCTCAACTTCGCCTTCTCTAGCAAATCCATGGATAGCATCAATCTTCCTGAGAGAGAGAAACCAAAAAAAAAGACAATGTAAGATGAATGAGCAGATAAGATCAAAAACAAGGCTTAAAGTTCCATTGGAGAATTCTAGCCATTTCATCAACAAAAATTGCCGCTAGCAAGAGAAGATTATGATGCATATTTACTGAGTTTATGAACCCATGATTTCACACACGTGAATAGTATGATATCAATATCTGAACTAAGAATTCAGCAATCAAACAGAGAACTTAATGAAAACGAAGTAAAACACATTAGATTACAAGAAGAGAACCTTACAACTCATTTTCAGATTCCTCTTCATAAACCAATGAGCTAAAAATTGGTCCCACGGTTGATTTTGAGTTGGAGGCTGCATCATCCCCATCCCCACTTCCACTTCCGCTTTTCTGTTAGAGGAGATCACATGAAGAGTCCAGAGAAAAAACAGAAGCAGGTACACGAAAACAAAGAAGCAAAAGAAGGATTCCTACCACGCCACCGTCTAACCAAGTTGGGTAAAGCTGAGTGACAATCTCAATATACTTCTCCATTGCTTCTTCAGGGGGCATAGCACCCAGTTTCTGCCATGCTTGCCTAATATAGAAGTAGTAAAAGATCATCATCATGGCAATACCCAATCAATGAAATTGCAGCCTTACAAGAACAAACCAGAATACCATCAACAATCAACAGTTACAACAACGAAACCCAAGATACACCCAATACAAGTCCTCATGTATGAAGCAGATTAATAACCTCAACTATAACATTAGATTTCAAACAGATGACAAAAATCCTGGAAATCATATATAGAAGCTAATGGCCCACAACCAGAGAGAAAGAGAGATACCACTTGGCACGAGCCGTCATTTTGAGAGCTGAAGGCTGAGGAGCAGTACACGGTCCTTCCGTAGCGATTTTATACAATCCATAAAGCTGCTGCTGCACATCGCTAGGTACCTTCTGCGAAAGCCGATCTGAAGCGGCTGTAGCCAAGAAAGTAGTGGCGGCGCTAAAAGCCTCATCGAGTTCCGTGCTCTCGACGCCTTCCCAATCATCGTCTTCGTCACTTTCTTCACCGCCGACGCTATCACCTCTCGAGCTACCCTGCTCAACCGCAAGCGAATCCGCCTCACCTCCGTAAGATGAATCGAGAGGTCGCGAGTCAACCACTTCCGGTTTAATCTCCAATTCCGGCTCAGGATTGCGAGTAAGAGAGAGATTGTCTTCTTTAAACGTGACAACAATCGAGATCAGTTTAGCCAGAAGATAAGAGAAGATCAAACCCAAGATCACAGACTGAGCAAGTTGAGCCCAATCACCCATTCTCTAAAATCAAAATAAAATTTAGCCGTCCCGAAACAAACAGACTATTAAAAACCCTAGAAAATCGAAACAGAGTCACGAAGAAGAAGAAGACGGCGAAGACTACCTAGGGATCTGAAGAGACAAAAAGGAACAAAAATTTGTTGTTGTTTTTCACCGATTCAGTCACCAAACAAAAAGAGGAGTTCCTTTTCGTCGTGGGTTTTTAGACTTTTATTGAATGCAAGTTATAACACGACGCAAAAAACTTGGTGACCAGTGACGACACATCACAGATTGGTCTGATTCGAGAAGAAGTGGACGTGTTATACTCTAAATTATTTTTTCTCCCTTAACCAAAAAGCAAACACGTAAATAATAAATGAATTGATGTCAAAATGCTAGAATTTTGGGTAGATATAAAAATCTAGAAGACGTGCATGGTGTAGATGATTGAATGAAGGCTTGAATCATACGACACGTAAATTGAAAATGTAATCCATTAACCAAAAAGAAAAATGAAGGTTGTCCACAAATTTGAACGCATTAGATTCACGAGAAGTGGGCATGAAAATTCGAAATCTTTTTCTCTTTTTCTTCTTCTAATGTTTACAAAGAAAGACAAACTCATAGATAAACATTAAGTAATTCCACTTCCAAACATTGCTTGCTCAAATGAGCATCTCATGAAGAGAAGAAACTCATTCATGAATACGTGAGTAAGTGAGTGAATCATTTACATGGAATACTCATTTAAGCAAGAAACATTAGAAAGTGGAAGCAGATATTATCACATTTTTGTCCATGAAGGTAAAGAGAGATGACTCTATTGATATATAAGTGCAACGTGATTGCACATATTTAGGAGAATATTACGGAAATACCCTCTATTCAAACAGGAAACTACCCACCAAACCAAACAACCATACGACTGAAAATCAACTTAAGATACACTAACCAAATACTTGAACAAGACTTGTAAGTAAAACCATGGAATGGCAGCTCAGGCTTGACTTTTTAACCAACAATCAAACTATTTTCTCCAGTGTCCTTTTCTCCAACCATATGCCTGAGGGATTCATTTCCCAGTGTACTGTAGATTATAAAAAAGGGTAGGTAATTTCTCAATTACTTACCCTTGGATCTGTAAGACGTCACTAAACCTGTGATTTTTTTTTTTTTGAAAGGCTATTCGTTTTGGTCTCCATAACGGCATTGGATATTTTCCCCTTCTACGAGCTTCTCAACTGCATCTAGAGGAAGACCCACCAGCTCTAGTGTCTTTTCCCACACTCTGTATGCAGTTTCTAAGTTGTGTGCTTCTTCCGACGGGTTTGCAGGGCGGCAATCTTGAGAGATGAATGGGCAAACAGGCCAATCATCAGTTTTTAGTGTTTCCCAGTACTCTGGAACCTGAGGGTCTGTGGCCAAGAATAGAGTACTTCTACAACCTTCTTGAGGTGAAAATATGAAATAAGGTATCACAGCGTAAAGAGCTTGAAGAAACCTGGGTAGATCCCTAGCCTAAAAAAATTGGAAGCAAATAGTCAATTTTATGTAAAGTTCTATGGAAACAGAATAACCCTGCTTTGTAATCAAATGGAGTGAAGCCAATACTCACAACATTTGTTAGGACAACACCAGGGGATAGACATACAACACTAACTCCAGTTTCCAGAGGCAGCTTTTTGAAAAGAATGCTACTAAACATAATCTGGAAAATGATGGGAACTAGACAATTTTAACTCACCAGTTGAAAGTAAGCACCTTCCAATAAAAAAAAAACTATGGCATATAAATTAAATACCATTATTGTAAGCTCACCTGGGCAAGCTTGCTGCTCGAGTATCCTTCAAGGCTTGAGTACTTGCGTCTACCAGAAACAAAATTCATGTCATCTGGGTCAACAAAACCGACACTATGCATCTACAAAAGTAAAATCCCACAATTTCCATTAAAAAATAACAAAGACAATGAATACTATAGTAACTTTTTAGTTTTCATACACACAGCAATGACACAAAACTCGACCGTAATGAGTACTAATAGAGGAGGTCGTAGAATCTGGTCATGTCAGTAAATTTTGGGTTTAAACTTTCAACAAGCTTGGGTTTGTTTCGTTTCTCTATACTAAGACTGTTAATATAATATTTTAATAATATGCATATGAGTCCAACAATTTAGAGAGACCTACATTATTCATCTATATACTGCAATCAATTGACAAGACCAGAGCTTTCCAAGTTACAGAATATACAAACAAATCATCATTTTTAATAACATTACTCATACCAAAGAGAATAGAAAGCTAGAGAACAACTAATTGGAGCCTGTAGTGTCAGTAATCATAGAACTTACAACGGAGTTCACATTAATGATTCGGCTTGGAGAGCCTCGGATCAGAGACGGCAAAAGGAGTACTGAAAGCATTGCTGGAGCTAAATGATTCACTTGCATGTGCTGCTCGTATCCTTCCTCTGAGAATTTTTGCGCCTCTGTTCAAATTAGAGAGTGTCGCATTTTAGTTGGTTTTCTTAACTCAAACATATACTGCAAAAAATGTAGCAATTTACCGACCAATATCATACTTTTAATTCCATAAAGTGGCAATAATAGAACACTTGCTATAAATAACCATTATACTTTTTAGTCGTAAGAGTCTAGGTTTACATTTAATGCTAGACATGCCAGTTTTCACCAATTGGTTCCCTCAAGTTGATATATGGCTGATGATGAACAGTCCACAAGCATGACTTTAAGATATAAGAAACTCAATGCTTTAGCACCAAAAGGGAAATAAAACCAACCTCCCATAGCAAATATTCCAGCATTGTTAATCAGAACATGCAAAGGTCCTAACCGGGAGTTCCAAGCATCGGCAAATCTCGCGACAGAATCTAGTGAGAGAAGATCAAGTTCCATTGCCTTTACAAAAATCAAACCAAGAATCATCATCAGCTATCTAAATGTTACAAAACAATACTCTAAGTTTTCTAACTAACATAGAAGACTTAGCCACAGTCTAACTAAATCACATTGTTTGAACTTTCTATTCTACAAAACGTTTGACATATGTCAATACACCATTCTTGACTATATTCAGCTTAAGCAAGAAACTTTCAGTGAGTAAATCATCAAATATAAGAAAAGAGAATCATATAGAATATATTAAGGTTACCTCAATATTAAGTGAGAGACCTTTATCAGACCACTCGTTCTGCCATTGCTGTATCAGCTCCTGAGCTGCCTTTGTGTTCCTTACGGCCATCACAACATGAGCACCAGCTTCAGCGAGCTGCCTGCTAACAAAGAAACAAAAGAGCTTAACGAAGTTTCAGCAATTCAAGTCCCAAAAAAAAAAGCAACTTCGTGGATATTCCAATCTAAGACGAAATCAAACTCAATTGGTAGCGAATAGTAAGAAACGAGGAAGCAAGAGGAACTTATTTAGGGGAAGAGAAGAAAAAACCTAGCGGTTTCACGGCCAATGCCGCTGGTAGAGCCAGTGACAATACAAGTGAGATCGTTAACGGGAGGAATAGGGAGAGGGTTCTCCAAATGAGACGCCGTGATCCTCTGGAAGAGAATTTCCTGGAAGACGCTGCTCCATCCTCTTATCCACTCCATCCATCCCAAGCTTTGCTTCTTCTTCGCCGGAGAAGGAGACGGAAGTAAAGACGAAGCCGTTTCGTCACTCATCTTCGGCTACCGGAATTAGATCTATGACGTTGCAGAGCAAAGTAAAAGACAAAAAGTGTATTTCGTCGAAATCTATGGTTTCATTTGAAAGTCGTGGAAGAAAATATGGGCCGGCGAGATTTTGGTGACCCACAAAAGAGATTATATCTCCATTTGACCAGTCATTGACTTATGTGTCAACCATTACGCATTTCTCAGTGCTTCTTGACACGATTGTATCGTGTAAGCTATGAATGACATCAATAGAACGATATAAGGGATTTCGTCAGATTGGAACTTTTTCCAGATTTTGGAGGATGAGAAAAAGAAATGAAGGACATCGATGCTGCATATCCTCAAATGGAGAATTTGTCATGAAATTTTGTCTTTACGGTATAAGAACTATATATTCATATGGCAGTCTTACAAATAATAACAACTTCGTAATATGCCAAAAGAAGAAAGCAAAAAACACAAGTAGTTTCACAATTAGTACAAGTCAAGAGACTCAAGCAGTCTACCAGCTTGAATGTGAAGAGCAGTGATTCTTTGTTCAGGATCACCTGTTGAACCGAATTGACTCGCTGCCCATATTAACGCAGCGGATTTTTCACCCAGAAGGCGTCTGATGTCTTCATTTACACTCGCAATTGGAGAACGATCCTTCCCATTCACATGTCCAACTAACAGTAGTAAGAACTCTCCGCATCTTAACCTGTGAATCAGTAACAACTAAACATGAGCAAAAGCCTAAAGCATGACCTTGATATTTGTTTTTTTTTCTAACACACAAAGTGAATGATGGCGCTAATGAATGACCTTAGAGACTTAGAGTTGAGGGTGCATGAGATCAAACTTGAGATGAGAAGGTTTTACTAGACAATGTAATTTGACAAGGAATTCAATCAGAAACTTACTGTAAACATCAAAATCAGAAGAGACAAAAAGGAAAAGAATCTTTCTTGACAGCATATATGGATTGTGTAAAATTGCAATATAGCCTAATGCCGAAATCCCAATACTTACAATAAATTGATTGACCATGTGGTTCATGGAAAAAGTATATTTACCTGAGGTCTTCATCAGCTTGCTTGTCTCGCATAAGCATTGCAACCTCCTCAATGCCATTGCAAGCTCCAAAATCCTGTTACAAAAATCAAGAAAGGAGAAATGACAAATGTTAAACTCTTTGAAATTCTCAGAGAAGCCTCAATTACAGGTTTAAATGTGCATAACTTAGTATGAGAAAGGGAGAGCTGAATACTTACCACCTGATTTACTGATGAATCTAGCAATATTGAGACTAAGGCATCTAAGCAGGCCCCTTGCTCAAGTACTCCTCGTGTTGATAATATATTCATCATTACCTGGAACATTATGAACATCTAAATCACATTAACACCCCAGACAATCATGAAAATTCCCCAGTGCATCAATCTGATTCTGATCTAAAAAACATGAAGAGTCGAGCATGAGCCAGACAAAGGAATGAAAAATGATCAAAGACGTCTCATACAAGAGTTTTTCTTTTCGCCTAATCAGCGTGAAAAATGATACTTTTACAGCATAAATGCAGGATTCAAAGCAATGGTCAGGCACCAACGATAAGATATTATACAATAAACTAGTAATTCTTACGCGGACTGCGCCATGCTTATGAGCCAGAACAGTGCTCTGAGGATGGAGAAGGCAACATCCTTCGAGAACCCTAAGTGCAACCGCGACCTCAGCATCCGTAGAAGGACTCGTTATCTTCATTGGCTCCACACTAAATATATGATCCAAGCTCGTCACTCTATCATCCTCAGCTTCTCTCAGCGAATGTCGAAAAAGCACCGGAACCACTGCGAAATCACAAGGCAAAATTCCACCAGAGAACACATTACACGGCATCTCGATTTGGGAAAAATTGAAGATAATCAGTACGTTGAAGGTCGAGAATAGATTGGGTATGCGAGAAGAGTCGTATGATTGAATCTGAATCCGAGATAGTTCGGAGAGTTTTGAGAAGAGATCGAAGGCCACGGATGCGAAGGAAAGAAAAGTTAGCGCAAGCATCGCGTAAACCGGTCCGGAGAGATAGTGTCAGCTCTCTGTAAAGTCTCTGTGTGTTGAGAGAAGTCACCAGCTCTTCAACTACCATCGCTGCCGCGTCTGAAACCTCGCCTTTTTCCGATTCGGACGGATTCTCCGGCGTCGCTGACGCCCCATCGCTCCAAATCGGCCTCTTGAGATACATTCTCCTCTCTTCTCTCCTCTGGGAATCACAATTTTACAAATTTCGTTGGCTTTGCGCCAAAACGGCGACCACTTGGCTCTAGTAAAGAGAAAACAGCACGTTATCTAAATAAATGTTCGGTGGTGCTTGATGAGAACTGAATCATATTATACACTTCCAAAACAGAGTCTGAGCTTAAAACACAAGATAAACTTATTAACATCTTTATTTTCACGAACAAATCCATTGTTGAACACCAGAGACGACACAATTAACACTCAACGACAATGAAGAACCGAAGAATGACTGATGATGACTTGTGAAATCCCTCAACATTGGAATTAACAAAGCCAAATTTTTATCTATGTACAGTTTTGCCTCAATGCAATAATAAATTCAGCCTACCAGTCCTTGACAATTTTAGCCTTTTCGAAAATGAACTTGCCCTCCTTGTACTTTTGTGAGGTCTCATAGGCTCGCTCGTACTTCCAACCCAATGGTTCATTACAGTCGGCACAAGATATATCAGCCACGGTATGGAGACCTGTTAAAAGATGTCGGTCTTCTTTAGGCCCTACCACAATGTTCATTGCGTGTGAGAACAGGAAGGCACGGCCAGTTCTTCCCTGAAAATTGAGAACCATGGATTAAAAATCTGATTGTTATTGGTATACACAATCAAGAACACAAATGCAGGGAGTTCTGCCTAACATGAACTTTTGAATTGATTCCATAACCATATTTCAAGTCTTGTTTATAGCAATTTGAGTCAAAGGCTATTTTGAGTCTATTTTCCATAGATGAGTTATTAAGTTTTGATTTGACTCTAGAATTCACAAGTAGGTAGCTTTGGTAGGGAAATTGATTCTTGATCAGTAGCATCCATGGTTAAATAGGAAAGACAATAGTCAAGGGTTTCCCTAAAATCTGATAGACAAACAGATTCTCAGCTCAAGCTAGTCTTAGTGAGATTCTCACTTGATTCTCTGCATTTATCATATGGGACAGAAACAAAGCTAAGAGAGGATGAAGCTGATTCACCTGAAAAGCCTTAGAGATGATATCATCATGAAGTCCTACATGGTTTCTGCAGTTGCAGCAACTATACAGTCTTGGACCAATCGATTGAGCCATTTTATTAAACACTTCAGGGCGTGATCAATTGCTCCGAACAAATAAATCAAGTTCCCACCTATTTCACCAGAAAACAAAACTCCATAAATACATATCCTGAAGCCACATAGAAGAAACCAGAAATTAGGGTTTTAAATACAAGAGAAGATGGAGATAAACCTTTCTAGAATCTGTAAATCACCGAGCTTCAAACTCCAATGTCTGAAAATAGAGGATGCGAACAGTGGGCAGATGTTAGCGTGCAAGATTAGAGATTCCACTTTCCACAAGATATATTACCTCAATTTCCAATAAACAAATCAGAGAGGACAAAGTCGCAAGTTAAACCAAAACACACCGAATATAAAATACAACAATAATATTATATATATATATTGGTATGGTAAGTGAAACGGAAAGAGATAATCCCGGACAGAAAATGACGCAGTAGATACCGATTCTGTTTCTTTATAAACCGAAATGGAGAAAAAGCAGACGAAAGATTCAATTTTGATCTTGATGTGAAACTTTCAGAAGGAAACTCTAGAGATCTTACTAGGGTTTAAGGGATCGAACAAGGAATTGTAGGGAAATTGAGAAGAGATCTAGATTGGAGTTGGATGAAAGTTTTGATTTTTTAGTAATCTCTGATCACGTCGTGAAGCGACTGTCTTCTGACTTTCCTTATGAGTTCTCTTTGCTTTATGGCTGGAAATTAAGAATCAGAAACAGTGATGATGACAAAAATGGAAATGTAAAAACAAAGTTGTGTATTTATAACTCTTGTAATACTTTAGAATCATTAGTTTTTCACTAATAAATTATAAATTTCTTGAACTTACAATAATATTGTCAAAGTTATAATAATCCAGCTAATATATGTTAGATTCAATCCCTTAAAAAAGTTTATGGAATTAGTTTTAGGCAATGAACTGGCGTAATTTTTTTTCTTTTTGAAATTGTGATAAATTTCTAACTTGGTATATCTTGGTTAGGAATGGCAAGTGATTTTTAAGTAGTTTTTAGTTTTAATTTTTTAGAGACTACTTTTAAACCAAGCTTTTGAGAAACTAGCTTTTTAAAATTTCAAAAACTGTTTTTTTCTAAACTCAATTATTTTTGTTATAATTTAATATTTAATTTTTGATTTTTAGATTTTCCTAAAAAGTAGAAAAATGAGTTTCTAAAAATCTATT
Source organism: Lepidium didymum (assembly GCA_963920545.1). Lineage (NCBI taxonomy): Eukaryota > Viridiplantae > Streptophyta > Magnoliopsida > Brassicales > Brassicaceae > Lepidium > Lepidium didymum. Next base: position 4,655,578 of record OY986980.1, read on the forward strand.
GTTACTTTTTCAATCAAAAACTAGAAACCAAAAACCAAAAACTACACCTCAATTCATAGCCCTTGTTATTTAATATTTACTCACTGTAAATAAATTTTTAAAATCTAGTTTAATCATAAACATTAGTGTGTTGGTAACATTGGTTATTCTTTCTTGTCAATTTATTTCCATTGATTTGTGTTAGATTATGAATCTAGCTCATATTAAGTTTAGACTTTAGACCAATAGAAAATTAACAACAGTATTTATTAGTGTGAATTGTGATTTGTTTTATAATATAATATACATATACTTTCTTTTGGTCAGACATAGACAATATACATATACAATACTCAAGATTCTATTCAGTACTTAACCTTCAAAGATCAGTCCTGAATGGTTTCAATATCTCTTGGTCAACTTGAGCTTCTCCATCACAAACATGCCTTCTTTAAACCTCTGTCTAAGTTCGAAGGTCTCAACATACTTCCAACCCAAAGTCTCACCACACTTACTACACATCACATCTGCCACTACGTACGATCCGGTTATCAATTTCCTTCCAATCTTCGGTCCGACCACAACGTTCATCGCATGTGAAAACATAAACGCTGGTCCTGATTTTCCCTATTTTCATTTTTACATAGACTCGATCATCTTTAGAAATAAGTCTGTATAACAAATCAAAATCTGAACTTTTTGGTACAATCAAACAATTTTTTAGTTTCTTGGTGTTACCACGAATTTTTTGGAGAGGAGATCTTCACCGAGAGCTAATGGGTTCTCGCAGTTTCTGCAGAAATACGTAGGAAGAGTTTTGTTTTCTTCCATTGATCGATAGATGTAAGAAAAGAAAATCGGAGAGATTGTAAGATTGGATGAGAGAATACGAAGAATATTCCTTCTTATCTTAAATTCTTGAGTAATTTATTTGCATTGACTTGTCGAGTACTTGCATTATTGTGTGCCAATGATTGTGCTTTTGATCTTATGGGCTAAAATCAGAAGGCCTCGTACAAGGTATTAAGACCGTTGCTTCTTTTATTGTCTCATTGAGGATATGTTGCATTGGGCCGGTCATGATTTGCCCGAGAGGCTTTACACATAAGGGAACAAAGCCTAATTAATTTCTAGGAAGACAATACGACGACTTGCCTGAATTCGAATTTTCTAATTAAAATAGACAAGTGTGTCTTTCGAGCAGAAAATGAAAATTAATGTAGACATAAACAATATGAAAATAACTGAAGAAATTATTTGCATTCGCTTTTTAGTTATAAACAAAATAAATCAAAGGATTATTTTATCATTTCGGATGTGGGTTCTTGGTATTGGCGCTTGTGTTGTTCTCTCTTTCATCAATCAGTTCTTCTGGTACAGAACCATGCCGTTGAGTATCACCGGAATCTCTGCTCAGATTGCAGTCGTGCCTCTTGGACATCTCATGACGAGAGTACTTCTGACAAGGAGATTCTTGGAAGGTACGAGGTTTCAGTTTACCTTAAACCCAGGTGCCTTCAACGTCAAGGAACATGTTCTGATTACCATCTTTGCTAATTCCGGTGCTGGCTCTGTTTACGCTACTCATATACTCAGTGCTATTAAGCTTTACTACAAACGCTCTCTTCCTTTTCTCCCTGCATTTCTCGTTATGATCACTACTCAGGTTTTCACTTCACTTCATTATCTGATTCTTGTGTTTGATTCCTTTGCAATTTCTTGAATTCTGAAATCGTTTCTTGTGTTTAGATTCTGGGATTTGGTTGGGCTGGTCTCTTCAGGAAACACCTTGTTGAGCCTGGTTACTACATCTGTCCTGGTTATCTATTCACCTTGTGGCTAGCTTTGCTTACTACATCTTTCCTGGTTATCTATTCACCATGTTAACATCAATCTCATGGGTTTACTGGCTTAATCCCAAATCAATTTTAATAAACCAACTTGGTTCAGGTGAACATGGTCTTGGTATTTGGATCCATTGATTTTGATTGGGTCACCATTAGTGCTTATCTTGGAAGTCCTTTAGCTAGTCCACTGTTTGCTTCCGTAAATGTAGCCATTGGTTTTGTGCTGGTCATGTATATCGTCACTCCCATTTGTTACTGGCTTAACATTTATGAAGCCAAGACCTTCCCTATCTTCTCTAGCCAGCTCTTCATGGCTAATGGCTCACGCTATGATGTTTTAAGCAATATTGATAGCAATTCCATCTCGACCGCACGGTTTACTCTAGGACCGGTTCCATCAATATGAGCACCTTCTTTGTTGTTACTTATGGTCTTGGGTTTGCTACATTGTCTGCAACCATTGTGTTAGAGTTTAGAAATGGTAAACTTTGTATTATTATTAAATCAATCAAGCTTGACATACAAATTTCACAGAATGCAAGATGATGAGCTTGATTGCGCCCTGGTCAGATTCTCCTTAATAGCTGCAAGCATCGAATCCCTTTCCAACAACATTTGCTCCAAACTGAAATTAGAAGTGGAACCAGATTCATACCGCAAAAGGCGAGGAGGGTCACGACCATAAACAACCTTGAAAGGGGTTGTCTTTAATGCGGTGTGAAATGAAGTATTATACCAATACTCTGCCCATGACAAATATTTGGCCCAAGTACGCGGATGTTCAGCAGCAAAACAGCGTAAGTAAGTTTCTAAACAGCGATTTACCACTTCCGTTTGACCATCCGTCTCGGGATGATAAGCGGAGGAGAACTTCAGCTTGGTGTTGGACAACCGGTGGCACTCACGCCAGAAGGAACTTTGAAATACCTTGTCTCTATCGGAGACAATACCCTCAGGAACACCGTGGAGCCGCACCACTTCTCGGATAAAAATCTGAGCGACATCCAAAGCAGTAAAAGGATGTTTCAATCCAATAAAATGAGAATATTTGCTGAAGCGATCAACCACAACCATAATCACATTAATCCCATTCGAAAGAGGCAAACCTTCAATAAAATCCATAGAGATTTGAGACCATATTTAATCTGGAATCGGTAAAGGTTGAAGTAAACCTGCAGGGTTGAGGGTACTGTACTTCTGTGTTTGACAGATTTGACATTCCGAAACATATTGTTGCACATCTTTGTTCATATCACGCCAGTGGAACTGAGATTGTAGTCTCTTTAATGTTTTCAAAACCCTCGAATGGCCTCCCTGTAAGCTGTCATGATATTCAGAAAGCAGCAATGGTATATATTTTGAGTCCTTAGGAAGGTATAAGCGACCCTGAAAGAAGACTCTACCATCTGTAATTGAGTACTTTGTCTTGTCCAATTCACCCTTAGTCACTTTATGTAAAAGAGATTGGATTTCTAGACTTTCATCAAGCTCCTTATAGACGTCCTGCAACAGCAAGGAAGTTGGAAGCGTTAAAGCCAACAGTCGAGGAGTAACAGAAATCATAATCTGAAGTTGACATCTCGATAATCCATCTGATGCCTTGTTCTCTACCCCTGGCTTATATTCAATGACAAAGTCATACCCCAACAGTTTAATTAACCAGTGTTGAAAGTCCATCAACACTTCTCTTTGTTCCAGCAAAAACTTCAAGCTTTTTTGGTCAGTTCGAACCAAAAAACGTCGGCCAAACAGATAATGTTTCCACTTTAATACATCTAAAACAATAGCCATCAATTCCCTTTCATAAATCGACTTCTTTTGCTCCCTATCCGACAAAGCATAACTAAAGAAGGCAATTGGGTTCAATTTTTGCATCAATACAGCTCCCAATCCAACACCTGAAGCATCAGATTCTATCACAAAAATTTCATTGAAATCAGGCAATATAAGAACCGGAGCAGATTGCATAATAAGTTTCAACTCCTCAAAGGCTTTTTGAGCTTTAGTTGACCATTCAAATTTGTCCTTCTTTAACAAAGTAGTTAAGGGTTTAGCAACCACTCCATAATTTCTTATGAATCTTTTATAATAACCTCTCAGCCCCAAAAAACCACGAAGACCTTTTTGGTTCCGAAGAGTAGGCCATTCCTTCATGGCTGCGGTTTTGCTTGGATCGGTGGACACTCCAGCACCTGAAATAATGTGTCCCAAATACTCAATTTGAGGCTTACCAAACAAACATTTTTTGTGGTTTGCAAAGAGACATTGATCTTGTAAAATCTGGAACACGATATGAAGATGATGAAGGTGTTCTTGCAAGGAAGAGCTAAACACCAAAATGTCATCAAAAAATACCACTATGAACTTCCTCAAATATGGACGAAATATGGCATTCATTAAACATTGGAATGTTGCCGGAGCATTTGTCAATCCAAATGGCATTACGAGGAATTCGTAATGACCGTCTAACATTCGAAAGGCTGTCTTCTCCACATCACAATCCCGCATCCTTATCTGGTGATAACCAGAGCGAAGGTCAAGTTTGGAGAATATAATTACGCCATTCAGCTCATCCAAGAGTTGATCTATCACTGGAATTGGAAAGCGATCTGCCACGGTAACACGGTTCAAGGCTCGAAAATCCACGCAGAAACGCCAAGTACCATCTTTCTTTTTTACCAACAAAACAGGACTGGAAAAAGGACTATGACTTGGCCTTATGATCCCAGCCTTCAGCATCTGAGAAACCAACGATTCCATGATCGACTTATGAGCATGAGGGTACCTATAAGGCCGAACACTAACTGGTTTAGCACCATCAATTAACACAATATTGTGCTCATGTCCCCTAATAGGAGGTAACGATGTAGGTTCCGCAAAAATTGGCACAAATTCATCCAAAACCTTCTGAATCTGTGGCTGAATTGTCACTGAGTGTGATATCGCCTGCAAGTTATCATTGATAGAGCTAGACAATTACAACACATCACAAAAGATTTGTGACTGGAATTGTTTTGGATCAGCTACCAAAGAGTGAAGAGAAGGATCCCCCAACAGTGTAACCCGTTGGCCATTGTAGAGAAAAGAGATCTCATGCTCCTCCCAACTCACTTCACACCGCCCCAACGTTCGCAGCCATTGAATCCCCAATATATCATCTGCACTTCCCAAGTCCAAAATCACAAAATCTGCAGCAAATTCCAGACCCTTAACGCCAAACTTAACACCTTTGCACAACCCCAAACTCTTAACCACCATTCCATTACCCAAAGACACATCACACGCAGTACATGGGGTAATTCTAAGCTTGGCCTTCTTTGCAACCGAAGGAGCAAGGAAGTTATGTGTTGCCCCACTGTCCAACATCACCACTACCTTAGTCTTAGCAATGGTGCCTCTCATTTTTGTTGTAGTGAGAGAATCATCTCCCAAAAAGACCGATAGTGAAAGCTGTTTCAATTGAGGCTGTAAAACAATTTCCTCTTCAGATTCTTCATCTGCCGGATAATCGTTAACTTCAATCTCCGCACCATGACAGACCAACAAAACTTGCAGCTCTTTGTTCTGGCATTTGTGATTCGGACCATATGCTTCATCACAGCGAAAACAAAGACGTTTCTTACGCCTTTCTTCATACTCTAGGTGACAAGTTACGTCGACCCCGTTTATTAGAAGAACTCGAGCTAGACGAAGCTGGAGTATTACTTGAACCAGTGTGTGAAGGACCCGTCAACAATAAGGGTGGCTTCTTCTATCCCAGAGAACGAGACACATTATGTTTGGATTGAACAGAAGAATGTACCTCAGTGATTATCGGTTCTGAATTCACCGAAATTGCATTATCCACCATTCTTGTGAGAATATTAGCTTCGAGTTCCAATGTCGCTGTAATCACCTCTGTAATTCCCTTGGGTTTCATCAATTTCAACAGAGAACGATACTCAAGTTTTAAACCTTTTTTGAATATTGATTCCAAACTCTCATCGGATATATCAAAGATTTGAGAAGAAAGATCTTCAAATTCATGAACATAATCTTCCACAGTTGTTGTTTGTTGCAGCATGAAAAGCTTGTCGTGCGGAGTGAGACAACGATTACGAGCAAAACGCAATAACAACTTCTCCTTAAAATCAAGCCAATCACGGAACGGCGAGCGTCGTATTTCCCAATTGAACCAGCTGAGAACTCGACCTGCAAGACTCAGTGAAATCAAATCCAATCTTCCAGAATCTGTGTAACCACCGAGCTCAAAGAATCGCTCTACTAGATTCAACCACACATAAGCATCGCCACCATCGTAAACCGGCATATCAACTTTCTTTAACATTGAATCACGATTAGCCAAAGTTTTAGACACTTCGGGATTCTCAATAGTGTTCGACTCCGGCAACTGCTCCGGATTAAAACGATGTACCTCAAGATTCGGCCGAGATTGAACTCCATCTTCAACCTCTGGTTGTCTGGGAATCGAATTCCGTCCATTACCGAAAACGGTAAGAAACTCCGAGAACTGATTACTCAACGTATCAAGACGCTCACTCGTCTTCTTGTTCGTATCTCGTAACTCACTCGTCAAAGTATCTACGCGCTCCGAAACTTGTGAAATTTGATCCATCAGATCACCGCCGGCGTTGGAATTCGATGATCTAGTTTGAACTGGCATCCTGAAACAAAGCTGACCGCAACAATGTTAGAGTTTAGAAATGGTAAACTTTGTATTATTATTGAATCAATCAAGCTTGACATACAAATTTCACAGAATGCAAGATGATGAGCTTGAGATCGTCCTCTGCTATTTAAGCAACAATGGAGTTTTTTTTTACTCTAACAGAAAATGAAAAACAAATCGCGTAAAGATAGGAATCCTAAAAACTCCAAACAAGTGCCACGTCACTTCAATAATTGGTCACCAATCACTTTACCAGCTCAGCACTCTTCTCTTCCTTCTTCTTCTTCTGAGTATATATCTTCCAAGGCATAGCACATTGTTCATGTCTTAGTCTTCAATGGAAGGTACATACAGCCAATTATGTTTACCGATACCTTTCTTAGTCCGGAACTCAATCTAATCTTTATGTCGTTTCAGTGACTTGTGGAAACAGACAAGAGGGGCGTTTCAGAAGAATAAAAAAATGGATATACATACGAGAATCATGAAGAAAAACTACAGAGAAGTTCCATTGTGGTGGTTTTTGGTCATCCTCTTACTAAACATTGCGCTTATCATGTTCATCTCCGTGCACTACAACGCGACAGTGCAGCTTCCTTGGTGGGGAGTGTTACTCGCTTGTGCCATTGCCATCAGTTTTACTCCTTTGATCAGTGTCATAGCTGCAACCACAACCCAGGCACCGGGGTTGAACATCATAACCGAGTATGTTATTGGGTATATCTACCCTGAACGTCCTGTTGCCAACATGTGTTTCAAGGTCTATGGATACATCAATATGACTCAAGCGCTAACTTTCATTTCCGACTTCAAGCTTGGTCATTACATGAAGATTCCCCCGAGATCCATGTTCATGGCTCAGGTACATTATCACCTGGTTATAATATAGGAGCTCAATAAAGAAAGACATAACTGATCAAATTGTAACCATTGCAGGTGGTAGGGACGCTTGTGGCGGTTATGGTGTACACAGGAACAGCTTGGTGGCTGATGGAAGAGATTCCTCATCTCTGTGACACAGCCTTGCTTCCTTCAGACAGCCAATGGACTTGTCCCATGGACCGAGTCTTCTTTGACGCCTCTGTGATTTGGGGACTAGTAGGACCACGAAGGATGTTTGGTGACCTTGGAGCATATTCAAGTGTCAATTGGTTCTTCCTCGTAGGTGCCATAGCTCCACTCTTGGTCTGGCTAGCCGCAAAGGTATTCCCTGCTCAGACATGGATCTCCAAGATACATATCCTTGTCCTAGTGGGAGCTACCGCAATGATGCCGCCTGCAACAGCAGTTAACTTCACCAGCTGGCTCATCGTCGCATTCATCTTTGGCCACTTCATTTTCAAGTACAGAAGAGAGTGGTGGACGAAGTATAATTATGTGTTGTCAGGTGGTTTAGATGCTGGCTCGGCTGTTATGACCATACTTCTGTTTCTAGCACTCGGACGTAAAGGCATTGAAGTGCAATGGTGGGGAAATTCTGGCGACCGTGACACTTGTCCATTTGCTTCCTGCCCAACTGCTAAAGGTGTTATTATCGAAGGCTGTCCCGTCTTCTAACTCATCAGGACTAAAGTATATAACAAGTGCTTTGTACAGAACATTCAGCAAACTGATTATTGTCTTCCTCAGAAATTTCTTTACTCTCCAAGAATTATTATATCTTTGTTATAGCTTTAAACTAATTTACTGTCCTTCTCTATGACAATATACAAATGTTAGCGATTCTATTTGTCTCCTGATACTGATTTTATGCTTTAGAAGTTTTGTGTTTGTCTCTTAAAGTTGCTGTAATTTAAGAATGTATGTTTTTGTCGAAAAGCGATAGCAGGAACAGAGTTTAAACAGCATACTACATGGTCGAAGCAGGGCCTAGCATTGAAGTAAAGAATAACACATTGAATGCATAAAACTTGAATTTGTCTTTGATTTGAAAATTAACAATAATATAGCCAAAAAACGTAAACAATCGAACTACTGTATGAAGTCTTATAACACTGATCTTTTTGTAGGCATTGTTGCATGCTATATACCTTATACCTTAAAGGCCTCTTCTTCTATCTGTCTCCATTACTGAATCCCAAAATGTGCATTTGTTTATAGTTTATTCATTAAATGTTGAGGGGATCTTCTTCTGTGTTTCTTTCTTTATCCTGTGTCCATTCATTTGTTTCTGCAAAAACATAAAAAAGTTATAGTGAATGTAAGGGAAAAACATGCTAAAGCAAACAGATACCCCCGAGCCAGTTAAGCATATAGACAACATACTTGGCTTGTCAACAATCATCATGAGCCGCCTTTGCAGGAGACTTGCAATAAAGAGGAAGATCGAGCACATTCCAAACATGACAGTGATAGGGAATGCATTCACCTATAGAAAAAAAAAGAACTAGTCAGTACTGGGACGCAGATTCATGGGACAAACAATTCCAGCTAATATAGTGAAGAGGAAGAATATTAGGGAACTTACATTGTACAACACAACGCAGACAAAGATATTCAGAGGGATGCGGAAAAAGTTCATGATTGTGCTTCTGGCTTCTTCAGGGATGTATTGGGCTCTCATCTTCATTATGGATGGCCAAAACAGTCCAACGCATGCCTCAAATATACAGAACCCAAGGAGCTGAAAGCATCCAGAGAAAGAGATTCCTCCACCTTTTACCTTGGAAGGTGTTATGAACAACTGAGTCACACATAGGATTGCAAACAATTAGTTAGTCACACAATAAGAATTAAGACAGCATCAATGCAAGCAAAGAAGGATTGAAAGAAACCTTCATTTACAAAAAAAAAATCTTACAGTCATTAATATTGGAAGCAATAGTGAAGCACCAGAAACTAGGAAGACAATCTGCATGTAACTCTCTACTTTGGGAGATGAGCGAGACAATAGACGAGATGCAAGAGAACTGCCTAGCATTGAAGCCAGCATAAATGTTGAAAATATAAAACCATGGGGAATGTCCTCATCGTTCGGGCTTAGAGCAGGTGTCCAGAGGAATACAAAAGTATACATTGATCCTTCAAAGAGAGACTGAATAGCCCCCAACAGTGCTATCTTTTCATCTGATAAAAGATACAAGATATTACTTACTTTCCGTATCTTCAAACATTTTTCAAAACACAAGAGGGAGCTTGAGGACAATAAGATAGGAGCAAGAAACAACACAGGGAACCATCACAATAGACTAGAGAAGCAAAATTCAAGTGGTGAACAGGTTTTTCGACTCACCAGAGGCAATAGCCACTGCAGCACCTCTGAACTGGGTAAGTAAGTCCTTACTTTCCGAAGGATCTCCATAGTTTTCTGTCCATGATGATAGAATGACAGCCATTCCAATAGCAAGAAAGCATGCAGCAGCGTCAAATGGCGCAACAGGCCCAAGAGACAAGGAATGAACAAGCAAGTTCCCAAACAAGCCAGCAATAATTGCAACAAGACCATTGCCAAAAAATACCGCCTTTGAAAATGTTACCGACAGCCATTGCTGCTCAAAACTCCTCTGCTCACATCACAAAGATCACTATGTTTACATATAACAATGACATTTTTCTAACGATTTGCTAAAACAAATACCTTTGCTTTACCTTATTGTGCTCGGCGACTAGCCATGATTCAAATGATGAAAACAGAAGCGAAGTAGCGATGCCTCCTAACACACGGCCTACCATCAAAATCTTATACTGAGGAGAATGCTTGGTTATGCAGCTCAATATGTAGGTGATACAGTAAGTAATACATGCTCTCTTACGACCCCTGATGCAGAACACACCATTAAGCAATATTACTAAGAAAGTTCAGATTTTCCCTCTGCTGTAAAACAGATATAAAAAGCATAAGAGAGAAATTTCACTGTTTGTCGGCAAGAGATCCAACGATTGTACCAAACAACATAGAGGAACCAAAACCAGCAATGAAAAGCTGTCCGATCTCCCCTTTGCTAAATCCATAAGTACTATAAAGGTAGTACACGTATGGACCTTGCAACCAGTCACCCGCTGTCAGCACAAAAACAAACAATCAGCAACTCCAGTTGGATCTTTTGTTATAAAGTTCGAAACTTACGTTTTAGCACCAATCTCTTACTCACAATAATAGAGTAAAAACTTTCATCTGCATTTCTTTCTCTACTGGATGTAGAAATTTTAAAACTTTCAAGTTCCAATATGACATCGAACTCTCACTAAGAGTCAATACTTGGCACGAAAACAAAAGAGGATCTAAATCTCCCACTAAACTAACTTCTTGACAACAACAACCAGATCGGATCGAGAAATGCATTGTAAATACTTTTTTGAGACATAATCAGGCAAACAGAAAGATAAAGAGAAGGAAAGAGTACAGTACCCATCATGAGCGAGTACACAATGAGATAATTGTTCTTGAACGAATTGAAAGCTGAAGAAGTGTTGATTCGATCCTTGTTGTTCTTGCTAAACTCCAAAGCCGCCACAACAAGACCCAGAACTCCAAACACCAAGTAGTAGAATACCTCCATTGTCGTTCGATCTAGACAGAGAAGAAAAGATTGATTTTTTGAAGAAGGAACAAACTATCTTCAGCTTCAGAGATTGTTATATACTCTACTCTCACTGACGCGTAATTGCCATTGATTACTCTTGTTCCCAGTTGTTGTACCTTTTGGTTAATATAAAAACATTCCAAAGTCGCAATGGTACATCTTGGAGCAGCGTGGATTAAATGCAGAGGATAGAGAGAGAATATATACGTGGCGTGATCCTGACGGTGCTTTGGAGTGATCAACGGTAAGTAAGTGTCGGTGGATCGAAAGACACTCAGAGGACCCCATACGATGAAAGAGTGGGACCGATGCATCTTAAGCCGTAAATTTAATTCCACGTTATTTGATTTTTAGTTTTTAATTGATTTAACTATGGAATCATTAGTGGAAATGAGCCAAGCAAATGAGTTGGAAATTTCAACGAGTGATTTGGTTTCACTCCACTAGATCTGTGTTGTCTATTTGGTAGAATAAATCCAACTATATGGTCGACTTACACATTATGACATTAGGACAAACTTTGTCAATATGAAGCATAGTTAAACAATAGTAATGCCTTTGACAAAAAAACAATAGTAATGTCAAGATTTAGTTTTATAACTGGTTCAGAATTTGCAAGTGGCATTTAGTCTGATGACAGACGGTAAGTCCACTAAGACATGTGTACTTGTACAAACCAGAGATCGAATCTCATCACCTATATGTAGAAATTTGGCTAATGACCGGCTAGAATTTCGAAAATTCTCGAGTTACGTATATCTCTCTTCATAATGAGCTATAGAGCATTTATTGGTGTTGCGAAGAGAATTATATATGGAAACTCTGTTTCGTTTTTGTCTCTTAGTGCTAGATCCAATCAAAATTGAAATCCAGGTAAACCAAAAATCAAACCGAACCGGACCAATGGAACCTCTACGGGCAACGGAAACTAATAAAGAAGATAAGAGAAGATTACGTTTCGAACACTTTATCGTTTGATTTGAGCAGAAGATAGAATCGACGATGAAAAATCGAAAAATACAAAACAAGCACCACCACATATTCAGATTTTGTTCCTAACAAAGAAAAAAACAAGTAGCAAATATTTATCTCTCTCCTCCATTATCCTGCAAATTAAATTCTCTCATTTTCTAAGAGAGATATCTTTATAATAAAAACAGAGACGCTTAACAGAAGAAGCTTTGATCAAGATATGGCTTCACTTACTTCAATCGCCACGTCTTATCCTTCTTCATCGCAGACTTTGCGAGTGAAACCATCCGGAAACACTCTTTTCTCCGCCGGTGTTAGATCAGCAGTAATGGGTTCAGGGCAAAAAACCCTGAAGATTCGTTGTTGCACTTCAACGAAACCTGCGAAACCAGCAGGTATACAACTCATAAAGCGAGAGCTTCTCATTGTATCGATTTTGTGAATGTGGAAAGTTCAAGTTAGATTAACCCCTTCTTCTTCTGGTTGTGATCTCTTGGAGGGATTAGCTGAAGTCGATTGGAAACAGAAGAGAGAGCTTCTATTGGAGAAAAGGGTAATAATCAATGGCTTAGATCACAAATGTCAACAGACTTAGCTGTTGTGTTTTGTAGGTCAGAAGTGTGGACGTGAAGGAAGCTTTAAGGTTACAAAAAGAGAACAACTTTGTGATTCTTGATGTAAGACCAGAGGCAGAGTACAAAGCGGTGAGTGATATAATATGCTCTCTGATGTTATGATCCCTTGTAGATTTGAAGCAAGTTCATGTTAGTGAGATGTGTTTTGCTGTTTGGTTTTTGAAGGGTCATCCTCCGGGAGCTATCAATGTAGAGATGTATAGACTGATCAGGGAATGGACGCCATGGGACATCGCTCGCCGTCTAGGATTTGCCTTCTTCGGTATCTTCTCTGGCACAGAAGAGAATCCCGAGTTTGTTCAAAGTATGCATTGAAAGAAGATCAGTTTTGGACTCTTTACACAATGGCGTTGGATCCAGTACCTGAATGTCATATTTTTTGTTTTGACAATGTGCAGGTGTAGAAGCTAAACTTAACAAAGAGGAGGCAAAAATAATAGTAGCTTGTTCATCCGCAGGCACAATGAAGCCGACCCAGAATCTCCCTGAGGGCCAACAATCAAGGTAATGTCGAAAAAAATTGTAACCTTGAGCGAAGAAAGCATTGGTTTCGATGCTCAAATGATTAGGGTTCTTGCAGGTCTCTTATTGCTGCTTATGTTCTAGTCCTGAACGGCTATAAAAACGTATTTCACCTTGAAGGCGGAATCTACACATGGAGCAAGGAAGGTCTTCCTATTGAAACTGAAGACTAATCCGCTGGTTCCAGTTTTGTATATCTTTCCATTTTAGGTAGTTGCATTTAGAGATTTGGCTTTTCAGAGAGCGGTTTTAGGTTTGTAAAACTTCAGACTTTACCATGAAATCCAACAAACTTCACCGAAATCCAGAGAAATAGAACTTGATCAATGAGCATACTATACGAATACCGTTATAATTTCATAACATTAAGTTCCAACCCAAACAATAATCTTTCACTAAATCTGAGTACACAGAAGTCTAAGGCTTTACAAAAAGTTTCAAAGGATATTGAGAATCCTTACTCTGTTGTTTGTCATCAAGATGATGCGTCCTCCTTCAACCTGTACAACGTGATTTCTTGCTGCTTGAAGTATCGGCGATCCTCTTCATCAACCAGAACAAGATTCAGATAATACTTGACGCTAAATTTGTTGTTGATGTTGCGATGCGTTGGTGTAAGATCGTATGGCGCCAGAAACAGTCGTACAGGTATTGATTCACCTGCAATGTAAATCTTCAATCAGTTATTCCATTTCTTACAGAATACACTAAAACATCAGCTATTCAAATAGTGGGCATAATATATACCTCTGACTGGAGTTCCATCCATCAACTCGAACTTGGCAAGTGTTTCTGTCTCGACATGAGTATTAGCACCTGCACCCGTTGACTCCCGTCGTCTGATCTCAAGATCCATATTTTTCATCTTGATTCTCACAAGAAGAAAATATATTTTCCCAAGGATAACATCATTTAGGTGATACCTGCATCCAGAGGCACAGAGGAACTCTTGTTATTTACCGATCAGTCAGTCAAATCCGTAAATCATAAAATGAATTTTGTCTTACTTGCTTTTATTGTACTCAAACTCGATGTGCAGGCAATCCTCAATTCCAACTTCCATCTGTACAATAAGTTAGAGCAAAGGGAATTAAGTCTTCAATATTGCTATTGGTTTAACCCTTTATCTTAATGAACTGCATAGAGAAGCCTATTGACATCTTTCAAATGAGTAGGGAAAAAATAACTCGACCTATGCGATTTTCAAGAGAAGTGGGTTCAATACTATAATTCACAAGAGACTAAAGTAAGAGGCTAGAAATAGAGAATGAAATTGAAAGATTTTTGGGTCATTTCGATATATTCCACAGTTTGTATCATTTTTTCTTATAAAGTTTCAAACTTGGGTCATATCAAAACTCACCTTGATGCTATTATTAATTTCAGGAGGTGGTGCATAGTTCCGGACCTATCATAAACAATAACAACAATATCACAACAAACATAATTCTGGTGCTACTTAAATGGAACATTATCAGTCTAAAGTTAATTAGTTTTGGAAAACATACCATAAATTCCTGGTATTCCAAGATGCTTCCAGCATAGCCACGAGTAACAGTTACTTTGAGGACATATCTGAAGAAACAAAGAAAATAGTAAAGTGTATTAGAAACTGTATTGAGGAAGAAAATTTATCAACCAATTAAAAAAGAATCATATAATATACCTTAGCCGTACATTCACACCATTGTATGTCTCATATGGCATCTCAACAGTTGGAAATTCAAATGGAAATGTCTTTCTTTCGTATATTTCTCCAGGGACATCCAGTTCACGAACTGAAATAAAGTAAAAAAGAGAACAATGAATCACAACTATAATTGGTCAAACAAAAAAAGAATAAAAGGTTTGAACAAAAAAAGTTAATCCATGTCATAATACATGTTAAGTAATTTCACCCCTGATAGCTAATAAAAAAACTCTTAAAAGATTTTACTTTGAAACTATTTAACAGGAAATTAAAATCCTGAGCTTACTCACCCAAGGAAGTGAAGTCATAGAAGTTTCCTCGGTCAAAGTACATTTCTGTCGACAACACATATAACATCAATAAGCATATATCGATATGAGTTAGAAAACCGGATGATTAAATTCCCTTAAGAGTCCTTAAGTGGCAGACTACAGGTCATGCCAAATGCATACCTATTTGACCAAGAAGTTCAACTTTCACACCATTATCCTCCACCTTTTTCCCTTGATATGGTTCAATGCAGACCTGATAAAGACATTAAGGAACAATTACTCTAAAGCGTCAAAAGATGGTAACTGGAACAGCTGCCTATCATCAAAAAACCAAGTACCTTGCCCGCAATAGTTTCTTGACTATGGAAAAGGGGCACCAAAGCCGTTTGACCGTTTTCTTTCTTTATAGGAACCTAGAGAAACAATGGAGATTAACAACGAGAATATGAGAACCCGAAAGTGACTCGCATTATAAGTAATAGGTGCTGAGTGATTTAATTCGTGGTATAAACGTTTCGAACACCACAAAGAGAGTAGCAAATTGGATACCTGTTTACGATTTTTGCCATCAGAAAACGTGATTGAAATGTTACACGCAGGCTTGAAGGCTCCAAGAAGATAATTCTGTGAGGTTGAACCCAAAAAAAACTATTAGCATTTACTACGCAAGCACCAAACAAAGAAGGTAAATTCATAGGAAGAGCACTTTACCATTATCAGAAGAGTGGATCTCAACTACAGTAACCTGTTCAATTCGAAAAAGAGAAAAATCAGCTGCATTCCCAATTATAACTACACCAAATGCGTACAGTTAAAAGTTCAGATTTGGGCACGGTAAAAAATTGAAGCAAACCCTAGTTCCCAATTCGTGAAACAAAATGATCAACAGAAAGCCAAGAAAAATTCTGAATCAGATGTAATGCTTCAGTGATTCGAACAGTACCTGGTTCAATACAAATGAGGTCGGTAGAACAACCGAGGATCAGAACTCCAAGTCAGACCAGTTAACTTCCAAAAGCGTAATTTGAATCAAATGAATCTGATTGTTGGGTTGGAGAAGATGATCGACGGAAAAAGGCAAACAGAAAATAAAAATGGAAATATAAAAGGAAGGAATTTTATCTTTAGTTGACTATACGAATTACAAGCCCAGTCAAAAAGTCTAAAACCAATCAAAGCCCAGATTACAGTAATTGCACAGTGCACACGAATAGCTCAAAGCTGAGACCTTTCACGTTATGGTCTGTCTGAACATATTCAAATTGTAATATTTTGAATATACAACTGATTTTTTGAGTAATCAGTAAACATATTCAAAGGGTGGGAAGTGAAGGAAAAGTTAAACATTTGTAGGTTACAAACAAGAGAGTTTCAGTAAAGGAGAATATCAAAGCTTTTTTTGTTAAGAGAGTCAAAAAAGTAACTAAACTACAAAGTATTATAGAACAGAGCGAAATGTAACAAATTCCAAGCTTCCCATGAAACCAGAACGTTTACAAAAAGTGATCCGAAATTTCATCGGGAATCTTCTTCAGGATCCCGCTGCCATGAATCCTGATTATCTGATTGAAGGTTAATGATCTGCGAAACCAGAAGCTTCGAGATTCCACTTATAGCTGCTTGTACTTCATCTGGTTCCCTTGAGCCTCTCCAAACAGAGGACTGTGAGTTCAATCCAGAGTATTCACCTGCTGCAACTTGTGTCTTCTTTGATGTAGCAAGAACCTTCTCCAAATCTAACTGTGATAATGGCCTAGGTCCCTACAAATGTAAGAAACTCACATCATTACTACTTGAAAATCTAGTGGATGTAGCATCCTTGGACTATGTTTTTCTTTTAAACATACCGAACATGGTCTACCCTTTCTCTCTGCTTCTAGGATTTCTCTGATAGGAAAGTAAGCAGCTTTCTTGCAGAGCTCAAATATGTCTGATCCAGTATAGCCTCTGCATAAGCGAGCTACATGGTCATAGTCAATATCAGGTTCCACCCTTTCTCCTTTCAGAGTCACTTTCAATATCTCAGCTCTCTCTCGGCGATCAGGCATTCCAATCTCAAAGGCCTGAGGAAGACGCCTTAATATAGCTTCATCAAGCTCAGACGGTCGGTTAGTTGCACAAAGAACCATGACCCTAGCATTAGCTACAATGCAACCATTACGTTTATAAGAGCCCATATCCATGTAGGAAATATTCTAGATCGCACTACTCTCCATGTAAAGTAAGCCGAAAGCTGAAAACTTAAACTTACGATCAGTAGAAAATCCATCCCATAAAGCCATAAACTCGGTCTTCATGTTTGCCATTGCTTCATGATCTGTTGAACGGCGCTGACCAAGAAAGCTGTCAACCTCATCAATAAAAATGATAGCAGGTTGAAGTTTGTAAGCCAAGCTGAACACAGCAGAAACTGAAAGAGCAGAACAGGCGGCTCATAGATTAGAAACAGCATCAATTGACCAAAGAGAGAGGAAACTGGGATACAGATCCAAAAACAAAATAGTCCACAAAGTTGAATATATCGTTGTACAAGTACAGCTGAAAACACCAGAAGATATAGAACACAAAGAGCATGAGGATAGGCCCCTTCAAGTGAGCTACTTGGCCACAACAACAAAAATCTACACTTACCAAGCTTCTGAGCATCTCCAAACCACTTGCTCATAAGATTAGAAACCCTAACATTAATGAAAACAGCTCCTGATTCTTTGGCAATAGCTTTAGCAAGCATGGTCTTTCCAGTACCAGGAGGCCCATAAAGCAAGACACCTTTTTGAGGTCCAAGCAGCTTCCCGTAAGCAAAAAGCTCAGGTCTCTTCAATGGTAAAATCACAAGCTCATACAAAGCCTGCTTGATAGTCTCCAATCCTCCAATAGAACCAAACTCCACCTCAATGTGGTCTGGATTTATAACATCACATGCTATTACATCCTATTCAAAAAAATCAGAAACAACTGAGCATTATTCTCTCGATCCCCTTCTTCAGTTTGCTCAAAAACAACTGGACATCAAAAGTCTAAATTTCAATATTGAACAGTGAGACCAATGCACAAACTTTTATAAATTCGTTATCCAAGAACAATATCTATCCCGATATCTGATAACTAAGAGAAATTAGGAATTCAAGTTGCTTAATTTATAGAAAAATATATCACCTCGTATGGATTGGTGTGGATAAGAGGACGACCCAAACGCTTGGAGATTTCCTTCTTATGCTCAAGAGCTTTTTTAGAAGCTTCGCGATTAGGATCGAGATGTCGGAGACCCGCAAAGAGAACCAAACAGCTAAGAGCTGCACTCGCCGCGTAAAGTATAAGTTCTTGTAAGATCTTTGTCTCCGACGAACCACCCATTCTCTCTTTCAAAAACACAACCTTTAAATTACAACAGACAATTCTTAAATAAAATCAGTAAACCCAGATATTAGGGGAATTTAGGGTTCCCAAATAAAACCGAGGATATGTTTGCAGAAGAAGGAAATAAAAAGCTTCTTCTCCTTCTTGTGGACTAAGACAAGAGTTTTGCCTTGTAAATTGTGAAGGAGATGATAAATTACCAGAATACCCTCAGTTGCACCGTCGTTAAGTCGTAAAGATAGATTGTGTATAGAAGGCCTTCATAGGCCTTAAAACCCAATTAAAGTACTGTTCATTACCGACATATCCCAAATAAACCCTGATTGGCTACAAGGAAAAAAAGACAAAGATGGTTCGGGAGAAGATGAGAAACACCGAAAGATAAGAATCTAAACTAGTCGAGAAACTTCGTATCAAATCGTTAACCTTCAAGATCTCTCTTCTAATCCTGACCTCACCTATATATATATATACTCACACTTTGCAAAACTCGTAGTAAATCAACAAACTAAAATCTAGATAACTCGTAATCTGTCCTCGGTTATAATTTTTTGGCTAGAACTTGCAACAAATGGCCTCTACACTTGCATCAGCTTTTCGTTCTCCTCTCGTTCCATCTCCCTCTTCCTCGTCCAAACCCACTTGTTTCTCCGTATCATTTCCACGGAAGATACCTATCCGAATCAGAGCTCAAGACCAAAGAGAGAACGCCATTGATGTTACTCATCAAGGACAAGAGAAAGGGAATCAAGGATCCAGTGTCGAGAGAAGACCTCAACAACGCTTAGCAATGGATGTTTCTCCTTTCGGTACGTTAAACTATAAACTCGAACTCTTCTCTTTTCCTCTAAGTTTCTTTTTCTTCGCACTTATGTTTTGTGGTTATCATAACAACAGGACTTTTGGATCCTTTGTCACCGATGAGGACAATGCGACAAATGCTTGACACTATGGATAGGATGTTCGAAGACACTATGCCGGTTGTTTCAGGAAGGAACAGAGGAGGAAGTGGAGTTTCGGAAATTCGTGCGCCATGGGATATCAAAGAAGAAGAACACGAAATCAAAATGCGTTTTGATATGCCTGGTTTATCCAGAGAAGACGTTAAAATCTCTGTTGAGGATAACGTCCTTGTGATCAAAGGAGAGCAAAATAAGGAAGATGAAAATGAATCTTGGTCTGGAAAAAGTGTTAGCTCTTATGGTACACGGCTTCAGCTTCCAGACAACTGTGAGAAAGACAAGATCAAAGCTGAGCTGAAGAATGGAGTCTTGTTTATCACTATTCCTAAAACGAAAGTAGAACGCAAAGTTATCGATGTCCAGATTCAGTAAGACCCTGTTGAGTTTTATGCTTACCATGAGCAAAACAGAATTGAACCAACACTTATTACTATACTAGAATCTATAATAAGATTTGCGTATGGTTCATTTGTTTTTTGAAATTGTGTTTTTCTATCAGCCATTGTTTGTATATATTGCATAAAGAGTGGTATGAGTAAAAGAATTTTTAAAAAAGTGATTACATACGAAAATATCGAAATAAAGCATTAACTATACGGTTAGCTGTAAAAACACACCCTTATCTAGTTCAAAATGGTATCTTTTTAATATAATCTAATCTGTATGAGGTTTTCTCATATAATTTTGTTTTCACATGTTTATACGAGTAAACCTAGAAAGGATTGAATAATAAAATAAAATAAAAATTATAAATGACTAACACAATGTAGTTGAATATGTTATGAACTCTTTATGGTTTGGGAGATGGGTATATTTCGATTGAAAATGGAGATAGATTTGGTTGTCAGTTTTCTTTTTTTTTTGTATATTTATGTTATGATTTTTTGGTAAAAGACTGAAGTGTCTGAATTAATTGTATAGAGAAGTTAATCGTATTTTAGCTAATCATGTCTTTGATCTTTCTGTAAATTTTCATTTTTTCCACGTTGCTTCTTTTTGTGTAATCACGTTGGTTGAGGATGATGTTGTTGGTCTTATGCATCCACGACGGATATGTACTGGTGATGGTTGAGCTATTTTGTTTTGAGATTTGAAAAAAACTTGGGAAGACTTTTTTCATTTTTCGTAAAAAAAGATGTTATGTTAAATTTAGCTGGTTATTGTTGATAAATAAATAAAAAATAAAAATGAGTTGGTTATTAAAATTTTGGGAAAGATTTATAGTTACTGTCTTAGATTCTTTATGATAAAAAAAGTCCATAGTATTAGATTTGTGGACCATCCAAATATACTAATCTCTTGGTATATCAACCTATACGTGGGCTAGCAATCTGTTGAATATTAATAGAGAAACCCTAGCAAATTAAATCGTTTTTCTTTCGATTGATCTCTTCTCTCTTTCAATCTGTCAAATCGTCCGATTATGGGGATCCTGTCAGCGAAGGGTAATTTCATCTTAAAATTTCAAGACAATCAAACCCCATTAGAGAGACTAGCAGCTTTACCGGAGGATCTGAGGCTTCGGATAGAAACTAATGCGGACGCTACAACGGACGCTGTTATAAAACTGGTGAGGAGGGAGCTCTACTCCTTGTTTTTCTCCAATTGAAGGAGACACAGATCAAAAGGATGAGGAAGTAGAATTGCGGTTTTGCCAATTTATGAAATAAGGTGGTTGCAAAGAATCATTTACGGCTTGGAAAGATTGTGTGGATGATCAATCTCAAAGTTACACTAAGTGTAACCAACTTTATTCAGCGTTGAGCAAGTGTATGAATGTTCACTTTGATTACTATAATCCCATTCTGGCAATAATGAAAAAATCTGATGAAATGATTGAGAAGGAGAACATGCCTTGGGTGGTGGACCTGGTGGCTTATTGGATTGATGAGATTGAAAGGAGTTAGGTGATTTTTTCAGTTAAAGCAACATCCATATTTGATTTGTGAGCCCTAAATTGTTCTTTAGGAGTTGTTTCTTTTGTTAGTTTCCTAAACTTGTAAGATTGGTCGAATTTCTTTATGGCTTGCTTTGCTATTTCCTCACTTGATCGAATAATGCTGCAAACATTTTATTGACAACTCAATAATGTTGTATTGTTGTTGACATTCGATAATTTTAACCAAAAGGAAGGTTTTTATTGCCTAAAGAACCATGAAAAATTCCATCAACTTTAGAACCCTCTCATCAAATGGGATTTGAATGCTTGCTCTGTAGCAACCGGGCCAATAGCAGATTGCAAGCAAGTAGCATGAAGCTTAATTCTATATTTCGGATACTAGTATACTTGTTAGTATGGAAAATATGTTATCATACATATATAATAGCGAATTCATTAATGCTATGTCATCCGCAGCTATGCTAGGTTCTACACATATGATAACATTGTTTCTATATGCTATAATAGGTTCAGATACGATAGCAATATTTGAATGATGTTATTTATTTTATCATAACATCTCTATTTATTGTAAAATTTTTATTACAATTCAAACTCCGTGCTATGATAAGTCTTTATAAGATAACAATTGGATATTGCTATAATATTTTAGCCGTATCCAAATATTTGTAGCGAGCCGAGCCATATTAAATTATTACTATTATATTTATTTTATATCAATTGAATTTATATCAAAAAAGATGTTCATAAAATGATTTTATTAATATAAAGTGTTAGTAATAAACACATAAACTTTACAATCTGAAATTTATAAAGATTACTAGCATTCCTATATATCATCTCTTTCTATCCTCATTGATTCCTTGCTCCATATTTGACTTTAACTTCTCTACAACACTTTTGACTTGAAACAAAGATCATGTTTCCCTAAAAGCAGAATATCACCTGGAGTAGCATTGTCAGCTTGATGTCTCTAAAGGGCATGTGATCAGTGTATGCTCAATTCCCTTTGCGAAGCTTTTAGATGTTCCTGCAACCTATAAAAAGAAATAGTTCATCAGAAGAGAACACTTTCATCAGAGTTCTAGAAATGTGCAACAACAAGAAAACCAATATCAAAAGTTTCAAACTTCTCCTCTGTAAAGTGTGAAGAATCCACACCAAAGTTCAATTCTTCTTTCATATCAGAAAACAAGTAAAGAGAGAATGGTAAACTGGTGTGCAAGTAGGTAGATATACCTTGCAGTCAATGGAGTATAAATGGAAGCAATGTTCGACAAGGCTACAATCCCATACCTTGCAAGAATTAGTAACACAACCTTTGAGCTATTGATCACATAAGTCTGAATGCTTGATAAGATGATACTCTTATCTGCATAGCA
The DNA here is from genome assembly GCA_963920545.1 of Lepidium didymum. NCBI lineage: Eukaryota > Viridiplantae > Streptophyta > Magnoliopsida > Brassicales > Brassicaceae > Lepidium > Lepidium didymum. The sequence continues at coordinate 4,678,288 of OY986980.1, forward strand.
ACAAAGAACTTTTAATTTGCAAAATCTCAATTCCCCCAAAAGAAAAGGACAATATGAGAACTTTGGACAAAGACACATCTGAATGGTACGATGATTCTTGTGGTGAGCAAGAAAAAGAGGCATTGTTGCAGTCCAAGCAATACATATTGCATTCTTTTCTTTGAGTCTCTTTGAGACTTGCATTTAACAAATAAGTGTTCGTTTAGTAAAGTTGTAAGCTATGGAGGCCATTAATTCTCTTCTTTCTGTGAATGAAAACCATTAACAACACCACTCATTAGCCATTATCCTAAATAAGTTAAGAGACAAAATCATACACACCATTGACTTCGATGTTGAGAGTGTTTTTGATAATCTCGGAGGTTAATTTATGCACTGGTGACTCCGACGTCAAAAGTGTTTTTGATAAGCTCCTTAACAGCAAAAGATCAAAAGAGTCATTAATTAATGTTAATACCTTTTTTAATTTTAAAAAGATTATACCTTCTTAGATTGAACAGTTTCACCTAAAGTTTGAATGGCTTGATGAAAGATATACTCACTATCCACAATCCCTACGTTCCTTGATTTGTCTCTCTAAAACATTCAAACCAGATTATGAGTAACAATTTCAATCTGACACTAAATTGTTTGTTCATTGTAGAAAGATCATCAATACCAAACGATCATTGTAATATATAAAGGAATAAAAAAAGTCACATTAGTCCCCACCCATGAACCAAATCATTCTACGAAAACCAAAAAATGTCCTCAAGTGGAAAATTACTTCAGGACCAGATTATAAACTTATCAAGTGAAGACTACTTGCATAAGATTGCAAGAGCAAAACCAACCAGCTTTTGAAAACACTGGAACCCTTGCTTCAACAAATCTACAATATAGAAAACAGAATAATGTGTATCAATACATATACTTAAGAATTCCAAAAATTATTCATAGCCGACCAAACCGTTACTTTGTGCAAGGAGGATATTTACTAACATTATAACACTTTTTATTGACTCTTTTGATGATAACTCTCTTGTTTTTTCAACATCATTTTTTAAATAAGTATCAAATGCATTAAAAACCAAGAGAAACATGAAACCCTTATTGAAATTTTTGAACCTATGAAATTTCTTTGTTCTAGAACATCGATGAAAGCACAAGCTCCATGTTGAAAATAACAACTCGAGAGAATGACAAAGATGTCAAAGATTTGGGTCTGGTGGTGAATGCTACCTGACTTTCAACACTTATATTAGATATAGGTGGTAAGGCCTTAGTTACTGGAGCCAACAATTCCTCGACTATCTTCTGAAAATCCATGTCAATGAAGCCACACAAACAAAGTTAGAGGCAAGTACTTAAATCAAGAACGACAGAAGAAAGAGTAACAACTAGATTTCCTTGACACCAAATTGATCTTTCTTCTTCTTCTTCTCAATTTCAGTCTCCGCCACAAAACTCACCGCATCTACAACACCCTTGTTCGTACCGGTCTTAGCACACGTTAATTACGAACAATTTTTATGATTTTTGACTGAACCGTTGTTTGGGTTGCCTACGTATCCGTTTCACGGAATCAAGTCAATTCGTAGTTCTTAGTGTTGAGGGGACATGAAGATTGAGTGGGTTGAGATCCTCGTTTATGTGGTCAGATGGTCGTCAATCACCGATTGTTCTCGTCGTTTATTTCAGGAACAGTATTTGGCGATCGTGTGGTCGTCGATATGTGTCGCCACTAGGGTGTTGAGTTTCTGTTTGTCAACGTGTCAATTTAATTTGCGTTCGTCGAGGTGTCAATTTAGTGTACGTTCGTCGATGTGTCAATTTAGTGTATGTTCGTCGAATGCCTCACCACTTAGGGTGTTTAGGCTCGTCGATTAGGTTATGTGAGGTTGCGTTCGTCGTTCGATATTTTAATTCTCGCGCTCGTCGAATGCCTCACCACTTAGGGTGTTTAGGCTCATCGTTCGATGTTTCGGTTCTTGCGTCCGTCGTTTAAATAACCTGAATTATGTTGATAACTTACGCTCGTCGATAGGATCTTTTTGAGTTGTGTTCGTCGATTTGTTCGTTATGCTCGTCGGGTTGATTTTTCTTTTTCAATTTGTCCAAGATTTTTTTCCCTGGGCTCTCCGTTGATCTGGGCCTCCCTTTTATAGTGGAATGAGGATGATGACGAGCAGGTGGTCTCAAGTCACAGGTGTCATTCCGCATGTAAGTCTATGGGACACGTGTCGGCACCGTACGCTCGTCGTCATACTACAGGTGTCATTTTGGTCGGACATGGGCCATGCGTACTTGGGCCCACCTGGTAGTGGGCCATTTCTTATTGGGCTTCAGACGATTTGGGCCGTAAAATTGGGCCCAGTCAAATTGGGCCTATACAACCCTCTTCCTGTTTCTTGTCGTTCACCCGTTCTTCAACGTACGACTGTTTGATCTCGAAGGAGAATCGATTGGTGGAACCGATTAAATCTTTCAATCTTCTGAGAATTCACCAGATTGAAGCCATTGAAAAACCTCACTCCTCAGCCGTATTTTTCACATGCCAAATCAAACATCAAAAAATGCAATTTCGCAAGAGATCCACGCCAATAGTTGCTGCATAGTACGAAGATGTAGTGGAAATTTTAAGTCTAAAGTAGGGATAAAGGAATGGTGGGGGTTCTAACTCTAAATCACCGATTTGAAAACGATTTGGAAATGGATACAAGGTGACGAGATATTAAATTTAAGGTTGAAGGTGAATAGAAGAGGAGACTGATATTTATTTTTGTTCTTCATGGAAAAAGTTACTTTTATATTTGTGTCAACACTTAGGTAAAACATATGAAAAAATGAATAACTCTTGCCGCTTCTAATTATTTTAGACTCCAAAATCAAAATTTTAAGCTCAAAAGCTCAATTTTATTTTCTGCTTGGTTATTAAAAGGCTTAGCTTTTTTTTTATTGCTATCGTACTCGAATCAATTCCACCAAATATTTTTAATAGCAATTTGAAAAAATGAGCTATCTTAATGTGCTATCAGTGTATTTTTTTTTGTAGTGATAAGAGTTGACATAGAAAGATATTTTTGTCATTCATTGCATGTATAGGCACTAGGGTTATTGAATCGTATATATATGTATGACTTTTTGATATAATTTTTCAGTAATTTATGTTTGTTTATAAAATTTCGAATCATATATATGCTTCTCCAATGTGCTTCTACAATTCTAATACAAGCAATGTACTTCTACAAATCTTATAAAACTAAGCAATGTGCATCTACAATTCTAATAAAAACTAGGTGCTGTGCCTGCATATAAGATCGTTTTAATTTATTTTCCATATTTATTAAATTTCTCCATACCTAAGGTAATAGGTCTATATACATGTCCATGACAAAAACAAATTATCAAAGTAAATGGAAGATACTTAGAAGGGAAACAACAAATATTATTGACTAACTAACATTTGTTGAATTGTGTGTTTTTTTTTTGATAAAGGGCTTTCTATTGAATTGTGTGTTAACCAAAAAAGGAACGAGACGTTGATATGTACAAACCTAATATGGTTTTAATAAATTAAATACCAAATATAATAACGCAATGTTACTTTTCTTCCAACAACCTCAAAAAATTAATTATTCACATGTACTCCCATATGATTATTGGTTTGTCCCATTGAGTTACTATTGAACTCACCACATCGATAGATTCGTTCTTAAGTATCTGCAAATATAAACTTTCTAAATATTAGATTGAAATTACAAAAAATTTAAATTTAAAAAGTAGGATAATTTATTACCTTGAATATATCTCAATTTATCAAACCTTTTTGTCATGGTGATGAAAGAAAACATGTCTACCAAACTTCTAAGAATATATCACAAAGTGGATCAAAGTTAACATGGAAGCAGTAACTGCAACTACAACACGCGTTTGTGATGGAACAATATGATCTTTGAATACAGATAGATGTTGCATGTTTGAATTCTTTTACATCTCTTTTTTATTAAATATTTGTTATCCTACGACAACACATTTATCAAGTAAGTAATTCTTACTATTTCTCTCCACGCAATCCTTATTCTTGTTCATTGATTTATAAAAAAAATTAAAGTGAAAAATAATAGATCTTTGTGTACACAATTTGTCTGTTGACGGCCTCTAAGTTCAAAAGAAAATGAATCTTAAAAGAATTTAAATAAATCATATTAGTTATTTTTATAATTAAATTGTCCAATTCTAAGATGTTACGAATTTTTTTTTTCCGAGAATGGATTTCATGGTCGTATGAGAATGGAATGCATTGTAGCAACTCAACAAAGATTAACTGTGCCGGTTTTGGATGGTATCTGGATAAATGGTATCCTTGTCATTGATGCTGATTTTTGGTAAGTTTAAAACACATCTATTTAAAACCATGTTTTTTCATTTTTTTCTCTCTGAATTGTTGTATTTCTTTTAATAGTGGGTTATCAAGTAGCAAACAAAAAAATATCTGACAAATTTGTAAGATTAGATGAGTGTTTGTTAGAAAAGAAATTATGGAATAGTATTAGTAAACTAAGAAAGAAGCTCGACATAAAGTGACATGTTTTGGAGATATTCTTATTAATGATCTGCGATCTTATTTTAAATATGTATAGCTTTTTGAAAAATTGTGTAGATAAAACTCAAAGTTACACTCAGTGCAATGAATTTTTTTCTAAATGTTCTTCTATTATCAGAACATGAAGAGTTACATCTGTTAGTTTTACTAGATTTTCTAGAAACAATTTGATCATTATTTTTAGTCATTTTTGCGAACAACTTTATGTACTCATTTTTCAAACATTCACAAATAAATCTGAAATTTGAATTAACAAAAGTTACGAAAACTATAATACACTATCTTCTGAGAACCAACAATATCTATTCCGAAATATATGAAAATTGAAGTAAAATGTTGTTGATCTTTATGTACATAATTCCCACATTGTATAATTACAACAAATTAATACAATAATCATCTATAAGGGTAAAGATTTCATTACTTTTATTTTTCTTAACACTTTTAATTTTACATGTGTTCAGTTAAGTAACAATAAAATATTCAAAATATTCTACTTTACAAATTATAAATAAAGTTGAAAATTAAATGTTTTTAACATATATATTTTACATTTTATTTTTATTATCTGAGATTGAAATTAATAGATAAATTAAAGTTTACTTCTTCATTCGACACTATAATTAAACTACAAAAATATAATATCATTCGTAGATTATATCACAATTACCAAAACTATAGCCAAAATTTTTAGTCTCTCATAAAAAAATTAGAAACGATAACTATGGGGATTCAAACTAAAATGAAGAAAAAGAATTGAGAGAGATGACATTTTGTGTGTTTGAAAAGGATGTCATATCTAGTATATTTTCAATTATCAAAAAACAACATAACAATGTATACACTTAAAAGCTTATATTTTTCTATATTTCTTATAATTTTCTGTCATTTCTTTCAAACAAATTCATTTATTTGTATTTTAAATTATAAAACAAAAAAAATCTATTTATTTTAATAGATAATTCATAACATAATCAATAATAAATACTAATTCCTTATTTTAATATCATGACATAATAATATAATATATATTTAGAAAAAGTTAAATAATAATACAAACGAATATATTATATAAAATTAAATAATAATAATAATATATAATAAGGATAGAAAAAGTATGTCAGCAGTAAGCATGTTTATATAAATTCAAATCTAATATATAAAAAATTTGTGATGATGAGATGAAATGGAAAAAAATACACTAAATTAAAGTGACTAGATTTAAATCTTAATAAAAATAGACATTCGTAACAAAAGTAAGATAAAACAGTAAAGCAGACTTCCAGAAAAAGAAAAAAAAAATTGACACCATTTGAATAAAACAGGATTATTCAAAAGAGAAACGAATGAAAAATATGATGTTTCTACCACTCCAGTTCGTTTTACTAAATTTGTTAACTCTCCACATTTCATCATCCAAATTTTGGCCAAGTGATTTACTAAAGAGGCAGAGAAGAAGGAGAAAGAAGTAATGGACACTCCTCTCAGAAGTATTTTCTGTTTGAAAACAAGACAAGATATGAAGATTTACGAAGAAAAAGAGGATTGCTTCATCCTTGATTTCGATCCCAACGATTCATTTGACCAACAGAAGCTCTCTTCCATCTCCAATTCGCCGTGACGATGACGTGGCGATTATCCACGAGAAAGGGCAGGTTTGTTTGAAAGTACTCTTGGGTGCTTCAAAATTTGGGGCTTTTCTGCAATTCGATTGAAAAAATCAGTGCTTTAGGGTTCTAAGACTCTGTCGCTGTTTCAGGTGGCTTGTAGAGACTTCCCACATCCAAGACATCTCTGTTCTAAATTTCCCTTTGGAACAACTCAACATGCAACACATTGTAATCAGGTAATAAAGATCTGTTCTTTTTTGGTTTGGCAAAAAAATTGTGGATATGGATCGATTTGATTCTAGCTAAGAGTTTCAATGGTTTAATGTAGCCACATGCATCTAATGTTTTGTTTTGTTTTGATGTGTGTTTAGTGTTATTGCTATGTCTGCGATTCAGCTGCGCCTTGTGCACTATGGACGTCTGGTGTTTTACCACACTGTGACGCAATAGATAACACTATTTGGAAGTGTTTACGAGAGTGTCGCCGGAATCGTCCCGCTCATCAACATATAAAGACTTCTCATGGAACCAGAGCTTGATCAAATATGGATAACTGTAGTTTGATCACTTAAGAACCTTTTTGTAATATATCCTACTTTTGACATTTTAAATGGAGCCTAAGTAGCATATTCTTATGCTCCTTCTTCCATTGTTTCTTCAACTTAAAAAAGAGTACTCTTTAATGATTCGTTTGTGCTACTTTTGCATTCTAATATGCAAAATCAAATAGAATTTTCTTGCTTGTAGTCTCCTTTTGCCTTATAGTCCCCTCACTTAAAAGCTTGAAACCAGCAATGTTCGAACTTAGGAACAATGCTCAACTTTCTTTTAAATTGCTCTCAGTCCTCACCAGAAGAGCAATATGTTTGTTACAGATTCTATTGTCCATTACTAAATTGGAGATTACAAGTTGTGGAGTAAAAGAAAAGCAAAAGACATGGACAATCAATATTTGTTGTCTCTAATCGATGTCCAAAGAAAGAAACAGAGTGAGGCACTCAAAAAAAATCTCAATGTTTGCCTACCACAAGCTAAAGAAAGAAAACTCAGAAGTCAACAAGATGGGAAGAGAAGTCTGGAACCGAAGAAGGAAGAAGCAAAGAGAAGCCTCCGATGCGAATAACATTCCGATCATCAGAACGCCGGGGAATAATACTGGCGGTGAGTTTAGCGAGAGCAGCCGTGTACTAACTCAGTAAAGATCACTATTAACAACATTGTATAAAAGCTTAATTTCAATGGAGGATTTCAGAATATTCGAATGATTTCTTTTATGCAATGTTGTTCTTATATATTGAGAGACTGTGTGGACTAAAGATTCTTCTATGTGGCCGTGTCACATTTTTCAACCGCGTGAATGGTACGGATATCTACTGTTTTGTGTTGATTATTATTAATTTTTTTTATAAGTGTAATATTGACTTGTTTGGTTCTAGAATCTGAAACAAGTCAATAATGAACTAATTGAAAATGATGTTGTTTTTTTAGGACACCAAACATTTGATTTTGTTTTAATATTCTGTGTCTACACATAGGCCATAGGCCATAGTGTCCATAAAATTAAGGAGATTCTAGATATTCATATAAGACACAGTATATAACTTTATATTTATGTTTATTCTATTAGACAGAAAAAAAAACGAAAGAGAATTTGAAGCTAGGAGAAATATTGATGTGACTGAGAAAATAAGAAGAAAAAAAACTCATTTTGCACTCATTTATTTTTGGGACTGTCACAACTGGCATTTTCACATAAAAATGGAGTAAGTTGGAGTGATTCAATGGATCCACTAACAAATATTATTGACAAACCTTCAAACTAAAAAAGAGTTTTTTTGACAATATTGTGGTAGACCAGAGCAAATGAGAACAATGTTTTTTTTTAACATTAGATCGATAAGATTCGATCTATAGCCTAAAATCTATTCCAAATAATATTTTTTTAAGTTATCATAATACAGCGGGTAAAAATCGAACTCTGCTGTCAAGTCATTAGCTAGATCATTCTAACTACCAGACTAAAAACAACATGGCTAATGAAAACAATGTTTCACCAGTAAGATAAGATAGAACTTTTAACAAACTATTAAATCATATCAGTTAGTATCTATCAATTATTAGTTATTATTACTACTACATCCAATAAATCTCTTAAAATCAATACTGATAGAAGTTGACATGTTCGCTGGACGGTGGGCATATCAGAATTGGTCCTGTGAATTAATACAGTGGCAATTATTGGTATAACAAGCTGTAGCAAATTGATGAGACGAGATTTCAATAGTTGTTTACTCGATCCGGCCGCTTCTCGAGTCGAACGATGAGTAGGGATCCCGAGATGAACGGGTGAGATGTCGACACGTATTAGCTGCATTTTCAGAACGGCGGAAGAATCTTGTGTGAATGGGGCCCCCTTTATATACTAACCATTCATACTTGGCCATTTAGCCTCGCTGTTTTTTTATTATGTTCACACTCTTAAATAGTTTATATCATTCTTGTATATTAATAAAATAATGTAAATTTTAAACTTTTCAATTCTATATGTAAGTCAAAACCACAACATCTAAATTTGATGCTTTGTGTTAGGGGAGAGGGAATTTGACCCGATCCGAACTAAAATTTAGGTTAGATTAATCTGGATCGGTTCGGGTTGAGTTTTTCGGGTCAGTTCTAATTTTTTAAAAACTTTTCCAAAAAAAAAAAAATTATTTTTTTCAGAATTAAGGTGGGGTTTCAGACGGTTCGGATCAATTCGGGTCGAGTTTTTTGGATTTTCGGATTTTTTAGAATTTTTGAAAAAAATTAATATTCCGATCTGATCCGATCCGATTTTTTGGTTCGGTTATTTCGGACCAATTTTCTACTATACGAATAACTTGATTACCGATCAATCCGACCTGACTCGATTGACCCGAATTTCCACCCCTGCTTTGTGTGTTTTGTCTCACAAAATCCAATCACTTTGCTTTTGACTCCTATCTGACACCATTACAAATATCGAACTGTGTAGACATCAACTACTAAAATACCACATATGTCAATTTTAAGATATTAGTAAATCACCTAAAAAGCTGAAGAAAATCTAATGGTCCATAAAATTTAAGGGTAAAGACGAAAAGTCTGAATATTAACTTCTGCGAAAGCGACAAGACAAGCATCGATCACTATAACTCTTGTGTGGATATGAAATGACCACCCATGTTCTTGCTTTTATCCAATTCCATAAATATCCTTTACTTTTGTATCAAATTTATGCCATGATACTACTACTAAATTCTTCACTAATAAAATAGTGATTTCAAATTTCAGATGATATCTATAAATACAATTTGTAGGTCAACTTTTTCTTATTAGTTACTTTTACATTGTATCTGGTTTTTCAAACACCAAAGATGATGTTTGATTAAGTGTAAAAAATCATAATGAATTTATGAAATAATGTAATTTTCAGCACATTTTTTTAGATAAATATGTTCAAACTGAATGTTTTAAACAGTTTCATGTAGAAAAGTATTTTGATTAAGTGATTGTATGTCATATCTAATATTATTAGGGTTTTTGAGATTTGGGAGAGTCACTATGAATTAGGTCAAACAGTTTCACATAAACCTAATAAATTACATGCTCTAGTTTTCGTTATTCTAAACTCTATTATATTCTTAAAAATTGACACTTTAAATTAATTATACTCTCCACTTAAATCAGTTCCGCTTAACTCATTTCACTTATGTTCATCAAGTGGAAGTGTTCGTGACTTAGTTCTGGTGTTAGAAAACAATAACACACTCCATTATCTCTTTCGAACCGAATATAACCATTTGACAAAGCAAAACAGACTAGTCTATCAAGCAGAATTGTCTCCATCAGAACATCGATTGAACTTTTCCTAATGCTCTGTACAAATCGAGGTGGATTAAGAAATGCGGTGAGATTAAAGAGCTAACTAAAATCATAATCTTTATTATAATTGAATCAACTTTACAAAGCTCTGAGCGATTCAATATCCAGAAACCAAAAAAGAAAACGAAAAGTCTAGAGAAAGACGGAGAGAGACAACCGGAAAAAAAATCTCCGCCGTAAAATCTACTAATTAGATCCGTATAAACTCAAAATTGAGATCTAGAAAAAAAATCAAAAATCAACGAGATGAGCAGATAAATCTGGAACCGGAGACGATCTAGGAGGACAAGGAAGAGAGAAACCACCAATTTGTACAACGTCACCGTCACCTTGCCGTCTGGGAAGAATTCCGGCGGTGAGTTTAGCAAGAGCCGCCGTGTACTCAACAAGTAACTCAGTGATGATTACAACAGAGATCATTATCGATTTAGTAGGATTTGCCGGAGAAGAAGAAGAAGTATCTAGATTGTTTTGGAGTTAGGGATTTGAAATGAAATTAGTATTTGGGACATAACAATTGTTTATATACGAATAATTTATTGCTCCAGTAGTCCAACAGCTACTTGAACACGTATTTATTTACTTTTTTTATTATTATTATTACAATTTTAATAACCAGCCACGTGTCACTCGGTCTGAACAATAGTGAAGAAGACAAAAGTGGTCCGGTCTTACTCACAATAACAAAACCAAAACCAAAACCGCGGCTGCCACGTTTAGCTATACTACCAAATAAAACATGAGTATAAGAAATTAACACGGTATCTATTAATAAATTCTTAAAATGTTATTATTTGAAAATATTATAACTTTATAATTTAGATTTTCCACAAATATAAAGTTTGGAATGGTTTGGTACTTTTTCCAAAAAGTGGATTGAAATTAATTGATTTAGGAGTTTATAGGCTTATAGCTTTTCGATTGGCACCGTCTATTTATTACGTTTTTTTTTGCCGACTAGTTTTTATCGCGTTATCATTTGAAGTTTTGAACTTGATTTGTGAAAATTTATTTTCTATGGTATTACGGGATTGAAAAGTTTGTATGTATTTCTGAAACATTTTTTTTTGGTCACAAATGTGAACTTTTTTATACAAAATAATATCCTTTTTGTAATAGGTCATCAAAGAAGTCAACAATAAAAAATGTTTGAAGTTGCACAATTTTAAAATAATTAAGCTAATGAGATCGATGACAACAAACACTGAATTTTTTTCCCGGTGACCTTGAACACTAAACGATAAATGTTCACATTTAAAAATGGAAATAAAACTTTATAGTGGAAGTATGAACTTTTTTCCATCAAAACATGATTTTAAGGGTCGTGTACTGGTGGTCTTATAAAATATAGAGTTTTGAAATTTGAGTCACAGATCGCTCTATTTGTTAACAAACAAATATATATATATATATATATATATATAAATTCTACTATTTTATTAGAATAATTACCAATCATAACGAGAGTAAATTTCATACATTTAGAATGGATGTGTATGCTAGTAAATACAGTCAAAATGTTACTGATTTCAATAAATTTGTGTGGTTTTTTTTTCAAAAAATAATAACTATATCAATCAAGAAATTGATGTGGTTAATTCAAGGAGTCTTTGGTTTTTTACATTTTAAATTTTTTTGATTCTCCATAAATATTGATTGGAGCCTAAACAGTAAACATGATGATCATTACTGGCCAGTAAATTTACGAATTAGACAATTGTCAGTAATCAGCAAATTAAAATTAAAAAAAGGACCAAGAGATAAAAAGTTCATAATTTGTCTATTATATAATTCGATAAAGGTTTACAAATATCTAACCTAAAAATATTGAATATCCAAAAAGGTAAAACAATAATCCTCAGCTGTCACTCGATCAAAACAACGTGATTTAAAAAATAAAAAAAATCAAAAATCTACGAGATGAGCAGAAAAATCTGGGATCGGTGAAGATCTAGGAGGACAATACACAGAAAAACCACCAATCCGTACGAAATTGCCGTCACTTTGCCGTCTGGGAAGAATTCCGGCGGTGAGTTTAGCAAGAGCCGTCGTGTACTCTACAAGTAGCTCAGTGAAGATTACGATGGATATCATGATTCGCCGGAAAATAATGATTTAGAAGAACTAGAAGTCTCTTTGAGTCGTCTCTGTTTTATGTTTTAATAAATGAAAGTTTGGTGTTATGACTTATGGGAAAGAGAGACTCAAGTCTTGTTTATATAGGAGTAAGACCACTTGTGGAGACAAGAGTTACGCCGTTACTCGGACTCGTGTTTCTATATTTTATTGTTTTTTTCTCGCTTTTAATATAAATAATTAGTAATAAATTGTGAAGCGCGTCTTGTTACGCGCAGTTCACATTAGGATTAGCTGTTTCTCTCTAATCTAAGAGTACTGATTATCGAATTAATTACTTATACAACTTCGCATTAGTATATATTATTCTCGACAAAATTCGATTTCTATTGAAGTTTAGTAAAGGACTAAAGGAGAACATTTGTTTGTGGATTGAACCATTTTGGTGTGAACCAATCTAGAGCATTCTAATATAACTAATTTTTTATATTACAAATACTAGCTGGATAGAGTTTATGTCTTTTTTTTGGTCGGAAATTTGATTTCATTTGATAAGAAAGTTACATGATCAAGGTTATAACTGATTCCAAGAAATTGTAAGATCTATGTTAGTCCAGTTCTCTTAGAAGAAGCCCGTCGAAAAGATATCGGGACCAGGGACTTTCCCTTGATTTATATCAAAACCTGCAGCTGAAAATTCCTCATCCGAAGGGATTGCAATCAATCTTTCATTCATCTCGTTGGTAAGTCATTTACTTAGGACTCTTTCCACTATTTTTTTTCGCTTCTGAATATTCGGAGGTGAACAGAATTGAAAAATAGAACTTACCTAGTCAAAGCCGACTTTTATCTAACCTTTTTCTTACGTCATCAAATATGAGACCAATTTAATTCTTACGTCATAAAAAATGATTCCATTGGACAGAACAAAATTGTTTAATGAACCATCGTTGCAAATTTCGACCATCATTGTCATTACGGTAAAAGAGATCGCCAATTACGAACAAGAGAGTTGATAAAAAATAATATAATATTTCTATTAATCATATTTCGATACAGATTTACAAAGCTCTAAATCGATTCAAGATCCAGAAGAAGTGAGTCAGAAGAGCCAAAGGGAAAAAAAAATTAAGCCGTTTATCACACTCTGGTTAGATCAAAGAGAAGAGAAAAATCCGAATCAAAATCTTGTAAAAGTCGTCAAAAACAGATCAGAAATCGACGAGATGAGAAGAGAAGTCTGGAATCAGCGACGATCGATTAGAATTCGATGAAGAAGGACAAGGAAGAGAGAAACCACCAATCTGTAAGATATTGCTTTGTCCTTGTCCTCTCGGTGGAAGAATCCCGGCGGTGAGTTTCGCGAGAGCCGTCGTGTACTCAACTAATAGCGAGGTGATGATTACTACAGAAATCATGATCAGGAAGAAGAAGAAGGATCTAGAAGTAGCGTGTGATCTTTCGAGAAATTTAAGGTTACTTTGAAAGCTGCGATTGGAAGGATTTTGATGTAATGACTTGTGAGAAACAAAGACCTGTTTGTGTCTTTATATACGAGTATACGACTAGACATAAGCTCTTTGTTAGTTACTTTTCAACTCAGACTCGTGTTTAGTAATTTAATATTTTAATTTTTTGATATTTAAGAAATAACCGCGTCATACGCGCAACCACGGATTTAGCTGTTTCTCTAATAATCACAATTAAATAAATGAGCGTGAGTCTTAAAAAAATTAAGCAACTAGTTAGTCGTAATGTACATCTCACCAAATACATCGTTGTCAAGAAAACGACACATCTTGTCTTGTCGAGATTATTACATGTCGATCCTATCTCCAGCACTTTATAATGTTCATCAATACTAAGGGCTAACTCATTCCCCAAAACTATTTTAAGATTGTCACGTACTTATATATTACTCAAAAATCTTTAATATTTCTAATACGAGACTTTTGATATTTTAACAATATACATCCTTTACTTTTTGTAATATTTTTGGGTTTTGGAAAAAAAAATTATTATACTAATTCTTCTCAATTTAGTAATGATTAAGATTATATTTTCTCGAGTTGGGATTTAGCTAATAATTCTTCTCAAGTTAAATCTCTAACAAAATTATATCCTGCAAAATAAGGTATATTTGTCACAAATCTTTAGACTTATAATTCTTTGCTTTATAATATTCTCAATACAAGTAACTTTACAAAATTACAATTTAGAATTATCTATAGATAATAACTATGAGATATCTGACAAATCTATAAAAATATTTTATGTGTACAAGACTATAATGTGATTTTGTTGTTAACAGATAGACCTTAGGTCCATGTACAACTAACAAAGACTTAAGAATAATAATCAAATGAATTCCGAAAGTTCCATTGAATTTCTAATGTTTGTTGTTTCTTAGATTAAAGTGTTAGTTAGTTTTATAATATACCCAATTATTGTAATTTCATTATTAGCTTCTGTCATAATTTAGTGTTTTTCTATTTGTTTTTGTTTGATATGGCTCTAATTTTTCAACTTTTTTATAAAAGAACACCAATAATTTAGGTACACAATTCATTTAATTTCGTACATTCGATTCATGTTTGATTTATCATTGGTAAATCAGAATATTTTTAAGTCATGTTAGTTGGTTTTTCCTGATTTCATTTAGAGACAAATCATGACCAAAAAATTCAATTCCTAATTCTCACCTCTGTCTCATACTTTGCAAAATCCTCTTTGCCAACCCTTATCTTCTGATGATTAAATTAGTTGTCATTTGTCCCAAATTCTTCATAGAACCATATATATATATATATAAAGTTGAAAATTCAGAGCTGAGTAGTGAGAAAAAATAAATGAATGAACTTACCTAGTCAAAGACAACTTATATCTAACATTTTAATATGTTTCTTTACCGCATCAAAGACGAGACCAAGTTTTTCGTACGTCATCAAGAATGAGACCATTGGACAGAACAGAATTGTTTAAGCCATTGTTTCGAATTTCGACCATATCATTGTCATTAGGGTAAGAAAAAACCTAACAGCGAGCACCATTAACAAACACAACATAATAAGAAATTCACAGGAAAAAATAAGAGGATCGAGTTGATTAAAAAATAATAAGATATCTCTATTAATCATATTTCGATACAGATTTACAAAGCTCTAAGCAATTTAAGATCCAAAGGAAGTGAAGACAGAAGAGACAAAGGGAAAAAATCTCAGCCGTCCATTACACTCTGTGGTTAGATCAAAGAGAAGAGAACATCCGAATCAATTTTTTTGTAAAAAGTCGTAAAAGACAGATCAGAAATCGACGAGATGAGAAGAGAAGTCTGGAATCAGCGACGGTCGATTTGTACTCGATGGAGAAGGACAAGTAAGAGAGAAACCACCAATCTGTAAGATATTGTTTTGTCCTTGCCGTCTTGGTGGAAGAATTCCGGCGGTGAGTTTCGCGAGAGCCGCCGTGTACTCAACTAATAGCGAGGTGATGATTACTACGGAAATCATGATCACGAAGAAGAAGGATCTAGAAGAAGTATTTGATATTTTAGAGAGAATTTAAGGTTAGTTTGAAATCTGCAATTGGAAGGTTTTTGATGTAATGAGTAGTGAGAAACAAAGAGATGATGATGTATTTATAGACGACGACTAGACATAAGCTCTTTGTGAGTTAGTTGTACTTTTTACTCGGACTCGTGTCTAATTATTTAATATTCTCTTTTATTTTTATTTTTGAAATTGACCGCGTCTTACGCGCACAACGACGGATTTAGCTGTTTCTCTAATTTATCCAATTAAAGAAATAAGCGTTTTTTGATATTTTATATTTTATTTTAATTTTCAAAGCAACTAGTTGTAGTCCGTAATGTTCATGACATGTCACCAAAAGACATTGTTGTCACGAAAACGACACATCTTGTCTTTTTTCTTTAGTTGGTCTTGTCCAGGTTATCACGAGTTTATCCCAACTCCAACGCTTTATAACTTCAATCAATACACTTCTTTTATATTTTTTGTGATACTGAAATTATCCAAAATATTTTGTTTTTAAACAATTTGATCGGTAAGATCCGATCCATAATTTAAAATACATTTACTCAAACTATTTTTTTAATTTTAACCGTTGTTTGGAGAACTTGAACTATTGATATCATAAGTTCTTAACCATTAGTTAGATAATCTAAATAATTAGAAGCTAATTTTTTTTTTACTTCTACAATTCGCTTACAACTATTTTGTTTTTGTTTTCTAAAACTCCTAATCAATGTATCTTCTAAAAAATATTTGATTTATCATATTTACAAATTGTTTTAATATTCTTAAACAGTGATATACTGTTCTTAGTAGATTTTTCAACCAATTTTCTCCGCCAGACTTGAAAATACAAAGTCAAGAAGAAATGTAAGGGACTGCTCACACAAGTTTATAGTTTTTTTCTGAAAAATGAGGTATTTATGTCACTAAATTTCAAAATTATATATATTTTTTTCCGTATGATATTCTCAAGCTAGTATATTGACTTTACAAAATTACTGTCTGGACTCTGGAGTTATTTTGCGTAAACTTAGAATTAAGATTTATTTAGAACAATATTGAGATATCTGACAAATCTATGAACTATATTTTATGTGTGAAGATAATTTTGTTGACAGAACGGTTTATTGTTGCACTTGAAGTCATAGGAACAAACACAAAATCAATAACAAGCAGATGAATTTAAGAATTAACTAGTTATAGTTTATGATTGGAGCTCTAGCTAAATATTACTTTTCATTATTAGCTTATATAATTCTATAGGAATATCAAATATTTTGGCTTGATTCTCCGAGGAAGAGATATTATAATTTATGAATAAAAAAGTATTGCTTGGTGTTAAAAAAGAAGAGGATTGTATCAAGTTTGACGTGTGCACAACTGGGCTGATTTAATAGTGAAAATATCAATGAAATCAAATCATATAAGTTAGGGAATTTAAAATTTGATATGAGTTGTTGTCGAGCTCAGTAACCTAAATCATAGTTAATTCTTTGAGTCCGGACGGAGTCTTTCATGATTCACATCTACCGGAGTTTTTATATTATTATATTCCATTTTCCATTTTGATTTTATCATCATATTTTTTTTAATAGAAATGACTAAATTGATAAAATTCGGTATATATATATATCCAAACTGGTCAAATCGGAAATTTTATTATGTAAAATTATGCGATTTTGTAAATTCAAATTAAGTTAACAGTTGGAGAAATTGATCCTACAACAAATAATATTACAATTATTTTTTTTTGGTTTTCATTGTCAAATTTTATACCAATATCAACAAAAAAGCTGAGTAATTGTTTATAATTACAAATCTACTAATTGGGATACATTATACAACAATAATACAATTAAGAATAGAAGGAGAGAAAAGTTCCAACGCCCGGGAAGGAAAGAAGACGGCTGCGCAGAATTCAATTCATGCTGGTCCGAACTGCTGAAGACGTAGATGCTTCGTGAGTGAAGACTCTGGAGTTCCTCTCACGTCAAATAGAATAAGATGACTATATGAAGAGAAAAGCTTTGTCCATTAATTAATATCAATAACAAAAAATAAGTATAATGTCACTAAATTTTCATTTAGTATATGATTATTGGATTTGAACTTCTTACGTTTCAACTTTTCCTTCAACTTGGGAAATGAATTTTACTTAAATATATTTATGCCGTCTATCATCAGCAATGACCATCCTCTAAATCATTAGTCAAAAAGTCTAAATTGAATGATATATTTGCTTGGAATGTTCATATTTGTGGACTTTTATGTAATCTTTATTATTATTATTATTATTATTATTATTATTATTATTATTATTATTATTATTATTATTATTATTATTATTATTATTATTATTATTATTATTTTTTCAATGTATACTGACTTTTAAAAAAACATAACAAGTGATAGAGGACGACTATGATTTCAACTAAAATTTAATTTTGATTTCGACTGCAATAAATTAGTATATACTACCCTACTTGCCTTTTTCTAAACTGGTTTTGTCATAATCATATATTAATGACATATATTTTGAACACAACTATTATAATAAGCTTTAACGAGACAAAAATGTGGACTCTTTGGATTATGATTTATTGTAACTTACACAAACAACATCATTTGGTCAAGCATCAAGTAACAGTATCCTTAGTGAACTTTGGTCTTTGGGTGTATATTGACTTTTGACATTTACCATTTGTTGATATTGGGCCTGTCATATAGAGAAGGCCTGGCACTTAAATAAAATTTTATGGCCCAAAACCATTATGAAATACAAGTTATTCAAAACCTACTCGGCCCATTAATATTGTTTTGAATATTGCAAAAATAATTATAATTGACTAATTAATATGAATTGTTTGATTGGATAATTTTGATTAATATTTTGTTCAACCACTTATTCCCAAAAGGAATAGAAAAGCCAAGCATCGAATCTTCGAAATCGAAATCAAAATTGCCCGTCTTTGGATTGTATCTCTGCAGCTTTTAACCACTGCCTTGAAATTTTTACTTATCCTCTCACATTCAAAGATAACTCATACAAGTTATTCTAGTAGAGCCGGAGCCGGAGCCTCAGCTCGTCGCCGTTGCCGGTTAATCCTTTCAACAGGTTTGTAATTTTATGTCTATTGCTTCACCGTGTTGTGTCCTCGATATTAACAAATTCGGTGCATTTGCTTCTCTTATCCCCTCTGTTTGGTTTGATTCTGTTAACTTCTATTGACCCGAAAGCTAAAACAATTGAACTTTTTGTCAAGACTATCATTAATCTGTCCTTATGTCTCTCTAGACTCTGTTAGAGGACATACCTTCAATCCCGAGAGATGAAAATCATTCACAGGGATTTTGTTCGTAATGGACCCGGAAGTGTTAAGGTTTGATTGATTCCTTCTTCCTTTGTAACTGCTCATGTTTCAACCCCGAACTTATAGCCGCAATTCAATTGCTTTGCTGAGATTTTTATTGTTCTTTGGGTGTTTTCGCAACTGAAATTGAGGGTAGATGGTGGCGGAGGACTCTGATGATCTCTGGTATGCTTATAACTTGATTGCTGCTGGCGATAGTGTAATGGCAGTCACTTTCAGGTATACTCTCTTTTGATTTTCACTATTATTCTTACTTTTATGTTGTTGTCTAGGCAATAAAGGTCTGTTTTTTCATGAAATCATGTATCACAGTAAAAGTTTATCGATTTTTTTTAATGAAGGCAAGCAAGTGATTTCTTAAACTGGTCTGATCAGCTTGATCTAGTACAAATCTTAGATGGCGTTTACTATATGTTTTTTTTTTATTCTGCTTGCTATCAGAAAAGTTCAGAGAGAGGTAGCTGGTGGGGGAAGAGACTCTGAACGTGTTAAACTGAAGCTGGAAGTACAAGTTGAGGTATTATTCAAAGGGATTGGTATTCAAGTTTGTTAATTACACTCTATTATAGAAACCTATTTATTTTTTCTAGTTCATGCTTCAATTTTCAGTGACCATAAACCGTATTGGTTTACATTCTTTTGTTTATTAAACTTGAAAATGCTTACATGTATTTCTTTTTTCTTGGTAGTCTTTGGCCCTTTAATCCTGGTTCTCTTGACAGTGGAAGATATCTTAATCTAAATTCATGGTTTGATTTTCTTCAATTCTCTTTATTTATTTAATTAGGAGGTGGACTATGACAAAGATGGGTCTGTTTTGCGCATACGTGGGAAGAATATCCTGGAAAATGAGCACGTAAAGGTAGATGCGAGGCTGACTTCACCCTACAGTTTTTTTTGTGTGTTGACAGTTGTGTTTTAATCCAGATTGGTGCATTTCATACTCTGGAGCTTGAGCTGAAACGACCTTTTGTATTGAGAAAGGTAGATGTCCTCTTTTTACTAATTTTCACCCTCCAGAAGTTCTGTTCTATTTCAACCTTGCAAGTGTGATAGGATGTGTCTTGCAATGTAAATTCTATTATATGAGTTAGGGGTATAAGCTGGTGTAGTGTTAAATGCATACAGTAAATGTTGTATTAATCATCTCGACTTGATAGTTGAGAACCATTGATATTTCCTTTATAATGCCTGGAAATATAGTTGCCTAATTATTATGATTATTAAAGTGCACGATCCCATTTATAGAGTATTGGAATCTAAACTTTCATCCTGTATACAGGTCTTGATGTTGTTTCTATATCAGTCGGCTTACTGTGTTAAAATTAATTTGAACTTTTCGCTCCTTTGTGAAAGTTTTATCTTTCCCTTTTTATGTGAAAACTTTATTTGTGATCAGTATGTGTACATGGCTAATTGCAGGAATTATGGGACTCAATGTCTCTTGATACACTCAAGCAGGCCTCAGGTATGCTGTTTCATTTATATGACCTCCTAATTTCAATTGTCACAAACTGCGAAGATTTTTATGTTGTATTGTTGGCACGTGATCTAAGATCTGTCTCTGTGTGGATTAGTGTAGACATCAAATCCAAGTCATTGGCTCGCAAATCCAGAACTTATGTCTCCACTTAATCTTAGGCTCTTATGGATATTACTTTACTTTTATCTATATGTGACTGTTCAGACGAAAATTCATAAATTTTTAGACAATTTAAAGTCTCCTAGACCTTTGTGTATCCATTAACAAGCCTGTATTTAAACTCTTTTACTAAGTACTTGCCTTAACTCATTCTGAAAAGCCCATCATTTTAGAAACTCTAGCTATTGCATGTAAAGGCTTTGTCATATTAGTGTTTTGGTATTCAATGTAGTTTGATCTCATGTTATCTTCCACTGTCATTCAAGTTCGAATTTATTTTACTTTTCTTTTGCGCAGATCCTGCTGCCAGTGCTGATCTAGCTATAGTTCTATTGCAAGAAGGACTGGGACAGATTTTCCTTGTCGGCAGGAGGTACTGATTGCAACTGAATTGTTATTACTTTAGTTTGTTTTCTGACGGCATGTATTTCTACTTCTTTACCGGGTCCTTCTTTCTCCTGTGTAGTTTTGGCTGAAACAGTATGAAAGAAGTAAAATGAAATCATGCATTTTTGCTTGTTTACTGTATTGTTTTTTTTGGCAGTGTGACAAGTAGTCGTGCACGAATAGAAACATCTATTCCTAGGAAGCATGGACCTGCAATTGCTGGTTACGAGTCTGTATGTTCCTTCACTCTTTCATCATATACGTGCCTAAAAATATGGTTGATGGAATTCCTTTTATATTTATCCCTTGTTTTTCTGTAGGCTTTGAAGAAATTCTTTGAGAATGTACTGCAGGTTTGTTTTAGTTCTCATTATGTTAATGTTTTCTAAAATATACCACAAAAAATCGCACCAGAGTTCACATATTTAAACGTCTATTGAAATATGGCAGGCCTTTGTGAAACATGTTGACTTCAGTGTCGTTCGCTGTGCAGTGATAGCAAGTCCCGGCTTCACAAAGGTTCTTTTAATCTCTCAAGACTATTTCTAAATTTGTATGGTTAATTATTTTTTTAAATTCCAGCTGGACAAGCTTATACCTGATGAAAACACTTACAAGGGTTGTAGATTTCCAATACGTATCTGACCCATGACCGTTTGATTATTTCTTATCTTCAGGATCAGTTTCATCGCCACTTATTATTGGAAGCAGAAAGAAGACAATTGAGACCTATTATTGAGAACAAATCACGTATAGTTCTGGTGCACACAAACTCTGGATATAGGTAGTGTTTCTGTCGAACAGTTAATGAAACCTGTCAAAATGGTGTTTCTGCCATGCCAAAAAATCACTGAAAGCTCAGTCTCAAATGATATAACCTGCACAAAATTAGAAAGCTTGTGGAACACTAATTTGAGATCTCTGCTGTGTATCTGAGTTGCTCTCTGCTGGATAAACCTGATACTGTGTTTAGAATGAATGGACTAGGTTGCCTACTTTTTCTATGTTTTGGTTGGCTATAAGTGTTAAACGATTCACCTCCACTTTTGTAATTTGTATTTTTAAATTACTTTTGCATCTTCACTGCTAAGCAACCTATTATTCTGCACATGCAAATTTTCTTTGATTTCTAACATCGTGTTTTGGTACTCAGACACAGCTTGGGTGAGGTTCTCCATGCCCCTAACGTGATGAATTTGATCAAAGATACCAAAGCAGCAAAGGAGGTGATTTAAATTGTTGATTTAGCTGATACACTTCCATCATTAATAATTTAGAACTTGGTTAGCGTAAAAGGATATTTTATTATCTATTTGGTTTAGTTATTTTGAGTTGCTTATTGGAATCTGTGTGAAACCAAACCAGTCACCTTCCTGATGTGAATTTGCTTTTTGTAGGTCAAAGCTCTGAACGATTTCCACGCGATGCTTTCAAATGTCAGTTTTTTTTTCTTCGATAATGAATAAAAAGAGTTGCAAAATCGTAAAGTGTCTTGATATTATTTTTTGGATTTGAATCTAGGATCCAGATCGGGCATGTTATGGACCAAAACATGTGGAACTTGCCGAAGAACGAATGGCCATCCAGACACTTCTCATTACTGATGAGCTCTTCAGGTTTAGTAATGGAATGGAATTCCAATTTTTAGTGCCTTTTTTTTTTCTTCTTTTGGTATTTGTATAAAGGCAAATGTAATTCTGGTGCAGAAATTCTGACGTTAAAACAAGGAAGAGATATGTGAATTTGGTGGAGTCGGTGAAAAATTCTGGAGGAGAGGCTTTTATATTTTCGTCTATGCATGTTTCAGGGGAACGTAAGTGTTGCTTCTTTAGCACTTCATTCGTATATTGTGTCTTTACTTAATTGTGATATGAACTATCTTTTTGTGCCAAACACTCAAACTAATAAGTGTTGATTGTTGAACTTGCAGAACTAGCACAACTGACTGGAATTGCAGCTCTTCTCAGGTTTCCTTTACCAGAACTTGAAGACCTTGAGATGTAAAATATCGACAACACAGAATACAATATAAATCATATAGGTTTCATTGATAATTTGTTACTCTTACATTAATAAGTGAATCATTTGTTTTGGGTTGCAGTCGATAAGAAACATTGTATTGAACCTTGAGCTTTTTTCAAATATAAAACATATTTTTGAAGTACATAAAAATTAATTTGTTGAGCTTTCTTATGCTTTCGTCAAAATTGATGTTTTAACTTTGTACTCATGCCGATGACAGAAGAGACAGCGGTAGTGCTCTTTTTAAAATATTATGTACTCTATGAATTATCAAAATTTAATTTGACAAAAGTTATGATAAAAAGAAATAAACAAACGGGGAAAATGTTTTGGTAAGTGGTTAAGAAATGTTTTTAGTGAAGTGGTTATGTGTATTTATGCTGGTTTTACCATCCGTATTTGCTTCACGATGGATTCGTTAAAGATTAAATCTTGTCGATCCAATTAATTTGATAAAAGTTATGATAAAAAAAAATTAATAAACAAGAAAAATATTTTGGTCAAGCGGTTGAAAAATGTTTTGGTCAAATAATTAAATGTTATTTATATTGTTTTTACCATCCGTATTCACTCCACGTTAAATTTATTATAAATTGAATGACACCAGTCTAATTCAACATTGATGACAAATTGGGCCTATTACAGTAGAATATACTTCGAATTAATTACATAAATTAGTTTTATTAATAATTTTGTAAGTCTTGTCACAGTCAAACGTGTAATTAAATCTTAAGAACCTGAAAATCGCATCCGAAGCAAAGCAAAAACCCTCGCATATAAATAATATAAAAGGGGAAAAATATAATATAGAAAAATCGAACCCTATTCGCTCGCTCTTACTCCCACAACACCAGCAGCCTCTCTGTCTGCTTTTGCTTCGAGAGATCAATCTCAAATCAATTATGGCACAATCTCTCGAACTTCTGTTGATCCAATTTCTCATGCCGGACAATGATGCTCGACGACAAGCTGAAGATCAGATCAAGCGTCTTGCCAAGGATCCTCAAGTTGTTCCCGCCCTTGTTCAGCATCTCCGCACCGCCAAAACTCCCAACGTCCGCCAGCTCGCTGCTGTCCTCCTCCGTAAAAGGATTACTGGACATTGGGCTAAGCTTTCTCCTCAGCTTAAACAGCATGTTAAGCAGTCTTTAATTGAGAGCATCACCGTTGAGAATAGGTACCTTTTTCTCTTACTTTCTTCCTCGTTTCAAATTGGGATTTTACGTTTTCGTTTACTTATTGAATTTCTTACAGTCCGCCAGTGAGGCGTGCGAGTGCCAATGTTGTGAGTGTAGTAGCCAAGTATGCTGTTCCGGCTGGAGAGTGGCCTGACTTATTAACTTTCCTCTTTCAGTGTAGTCAGAGTGCTCAAGAAGACCATCGTGAAGTAATTTCCCTCTGAAAGTCTCCCTTTTATCTTGTTTAATTTGATGAATATGTTTTTTTAATTTATTTTGGTAACACTATCTTTGTTGTTTGTAGGTAGCATTGATTCTTTTCAGCTCTTTGACAGAAACGATCGGGAACACATTTAGGCCATACTTTGCCGACTTGCAGGCTCTTCTTCTCAAGTGTATGCAGGATGAAAGCAGCAGTCGAGTCAGAATTGCCGCTCTCAAGTAATTTTATTTCTCTTGAATTTCAATGCTGTTCCTCTCTTGGACCTTTTTATCTCCGCTCTTTACAAGCTTCTGCAATTCACCAGGGCAGTGGGTTCTTTTCTGGAATTCACAAACGACGGTGATGATGTGGTAAATCTAGCGACTTTTGTTTTTTATTGGTTAATGTTATAGCTAAATTTCAATGTCCTGTAGGTATCTAATACCTATATGTAGGATGTCTAACTTATTTTACTTTCTATTGTCTATAGAAAACTTTCTTGAAAATTTGCTCCCAACCAATTTTGAATGTGTGCTTGTGTCAATTCTTTCAGGTCAAGTTCCGAGATTTCATTCCCAGCATATTGAATGTTTCAAGAAAATGTATTGCATCCGGAGAGGAGGATGTTGCTATACTTGCTTTTGAAATTTTTGATGAGCTGATTGAATCTCCTGCTCCTCTTCTTGGAGATTCTGTAAAATCGATAGTGCAATTCTCTCTTGAAGTTTCCTGTAATCAAAACCTGGAAAGTAGCACCCGTCACCAGGTTAGAGGAATTACTTTCTTTTGTTGGAAAAAATGTTCCCATTATGATGTTATGATTCCTTATGCCTTACTTCATTCATCTACCAGGCAATCCAAATAGTTTCATGGTTGGCAAAGTACAAATACAATTCCCTTAAAAAACATAAGCTAGTCATACCAATTTTGCAAGTTATGTGTCCCTTACTTGCTGAGTCATCTGATGAAGAGGATGATGACGACCTTGCTCCTGATCGTGCAGCTGCTGAAGTTATTGACACACTAGCTATGAACCTGCCAAAGCATGTATTCCCCCCTGTTTTTGAATTTGCTTCCACACATAGTCAGAATATGAATTTGAAGTTTCGGGAGGCTTCTGTAACAGCCCTAGGTGTTATATCAGAGGGTTGCTTTGATCTTATGAAAGATAAGCTGGAACCTGTTCTTAATATAGTCTTAGGAGCTTTAAGGGACCCTGAGCAAATGGTTCGAGGGGCTGCTTCTTTCGCACTAGGCCAGTTTGCTGAGCATCTTCAGCCCGAAATCTTGTTACACCATCAGAGTGTTCTCCCATGCATGTTGAACGCTATTGAAGATACATCTGAGGAAGTGAAGGTAAAATTTAAAGCAAGGAACTGTACATGGTTTTTGGTTCATGTGAAAGTGCACCTGTCAGCGATGATAACATTTAAGGTTAGTAATAGTAACATTTCTCATAATTATCTACAGGAAAAGTCATACTATGCTTTAGCAGCATTCTGTGAGAATATGGGAGAGGAAATTGTTGAGTTCCTTGATCCTTTGATGGCGAAGCTCATGGCAGCCCTCGAAAATAGTCCGCGCAATCTACAAGAGACATGCATGGTACAGTGACAATCTTTGCCAAAATTTTCTCTAGAACTGGTATTAGAAATATTGATTTAAGCTTCACACTACTTGCTTCCAGTCTGCTATTGGGTCGGTTGCTGCTGCTGCGGAACAAGCATTCAATCCATATGCTGAGAGGGTTCTAAAGTTGATGGAATATTTCATGGTGCTCACCAAAGATGAGGATCTTCGTGCCCGTGCAAGGTCTACTGAGCTTGTAGGGATAGTCGCAATGTCTGTTGGGAGCAAAGGGATGGAGGCCATTTTGCCACCTTTCATTGATGTTGCAATATCAGTAATTGCCTTACTATATTCTGTATTTTCAAATGTATATGTTATATTGTCAGAAGAAAGAGCTCACAATTACAAAATTCCAGGGATTTGAATTGGAGTTCAGTGAGTTGCGAGAATATACTCATGGATTCTTCAGCAACGTAGCTGAAATATTGGATAGTTCTTTTGCCCAGGTGTGCATATATTTCTTTCAAATAGACTTCATAACAGCTTTGACTCCCGTGATTATGCTTAAGGAAATAAAATATTTTTTGTCGCAGTATTTACCTCGTGTTATGCCATTAGTGTTTGCGTCGTGCAATCTTGATGATGGGTCGGCAGTGGACATTGCTGAGTCGGATGATGAAAATGTCAATGATTTTGGTGGGGTATCCTCTGACGATGAAGCTCATGACGAACCCAGAGTTCGGAACATTAGTGTAAGAACAGGAGTGTTGGATGAAAAGGCAGCTGCAACTCAAGCTCTTGGCCTGTTTGCACTCCACACTAAATCTTATTTTGCACCGTATCCTTTAACTTTCCTCTAACAGTTTTTCTTCTTTGTACGTTTTACAAGAAACCTTTTTTTTTGTCTCCTTAACTAACTTATAAGGTACCTTGAGGAATCATTAAAGATTATGGACAAACATTCTGCATACTTTCATGAAGATGTTCGTCTTCAAGCTGTCACCGGTTTGAAACGTTAGTTTTCTATCTATTGATTATTTAGTATCTTGTTCTATTGATTGTCATCGTTTTTACTGGGTCAGAACTATGTTGACTTGTGACCTCGTCAATTATCCTTAGGACCTCTTCAGTGGGTGGGGACATATTAATTTTAGTAGACACATAACTTAGTAAATGTTGTTTAAGAGACACATAACTTACTAACGACATAAGTGAAACAGGCCTGATGTTTAACAATTTATGTCAGTTGGGCATATAGTTGTGCCAATTTTCCTTCTGGCCTCCTTTGTTCAATATGTGGTCAACTGCTTAGGACCTTTACTTTTGCAATTTTACGTTCACTCAAGTCTTATTAGAACAATGAAGCTTACGTAATCTATGGGCTAGACTTGATAATGGTGGCGGCATGTCCTCTTCAACTAAGCTATGCCAACCATTACTGAAGTATCATCCTCATTGCACATGACAGCTTGTCATTCTATTTTGAGTCTCTAAAGTTATTTGTTGAAATTACAGATATATTGGCTGCAGCTCATGCTATCTTCCAGACTCATAATGTAAGAGACTTAATCCTGCATATATCTATCTTTTTCCCCACTCTCTCTCCTCCCTCTCTTCTTTTCTAATTTCCAACCGTGGTAGTTTCCTCTTTCTGAATGTTTTGTTATTATGTAGGATGGAACTGGGAAGGCAAATGAAATTCTTGGTAACCCATACATACTACACGACAAATTTTTTCTCATTTACAATTGAGGAGAAGATATTGAAACTGTTTTTGCCCATCACAGATACAGTTATGAATAATTACATCAAAACTATGACTGAAGATGATGACAAGGAGGTTGTTGCTCAGGCTTGCATGAGTGTAGCAGATATTATGAAGGACTATGGTTATGTAGCCATTCAAAATTGTGGGTGTCTAAATTTGTTCGAGTCAAAATTTATTTCAGGATAGTCAAATGATTTTTACTCTTGTAACCTGTGCTGACGACAATGGTTTCTAGATTTATCACCCCTTGTTGATGCAACATTGCTACTGCTGACGGAGAAAGCAGCTTGCCAGCAGCTAGAAGATGAGAGTGATGATGATGATGATAGTGGACATGACGAGGTCCTCATGGATGCAGTTTCTGACCTCCTTCCTGCCTTTGCAAAGTGTATGGGGTCTCACTTTGAACCTGTCTTGGCAAAATTCTTTGAGCCGTTGATGAAATTTGCGGTGGGTATTTGTAATTTCAGCACGCATTGCCATATCTTCTTCCATTAAAAACTGGCACTTACTGTTTCACTTCTTGTGCCTGTAGAAAGCTTCTCGCCCCCCACAGGATAGGACAATGGTAGTTGCTAGTCTAGCTGAAGTTGCTCAAGACATGGGTTCTCCAATCTCTGTCTATGTCGATGTGATTCTCCTCATCTTGTTTTCGTTATGTTTGTCTCTTGGTGTTTGAGCTGTAATAACCAACCATTTGAAGTGATTTCTTTCAGAGATTAATGCCCTTGGTGCTCAAAGAATTGGGGTCACCAGAAGCAACCAATAGAAGGAATGCAGCTTTCTGTGTCGGAGAGCTATGCAAAAACGGGGGTGAAACTTCTTTTAAGTATCCTTTTTGAGTTACAAGCTTGAACACTTTTCAAGCGTAAAGACTTTTGTCCATTGATTTCTATGCTTAGTCATCGTCCATCTTATATTTTTCCGGTTTTTTCTTGAGTATTAGGAGAATGTGAAAGTTGCAATCGATGCTATATTTGCTTCCCTTAATTTAATGCCAGATATTTTGGTGATGTCTTACGCGGAATCCACCCTCTTTTCGGGGAGGCAGAACCAGACCTTGCTGTTAGGGATAATGCGGCAGGTGCAATCGCACGGATGATTGTCGTTAATCCTCAATTAGTCCCGCTAAACCAAGTATGATCCCGGGCTAAGTTATATAATCCTCAGTATTTCGTGAACCTTACGAAACAGTGTACTCACCCCTAAGTTATATAATCCAGGTACTTCCAGTGTTCTTAAGAGGTCTTCCTCTGAAGGAAGATCAAGAGGAGTCTATGGCTGTTTACAGCTGTATATATTCGCTTGTTTTGGCATCCAATCCACAGGTATATTTCCCTGCGCAAAACTTTTACGTTTGGCTAAACATTTTCAAGGGTGCAATTATTGAATTCCTTTGCTTGGGTGCAAAATTAGATTCTCTCTCATGTTCCAGACCTGGTCAAAATTTTTGGGCAAGTACTGGAGTCGCAAGTTGAAAAAGTTGAAGTGAAAGCAATTGTTGGTAGAACTTTCTCCCACCTGATCTCGGTGTATGGACAACAGTTGCAGCCTGTCCTAAGTGTTTTACCGCCTTCTCAAGCCAATGTTCTTGCTGCGTTTGCTTCTTCTAGTTGATCCTTCTATACACATATATCGCAGAAGCTAAACTTGTCTTCAGGTTTTTGTTATCTATTTTATCATTATTATAAATTTGATTATCTATTTTTGCTCATTTGAGTCCCAAATCTTGTTTTTTTTTTGCTTACTTTCTACTACCCAAATTAGAATTCAGGTAGTGAGTGTTTTCATGTTTTGGTTTTGGTTTTGCTTTTTTTTGTCTCCAGAGTTTTGTCCTCATTGTTTAGTTCATTTCTTTTCTCCAATTATTTGTAGTCTTCAGAGCTTGAAAGTTATGAATAGAGATGGGTAAAATTATACCTGTATTTTGTATTTTTGCCCCTCATGTGTTTTGACATTGACAATGTATTTTGGCCTTCACAATGTTTTGGGATTCATTAATATTTGAGTATACATTGCCTGTTCTGGCTGTAAATAAATGTTCATTCTGTAATTTTCCTACCGTATCTTCGTTTCATAATTCATTTCAGCCAATTCTCTTAAATCTTCCATCTCTTGTTATCCTACCGGTAATTGGAGCAAAAATTTGTCACAAGTTTGGTACGGGTTTCGGTTTAGTGGATGGAGATTTTAAATAGCCACAAAAACTAAAAATATCTGTTGGGGTTTCGCTTGGTGAACTGAAGGAAGGAACCGTTCGTCGGAGTTGAATCTAATAGTCGGAGCTAGTTGAGACTGATGAGAGAGGCGCTTTTGATTGTAGATACAAAGAGATTTGAGTTTTTTCCTTGTTAAAGAGATTTGGATTCACCGATGGGTTACGGATGGGCGATCTTCGAGGGGATACTGGTGATTGGATCCCTCTGTCTCTTAGGATCGGCCGGTCTTTGGTTTCTCAACCGGTGGCTTTACAAGGAGTACGAAGAGAAACTAGCCTTGGTTCAGATCATGTTCAGTATCGTTTTCGCTTTCTCTTGCAATCTCTTACAGCTCGTTCTTTTCGAGATCATCCCTGTTTTATCTAGAGAGTAAGCTTTCTTCGCATGAATCCATTTTTAAAACCCGAGTAGGTTTTTGAACATCTATTTTTTACTTTATTTCCTACTTCCTACCTTATTCTTTGTTTTGCAGCTAAGAAATTCGTGCAATTGTTTAGCTTGTCTTCTCAGATATATGAGAATTCAGTATTGATAATGCTGGATAACGTGTGATGAAAATTTTCATTTTTGACATAATATGAAAGCGTTGTGAATACATTCATTGAGCTTTGATAGTTACATCATTACTTATGCATTAGATATGAGACCTATAACTATTTCTATCAACTAGGAAAGAGTTCAAGATTTGGAACTTTCTATTGAGATATGTTTTGCTTTGCAGGGCAAGGATGGTTAACTGGAAGGTGGATCTCTTTTGTTTGATAGTGCTCCTTGTTTTCATGCTACCGTATTATCATTGCTATTTGATGCTCCGCAATACTGGTAAGGCTTTTCCTTATGCCAGCTCTTTTTTTTTGCTTACTCCTTTTTGTTCTTAAGTCTCGTTTTCAGGTATCCTAGGAGTTCTTTAAATGGTTTTATATAGTATATATACTACCCACCTGGGACGGACAGTCTTTTGCTTCATCAATTTATAATATGGGGCCTAATGATTGACATTGTAGTAAAAATTTTGGCATAAATTTATTGGCTCTTTTATCATCATTCAGGAGTTTCTATCTGGTGTTATATGGATGAATATGTATAAGCATTTTTTCATTTCCTAATGGCAGTGACCCTTTCCTTTTTTTTTTTGTTTTTGATTAAATATCGTAACATCACATGTCATAGCAAATCTTTCTGCCTGTTTTAACCTTTTTTTGTATATAACTAAACCATCATTTCAGGTGTAAGAAGGGAACGTGCTGCTGCTGGGGCCTTATTATTCTTGACAGCGTTCCTTTATGCTTTCTGGCGCATGGGAATTCATTTTCCTATGCCTTCAGACAAAGGTACCTCTTTGAGTTTATGTTCCCTCTCTCTTCAGCACTATATGCGTAATAAGCAAGTTGATCTAACGTTCCAATTAGATCTCATTGATATTGTTAATGAACATTGTGTACTATTTAAGTGTGTGGAGTAAGGGATTTTTTTGTTTGACTGGAAAGGAGGATCTCAGCATGTTGACGTTGACTATGATTGTCTGGCTGTAGAAAATACATTCAGAAACAATCATGCTGCCTATATTATGCTTGTGTGTAATTCTGCTCGACAGTAGCTTTTATAGATACAAACACTCTTGGTTCTTTATGTTTTTGGTGCTTGAGATATTATCACCGCTTGTTGGACTACTTTACTTAAAAACCCTTTTACCTTGAAAGGTTTTTTTTCAATGCCTCAACTGGTTAGCAGAATCGGGGTCATTGGTGTGACTCTCATGGCCTTCTTATCGGGTTTTGGAGCTATAAATCTGCCCTACAGTTATATATCGCTCTTCATTAGGTATTTTGTTATTATTTTCTTCTTCGAGCTTCAGCTTTTTTCTTATCGCATTTGGTGTTAACTTTTTTCTTGGCTATCAATAGGGTGTTTTCCTCTAGGGGACCATTTACTGGTTGGAAAATTAAATAGACATAATTAACTCTGCAGGCGTTAGTTGCCATTTTATTTTCCTTTCGAGAGGAGACAACAGAAAAATTGGTACTGAGAGTAAATAAAATAAAGATATCCAACCTGATGTGGACCAAAATGTTACAAACCTCTATATAGTGGGACCTACTATTCTTTGATGAGGCAAATGGCTCTGTGGATATCGATTCAAAGTAGCCAAACTCTGAACAAAGTGTTTCATCTTCTGTAATGTAAAAGAATCGACACTGACAGCAGAGCAGCTGGATTGAAAATTTTATGTTCTAAGAGACAAAATTTTATGTTCTAACAGCACGCTTTCCTGTCTGTCCTTCTCTCTTGAAACATATAGGGAGATTGAAGAATCGGAAATAAAATCATTGGAAAGGCAACTGATGCAATCAATGGAGAGTTGCATAGCTAAGAAGAAGAAAATAATTTTATCTCAAGTGGAGGTGGAACGAAGTCAAGTATCAGAAGAGGTATGTGGCTGTCTCTACACGTGATTGTATTTAAAAGTATTGCATTCTGTATTGTGTTAGTATTCTTATCAATATCTGTGTTTCTGTACTTCTATGACGCAAAGCCCTTCAGACTCTGAAATGATGTTTGTATCGTACCGGTACCACTTTTTTTCTATGCAACAGTCAAAATGCTGTAGAGACCAATTTTTCCTCATTAGTTTTGCTAAACATAGACTGATAAGCGATATTTCATAATAATGTTTTTTTGTTATGCTGTTTCTGAAATGAGCTTCGAAAGTAATCATCTGGTGCTTTTGACTTCCAGAACCAAAAGGGTAAATCTTTCTTTAGAAGATTTGTTGGGACTGTTGTGCGATCAGTTCAAGATGACCAAAAGGAGCAAGGTCAGTTTATATGATTTAGTTTTTGATGCAATTATGCTTGCACAACATTATCTTCCTAGGAGTGATTTGATGTGTGGGCACTAAATAGGATTTTACTGCACAAATGAGACCTTTAACTAAGTGAAGTAGTGTATTTGAGTAACTTAAGATCAGCTTAGCCCCAGTATTGTTGTAATGGATTACATTATGTTGGGATGATGACGTTGTTTGTCCCCAGTTTCCAGATTAGTCGTGAACAGATGATCATGTATTTTACTTAGAATTTTTTAGTGTACATAATAAAATGAGATATTAGTTCACCATATTAATTACCACTGTGATGTCTCCATAAAATAATTGATGTTTTTATTTTGCAGATATAAAACTAATGGAGTGGAGGTGGAGGGCTTAGAAGAGCTGTCAAGCAGCTATTTTTGGAAATTTATGAACTCCGCCAAGCAAAGGTCCCTTTCAACACTCTGACATTAATTTGAGTTTAACGACCGATTTTCTTATTGGCATGGCAATATTATCTTTGACTACATGATCTATTACTTAGGTTATTACTTGGTGGTCTTGTTATGTTGTAATATAAACATATTATCAGCACTTATCTAATTTATTCCATTTTCAGGATCTGCTGCTTTTTCACCTAATTGGAAGGGTCATGTGCAAAACTTACTTGGTTATGCATGTTCCATTTACTGTGTGTATAAGATGTTAAAGGTAAATTTTTGCTTGTCTTTATGTGAGGTGGTAGCCCTCAGTAGTATTAACACTATGTTATTGTAGTATTGCAAGACTAGGTTAAAAGACTGCATGCATGTTAACAATGGATTCTTGTGGGCGGTGTTAGTTTGATGCAGAATTAAAAATTAAGGAGTTACTGTGTCCGAGCTTCTTTACTTATTGGAGATATGAGAGCTTTCTCTGTCTTAATTGATGCATATATTTAAACTTGGTGGATCCCTTTATGTTGTGTGGTTCTGAATGTAAAGTGTTTAGCTGTTTTCCGGACAGTAATGGTTATTAGATAAAAACTTCTTCGAGATCTCTTAGATCGTAAATGGTTTCTCAATTGTACCTGCGAACCAGTATTTCTAACTTCTCTAATTTTTGCTGTGTTTTATCTGCAGTCTCTACAAAGTGTTTCAAGGAGGTATTCTCATTCTCATGTTATGCCATTTTTGTTATCATTTGTTTTCTTATGTTCGACATGGAATAGTAATCAACTTGTTTACAGGCGGGAACGAAAGATCCTGTCACGGTGATGATCAGCATATTCTTGCAGTTCTTTGATATAGGAGTAGATGCGGCATTGCTCTCACAGGTTATTTTATTATTATTATTAATAAATATTTCATGTATGGAGTAGAAAACCAATAAAATGCAACTAGCTTGTTTATATCTTTCCTCCTTACAACGTGTCTTCCAGATGAAAAGCTAAAGCATATATTTTTTCAATAATAATTGTAATCTCGTAGGGCCTTTGACGTGATGGCTAAATTTATTATTATGAGGTCACAGTTTTCGTAGATGTTTTTCTACTGGATGACTTTTTATCAAGAAAAATGCTCATTTGGTTATCAAATTCTTTTATGAGTCTATTGGTTGCTCAGGACAGTGGAATTTAAGTCTGATTCTATGTCTTTCTTCATTATTTTCAGTATATTTCCCTGTTATTTATTGGGATGTTGATCGTGATATCAGTGAGGGGATTCTTGACGAATCTGATGAAGGTGAGTTTTGACTTAAGATTGTAAATTTCTTCCATTTGTCTTTGTATGATCGTCTATATTTTTTATTTATTTTGGAGCTTTAGTGTCAATGGAAAAACTTCCGCTGACATTAACATGTTAATATATTAGACGGAGTCTTTTACTAATTTTAGCTGGTGCAAACTTTCCTTGTGACTTCTTCTAATACTCACTTCAAGTTCAACATGATTATGAAAAAAATTGATAGCCACATACTTGATTGGCAGTAGTATGGTTATTTAACATTTTAAAGAAACATACCTCTCAATATACTGAAAGCTTTTGTTTTGAATTTGATCTAAACTTTGAATGACTGGGAACTTTCGATGGTACAGTTCTTCTTTGCAGTGTCGAAGGTAGGAAGTGGATCTTCCAGCAATGTTGTGCTTTTCCTATCCGAAATCATGGGAATGTACTTTTTGTCTTCGAGTCTTCTTATAAGAAAAAGCTTGCGCAATGAGTACAGGTAAACCTAATTCTCTGATATATGTATTCTGAACTACTAGCATAACTAATAAATTGTTGCCTGTGTCTGTTATTTTACAATCTTAAAAATGGAAGGTGAATAACTTTACTGAAAGCTGTTTAATTGGCGCTGAGGGATAATAACAGATGTATTAGGCATAGATATTCAGTTTGATTTCTATCATCGATGGTTTGGTGCAATATTCGTGGCCAGCGCAATTCTTTCTCTGCTTTTGCTTTCTGCATACTATACATCTCGTCAAATTGATAAGCACCCAATCGACTAAGCAAACATCTGTAAGTTCTTAACATTGAGTGTTTGATTAACATGAAAAACTTGAATTACATATTACTACTTAGCAATGACTTACGTACATATCTTCTATGCTTGGAAAGGATTACTTTCTAGTTGAATTTTGATTTTATCAGGTGTGTGATTGACTACTGATAAGCTGATGAGTAGTAAAGAGAAAAAGGGTTTATATGGAAAGTTACCTTTTATTTTGCTTCTAACTTGAGTTTGGGGTTTAAAGTTAAACATTCAGTAGCTTCTTCCTTTACTCGTGCTTTTATTTATAGATCATCTAATTTATATGGATACACTTTTTTCTCATTCAGGACTTTAAAGAAGGAAAAAACGGAAAAGTAAAAAGAAAAAGAGTCGTGGCCATAGGCCACAATGATTTCATGAGGTATTTTCAATCTTATTGGAAGCTTGTTGTGCAGCCAATGGAACGTCTGACAGAGGAAGATCTTTAGGATGCTGCTTGCATCCTAACGCATCTCCCCGTGAAAGGAATAATGATTGTTGCTTCCACTGCACACCCGGTGAGAGTTTGTGAGTTGGCTATTCTTACAGTTGTATATCTTTTTCTGGGTTTGCTTTTGTGGTATCTTGAAGTCAAAAGAAATTTTATGAGATGTTGTAAACTAGTTGAAAGAATATGGAGCTGCTTCTTACAAATTTATAGTCTCTAGTATCTTGTATAATGATGTTTTTATAGCCCAATCAAGAATTATATATAAGTAGCTACTTGCATCAATAAGCTGGCTACAATGGAAGCATTATCCCCCCCATGAGGGATTGTGTTATGGCTGAATCTCAATATCTGGAACTAAGTTTGTTCCACAAAAGTTTTGTGTGGATGTTCTCAGTATTGGCTTTTTTTTTTCTTTTTTCTTTTTGCAGGAACTGAGAATGTGGAAGAAAATCATGCTAGAAACGAGCAAATGACTGTCCAGTAATTCGCTGCCTCTTGTGACAGTTCCTGCGACATCATTTAACAAAGAGAATGGAGCCATGTGGGCAACTTCTGATCACATGGAAGTGCCCATGAAACCGTATCATCACCAGTCGACCTGCTCAGATTCTCCTTGCGTATCTGATTCCGGCTCAGACATCTTTAGCAAGAGAGAAGTGATACAGAAACTGAGGCAACAGGTGAAAAAACGAGACGACATGATAGTTGAAATGCAGGAACAGATTCTAGAGCTGCAAAACTCGCTTAAAGCACAGATGGGACTCTAGCCATCTCCAAGCACAGCTAGACGCAACAAACAGAGATCTGTTTGAATCAGAAAGAGAGGTGCAGAGGCTGAGAAAAGCAATCGCTGATCATTGCGTGGGACATGCAGGTAGTAATGGTTGGAGTGGCGATATGAACGGGTTTATGGACAGCGAAAACAACTACGAGTCAGCAGAAAATGGATTTAAAGATGGAGAAAGAATAGAGATGTTGAAAAAGGAAGTGGCTGAGCTTAAAGAAGTGATAGATGGGAAGGAGTATCTACTTAGAAGCTATAAAGAGCAGAAAATGGAGCTCTCACAAAAGATCAAAGAGTTGCAGCAGAGACTGGATTTACAAATCCCAAACATTTTGTAGGTAGAAAGGTTAGGCATTGTGTATTCTTACTACTCTCTTTTCTCTTATTGAGAAACAAATATGAATCGCTCTCGAGAAAAAGTTGAACTCTTCTCTCTGTTTTTCTCTTCTGACTACACTGTTTTGGTGTTTTTTTAAGGTAAGGCTTTGAATGTCTTGATCCTTTGTTTGTTCCTGGTGAAGTGAATATTGTAAATTTGCTTGCTCTTCGTATCTCAGGGCTTATAAATTGGTCAAATCAAATGTGGACTTTCAGTTTTAATGATTGGCACATTATAGATCGACCAAAATACCAAATAATTCAGCTGGCAGTTATTAGTTGTACTCCACTAGGGATATGTACATATACTGAATAAATTAATAATCAACGGAAGATGTAAAGTTCAAATTATATATCTGTAAAATGCCAAATAAAATAAAATAAAGAGAAAAGTGTATAGAATGGAGTTTTTATGTTTTAAACTCTACCAAATGTTGTTTTCTTAAACCTTTACACTGATTTTTTTTTAAATAAAATATTTTATGTAATGACATAATATATCGTTATGTCTACGATGGACAATAATGTTGTATATCACAGACATATATAGTAATTTTACGGTAGATATATATTTGCTTTTTACGATGGACATCTATATACTCAACTA
Source organism: Lepidium didymum (assembly GCA_963920545.1). Taxonomy (NCBI): domain Eukaryota; kingdom Viridiplantae; phylum Streptophyta; class Magnoliopsida; order Brassicales; family Brassicaceae; genus Lepidium; species Lepidium didymum. The sequence goes on from OY986980.1 coordinate 4,715,902, forward strand.
TGAATATAACATACAATGTTGTCTATAATAGACATTTACACGGTTAATTATGGACAACGATATTACAATTTAATGATACAAAAAGGAATCTCCTAACCATTGAAATATGATATTTTGTGTAAAGTTAAAAAAATAGCATAATTAAAAGCATAAGAGTGGTATTTTATTCAAATTTCCCAATAAATTAAAGAAGATGTCAAGTCTATAATACATATCAAAAAATTGAATTTTGTAAATTATAGACCAAAAAAGTTGAGCTAAATTTCTCAACTGCTTTGAGCGTCATCCATGGGTCGTGGTTGACGCGTGCGAGGATTTTAGTTTTTTTTTTTTTTTAATAAATAAATTAACAGTGGAAGGAAGGTAACGAAGGAGTGCGAGACGCCGTTTCTTCAACCTGTCTCTCCGTCTCTCTCTAGGATTTTACAGTCAAGTTTCACCGTATTATCCTCGGAGATTCTTCACGGAATCTTATTTCTTTACGATTTCTTCTCTATCTGCGATTTTCGATTCTGGAAATTGACAAGGAGGAGGACAGCGAACATTGGAAAGTCAAGCGGGAGAAATTCTTCTGTTTAGAAAGTGAAATAGTGAGCTCTAATGACCATTTTTGCTTAACTTATGAGGTTTCTATCCCGATTATACTCTCTTTTCTTGCTCACTAGCTCACTGACTTTTTCGTCGGAAAATTCATTTTATGTTGTTTTTTATTTTCTCCTTCTGATTGCGAGTGTAGTAATTAATGTTTGGGGTTTGGGCTTCTAATTTCAGATAATTTTAGGTACTTTTTTTCCATTTGCTTCATGTTCAAGTCAAGTATCTCGTGTTTTATTAGGTCTTTTGGGATACATGAGACTTTACTCTCAATTCCCTAGTCAAATCTCGTTGTGTTGACATTTTGGTGTATACGGAGCTCGATTTTCTTGTTGTACTTGATTTTAGAGGTAGTAGGTTGAGTGTGCGGCTAGTAGTTGGTTCCATGGATTCGTCAACTGACTAAGAGAAATGAATCCTGTTTCGTTTCAGAAGCAGAATCTTTGTTGTGAGATCCTTTTGGCTGTTTGTATTGCTACAAACTGGAATTTCTTTACAGTGTTATGATTTCAGATATTTCTTCTCTGGTTGATTGTTTATGAGTTAATGCCAAAAACATGATTCTCTGTGCTCCGTAGCTTGTATATTATATTGTAAAGTCTGGAACCTGTGGTGGTATTAAACATTTTGTCGTTTAAAACGGTTTACTAGTGTTTTTTGTTGAGTGTATGATCAGGATTCTTGTCTTCTTTTGTAAAAAGAATTGAAAATATGCCAAATTTATTCCAATCGTTGATGCTGGTGTATTCTTTTATCCGGTCAGTGTAGGTTATGTGTGGATGACAGAGAAATTTTGACTTTCTCTTACAATGAGTACACGAAAAAATGGCAATTCCAAGCATCAGCGGGCTGAGAAATTTTGTGGTGAAGGGCCAAATTGGATCCTAATTGCAGGGGGTGCCTTGCTGAGCACATTGTCCATTCGCTTTGGGTACAAGCTAAAGCAGTCACTCGATTTGAAACCTCAATCAAATAGCGCTGCTGGATTGAAAGGTACTCACTTTATCGCTGTGTTGCTTTACATGCTTAATAATTTGGTTGTAGTTTCTATTTCATATGAAATTCTGTGGTGCAGCCAATGGAACATCTGAAAGGCAAAACCCTACAGGTTGTTGCTTGCACTCCAACACATCACCCTGTGCACATAACAATGATTATTGTTGCTTCCGCTCAAATCCAGGTATGAATTTGTAACTTTTCGATTTAGTTTACTCATACATACATGTTCAAGCCACTAAATAAAAGACTATGCTATTGGCTTGGCCACACATCATCTCTCACTTGGTTTCCTTTCATTAACATGCGGAATGAGTACGATGTGAGCAATAGTAGAATCTAGATGGAAAATGAGTAGATATTGCTACAGAGAGCCTTTATGCTCTTGCCTAATGATGTCTTTGAAGGCCTATTACAGAACATGTTAATGTTCGTTAATGAAGCGAGCAACTAGGGAATCCAATTGGAAGTCGTGGTATGATTAAAATAGTTACAGGATTTGTCACCTTTTTAAAACTGGTTGAAACTAATATCTCTTGTTTAGTTGTATTATCATTAGTGTGCATCAACTTGGGAAGAAAAATTTCTCCAATGAGGGTTGGGTCTAATGGCTGATTGCTAACAACAGTTACAAGATTTGTCATCTCCCAAGAACATTGTTGAAGCATAGTTTACTAGATTTTATATTATATCCAAAACTGTGTTCTGTTTTGTCCTTGGAAAATCTTTGAATCCTCTTCCTCTAACCATGTAGGCCGAGTTTTCAGTTGTGTGTGGCTCTTATCAGACTTTGCTTTCTGTTTTATTTATTTATTTTATATATAGGAACTGAGAATATGGAGGGCAAAGAGGTAACAAACGAGCAAATGGTGTCCACATCTGACACTTCATTGCCTCTTGTGACAGTTCCTGCTCCATCATTTAGCAAAGAGAATGGAATCATGTGGTCAACTTCTCCTGATCGCCTTGAACTTCCACCAAAACCATACAATCACCATTCGACCTGCTCAGATTCTCCTTGCGTATCTGAAACTAGCTCAGACATCTTTAGCAAACGAGAAGTAATACAGAAACTGAGGCAACAGCTGAAGAGACGCGATGACATGGTACTGGAAATGCAGGAACAGATTCTCGAGCTGCAAAACTCGTATGACGCGCAGTTGGCACACTCTAGCCATCTCCAGGCGCAGCTAGATACGATGAACAGAGATCTGTTTGAGTCAGAAAGAGAAGTTCAGAGACTGAGAAAGGCAATTGCAGATCATAGCGTGGGCTGCGCTGGTTGCAATGGCAAGACATCTCCTGTTGCACCTTGGAGTGGCCATGTGAACGGCTTTATGGACAACGAAAGCAATTATGAGTCACTAGAAAAGGGATCAAGAGATGGAGAAAAAATAGAGATGTTAAAAAAGGAAGTGAGTGAGCTTAAAGAGGTGATAGATGGGAAGGATTATTTACTTAGAAGCTATAAAGAGCAGAAGATTGAGCTTGCGCAGAAGGTAAAAGAGTTGCAGCAGAGATTAGACTCACAGCTCCCAAACATATTGTAGGTGAAAAATTAGGCATTGTGCATTCTTGTTCCTCTTCTCTTCTTCTTTTTTTATTTTCTGGTTCTTTTCCTTTTTCGAGAAAATGAATCCATGTCCTGAGATCGTTGGAGATGGAAATTTTCAGGTTTTGTTATGTGGCTTTAGCTTTCGTTTTTGAATGTCTTGATTCTGGTTCCGTTTTGTCTTATCTCTCTTTCGAACGTTTGGTGTGAGGAAAAATAGTTTGAAGAGTTTCCACTTTCGTGGCTTTATCTTCTTTGAATAGTAACTTACCCGATACAGTAAAAACAAAAACCCAATTCGATAAAGGAGACAGTAACAATGAGCAAGCTAGGTTAGTGAGTAATACAAAGGACAACTTGAAATTAAAATTTAATGATTGAGAAAGAATATTGTGAAGTAGTTAAAATTAAGAATAAGAATTATAAATTTAGCATAATCTAAAGTAGTAAAAAAATTTGTGGGCATGCGCTTGTCTTGAAAATTAGGTTTGAAAAGTCCAAATCTTACATTTATAAAACGGAAAAACTATCAATTAAACATTGTTTCTGCGAAAAATCGTTGATTAAACATTAAACTCCGAACGTCTTTGATTAAACTTGTAATTTATTGTTGACTTTTTAAAAAACATCAAACTTATAGTTGATTCGAGCAATTAAACACTCTATTAATTTGACTAACGGAATTAATTAACCCCATTTTAAAACCGTTAATGTTCTCGGTTAATTGAAATGCAGCGTTTTATTTAGACATGGATCTTCTCCTTCACACCTTCTCCTTTTGAATCTTGTTCGATTTTCACAGCTTCTTTTAATCTGGAAACCATGATTTTTCTAGACTGATAGTGAAGAAGCGAAATCAGAACTTCTGAGGGATGTAAAAACCCTAATTAAGATTTATAAAGAAGCTATCTTAGTTGGAGATGAAATCAGTATATCAGGAATCGAAACGAGTTTTTGCGAAATCGAAAAGGAGAAAAATAAAATGGACCAAAAGATTTTATCATTATCAATGAAGATAGCTTCGGAGAAAGAGATGAAAATCCTATTACAGGCTGATTTTGATACTACAAGGAAGAAGCTGGACAAAGATCGGCTTAGTATAGAGTCTAATGCAAAAGTGCAGATCATGAAGAGTCTATTACCAATCATTGATAGTTTTGAGAAAGCAAAGCAACAGGTTAAACCTGATACAGATAAAGAGAAGAAGATTGATACAAGTTATCAAGGGATTTACAGACAATTTGTTGAAGTGTTGAGACAACTTCGTGTCTCAGCCATTGCAACTGTGGGGAAACCATTAACACATGAATCTTCATATTTGATAGTGTTTGCAACTGGTGGAATGCAATATCAACAAAAGTTACAAAACCAAAATAAAATTCCTAATACGAATTCTATGAAGTTTTACAAACCATAACTACTACACACTAGTACAATTGATTCATTTTCTTCGCTTTCGAGAGTCCGAAACTTTTCCTATGAAGAAGACAGAGAAAATTGTATTAGTAACTCTGATAAAAAACAGCTTGAAGAGGACAAGATAAAGACAAACCTTTAGAAGATGGAATGGAGTTAGTCTCACGATCGTCCTTAACTTGGATAAGATTTCGATCCTCAAAAACCAGAAAACGATTTTAAGGTTAAGAAATTGAAATCGAATTGGGGTCGAAAAGAAGGTGTGAAGGAGACGATCCATGTATTAATGAAATGCTGCGTTTCAATTAATTGAGAACATTAACGATTTTAAAATAGAATTTATTAGTTCCGTTAATCAAATTAACAGAGTGTTTAATTAGCTAAGTCAACTGTTCGTTTGATGTTTTAAAAAAAATAAACAATAAATTACATGTTTAATTAAACTGTTTCTTTATAAAACTAAAGTTTTTATCCAAATAGGATTAGTTTGTTCTTTAGAAAAAGGAGAAGGGAGGCAAATTGAGTCATTTTATCCTCTCAGAGACGTCTCTCTGGCTTGCTGGTCGTCCTTCCTCCTCTCGCTTTGGATGGAGATGTGAGCTTCTTCATCCCCTTTCTTACAACCTCATAGTAAAACCCTTTATTCCATGGCCCTTTCGCTCCTCTCCCCCATTACTACCTCTACTTCTTTTTCCTTCACTCGCTCCTATATTACCGCTTATAATGCCTCCTCTCTCTACTCTTTATATCACCCCAAAGGTAGCCTCTTTGGAAAAAGAACTGCGAATTTCGGCGGTTTCAGAGGCTCGGGGTGCTTGAGGATTGATTGCATGGCGGATAAGAGGCAAATACTTTGTTGGAACAGTGGCGGCGGAGAATTGGATGATATGGATGAAGGCGAAATTGAGAGAATTGGAGCTATGGACGAAGATGACGATGAATTGATGATACAAGGCCATGCTTACAATTCCTCCTCTTCGCCTGAGAGATGGGATGTTTTGGGTCTCGGCCAAGCTATGGTGAGTTGGCTAAGAATCATTAAAGTTAAACACTTGTTTCCAGTTGGACTTAGTTTGTTGTTTTTATGTTTTAGGTAGATTTCTCTGGAGTTGTGGATGATGAGTTTCTAGAGAAATTGGGCTTAGAAAAGGGAACAAGGAAACTTATCAATCACGAGGAAAGGGGTAAATTATTACAAGCAATGGATGGTTGCTCCTACAAGGCAGCAGCTGGAGGTTCATTGTCTAACACCCTTGTTGCTCTCGCAAGATTAGGTAGTCAATCCGTCGGTGACCGGCCTTTGAATGTGGCAATGGCTGGAAGTATTGGAGGTGACCCTCTCGGTAGCTTTTACGGGTACAAAACTGTCTTACCAATATGAAACTTTCACCATTTTGGCTGATTAATTATGTCCTTAGATGGGACGTTATCTTGCATAGCATTCTACATACATTTTCCTTGACTCTTACGAATTACAGTCTTGATTTACAGCTTTAGTTTTAAAAATTTGCTTTCTCCCGATGTTTTGTTTGGCTTGGTTTACTCACACGGGGAGTCCGTCTTATCTTCTATAGGACTAAACTACGTCGAGCAAATGTAAATTTTCTTTCTGCTCCAATCAAGGACGGAACAACAGGAACAGTGATAGTTCTCACAACACCTGATGCACAACGTACTATGCTTGCATATCAGGTAGAATTTCTGACATCTGCAGATTGCTAGTTCAGTATATTGATGTGGCACACTGCATGCTCAAGATAATTTTTATTTGAAGAAGCACAATTTTGAATGATCTTGTTACAGCGGTTATGGATTAATATTCAAAACATAAGGATTGAGTCGAGCAAAGTATGACTTTTAAGATAGGTGATGTGCAAGATTTTTCTCATGATTTTAGTTGTAGGATTAATTACCTGCATGAAGCAGCCAAATTGAGATAGTAGTAGAAATGTTAATTAGGATATGTTTGTCAGCTTGGTTGAAACCACTAAATAACAAACTTAATGTTATGTATAATTTTCAGGGAACATCCTCTGTCGTTAATTATGATTCTTGTTTGGCTAGTTTGATATCCAAGACAAATATCTTTGTTGTGGAAGGATATTTGTTTGAGCTTCCTGATACTATAAGGACCATAACAAAAGCCTGCGAAGAAGCCCACAGAAATGGGGCTCTTGTTGCTGTGACAGCATCAGATGTGTCTTGCATTGAGAGGCATTATGATGATTTCTGGTGAATTTCTGCCCCATCTTGCTTAAATCTATTCTTGCATCTATTTCATTGTTAGTCAGTGTCTACTTATGTACAGTTCTTCGCATAGGAACAGTTGGAAATCATACGAAGGGAGTAATTTGCTTTTGTAGCTTGATTGGTCATAATAGAAGCTTTGATGCTCATGGCTGCAAATGTCTTATACTGAAGAAACAAAACTTGAAACTAGATGTTGAATCTGCTGTTTAAGCTCCATAGTTATCTTAATAGTTTGCTTTGCCTCCATCTGTTTGTTTTTGAGGGAATACAAAAATGGAAAGATTGATTATTTTCCGTTGATTCAGGGACATTGTGGGGAACTATGCGGATATTGTATTTGCAAACAGTGATGAAGCAAGAGCGTTTTGTCACTTCTCCTCGGAGGAAAGCCCAATATCAGCAACAAGGTATATGAGCCACTTTGTCCCGTTTGTTTCAGTGACAGATGGTATCAACGGGTCATACATTGGAGTAAAAGGAGAGGCCATATACATTCCTCCGTCCCCATGCGTACCAGTTGACACTTGTGGTGCTGGAGATGCATATGCTTCAGGGATTTTATACTGTATCTTGAGAGGTGTCGCTGACTTGAAAGCAATGGGAGATTTGGCTGCAACGATTGCAGCAACAGTGGTTGGTCAACAAGGAACCAGGCTTAGAGTCCAGGACGCGGTAGAGCTGGCTCGGGCACATGCCTTCCATCTAAACGGTTCTGGTATTCGAACTGATGTTGGGTCTTGATCAAATCTAGAGCTTGCGATTTTAGTTTGTTGATTCATTCTTGTTTTCATGTAGTAGTGACTATTTGGAAATGAGTTGTAATATCAGAACATTTTAGTGATCGAACATCAGAAAATCTGTATGTAGCATTTCAGTATATAATCGTATATGTTTCAGTTAACAGTGTTGGCACAGAGAATTGATTTAAGTCTGATCTGAAATCAAATATTTGTCCTAAAGTCATGTTTCTTCTTGGATGATTACATCAAATTGGTTCGTTAATTTGGTTACAAGCTAATTTGACGTGTGATTTAAGTTCCAAATTAGAATGGTTAAGGGTCAAAGTCGGTAGGACACTAATTATATTTGAAAATTTAACATAATTTGACTTGCTGCCAAATAAATAAATAAATCACATAAATTAACTTGACATAAAAGTATAGTTAGGTATCAAAGAAAATCAACACAACCATGATGACAGGAAATTACTGTTCATTTACTATACAATTCATATGATTATAGTTTGAACACTTTTAACACCAAATTTGAAAATTATGTAATGATTTTGGTTACATGAATTGTTATGTGGGGAGTGCATATGGTCAAATAGTTGAGTGTGATATGATATCTTTTTTATCTGAATTCGATTTAAGAAAATTACGTTTACCTTAAATGTAATATTGTTAAGAGTTTGAAGAGAAATTTAGTTACAAATCAGATTTTATTGATTTAACTATTAACAGAAAAAGTTCACGTTGTTTTGTTTTTATTGTCAAAATTAAATTTGATCTTGGCTAAATAAAACTTATCATGCGAACTATGCAACTACGTGAAATTATATATTCTTGTTTCTACTACCAACATCTCCAACACATTTTAAAAAAATATTAGTAGCTTCAAAGATTTTAGAAAGATTTGAGAATAACAAAAGTTGTACGATAGAATTATTGCAAAATAAATGAATGATTGAAAGGGCACATGCAGTCCACATGATCCAAATGGATCTAAAGATTTTTTGGTTCCTGAATAAAGATAAAGAAATGTTTGGAATTTGGAAATCAGATTTGAGAATCACTTCTCTATCCACATTATGAACAATGTCCATTCATATTTGTTGGTCCTACACACACCACTTTGTATTGATATGTTATGATTCATTACCTTCCCTTTAACGCAGGCAATGCTAAACTTTGGTCATTTACGTAGTTTTATTTCCATGTATTTCTTTTTTTTTTTGTTATTTATTTATAAGAATTTAATTGAAAAAATTAAACCGGGAAAATGAAAGAAAAAGGACGAGAGAGAAGAGAAGAGGGTGACCACTCTGGGAACATCATAACCCATTTCCAATTACTTTCCTTTATTAATGAATTTTAATTGTTGTGCTAAAAAGTTGAAGACTTTGTGGAGAAGCAATCCGACTCAGTGAAGATGAGACCAGACTCGATCTCTGCTTCTGTTTACTCTTCTTCTCTAGCAATGTCGCTGATTTAGCACCCACATTGCTTCTTCTGCTATTTCGCATTTCTGGGTCTCAAGTTTAATCCTTTGAAGACGTTCTTCTGTGGCAGCAATGGCTTCCAGAACCAAGTAGGGATTTTTCTTCTTCTTTCTAATTTTGCTCTTTTCTTCATTCTGGAACCAAACTAGTTTAATTTGGAAGACAATTGGATCTGAGACGCCTGTTATTTGTTTTCGTTGTCGGAACTGTCCTTGTGTAATTTGGTGTTTGTTGAATTCTATGTGTGGGTCATTTTTCTGTGTAATTTTGGTTTTTTCTTCTGCAAATTTTCAGTGATCTGTTTTTTTATTTTTTTATTGCATTAGTTTTGTTACTTTCCATCTAAATTAACATGCTTTCTTTTTCTAAAATCTGGTTTGGATCTAGCAGAAGCTGGAGTCACTTGTAGACTTTTCTTTTGGCTTCAAAGTCTTTATCTTCTGTTTTGGTCTCTGCAACACTTTTTAAGGAAATTCTGCAATATGAACATTCTTTTTACTTGTCTAGTTATTGAAGCTCTCTAACCTGAAAGAAGATTCTATTCCTATCCATTTGACTCATCAAAGTGGTTGAACTTGAGTGAGCTGTTATGCTTGTATATAGTTAGATGAATACATTTACAGAAAATGGAGATGATGGTTTGTTTGTTTCATTATATCATTCGTTGATGTATTTGTGACATTGTATCTTTACCTTTCTGATCATGTAGAACTGGTTTAATGGAGACTCCTCGTAGCAAGCCGTCACAGCCAACACCAAGAGTGACTAGATCAACAGGGACTAAATCCGATGGCAGTTCACCATCCCCTGTGCATAGCAATCGTCTTTCACTAGACCGTTCGCCACAATCTGTTAATTCCAAGCCTGTTCCTGATCGTCGGACTGCAAGGGTTCCTACTCCACCCGAGGCAAGTAAAGCTAACTCTATCCAATTTAATAACTTGAAGCATCTCTTGCTTTGAGTTTAGCTTTGAACAACTACTTTTGTTGATCATTACTTTTTGGCATTTCAGAAATCGCAATCACGGTTAGGTAAGGGATCTGAGCTAGTGGCTCAGTTGAATCAAATTCAGGAGGATTTGAGGAAAGCTAATGAGCAAATAGCAATGCTCAAGAAAGATAAAGCTAAAGCTCTTGATGAGCTTAAAGGATCTGAGAAACTGACGAAAGAAGCTAATGACAAACTGGGAGAGGCATTGGCAGCTCAGCAGCGTACAGAGGAGAGTTCTGAGATTGAGAAATTCAGAGCGGTTGAACTAGAACAGGCGGGAATTGATGCAGTTCACAAAAAGGAAATCACTTGGAAGAAAGAGGTTGAGTCTATCAGAAGTCAGCATGCATTGGACATCTCAGCTCTTCTTTCTACCACGGAAGAGCTCCAGAGGATTAAACAAGAATTAGCTATGATTGCTGATGCTAAAAACAAAGCGCTCAGTCATGCTGAGGAAGCAACGAAGATTGCTGAAATTCAAGCCGAGAAGGCAGAAATTCTTTCTTCTGAATTAAGCCGCCTAAAGGCACTGGTTGGTTCAGAGAAGCAAAGAAAAGGTAGTGAAGGTGATGACGTTGTGTTTAAACTGACATCTGAAATTGAGATGTTGAGAGGGGAACTTGAGAGAGTTAGCATCCTCGAGAATACGCTGAAGTATCAAGAAGACTCCATAGAACAGCTCAACGTTGATCTTGAAGCTGCTAAAATGGTTGAATCCTGTGCTAATAGCTTAGCAGCAGAGTGGAAGGGTGAGGTTGATAAACTTAAAAAACAAGTTGAAGAATCAAATAAGTTGAAGACATCTGCTTCAGAATCTTTAGAATCAGTTATGAAGCAACTGGAGGAAAACAGACATGCGCTTCATAAGGCAGAGTTGGGTAATGCTGCTTTCAAAGAAAAGGTTGAGTTGCTGGTGAAAACAATTGAAAAGCAAGAAAAAGATCTTAAGGAATCCCAACGGCAGGTTTGCATTTTAAACGATGAAACTTCTAGGCTTGAAAAGCTCGTTGAATCATTAAAATCGGATCTTGAAACCGCCCATGAGGAAAAGTTGAGGGCTTTGCAGAATGAAAAGACTGCAACATCTCATATTCAGAACCTATTGAATGAAAAGACAGAACTTGCGACAGAGTTGGAAAACTGTAAGACAGTAGAGGAGAAACACAAGAAAGATTTGGAAAGATTAAATTTGGATTTGCAAGGAGTATCTTCTGAAGCAAGGGAAGCAAAGGAGAAACTTTTGACATGTCAAACGGAGCTTGAACATTGTGGAGCCCAGATTGAAAGTTTGAAGTTGGCTGAGAAAGAAACAACTGAAAAGTATGGAAAAATGCTTGATGATGCAAGAAACGAAACTGACACTCTGAAAAGTAGTTTAGAAAAAACTCAGACTGAGTTTATCAATTCTAAGACTGAGTGGGAACAGCAGGAACATCATTTGACGGTCTGTATGAAGAAATTGGAAGAGGATAACTTCAGTGTGCAGGAAGAACTCAGTAAGGTGCGAAATTTGCTTGATCTTAAGAAAAATGAGGCGTGTGCAGCAAAAGAAGAAGAAGCCAAAATGAAAAATAATCTTAAGGACCTTGAGGAAGAGATTAAGGATCTGCAGGAAAGAGTTGGAAAAGTGAAAGCCGAGAGCATGAAACTTGAAGAAAGTTTGCTGGAGAAAGAAAACGAGCTAAAGAACGTTGCGGTGGAAAACAGAAAACTCAGAGAAATGGAGGTCTCTTCTCATGAAAAGATTGAGGAGTTGTCAAAGTTGAATGAAAGTTTGGCGGATAAAGAAACAAAACTGCAGGGCATTATTCAAGAAGCGGAGGAGCTTCGAGGGAGGGAAATTGATTATCTCAAGAAGGTTGAAGAGTTGTCTGCGGCGAATGAGAACTTGGTTGACAAAGAAACCAAACTGTTGAGCGTTGTTCAAGAAGCTGAGGAGCTTAAAAGAAGGGAGCTTGCTTGTTTGAAGAAGATCGAAGAGGTGTCAGCAGCAAATGAGAGGTTAGTTGAGAAAGAAACCAAATTGATGACCAATATTCAAGAAATGGAGGTGCTTAAAGAACGGGAGGCTGTATATAAAAAGAAGATTGAGGAGTTTTCATTGTCGAATGAAAAACTAGTTGAGAAAGAAGCCAAACTGCAGACCGTTGTTAAGGAAAATGAAGAGTTGAGAGAAAAGGAGTCTTGTTATCGTAAGAAGGTTGAGGAGTTGTCAAAGGTAAGTGAACTCTTTGCTGATACAGAAATCAAACTCCAGAGGTCTGCTAACGAGAATGAAGAGCTAAGAGAAAGGGAGGCTGCCTATCTTAAGAAAATAGAAGAGCTAGCAAAGCTGCAAGAAAATCTTCTTGATAAAGAAAATGAGCTTCATGGTATGGTCCTTGAGATTGAGGACCTTAAAGCCAAGGACTCTCTAGCCGAAAAGAAGATCGAAGAGCTATCATATCTAAATAAAAGCTTGCTCATGAAAGAGAATGAGTTACAAGGTGTTGTTTGTGAAAATGATGCACTCAAATCCAAAGAGGCTTCATCACTTAAGACAATAGAGGAGTTGTCCGTTCTTAAACAAAATTTGGTTGATAAAGAAAATGAGTTGAAGACTGCAGTTGTTGAAAATGAGATGCTCATGGCCAAAGCTGCCTCATCAGTACAGACGATTGAAGAGTTGACAAGTCTTAAACAGAGCTTACTTGATAAAGAGAACGAGTTGCAGGGTGTTTTTCATGAAAACGAGGAGCTCAAGGCCAAGGAGGCATCATCTTTGAAAAAGATTGATGAGTTATTACATCTCGAACAGAGTTGGGTTGATAAGGGAAAGGAATTTGAAAGAATTAGTCAAGAAAATCAAGAGCTTAAGGTACGGGAAGCTTCAGCAGCAAAGAAGATAGAGGAGTTGTCGAAGATGAAAGAGAGTGTACTTGACAAAGAAACCGAGTTGCAGACTTTAATTCATGATAACGATGAATTGAAGGCCAGGGAGGCTTCTGCAGTGAAGAAAGTAGAAGAGTTATCAAAGTTGCTAGAAAAAGCTTCTTGCACACTAAAGAAACCAGATGAAAACGGCAAGCCCCGGGAAATGGAAAATGATTGTGACTTACTCTCGAAAGCTGTAGTATCTTCAGAGGAGAATGGTACCAGGTGCAGAGAAGATATAACTAGAACCGGAGAACAAAAAGTACCAGAAAGTCCCATGGAAGCGATCGATAAAGATTTTAAAGATGAGACAGCAATCCATTGGTTAGCTCACAAAGATGAAGCCGTAGAAAAAGGAGACAAAGATAAAGACTCAATGGACAGCTACCACTTAGAAAAGAGAGAAGCTTCTTCAGAGAGAGGGACAGATCATGACTTTGCTGAAGAAGAAGAAACCGAATCGAAAGCAGAAGGCAGTGAAAACTTCGATCAGTTAAGCAGTGGCTTGTCTTCAGGAGAACACGCCGAAGATGCTGGAATTCTGCTCCCAAAGGAACAACAGCATAAAAAGAAGAAACCTTTGCTTCGAAAGTTTGGAAATTTACTAAAAAAGAGGAATACAAGCAGCAGCAGCAGTAGTAGCCAGAAATAGAGGAAGATGTGATGATTTTATTATCATAGCTATTGCAATTGAACATTCCTTGGTTGATTTATCTCAAATCTTTTTTTAAGGGTATAGCTCGAAATTCAATTTAAAGGTGTGATCGTTGCTTTACCTTTTTTCAAGATCTCACTAGCCTTTGATCTAACTTGACTGAGATGTATTGAACAAAAAGGCAGCCATGTTGTTAAAAAAAAGTTCAAAGACCAACATGCAACAGAGAGAGAATCCTTTAGCTGCTTCTTCATGGAATTCATTCACTTTAAGTCTACCAATCAATCGGTAAATTAATATTATAGATGTCCCAAATCTGATATTACACAACATAACTAGTTTTGATAATACATGATACACGCAAAGTTATGAAAAAACTAAGAATCTAATCTTCTGGAACTCGTGGATCCTCTGTCCAACTACTTCAATGGAAATCGGTAGAAATCACGACCAATAAGATCCATCGCGAGTTGATGGTAAAGGAGTGTCCAAAGAGACAGTATGTCCAGTGATAAAGAAGTTCCAACAAGGTTTCCTTGGAACATTATAATTAGACTCATATATAAACGTGATTTAAAAGGAAACAGATCTATTAAAGACCTTCTTCACGGCTCTCCATGTGAAGGAAGAGGTTCTAATAAGTGCCAAATGAGGTCTACTTTTAAGAGACGACGAAGAATATGTATAAAACGCTGCTGATTTATCTGAATCAGATGAAGTTTTCATAGTCTCTTCTTTAACATCATCCTCAATGTTCTCTGCGTTATTATCATTCTCCTCTACATTCCAAAAACGAGCTTCTTTGCGCTTCTTTTTCACCATCGCTAAAACATCAACCTTGTTGCAAATTCCCCACACTGTCACCTTCTGATTGTAGTAGTCTACTTTCACTGAATATATTCCTATTTATTCGTTATAAACAAAACTAAAAGGTTACTACAAATAATATGCCTCTACATCGATCACATGAAATGAAATCATTAAGTACCTTTGAGATGAGAAAGAGCCTTCTTGACTTTCTTCTCGCAGCCGTAAGAATACAAAGGAACCATCATTTCTACGTATTGTGCTTCCACCTTGTTGTACACAGGCACGATTTGCATATCCGCCATTTATATATGTAAGTCTTTTCTCACCTAGTTCTAACTAGCTAGAACGTAACTATGGATCGTGATCTTATCTCTATATATATAGTGAGATCGAGGTCATGCATGTGAATTAGATCCAGAAGAGATGAGGTGGTCTTGTTGTTGGATATCGTCATGTTATAAGCTTTATAGGATCTAAGGACTTGGATTTAATGTAAAGAGTGTGTCATCACTTTTGATTTGCTTTCACCAAAATATGCTTTTCTTTAGACGTTGGATCCCATGTTACGTGTTTCTCTTTTTCTTCTTTGGGGGATTAAGTTTCTCTTTTGCTCTGATCTAAGCAAAAGAAGAACCTGAAACATGTCCATTGGCTTATAATATTAGTCTAACGTTAAACGGCTGATAAGAGCTTTGTCATTAGCAAAGCTTTTTTTGTTGTCAGTTTGGTTTGTTGATGTAACTTGATGACTCAGACATGAGCACACCCATGTGAAATCCATTCTCTTTACTTTTTCTATCTTTAAACATTTACTCGCTAAGGAATTTTGTTCAGTGATGGAGCGGTGTTTTATGAAACACATAAAATATTGCTATAATTAGCTTTAATAATACTTATTCCTTAATTATAACTAGGTTACTATAGTTCTTAAAAATGTAAAATTCATAAATCTTATAATGCAATTAGAATCACAATTCATTTTTCAAAAGTAAAGATAAATAAGTGAAAAACTTGCGATATACTGGTACCTTTGTGCTATGCATTTTGAGAAATAAATTATTTTGAAAGAAAAAGTATGTAAAAGAAATTTTCTCGACGACGGTGATTAAATAGATGAATGACAATGTAGCTTGTAGGACGTTAACTCGCATCAATTCAAATTCCTTTCCACGCTTGACATAATATGTTAATGTCCACGAAAGCCTCAATCTTTTCTTTTTCCTAGTTAAAGAAAAAAAATTAGAATTTCAATCCACGAACCATAAACATTGGCATTATCAGTGTTCTAAAATACTTTATACGCTACACCTACGGTAAGCCACCGTATAGTGTATAGATATATATATATATATATATGACTGTTTATACGGAGACGATACGGTAAATATAATTTATCAAAAATATTATATATATATTCATATATTATGTAAAGTAAAAAGTTAAAAAAATACATATAATTGCCAAAATACTAAAAACTTAGAAATCATAATCTGAAATATAAAGTAATGAAAACATTAATCCAAAATAGTATTGTTGCACCAAAGATTGAAAGAGTTTAAGCTAAATATCTTTGGATATCTTGTGATACAAGTTCTGAGTATGTGGGATGAAGAAAAATCGTGTGTTTGAAATCAAAATAAAAACAAAATAAACAAGAAGATCGTGTGTTTGAAAAGAAAAAAAAGAGAGATCGTGAATAAATTTCCAGTTAATAAAAGTTTCGCCTATGTATTGTGTCATGGGCTAGAATTGAGCCCAATAGTAATAAGTAATAGATTACCCATTAAAGCCCAACACGCATTTTTTTTTGGTTTTCCTCCTCTCCACGCATATTGTGTGAAGTCGTCGTGATCCGGCGAAGAAACAAGCTCCTAAGAGAGAGAGTGAAGACGGCTTTTTAAGAGGTTTTGTTTGGGGTTATTCGTTTCTTCATTTTTCTGATTTTCTCTCAAAGATGAACCATCTAGTCCGTAAAAGTTCCGTCGGTTACACCGCCTTGAGGTCCGTCAGGTACCTCCGGCAACAATCTTCCATTACCTCTTCACCTCCAATTTTCTCACCCGCCGCAGCGTCAACCTTCCGCAACTTCACCTCCGCCGGATATCCTTCCAACAGGTTTTTACCTCAGGTTTCATTTACGCTGTGTGAAAATTCGAACTATGTTGAGGCATTTGGTTTTGTTTTCTTCAGATTTGAGTGGGAAGCGTTAAAATTGGTTGATTTATAAATCTTTGGTGATTGTTGTATTATAGTTTCCAGTTAACGCCGCCGGTTAATTGGGGAGTCCGGATAGTTCCGGAGAGGAAGGCGTTTGTGATTGAGAGATTCGGTAAATACGCTAAGACCTTGCCGTCTGGAATTCACTTCCTCATTCCTTTCGTGGATCGCATTGCTTATGTTCATTCCCTCAAGGAAGAAGCAATCCCTATCCCGAATCAAACTGCGATTACCAAAGACAACGTTAGTATCCACATCGATGGTGTTCTCTACGTCAAGGTCATCTTCTATCCATATTCTTTGTGAATTTTGTTTTGCTTTCAATTTAGAGTTACTTCTTGTGTGATTCTTTACTGATTTCTTCGTTTCTGATCTGAGATTTTTTTTTTAGATAGTGGATCCTAAATTAGCTTCTTATGGCGTTGAGAGTCCGATCTATGCTGTTGTACAACTAGCTCAGACTACAATGCGTAGTGAGCTCGGTAAGATCACGCTCGATAAGACCTTTGAGGAACGAGATACTCTCAACGAGAAGATAGTGGTTTGTTCTCTATGCTTATTTATCTCTGTTTCAAATTTTAGGACTTATCATACTTGTGCTTCTTTATATTTCGAAGAATTTATGAGCCGCTTGTTGTTCAATTTCAAAGTCAAGTCATGTTGGCTTGACTTTGGTGTTGGTGTTACTTCCTATTGAATATTGCAGCTTCGGCTGTTTAGTTGAAACATTCAGTTACTTCTGGCTATGTGTTGGATTCCTCTTAAGTTTGATATAAGGGTTTTGAATTCGGCTGGGGGTTTTGGTTATAATGTATTGGTTGGATAGCCAATGTTAAATTTACGTTTCTTTTCCAAATCACAAGGAGACCTGATGGGTTGAGGAAGTATATGCATTGAAGAAGAAAACATATGATGGATTTTTGAGATGGATATACGTTCTTGCAGGAAGCGATCAATGTTGCTGCAAGAGACTGGGGTCTTCAGTGTCTTCGTTATGAAATAAGTGAGTTGTTTGGTGTTTTCTCTTTTCCGGTTCTAGCTACATCTCTTTCTTGACAATGTTCTAATTCATGTATATCCAGGGGATATTATGCCACCTCATGGAGTGAGGGCTGCTATGGAAATGCAAGCTGAAGCTGAACGGAAAAAGAGAGCCCAGATTCTTGAGTCTGAAGGTAAACTTGCCTGATCTGTCCTCAAAAACTCATCTGTTAACACTGTAACACTGCTTGCTACGGCGCTTAATGTTACTTATCTTGGCCAGAAGCTACGTGTAATGCATTTTGAGTTTCTTTTTTGGGACGAAGTAAAGAATTGGCCTGTTTAGGATGTTTCTAATCATTGCTTTTACTGTATATAACAGGAGAAAGGCAATCCCATATCAACATTGCTGATGGTAAGAAAAGTTCTGTAATCTTGGCATCAGAAGCAGCAAAGATGGATCAGGTGAATCGAGCACAAGGTTAGTAAGCCATTTATGTCGAGAAAGAGAACACATCAGTGTAACATGTGGTGTCCATTGTTAGTTTTTGTTAGAAGAAACTTTCACTGTGAACTGATAAATGTTTGGTGCGTGAGGAACTGTTTTCTTCACAGTTAGTGCATGTATCTCCCACTGGTTTTTTACTTATATTATCTCTGATGATGTTCTTCAGGTGAAGCGGAAGCAATACTAGCTAGAGCACAAGCAACTTCCAAAGGACTTGTCTTGTTATCTCAGTCACTCAAGGAAACTGGGGGAGTAGAGGTGAGTATAAGTCCAAGAAAAGGAATGATATTTATAATTTTGATCTCATACTTCATCACTGTACAACTTGCAGGCAGCGAGTTTGAGAGTTGCCGAGCAATACATTCACGCCTTCGGTAACATTGCTAAGGAGGTAAACAACTTTGTTACATCAATCACTTCCAATCTCTTGGCATTGATCGGGCTTATCTAATGTTTTAATGTGTTTCTGTTTTTGGGATTTAGGGTACGACAATGTTGCTTCCAAGTACTGCTTCAAATCCTGCTAGCATGATTGCTCAAGCTTTAACAATGTACAAAAGCCTTGTCAACAATGGTCCAAACCGCAATCACCAAGAAACAGCAGAGATTGAAGCAAACTATGAAGACATGGATGAGAATCATATATCTGAAGGCTCTAAAAGCCAATCAGGCTCAACAACATATGATACAGAGAAATCACGTCACACCGATGAACCACGATTTTCACTTCAGAATCGCAACAAGGACCCGCGTTAGGCAGCCAAGTCGAGGATGAGAAAATTCTTTGAGCCTGAGAAAACTAGAAGTCATTTTTCAGCTTTGGATATGAGACAGTAACCATCTTCACCATTTAAGCGGCTAGAATATTATCATTTTGCAAGTCGGAAACTATATCTGAACATCAATTTCTTCTGAGAAGAAGAAGGTTTCACATGATTTGGTCTGAACATTAGCCTTTTCTTCTATATTCCCACTGGCATTTACCGTATCAGTTTTCCACCGCATCGCAAAGTAATAAATCACGAGGAGCATGTGAATTCTATCTTCTTGTTGACGAAAAAACAATAAAATCTGAGTCTGACATTTCGCCTAATTGAAACTACTACGCTTGGCTATTCAAGTCGGTTCTGAGTAATATCTATTCGGGTCCGAATTTTTTGGGTAGTCTTGGGTATTCGGGTATCCGTTCGAATTCGGGTCGGGTTAATTCGGGTTTTCAGTTCATTGATTTAGGATACATTCGAATATTTTTAGTTTTTGGGTCGGATTCGGTTCAGGTATAGATCGGATACGGGTTCGGATATTTGTGTTTAAATTTAATAGAAATGTATCAGGTATTCATTCGGTTTAGGTTCTTAAAACGTTTTTCCATTTTTTGTCTGATAATAAATTTTTTTTTTTTTTTTTGACTCTAATATATTATATTATGGCTGGTTTAATTTAAATGTTTCTATTTTGGCACGTTACATTTTATATTCTTTAATACTCCATAATTATGAAAGGACCGACGGAGTGACCTAGGTCCCTTTTGGCTATAGTGAGATTTCATTTCATGCACACAGAAAAGAAAGAATCAGAAATGGCTTCAACGTTTCATGCACTTATGTTTCCATGGTTTGCAACTGGTCATATGACTCCATTTCTGCATCTCGCCAACAATTTAGCAGAGAAAGGTCATAGAGTTCCTTTCATTCTTCCCAATAAAGCTCTGAAGCAGCTTGAACATCTCAATCTGTTTCCAGACAACATTGTTTTGCACTCTGTCACTGTTCCTCATGGCGATGGCCTCCCCGTTGGCGCAGAGACAGCCTCTGACATCCCCGGGACGAGACATAGTCTCTTGGCTGCAGCGTTAATCTCATACGTGACCAGGTTGAAGATATGTGATATGTACTCCACGTCGGCTGCAACAATCATCGCTAGTATGCTCCTGGTAGTGAGCCAGGTAATCCTCCACCTGGATTTCCTTCATCAAAGGTGCTATTTCGTAAACAAGATTCATACGCTATGAAGCCTGTAATCGAAATCGGAGTAAACTTCTTCGAACGAGTCATTACAGGTCTTATGAACTCTGATTACATTGCCATAAGGACTGTAGGAGAAATGGAAGGAAAATTTTGTGACTTTATTGAAAAGCAGTGCAATAAAAAGGTTCTCCTGACAGGTCCAATGTTCCTCAAGCCAGACAAGTGTATACAGTTAGAAGAACAGTGGAATACCTGGCTAAGTGGATTTGAACCAAACTCAGTGGTGTACTGTGCATTTGGCACAGAAGTCATTTTGGAGAAAGATCAGTTTCAGGAACTCTGTTTAGGGATGGAGCTAACAGGCTTACCATTTCTTGTAGTGGTTAAGCCACCAAAAGGCTCATTAACGGTTCAGGAAGCATTGCCCACGTGAGGTTAACGCTACGCTCTGGAGACAAACTCGGATGGAGAAGACACTAAAGATGGTACCAAAAAAACTTGGTCAACTCTAAATGTTTTTTTAAATTTAATTTTTTACTCACTGTGTAAATGTAAAAAAATTTTGTGGTAGATTCATGCATATTGCATGTTTTAGTTGTCCGTGCGATCGACCATAACGAAAAACCGAATATTATTGATCTTCAACAAAGTTGTTTCAAATTTTTTTTTTAAGGACGAAACGGAGGGACAAAAAGAGAAACAAAGTAAAAAGACGAAGAAACAAACTGAAGACAGAAAGCTAAGAACGATATAAATGAGTAATGCAAACTGCTAAGATTTCAATTCAGAGATCCTCAATGGTACCATCTAGATGAATCAAGCATTTGTGTAAAGCTTGTCAATCAATTGCACAACGTTATCAGATGACTGAAGGAAATAGCGAGCCTTTGTGTGTGTTTGCCCAATAGCTACAGAGAAGTAACTCTCTCCCTTGAGGTCAACAACTGTGGATGAGACCTTCTTGGGTGAGTCATTAGGAGATGAGTTGGTTTTCTTGTACAATTCCGGCTCAAAGAAGGTGTAAACATCTTCATCCTATAACATACATATCAACCCTTAGTATCAAAATTATCTATTTTATGAACTGAATTGCATTAACTTAAAGAAAATAACTCAACTAAAACGTGAAATACAATACTTGACTTCTTATACTACTTGACTCCACTATTCTATTTAACTTACCAAAAATAAAAATAAATAAAACTGAAATTACGGACAACTAATCTTGACTGAATCTAAGACAACTCTAACAAAAATCTATGGATGATTTAGTTTATCATAATGTGGTTATATAAGAAGCTTACCTTTCCTAAGAAACCTCCAATGCACAAGACATAGTCAATTGGTGTATTCATTGATTTATTCTGCTCAATTTCGCCGAGAATACGATCCATTGCACTCCCCTAAGGTAACAGAGAAAGAACATCCGAGAAATATGAGAATGTTGTAGGCATTGATGGTATAGAAACTGAGTATTGAATTTACCTTAGTCACACTAACTGCATGGACTTCAACAGACTGGTCTCCTCGAACAACATTTACTGATGCATTAGATATCGGTCCTCCCCATAAGTGTTGTAACATGTCTCTTGCTTGAACTCTTCCAAATTCAGCATCTACAAACAAAGGTTAAGTGTTGGAAGAATAGGAAAGTGCATAGTCTGAGATCAGGTTTGTGATCTCCAGGTTACATGTATAAGTAATCACCTGCAAATTTGTAATTCCATACAAGCGAAGTCTCGCTTGTTTCGAAATATGATCCTGGAGTTCTTTCAGTGAAGTACTTGAAAACATGCTGTAAACAAAACAGTCAGAGAAGATTGAAGAAAAGAATTTCAAACTTGAAAATTCTATTACTAACCTTGACACCATCACTCCAATCCAAATTTATGTTCTCTGGAATCTTTGTCACCCATTGTCCACTTGTATGCCTTACAAACATCCCATTTTCAGCAGCTAACCACATGTTGTATTCTCCAAAGTTCTGGTTTTTTGGTTACTATGTCAGAACACAGATGAGATAATGTGTAAGTAAACTTAAAAGCAAGAGAAGACAACACTTACTTTATCCAATACGCATTTTTCACTTCTACTCAGGACAACTACTGTTGTCTTTGGATCACTGCACAATGCTTTTAGTCCTTCTTTTAGCTCTGGTCGCAGTTCAAGATTCATTCTGTCTCCTCTTCCATTTAGAGTTTTCGTCGAGTGAGTGAGCGTTCCATAGAATCCCTGGTCATTTTGACAGTTAAATAGATAATTAAGTGACAACACGAAATAATACAAGACAATGTTGATATGCATATAGAAAACTTACAAGAATTAGGAGCCTATTTTCAGACTTTGAGTATTGTTGAATGACATCTTGTTCTGGAAGTTCATTTGGGACTTTTGCAGCTCGTAGTTTCGCGTTAGTTGTAATCTCATAAGTTTACTGCAACAAATGTTGGTGTCATCTAAAATGAAACAAATATGAGAATAAGGAGAAGTTAATGTTTTGGTTTGCACATACTTCATGAAATCATCTGCCCACTGCTGAGTAGAATGAGTTGTCACATACTGATAATTGATTTTATGTTTTCTCTCTTTTTCTTCAGGTGACATATTTAGAGCCTCTCCAATGGCATTAGAAACTTCTTTAATGTTCCAAGGATTCACAAGAATAGCTCCAGCACCAAGTGACTGTCCAGCACCTGCAAACTGTGAACCTCACCCAAAAAAATTTGAACATAAATAAACAAATTAGATTCTATGAACTTCAGAATTATGCAAATTTAGTTACCTCACTGAGAATGAGAACTCCTTTTTCCTCTTTTTGGCAGGCAATAAATTCAGAACTCACAAGGTTCATTCCATCTCTCAAAGATGTTACAAGTAACACATCTGAAGTAAATAAAGAATATAAACTCATATGTCTCATGTTTTTCAATGTTATTAGTTTTGAGATACTATGTAACCAAATCATCACCTGTGATGGCATAAAGTGCGCATAATTGATTGAAGTCAATAGCACAATCCTAATATAAGAAAGAGGAAATCTTCATCAATATCTAAGTAAGATAATAGTATGTGTAGCACTGGTATAGAAAGAGAGAAATGAACAAACCAGGTGAATAATTGGAACAGCTGAGATAGAGCTAAAACGACCATTGATTCGTCCAACAAGTCCATGACATTGGTCTTTGATCTTTTGATCTGTAAAGGCACATACACCATCTTGTGAATTCGATGCATAAATAAGCTTAAAGAAGAAAAAGAGATAGAAAAAACTTACATTCACCAATACCATTCCTTGTTGGCACTGCAATCTGAAGTAACATGACTTTACCACGCCAATCTTCATTTTCCTCTAAAAATTTCTCAAATGCCTGATACTTCTGTGGTATTCCTTTGATCATATCGAGCCGATCAACACCTAATATCAACTGTCAACGAACCAAATTCTGTTAACCTCATGTTCTTTCAATCACCAAAACATCATAAAAGTATATATATTTACCTTTCTGCCTCCAAAATCGTTTTTAAACTTCTTCATGTATTGTATGACCTCAGAGAGTTGACTTGTGTTTATAAATCGCTCTGGTTCAATCCCAATAGGAAACTAAATCCAAACAAAGACAAAAGGATTCTTCAATCAAATGATCATAACAAATAATCAATCTTAAGAGATTATCAAGATGGATCATTACAACAGCTACTCGAGTGACTTTGCCCTGATCCACAACTCCTTCAGATGTTGCTTCAACTCCAAGAATACACATGCATGCATTCACAAAGTGTCTTGCAAAATCATAGGTATGAAATCTACAGAAACAAGGAGAAAAAACAGATTATGAGATCATTTAACTCTATTCAATCCAAAAAATGATGAATCCTACACGATCAAAAGTCAAAAAGATATTCAATTACCCGACTAAATCAGCAGTAAGGACAGATCGAAGAAGGTCAGATCGAGAGGGCAAAGTTTTGTACATCTCAGAAGATGGGAATGGTGTATGAAGAAACCATCCAACTTTCATGTTACTGTTGTATTCCTTAAGATATTGAGGAAGAAGCATGACATGATAATCATGACACCAAACCACATCTCCTTCTTCATAATGCTCTTTTACAACATCAAAGAAGATTCGATTTGCTTTCTTGTAAGCATCATACTGTGACTGGTACGTTATGGTTGAATCATTACGATATTCTGGTGGTGTTCCCAAGTAGTGAAAGATCGGCCAGAGAATATTGTTGCAGTATCCATTGTAATACTGATCACAAACTTCTTCCAGAAACACTGGAATACATCCCTACACACCAATACCAAAGTATATTATACACTTTATGCAATGTTTTGAAAACCAAACCGGATACCGACTCGACATTACTAGACTAATAATTGGTCGGATCGGTTTAATCGATCAAACCGGTTTTTTAGTTTTATATACATATTATTCACAAATTTTAAATAAGGCAAAAAATTATTGAAATAAGGCAGATTTATGCTGAAATTACTATAATAGTTTTGGTTTTGGTAAAAAAAAAGAATGGTGCAATTACCATTTGTATCTTTTAGAAGTTTTAAAAACAAAAAAAAAAAATTCTTAGTTTTCCCTTTTTTCTTCCTCGCGACATTTTCATTTTTTCTCTATTTTTCATTTTTTCTTCTGTCTTCTTCTTTTTCGTTTGGTTTTCCTCTCGTTTCGTCTTCCTCTCACCATTTTTTCTTTTGTCTCATTACGAACCGTTCTAAACCAGATTCATTGAGTGTCGAAGGTATGAGCAAGTTCTTCTTCTCTCTAACTCATTTTCTATCTTCTTTTCTTTTTAATCTTCTCGCTAAATCGTTTTATGGGTTCGAGTAACACTATAAGGATAGATTTCGTTCTTCTTCTCTCAATTTCTCTCGATTTTGAGTACATGCATTAGACTAGGTTTCCACAACCAACTCTACCATAAACGATATCTTAACTCTACTAACCATTGTCCTTTACTCTACCAAACATCGAACACAACTCTTCTACGAAGGCAGCTAACTCTACCAAAGGTAACTAATAAGACTTTCCACGAGGAAAACGAACTTTTCCATAGGTCAACTGTAACTTTACCATTCACTACATTATGTACTGTCAACTCTACCAAATGTAACAAATTACATTTTCCACGAGGAAAACGAACTCTACCATGGGTCATCTGTAACTTTACCATACACTACATTATTGTACTATCAACTCTACCAAAGGTAACAAATTACATTTTCCACGAGGAAAACGAACTCTACGATGTTATAATCTTGTTTTTAAAACGAACTCTACGAGGTAACAAATTGCATTTTCGACCATAATCTTGTTAGTAAAAGACGGACAGCTGACGTGGCAAGTTTCATTAATGGCAGTTTCGTAATTATGTTTTTGTTTACTCATCAAAAAATGGTAAAACGGTATATTACGAATTTAATAAACTATTCTAGTAATTTTGAAACATTTGCTCTATTTAATTAATTTTCGATAATTCTGCTCTATTTCAGTAAATCACCTTTAATAAAAATATATAAAATATATCATTTAAATTTTTTGAATAATATGATAATGTATAAAAATAGTTCGACATATTTGGAAATCTTAAAATAGAAAAAGAAAATGATACAAATATTCTACAAAAATATAAATAAATTTCTTATTCATCAATATCCTTTTATTTTAGGTCATGTGACTTCCATGTTTGATCAGAAAAATATAAAACAATAAAAATAAGGCATATTAATACACATATCTAAAACTATTTACTGATATTATTTATGATTTATAAAACTTAATATTATAGGCACCATTTATATCAGTTATAAATTTTAATATATATCAAAAGAGTAATAATAATAAAAAGAGTAATAATAAATGTTTTGAGTAATTATAAAATTAACATTATGGTCTAAACTTTTGATTTTGAGATTTTGTTTTTCTATTTTATAAAAAAAAAAAGTAATAATAATTTTTTATTTTCAAAGATACATAAATCATTAATAAACTGTGACACAGATTTTACCCATTTTGACTAATTTTATCGGTTTAACTCAAACCTGAGTTTTAGTTCAACTCAAACCGATTTTACTAACAAGATTATGGTCGGACGGACCGGTCCGGTTCAAAATACTGAATTTATTAAACTAATTTAAAAATACATAAGAAATTTGTGCAGTTTTTTTTTTAATTATCTTTTTTGACACAAGTAAACCCAAACGATTTGAAACAATTTGAGGCATAATCCACGTGAGGTAATCTCTTTAACTAGTGCAAAATTTACGTAACGGCGGCATTATCCGTTTTGAAGTTTATGTTTCGAACTCTTGAGTCCTAGTTACAAAACAAAACATGAATACTTACGAAAAATTCATCAAAATCTGTAAGTACCTTTTCAGCTAAGGCAATGGAGAGTGTCTTTTTTCCAACATCATCATGAACATCTACTCCAGGCCATCCAATCCATTTGGTCTCAAACTCTTTCAAACCTTCAAGAGATCGATCACCATATATGCATAGTAAAACTGATGTATTATTATGTTTAATTCACTAACTACTAAGTTAACCAAAGTCACATCTTCATTACCTAACAGAACACTGACTAGACCACCAGGACTCATTGTGAAAGACCAAGACTCTTCTCCAATCCTCTTTGCAGTAACCGGAAGCGACATTGATATCACAAGCAATCGTGGTCTCGCCATTTTCTTATCTCTCTCAGTTTCAGTATTTCGTGCTAAAAGCTATGAGAAGAATTCTCTTGTCATTCTTCTAATTTATAATAATCAACGCTTGTCTTTTACAAATTTATGATTAAAAAAGCTGAAAATCTTCTTGTAATAAATTATTTAGATTTGTTTCCCTTTTGGTGATTTGTAATTTCTCAATCTAAGTCATAAATTTTCAATATGTAGTGCATGCTTTCTTTGTTTCTTTTCCGTGGATTGGATCTTTTTAATATAATTATCCAATTAAGAGTAAAATCTCAGACTCGTTTAATGCTTGGCTAAACAAGAGCTTTTTAAAAAAATTTAAAACGTATTTATCTTACATTAAAGGTAGATTCTACTCATGAATACAGTTACTGTTTTGAATTGGTTTCTTTTGTGAAAAACTTCTTACATAAAAGTAAGAAATTATATTATTTTATACTATTACAAAATAATGTACTAATTAAGATAATAATCTATTAATACTCTACATTTTAATTAGACATATATATGTTTTTCGAATATCTTTCACATGATTTTTCTAATATTTTAGAAAACATTAAAACAAACAATTTCATTGATAAACAAAAAAAAAAGCAAATAAAAAATACAATATAATTTACAGAAAATTGGAAACAACACTCCAACAAGTTTGCAAATTGTGATTTATGCCATAGTTTCCGAACCTTGTGGTTTATGCCACTTCTCCTAAAATAAAAAGACAATTATACCCCTAAAATATCACAATTGGAGAGCTGAAGAAGGAAGAAGGAGGACGAATAAAAACGAAGAAGAAAGAAGAATGAAGGAAAAAGAATAAGAAGGAATAAGACAATTAGTTGTTTGTCCATGTATTTATGCGGATATTCTTGTTTTATGTATATGTCCTTAAAAGACATATTTATGTAGACATCTTTGTTTTATGTTTGTGACATAATCTCGCATAGACTGTAGGAGGGGTAAAATCATCACATGCCCATGCTCCTAATGTCATAGAAAGTGGCATAACCCGCGAAAAACATAATTCGATGGCATAAATCACAATAAAAAACTTAAACGTGCCATATTCCACAATTTTTCCTATAATTTATTGCATATCATCTCGTTTTTATGTTTTTGTCAAGAATTGGATCAAAAAAGTCTATTCTATAATTAATCTCTTAAACCCTTAGTAATATCATATGAGACAAATGCGATTACATAAAGTCATACTCAAATAGAAAAATAGATGAATTGATATTAAACCACTTGATTAAAGACATTTTCCCAACTCAATTATCTTTTTGATTACATGCATAATGCTAACGTAAACCAGGACTACATGGCTATCATTTATGGATAATGTTTTTTTGTTGTTGTGATAAATGGACAAAGATGTAATTGCTGAGATTACCCAGAAATTGTAGGAGTTAACTAACAAGAACTTAACTTAATGGGCTGTTTGAGTAATTATTAAGATCTTTTAGACTAAAGTAGCAATTCTATAATTCTTTTGGGGTCGAAGACCGATGAAGGAGACTGACGGATAATCTCGAGGCGACAACATCAACAATGGCTTTCTCTCCTAATCCTCTTTCTCTAAGCGTACCCGATCCTGCTTTCGAATCTTGGCTCCGAGATTCCGGCTACCTCGAGCTTCTTGATCACCGCACCTCCGTCGCCGCCGCTTCAACCTCCGTTTCATCATCGTCCTCAGCTGCCGCCGCACCTTCTTCTGCCTCTGACGATGTCGTTTCCTCCATAACCGGCGGTTTCTTCGCTTCTCTCTTGTCACGACTCGTCACTGTTTCTTCTCTTTTGACAATCAACCCTTTTTCGAAGCTCACTGCCGATGACTTTTCCGGAGATACGTCTCCGTGGACCACCGGTTTCTTTGGAAATTGTGACTCTTATTCGTTCCCGTCGTCTTCTCAGCAAGTGAGAATGAGAGTTCAAGAGAATATCAAACGATTCGCTAGAAATTATGCCACGCTTTTCATCGTCTTCTTTGCTTGCGCACTGTAACAATCTCATTCATATTCTTTAACAATCTCATTCATACTCTTTAAATTGGGTAGAAGAATTGAAAGTGTTGATTTTGGTCACTGATGCTTGTAGATATCAAATGCCACTTGCATTGGTCGGATTGTTAGCAAGCTTAGCCCTTTGGGAGCTGTTCAAGTATTGCAGTGACAGATGGAAATTCGATCGTCACCCTTCTCTTCGCAAATTCTCTATCGGTATTGGACAATGTGGTGAGTTTTTCCTATCAATTTGTTCCTGCTTTTGGTTTATCTCACTAGTTTGACTTATTAGAATAGGGTGATTAAAGAGTAATCATGGTGGCAGTTTTAGTTCTGCAACTTGTTTATGATGGTTTCTGAATGCTAAAAACGTTTTGATATGAATTCAAAGAGCGATATTTTGGTTTTGGGCATATTTTGGATCAAATTGTTCCTTTGATTAGTTTGCCAGAGCTGATAAGAGTTTGTTGTTCACTCCAGTAGTCTAGAGAAACTCTCTATACTGTTTCGAGAGTTGGGTGCAATGGTGATAACTAGAAACTGTAAATGGATTACATAGTAGAATGAACCTTTAACCCATTTACTTGCTTCTACTACTTGCAGCGACTGCAGTTCTTCTGACGTTTTTGAATGTCCAAATGGCTCTTTTCTCTGCTCTTGCGGTCAGTTACACAGGTAACAACTATCTACTCATTAAACAACGGACCAATGGTCAAGTCTGATTATACTATGTCTTGGTCAGTGATGACCTCTGGTACTTATCTATGTTTCTTTGTAGTTATGATATTACATGCTGGGTTCAGAAAGCTCACGCCATCCAAGAAACCATCTCGAGGAAGATAAACCGCTCAAGCTTAAGAGTTAAGACTTTTGTAATGAGACACATCAACAGTTTTGGAAATCAAGAAATGAAGCGTTTGGTAACTCCAAATTCTCAGGGAGAGGTAGACGACAACAACAACAACAACAGCTAGATGGTAGATTAAGTGAATGTTGTACGTCATCCTAGACCAAAACGAATAAAACGGTAGGAAATACCATATATTGAGATGTTTTTAGTTCATTTGTATAATATGGCAAAATATGTCATCTTTCTTAATACCATTACCGCCATAACTAGTGTCATCAACTGCAAACTTTAAAGGGCAAAAGAAACAAGACAACACATAAATGTCGACATAAACAGAACTCCCAAGTTCTCACAACAACTTGCTTTCTAGTTAAACCCCAAGATGTCTAATGTATAGAGTCTCATCCTGATGACTGATTTTGACCTTTGACAGTTCCATCATCACCCAC
Organism: Lepidium didymum; assembly: GCA_963920545.1. NCBI lineage: Eukaryota > Viridiplantae > Streptophyta > Magnoliopsida > Brassicales > Brassicaceae > Lepidium > Lepidium didymum. Next base: position 4,745,987 of record OY986980.1, read on the forward strand.
AGCTACATTCTCTTTACTTCCTTCATCATTGTCCTCTTTCTTTGGCTTGCTCGCATCTCCAGTCTCCTCGAGGGCTCGTTTCAATCCTTCTTTGGATTTATCCGTTGCATGACTCATTGTCACATTCGGAGCCTTACCATCTGTAGTTGTCCCCATCCCCTCTTCCTTAGGCTTCTCACTTCCATCGTTTCCCTGCAGTATTTTGGAAGAAATAAGGTAAAAATAAAAACTCAACGACTCATCAATCAATGTTCTTTACGCATCAATCTATCTTCAAGACTTCAACGATTAAAAAAATGCACGTGTGATGCGAAGTAACGAGAAATGACTCCGTCAGCGAGAGATCGAGCACTGTTGTTTAAGGTAGAAGCTCTGTATGTGTTTATGGCTCCTCTCTTTGCTAAAAAGTTAGCCGCCATTTTTTAGCCTTTTCGATTCAACATATCAGTCTCTTCATCTATCTCACGTTCTTTAAGGATCGAGTAAGTGTCGGGACAATAACACATGGCTAATAGCTACGTTTCTAACGTGTCCCCAAAGCGACAGAAGCAAAGGCTGATTCATGTGCTAAAAGGCTATGATTAGCTCTAACTTTAGGACATGAAATCTAGGGCCTACACTTTAAGCCCAGCCCACAAATACAAAATGTTGCTATGTTGTTGTATTTTGGGTCTTAATTGTGTGAGACCACTAATGGCTCCAACACTGTTGGAGTGTACACAAGCAGTCTAGGTTAAACAAAGTTAAAAAGATAACAAGTTTAAAAAAAGAAAGAAAAAGTTGGGTGAAAAGTCTGTTCATCACGATTGTTTTAAGGCAGTGTTTGAACCTTCAAACGTGTTCTAGTTTGGCTGAAATTTTGTGGGAAGTTTCATGACTCAGTGTTCTTTAGATCCAACAGTGGGATTTGTGTTCCAACGATTGGTTTGTCAGATATTCGGGTTTTAGCGTGGATGTTTACTCTGTGGCGAGCTCCAGTTTTCAGCAGGTGTTGTCTTGGGTGTTTGTGAAATCCAACGTGAGATATTTTTGGATTGAGCTGAAATTTGGCAGAGTTGTGTTGACACGTTTATCTAGGGTTTGTACGGTGGAGATCTAATTTGGTGGCCGGAATCCTAGTAAATTTAGAATCGTTTGTGAATGCATATTTCTAGGCTCTTGTATTGCTCTCTTGTTGAAACTTGTTGTACTAGAGATTGCTCTTTGGAACCTTAGTCTTTGTATTAGTTCTTTGGAACAAAAAGGACATGGTTGTAATTCAAAGTGATAGTGAATTTTTGAGTGGACTATGGTCACGTGGTTTTTTCTTCTCACATCGAAGAGGTTTTTCACTTTAAAAATTGTTTGTCTCATTTACTTGCTGTTTTGAGTATTTTTTGAATATATTCTCTTCACAAGTTCACATAAGTGCAGGAAACTCTATTTCGCTAGGCTATTGTGTGCTTGTTTCCAAATAACCACTTTACCGAGTTAGAAAAATGTGAAATGTTTGAAGTAATTTTTTTTTGTCGGTCACAACTGGCCGGCCACGAATGTTTGAAGTAATTAATTTTTTTAAATGACATAAAACAATACTATTAAAAGTTTGAGTTTGAAAATATTTTCTCGATGATACAAAAGTTTCCTAGGTTTTATAAAAAATGTTCTTCATTTTATTCTAATAGTAGCAACTTGCATGTTAAGCTCGTAGTTTGTAAATTTTTGTTATTAATATTCTTAAGTTCTTTTCTGAAAACATAAAAATAAATGATGAAGTCAAATTGTAAATGGAAACCAAATGTAGAGAGAAGACTATAGTATTCTCAAATGTATGGAAAATGGCATATGATTCGTTAATAGTCTTATCCTCAAAATGCTCACTTATTTATGAGATCGACGTTGAATCCGATTCTAACCACAATCTATTGTCTCTCCAACGCGTAAAGTTTTGTGTATTTTGCAATAAATGTAAATAAATAATTTCAAATCCCAAAAGAATAAGGCAAAATGTCTTCGTTTAAAGGAAACAAAGTAGAGAAGAGACTCGATTTCTAACACGTATTACGTACCATAAAAATGACCTCTCCCTATCATTAAGACAAAAGCCTTCACTTTCACTTTCCTTAGCCTCTTCACATTTTTATCTCCTTCGTTTCTATATATACATAGTAACCTACACATACTCCATTTGTCTCATCTCTCCTTAAAGCTCTCTCACTGCTTTCTTAAAAAATGAAAACTTTTTCTTTCTTCTTCATCGTCCTCGTCTCTTTCTCTACGCTCTCCGACGCACGGAAGTTTAATGTTGGAGGTAGTGGCGCGTGGGTTCCAAACCCATCGGAAAACTATCAATCTTGGTCTGGAAGAAACCGTTTCTTAGTTCATGACACACTCCGTATGTATCATCTCTATTTGTCTTTTATACACTTGTATTAGTGGATTTTTGTCTGAAACTTTGTTTGGTTTTTGTAGATTTTAGCTATGCTAAAGGATCCGACTCGGTGTTAATGGTAAACAAGGCTGATTTCGACGCATGTAATACCAAAAATCCGATTACGAAAATGGAGGATGGTGAGTCTGAGGTCTCACTTGATCGTTATGGTCCGTTTTACTTCATCAGTGGAAATGAAGATAACTGTAAAAAGGGACAAAAGATTACAGTTGTTGTCATATCTCAAAAGAATTCCTCAACTACTCAACCTCCTCCCTCCGCCGCACCGGGAACTTCCCCACCGGGATCAACTACACCGGGAGCTCACTCACCTAAATCTTCTTCCCATGGTTCTCCACCAGGATCAGGATCAATGGCACCTAAATCTGGTTCTCCTGTTTCTCCGACGAATTCTCCACCGGCACCACCTATGCCACCTAAATCCTCTTCCCCATCCTCCGCTCCGATGAACTCTCCACCGGGATCTATGTCTCCTAAATCATCCTCCCCTGTTTCACCATCCTCTGCTCCAATGAATTCACCTCCTGCACCAATGGCACCAGGATCTTCTGCCCCTGTTTCAGACTCTCCATCCATGGCTCCGGGGTCTGGTTCTCTTTCGCCTTCAGCGATGGGTCCATCAGGCGCTGCTATGGGTCCATCAGGCGCTGCTATGGGTCCATCAGGCCCTGCTATGGGTCCATCCGGCGCTGCTATGGGTCCATCAGGCCCTGCTATGGGTCCACCAGGTGCCGGTGGTCCATCAGGCGCCGGTGATCTGACTTCGCCGGCAGGAGCTCCAGACGGTAAAAAATCTTCAGCAAATGGTATGGTCGTTAAGTCAGTTACAACAACAGCAATAAGTTTGGTTTTGACCATCTTACTCTCAGCTTAATAACACTCCGGAGACTTATTTCATGTCGGATTCTATTTGTTCCTAGTTTCATTTTAGTCTCATCTTTTCTTCTTACATTGTTTTTTCAGATCCAAGTGTGGTTCCGTATCATCATTGAGTATAGTTGGATTGTTGTTTTGTTATAAATAAATAGACACTGCGTTTCTAAACATCATATAGTCACTATTGAGTTATGGATTAGATATTGTTTAGAGAAACCAACTCAATGTGTTATTGCCTTTAGAAGTGGTTAGAATTGAGTGGCTTATCATCAAAGTTGGGTCGTACAAAGCTTCAGTGCAATAACAATCACTTTATTAGAGGCTAACAAATGCAAGAAAGTTTTTTTCATTTAATACATTTACCTACTAAAGCTCCACGTAATGGAGAAGACATTAGTCTTGCTGTATTTTTTGATGCTTTTCTTTATGTCAATATCACCATTGCAAGAAAGTTCTTTTTCTTTTTCCACTTTTATTTTTATTTCATGATCTTGACAAAAAGACTTATTACAAGTCTTCTTGTATTTTTTGTTATTTTTATTTCATGTCGACGGTGTATTTTCACTGTTCACTACTTTACAAAATTCAATTTGCTTATCTCTCTGTCGGTAGTAGAAAATTTAGAAAATTCTATGGACCTCCAATAGTTTTTGCATTCAATGAGTGCATCTAACAATAGCTTAGGGTTTTACAGTGTTTTGTACGATTTTACTTTACATTATCAATATTGATTCAAATTCAAACCAGGCAGTTATGAAAACTTTCAAATATTATATACAATTAGATTTCAAATCAAATTGACGAATTTAAACTCATTTTTGAAAATAAAAGAAAAAAGAAAGCTTAGAGGTTTTTAATTAAAACTTAATCAAACTTCCAAAATCGATAGACAATTTCGATTTAAAATTTTTGTCGGATTCAATTGGCTTAGTCAACTTAAAGTTGAGAGTTTAATTAATAGTCAACTATAAATATGTTGTTTAATCAATAATAACCAGTTGTATGTCTAATTTAATTTTTTTTGGTAAATTCAGTGTTAAATCATCGAAATTTTTTCCCATATTTAATCCTCAATCATTTGGGATTTTAAATATTTTTTCCCTGCGTAAATTGGATCGAACTAAGGCTAAATGATTGTATTATGAAAATTCCAAAAAGATAAAGAAAAATATTTCCACAATTCACGAAAAAGAAGAGAAAGAGAAAAGAACCAAAGTAGTGTAATTGTGAATGAGACCAAAGATATTCAAGAGGATAGCTAAGTTGCTAGGCTATGAGAGGTACACGTGACAAGTAGCCATTGTATCATCGTGACTATAGGCCCCATGACGTGGCATATGCTACGAATCGTCCAAGTGTTAAATTTGGACACAGAAACAGTGACAACTGATAATACACAATGTCTCTATCTCGGACCCACTAAGCACCAAGTTCCTCTAAATTAAGAAATCATGGAGCACAAAGATCTAAATCCATATCACATGCCTCTCCAAATTGCTCTGAGACTATTACTTCCTTAATTAGGCAAAAGGATTTATAAGTATCGATGCTTACCAATATACTCTACAGTCTAATGAATTTCTAAGTTATGTGTTTTTCTATTTATGATTATAACTAATGCATACATTGAAGATGGTTGTGGATTAGTGATACAATACATAAGTGTTAAATCATTGGTGCAAATGCAAAGAAAGCAGATATTTTTCAAAGATTCTATTGCTTTAAAAAGACAACTAAGTCAAAGGACATGAAGTCTAATCACACAAAACCCTCACCTGGTGGACTATTTCATCATTAACTTCATACTTGAACCAGAGACCTGGCTTTTTAATGTTAATGGAGATCAACTTTTAGAGTAACTAGGGCTTGGAGATCTTGATATCTTCACTCTTTTTCCAAATCTATATATAATCAACATTCAATTTACTACATGAAACAAACAACATTTGATGACCTATTCACAATTTTTCTGCTCTATATTATTGGACCCAAAAAAACTCAAAGGCCCAAGATGAAAGGCCCATGTGGGGTCCCTTCTGTTGTGTAGTTCTAAAACTTAAGACTGCAGTATGTGGCGATCCGAAAACAACATCAAACTGAGTTATCGAATCTAAACAAATCTTTAGGTAGGGAATAGAAACAGACAAACCAAAGTCAGAATAAACCAACATATTCAGACTCATCCTCTTAATGTTTGTAGTCCAACATGGCCTGTTTTATTTTCCTTTTGATAAACTGCGTGTAGTTTTGAGTGCACAAAAACGACGCGTGATTTTTGATTCTCCCGCCACTCCAGAAGTCTCTCAAATCGAGAACGTCGCCGATACTTCTTCTTCTCTCTCCTTGCGGCGATGACGGCCAAGCGAAGCAGTAGGAAGCGGCGTGCTTCAAAGGTCTCTGATTTCGAAAACTTTTTCCGATCTATTGCCTCATCAATTGCATCTGCTCAGGTACAATTGTTTCTGCAATTTGCTTAATACAAAATTCGTTTCGAGTATAGTGTTTATGCATCTTGGTTTTTGTTCAGTTAGCTGTATTTACTGGGAAATGCTTAGATTCTAGAAAAGTTTTATGCGCAAATGTGATGATTTGTTCTAGGGTCTGAAGCAATTAAAGGTTTTGGGGGTTTCAAAATAATTAAGCTAGTCCCTTTTAATTTCCAGGTTTCTCAGAAGGCAATTCTAGAACGTCTGTTGTACCTTCTGGGTCAATTATCATTAACCCAACCGATAAACTGGGAGAATTGTGACGACGCCTCACATCATTCATTCACTGATGTGATTGGAGAGCAAGTGGAATTGATCCATTTCGAGGATGTTTGTTACCTCTCTGACGTTTTGTTCACAGAGCTTGATAGGAGTTTCGAGAACCTATTCTCCATTTTATTCAAAAAGGAGGTTGAAACTTGTCCCCCATTTGCAAGTACAGAAGAAAGTATTGAATTAGCCTATCTGTTATTGAGATGTTGTATGAAGATCATGACTTTAGTTGTCCCCAAACAAGAGCTGGTTCAGGAGAAAGCCAAAAAACTTGTCTCAATTCTCAATGAATTGATTGCAAGGAATGAGGATTGTTCTTTTTCATCCACGCATGACGGATCTTTAGATCCCCGCCATACATTCCTTTGTACAGGGCTTGAGGTAAACCTTGACAAATTTGTGTATCATTTTATTTCTTAGATCAGAACTATGATGAAACATCTCGCTCTTGAATAGACCTTTGCAAGGGATTTCTAAGTTGAAGATAATCCTTGAAACAATATCATGTTCACTGGCTTTGATTACCTTCACTAACTTTTATATGTCCAGGTTTTCATGGATGAGATTTTGGTGAACAAGTCCATTAGGAATCTGCTTTTCCTAGTCGATTCTATGTTCTCCTCATGTCGACTGTTCACTACGCATGATAGGGCCGGAGTGGTAGAAATGGTTTCTACACATTTTATCCTCACAACTTCTGATGAGAAAATGAGTAAAATGTGTGTTGAAAGACTATACTGGAAACAACTTAATCCGTTTATGGCTCCTCAGATAAGCTTGAGTGCTGCTGCATCCTTGCTGCTATACCCGGTGATGTTCTCTGCACCAAGAATGATCCATGCATATGTGATTTTACTGGTTTCTGACGCCATCGGTACTTGTCCACTCCCATATATTAAGGGACTAGACCATCACCTTATTGATCGTTATATTGATGCATTTGAAAAATCTGTTGTTTTGTATACCCTGCTCATGTGTAAGAGTGAGAATGCCCCACCTTGGAAGTCTGGTGTTTTGATGAGTAAATCTCGAGTGGCTTCTGAACATCCCCTTTTACCCCCAATACTGGTGAAAGTCAATGATGTCACACGGAAGCTAAAGGATTCATGGGATTCATTTCAAAGTATTAATGCCAAGAGAGAAAACGCTGAGCTGGTAGCGTATTCTGTTTCATACGCAAAGGAAAGCTTATGTGTGTTTGATAGCTCCTGCTCGGAAAACATGTTGTCACAGACGTTATCAATTCTTGGTTGCGTGATTCTTAGAGCTAGTTCTGATGATGTTCTGGACTCTGTGTTGCAAAAATACAACGCATCCAGTATGGAAGATCTATATCTACTTGCATCCACACTGAAGTTGATGAGTTGTTCGATGTTGCAAGCCATCCGAGTACTCAGGAATATGAACCAGCATCAATCTGAAGCCATAGGAGATGTTCGAGCTTCAAAGTTTTACAAAGCCATGATGGATGTTGTTCAACGTTTTGAACTGTTCAATGCTCAATTGCCCGGTCAAGGTTTCCTGTGCGATAGAATGGAATCTCATACGCACAGACATGTGAAATCTAAGTGGATGCTTATGCATTTTTCAGGCTTACTGTCTGTAAGCTTTGCCCTAAAGCTTGACTTTCTAGTGAAGGGCTCTATTTTCGGAATGGTAATATCCCTTTATCTATTCATCCTAGAAGGGGGTGACTTGGAAGCACTAGGGGATTCAGTTTGTCACTCAGAAAATCCGTCATCTTCCATACCATCCAGCACTTCCATTAACTTGGCACCTTGTGGTAAAGCTGAGGAGGTAACAACTAATAACACTTAGCATGAAGTCAAAATTCTGAGCTTTTCTGAATGGATCAATGATTATATTGTACAGACTGCAGTAGATAGAAAACAGAGCGGGGTGGTTGCTTTGAAGTTTCACAAAATCCGAACTTTGTACTTAGGGTACGTATAAACCAGCAAAATGCTATCAATTTTCTCTTCTTTCGCTTTCATAGTGGATGGTAATATATGCATTCATGAGATCTCTATCCCAAGCTACTATATGTGACTCCATGGTTTTGCAGGAAGATGTCGGAAGCTAAAGATACAGAGAATGATCGGGATTCAGGAGTTGGTGTTGAAGAGGAAAGCTGCAATGGGGAGAGATTTCTGTGGTGTATGGCCAGAGAAAGTAAAATGAAAAAAACCGATGTGGAGGAGTTGGCAGATTTCATAGCGTGTGAGCCCGGCAAGGATTACTCAGACTGGCTAAAAGGGAGAGAACGCTTTCGAAATCAACGGTGTAAGAAGATTGCTCTCCAAAGGTGGAATAAAAAGCAAAAAGCCTGGAGAGAGAACAAAGGAAGAGTGTTTAAAACCTGAATATAAATCTTCTGTAGTAAGACTGAATAATGTAGAAACGAGACGAGTTATTACTTTATTAGTCACGGTGATTTTGTAGAAATGCTAACTCTTTTCAACTATTTCCTTATTGCAAACGTAAACCACATTTAGTCCTGGAAAAGTATAGAGACAGAAATATCAAAACATGACATCTATAAAATGTAACAAAAACTGTGTTCTTCCTTCAAAGTTAAAGCCTCGACAACAGAAGAGAAAAGAACAAAGAAGTGAAGATGTAAAAGTACTTAAAAAGGTAAGAGTCTCTACTTGTATCAAAAGCTTATAAGTTTTTAAAGTCAAAAAAAAGGCAAAATCCCAGCTTTAAAGTATTCCAAACTACAACAACGCAGCTTCACTTGATCACTCCGTTCGATCTAGAGAACGTAGTAGTATCCCAACACAAGAAGCATAAGTGCCACAAGCGCAGCTGGAGCAGCATAAATCCAGTAATTAGTCGACTTCTTACGCTTGAGGATCGCTCTCGGGAGAGTTTCTGGTCCTCTACTACGAATCCTGTTCCTTATTGGTTTCTCCTTCAAGGCTTTTTCCTTCCGCGGTTTCTCCTCCTGCACTGGAGCTTCAACCTCCTCTTTCTCTGGTTCAGAAACTTCTGGAACTTCCTCGGTTTCGGTTTCTGTGTTGCCTCCAGTCTTTTTCTTGGCTTTCTTCTCTTGCTCCTACAACACAAAAAAAAAATAGATGGGCAGAACTATTAGAATGGAAAAGAGAGAAAGATACAAAGAGCATTGAGGTACAACTAAAAAGGCAATTACCTTCTTCTCTTTCTTCTCAGCTTCCTTTTGAGCTCTGATGGAAGCTTTAGCAGCAGCTTTCTCCGCCAGCTTCTTTTTCCTTTCCATGGCTTGCTTGGCTTTAGCAATCTCCTCTTGCTTTCTCATCTCCTTCAATGTAGCTTCATCAACCGTCTTTTTCTCTTCCTTCTGCGACTTTCCAAGACCATAATATACTTCATCATCATCATCGTCCACAACATTCTTAACTTTCACTGTATCTTTAGCTTTCTCAGTCTTCTGAGCTACACTAGCATCTGGTTTAGGTGCAGATACTGGTTCCTCTTTTGGCTGCGGCTTTGCCTTAGCTTTAGGGACAGTCTCGGTTTCAGAAGGAAGCGCCTTTGATTGTGGCACCTCTGGAGTAAGAAGAGGCTTCTCTTCAGGGTTTCTCATCCGCCCATCTCGGCTCAGCTGCCTAGCATCAAGTGATGCCAAGATTCTCTTCTCATAATCTTCTCTGAAATTCTTCTTACTGCACCAGAGGGAAACGAATTTCTCAACCTCAGCATTGGAGAGCGCTTCAAGCTCGCTAATGTTCTTTTGCGCAGCCAAGTCTCTCGCTTTGTTCAACACATTACGGCCTTGGTAAAACCCGGAATTCTGTATGAGAAAAGAATACAAAAAACGACGATCATTGAATCAGATAAAGTCTCCATCACAAGAAAATGCCCAAAAATTTGCGAGTTTGTACCGTCTCATCACGTTGCTTCCTGAGCTCATGAATGCCTGAATAGACTTTGTCTCTCTTCTCGTTCACATTCTTCAGCTCATTCTCAAGCACCTGAATCTCGTCTTTTGTTGATTTCAACTTCTCACTCAGCTGATTAATTCTTGCTGAAATTGCTTGCCTCTCCTTCTTCACTCCGTCTAGACCAGCACCCATTAACTGCAAGAAGTATCACAAAAACGCTTATGAAACAATTTCTTCAGACTACAACTGCAACAAGCAAGAGTACCGGACAGACACCCTTACCTTAACTTGACCTTGGATATCATCTTTATGACCCATAGATTCTTTGATTTTGGCTCTCATAGCTGCATTAGCAATGACCTTATCTCTTGTTCCTTCAAGCTGCCTGATCTCTTTGAGAAGCTGCTTCTCCTCGGTTAACGGGATACTTTCATGTTGAATTCGATATTGGAAGCTGTATATCTTCATTTTCCACAAACCCAAGCAAATGAGATTCGAGCAAAGGCCAATTAAAGCTTAGGAAAATGTAAAAACAAAGGTCTCAAACAGTATGAGTTAAATAGTAGATTATTACCATACTATTCAGCTCTTCCTCGGAAGAACAGATAGCAGGCCCACGAGCACTTCCACCGTCATTACTCCTTAGCTTTCCCAGTGCTTGCTGCAATGGCTCCATTTCCTTTCTTTTCTCATCAAACATTGTGTTGAATCCCTTACGCTCTGACTTCAACGGGTCCAGCAAATCAAACAACTCTGATCTCTCGGCCTACGTTTTACCACAAAAACAATTGTTTAGCACCACAGATTCACTAAAAAGAAAAGAACTTTCGTTCCTAAATAAACCTGACACAACAAGATTCCAAAACCCACCCTCTTAGCTCTCAACTCGTCCAAAAGTGCACTCCGAGCATTGTTCCACTTCTTAAGCTCTTTATCAGCTTGGTCAAGCTTAGCTTTGATCTTCGGGTCATCGTAAGGACGGTATTTAACAAAGTAGAAAGAGTGGATCTGCTTCGCTGCAGGCCACTCTTCTACTGCATCTTTAGGTACATCAGCGTTCAACGCATTATTAGTCTCTTCGGCTTTCTTCGGTGGCTCACCGTGTGAACCAAACTTGATAGCAACTTTATCTCCTTTTCCTTGGTCCATCTTCCCGTTCTTCTCAGGTTTCCCCTCGAAAGGAGCCGGAGCAACCTCAAATCCACCGTTCTTTACAACCTCAACGCCCATTGTTTCAAGCAAAAACAGAGTATCCTACTGCCCAAACACATCAATACATCACCGTCAGTATTGGAATCGTACAGATCCACAAACTAAACAAGATTAAATTCTCAATACAAAGGATTCAACTTTAAGGATCTGTTGATCTGCATATAAAAGTGTTCAATTATTCATTGGTAAAACAGATTATTTCTCGGCATCAAACGCATATCCAGACAAGATCAAATAAACTACGAACAACAGATTCGCAATTATCCGTTACATACCTACGAAAGATCAAACCTTTACAACAGTAATAAATCGAATCAAAGGGAAGGAAGTCAAACTAGCAAAAAAGAGATCAGAGACGATCCATGATTCAAAAACATAAAATTAAAGATATAATCGAGAAAGGAAGCAAATTAAAGTCAAATACACAAAATTTAAGAGAAGGAACAGAGAGAAGGGAAGGGAGAGAAAGAAGGGTACCGAGAAAAGGAGAGAGACAGAGAAATGGAGATCTGAGGATGATAAGCAAGCGAAGACCCTTAAAGAGAAAAAGGGTCGCTATAACTTTTTCCAGCCGATGGATATTTTGGTTAACGAAAATGGGGTCAGATCTCAATCTAAATATATCTTCGATTTCTCTTGGAAACTCCCACGAATTGCCTCTTGCTCTCTTTCTCTCTCTCGCATTAAAAGCCAGATATATTTTTACTAATCCGGTAACTAAATTACTCTCTCGTATCTACTGATTACTCTGATTGGGCCATTCCTATTACTCCCACTTGTTTGTTCATTTTTGTGTCTGTAATTAAATTTACTTGAAAATTTACAAACTTTATTAAATTTCTATATAATTACTTTGAAAATTTACAAACTTTATTACATTTGTATAAGTTTAGAAAAAATAAAACACTACTTTAAATTAATCTCCACATAAATTCGAATTTGTCATACATAATATTGTTAGAAGTTTGAAAATTTGTGTTTACCAATCTGATTGTTAACAAAAAGAATACTCATTGTAAACAACAATAACTAAACCATTTGATTCTAGTAATATTTGCACTCATGGAGATTCTAGTAATAGTAACGTGTATCATCCATGTTCCAACATATTTGCCACTGATGTGTTTCATTTCACTTGAGACCAAGAATGTTGTAAGTTCTTAATTATCTATCTTCACTAATAAAAATCCTGTTGTGGTAAAAAATCTAGTTTATGAACCAAAGAAGACAAAAACATAACAACCAAAGAGACAATGAGGGGAGAAAGGTAAAAAAAAAGAGACAAAAATGGGGAGAGGTGGAGAGGAAAGAAACAGTTGTTAGGTGGTGTTGAAAACGTGTTAAGTCTTCTTCGGCGTTTAGATGGGTCTGAGGGTACAATTGTCCATTTTCAAGTGACACGTCTTTCTCTTTCTCTCTCTGAAATTATCACAAAAGTCATGCGTAGTTACATTCTTTGCATCATATGTACATGATCAGTTGAAGTTCAGACGTAAGCTGAAATGACCTATATGCCCTCCTTTATCATCTCTAACTCGTGATGATGTGAACCACATGTCTTTCTAGAAAATGATGCAAATTCAGTTATGCCTTAATTCAGTTTTTCTTATGCAAATCGAAGCTTTTGTAATTTTAATCGTTGGGGAGAGGCTCGAATGTCCTAAACAGAGTAATTTGTTGAAGTTCTTGGAATTTTGTAATTGTTGAAGGAACATTGGATTCATTCCAAAACTAAAGATCTAATTCCACCATATCTTATGTGAAACAAATACATCGCTTTAAAACTACACCACATAAATCAATTTGACCTATAACAGCTAAACCGGTTCCATACCAAGGTTGAGCTACAATCCAAAATCTTTAGTTTACTGAAATATGTTCATTCATCTGAAGCTGATGCAGCCTGTTTCAGACAATCTCGCATGAGCTCTCCAAGTTTGGTACACGCGTCCAAGCATAGCTGCATTGCCTGCAAAGTGTTTGTAACTTGTTAACACGCTCCTCTGGCCCAATTAGTTCAGAATTTAAGCGCTACTATGTTAATCACTCAAGAACCTTATGTTGGATTTGCAGATTACAAAGGTACACTGTACACTTTAATTGGACAGTCTACTCTATAGTTAACCAATGTCATGTGATTTAGACAAGCAATAAACAGTTGGATAAACGCCAACATTGAGAAGAGAGGGACCTTTGTCTATAAACGTGTAGGGAAATCAAAGGATGAAAGACATTAAATAAAGGCATACCTCGTTGATATTAGGCGTCGTCCATTCACCAGTGACGGTTAGCTGAGTGATTTCATAACGAGATGGCATGCAAGTCATCATAAAGCTTCCATCTTCACAACCTTCCTCTTCTGTGACCGGGTCGATCATAAGGCTTTTGCCTATGCAAGACTTTGAAAATTGCAGGAGTCATTTCTCTCAGTCAGTGTTTTAAAATATAGAATCAAGAGACATCTATAGGTTTTACATATCCCAAATTGTGGTGCTTTTGTATATCTCAATCTATGTGTTACTTTCTTCACCTAATGCTAACAATCTTAAGAGACATCGTAGGGGAATAGGCGTAGCATTTACATACCACTGAAACAGCCGTGATAAGGTCATACATCATAATCCCAGCATCTGCTAGAGCAAGACTGGCACATGATATCACAACAGAGAGGTCACCTGCAATACCAACCATTCAAGAAAGTCAGAAAACGAGAGTCCTAATAATAACAATATGGTCTTCTTTCACAGAAAAGGAAATAGTAATCAACTATACGAGCACCAAAGTCCAGAGAACCAGTAATAGTAAGCAATCACCCCACAAGGTCATCATATTTTGCTTTTCGTGGTAAAAGAATTGTGTTAGCTGTAGAGTCATCATGTCGAGACAAAAAGAATGTACGAGTGCCATGAAACTTACTGCCTCCAGATTCAAGCACCAATGCAAAAACATCAACAGTTGTCTTTGGAAACGTCTCCATCATTATTACGCCTTCCAAAGCTTTGTGAAGCATTGATGAGTACTCTTTGTGATCAGTTCCCTAAAATACCACAATGTAAAATTTTGATGAAACGAAAAGACGCAAACTTTCTCTGAATGTGATTGGGGTTACAATGACCTGCGAAACTCAGGTACCTGCCCAATGGTCGGGGAAGCGAAAGTGGTATAGCTAACATTGCAATTCAATCTACCAACATCACTATAAGCCATTGCTTTCTTGCTCTCCCTCGGACCAAATCTAGAATTTTCAAACAGATGAAGATTAGATGACACAAAAGTCGATACATAACCTGAATAATAGAAGAGTTATCTAATAATACTCACACAGAAACAATGACTTTTGTGTTCCCAAACTCAGCATAAGCAGAACCAGAAGCAGAACTCACAGCACCGGTTTGAAGCACTGAAATACCATTATATTTCACAGCGGATACAAATTTAAGTTTGGTTATAATCTCACAAAAAAATGTGGACTTCATAGCAACTAGTGAAATCATCTCGAATCCTAACGATTAAGAAGAGAAAGGGAGCGAATTGGGTAGTCATACAAGCAGGTCGGCATTGGTGGAACCCACGACCATCAGGACGGGACCATTCGAGGTCGGAATCCTTGGGAATAGGAGCCCGAGTTCTTCTGACAAGTTTCGGTGAATACGTTGTTGTTGCGGCTCCAGGTTTTGCTGCCATTATTCACAGCTGGAGTCTTGACAAGATTGGAGAAGTAGTCAAATAGGTGAATCCCAATTCAAAATCCGGCCTATGTGAGGAATGCTGAAGCAGTAATTGGTCTAAGAAGATTCTTACCTGAGGGTTTTGCGTGAGAAGGAACAAGGACGAGATCGTGGAAGAGACACTAACGCCGTTGAAGATTTTTAGGGTTTAGCCAAAAAAAAGAAAAAGAAAAAAAGAGGATAATTGTGGTAAATGAACTCAAACTTGGGGACCAAAACTAAAAAAATCCTTCAACTTTTTTTTTTGTCAAGTCTCATTTTTTTGGCATTACTATAAACTTTGATGCTTTGTTGAACATTCATGCCTACAAAAATATTATATCTTGACAATGATTTAACATATTCATGCTTATTCATGCCAAATTTTTTATTTTTGTTTAAACATATATATATATATATATATATATATATATATATAATTATAGTTAAATCTAGTTCGAAAAAGTTCAAACCGGCCCTGCTCATAATTCCTTAAATCATGACAGAACTCTTCCCTAAGATTTTTTAAATAAAAATAATGAATTAGTTTCTTCAATTTCTTTATTATATAATTAGATAATGACCTGATATATCTTCGTTTCAGTTATGGGTCTTTTCATTTTGTCATTTCTCTACCCAAAAACAAAATAAAAGGCTAACTGATAATCATGGAATTCAGCTGCTGAATGTGTAGAATTATTGTATTCAGCTGATTTTATTTTAAGTTTGTATTAGTTGGTTGCAGTTAAGAAATTGAATGAGGAATTTTGAATAATTATATTATATATATTTTATTTTTCCTCTTTTTCGTGACATTTGGTACGTGGCATGTAGTCACTTTTGTGGAATAATTTTTATTAGCTAATTATACTACGACCAATTATTATAATTACGCTAATTTTATGAGATATAAATTTTTAACTAAATTTAAAATTACTAGCTAATTATACTATTAACAATTAATTTTTATTAGCTAATTATACTACAACCAATTAATTTTGTTGATCAAGGAACAGGTTCGTGTATCAAAGCCGAGATTTGACTATTTTGTCTAGCTTCTCCAAGAGTCAATGTTCTGTTTCTATAAGATATACAATTGGTTCAACAATGTAAGATCCTTTAACTCATCCAAAATCCAACCTTGTGTTTGCATGCTCTTATTTGGAGGTATCAGTCCATAGGAACATAGATTAAAGTAGTTGCGTATGTTGTCTTTTGAATCAATGAAGTATAATAAAGAGAAACAAAAAGGAAAAGAGTGTTTAACTTATTGTCAAAAAAGAGAGATAGCATAACTTAACCTAAAATTCTGTAATTAGTATTTTATTAGGTCAACTGTTTTTTTGTCAACTAAGTTTAAATCTCATTAATGATGAAGCCATAAGGTAAAATGTCTACATAAAACTAATTTCATGTTAGGTTCTTACATCGGATCAAAGGCCAAGAAACATATGGTCTAGTTCCCTGATTTAAGTAGATATTATGTGGTGAGTTCGAATCTCACTCTACTCTAATTAAAAAACTTAGGCTATGAATTGGATAATTGTAAATTCAATGACTACTTGTTGAAAACAAAATACATTGGGTCAAAGAATCAACTTTAAAATTTAACATACGAAAAATAAAATTCAAAAAAGCTTAGTTTCTAAGTCTTCTGACAATTTGTGTGGATAATTTACCATCTTGATAAATTTTATTTATCTAAGTTGGATCAACCGTATAATCAGATTCGGTCTTAGGTATAAGTCCAGCAAGCATGTGTTTTAGACATTAAAGACAGTTTTTAGGACATCAATTTCTCAAATATTATATTAGTGTAGTGGTTAAGTGTACTTATATTTGGCAATAGGTATGTTTCGAATCTAGTTCTGATGTTTAGTTTTTTTCTACTATCATTAGATCCACAATTATCCGATTTATAACTTAAGTTCACCAATTAGAGTATGGTGATATTCGAACTCATCACATGATGCCTAGCTAAATCAGAGAACTAGACCATATGTTTCTTGGCCTTTGATCCGATGTAGAAACCTAACATGAAATTAGTTTTATGTAGACATTTTACCTTATGGCTTCATCATTAATGAGATTTAAACTTAGTTGCAAAAAAACAGTTGACCTAATAAAATACTAATTACAGAATTTTAGGTTAAGTTATGCTATCACTCTTTTTTGACAATAAGTTAAACACTCTTTTCCTTTTTGTTTCTCTTTATTATACTTCATTGATTCAAAAGACAACATACGCAACTACTTTAATCTATGTTTCTATGGACTGATACCTCCAAATAAGAGCATGCAAACACAAGGTTAGATTTTGGATGAGTTAAAGGATCTTACATTGTTGAACCAATTGTGTATCTTATAGAAATAGAACATTGCCTCTTGGAGAAGCTAGAGAAAACAGTAATATCTCGGCTTTGATACACGAACCTGTTCCTTGATCAACAAAATCAATTGGTTGTAGTATAATTAGCTAATAAAAATTAATTACTAGTAGTATAATTAGCTAATAACTTAAAACTTAATTTAAAAATTAATATCTCATAAAATTAGCGTAATTATAATAATTGGTTGTAGTATAATTAGCTAACAAAAATTATTTCACAAAAGTGACTACATGCCACGTACCAAATGTCACGAAAAAGAGGAAAAATAAAATATATATAATATAATTATTCAAAATTCCTCATTCAATTTCTCAACTGCAACCAACTAATACAAACTTAAAATAAAATCAGCTGAATACAATAATTCTACACATTCAGCAGCTGAATTCCATGATTATCAGTTAGCTTTTTATTTTGTTTTTGGGTAGAGAAATGACAAAATGAAAAGACCCATAATTGAAACGAAGATATATCAGGTCATTATCTAATTATATAATAAAGAAATTGAAGAAACTAATTCATTTATTTTGATTTAAAAAATCTTAGGGAAGAGTTCTGTCATGATTTAAGGAATTACGAGCAGAGCCGGTTTGAATTTTTAATAGGTTCCGAACTAGATTTAAATATAATTTTTTATATATGTTCTTAAACAAAAATAAAAAATTTGGATTTTTTTCTTTATAAATTCAAAACTATTTTTTCATGACCATGAATCGTAGCATTTGTCATTACATCTTATGCGGTGGCCATGAATTATGTGATTCATAAAAATCAAATTTTGGTAGAAAAAAATAATAGACCAATCATTTGATCAAATATAATAATTTCATAATACAAAAATGATATATTGGTAATATCTAGTAATATGCTTGATCATAGAATGGATCACACGTTTGACATTTCGCATTACTTTGACCACTTCTTTTATTTTATTTATCCGAAATGTAATCATTAACGTCGTCGTTCCAACACGTTTGGTCCAGTAGTACTAGCAAAATTTTCTTATAACATTCTCCAATTTTTTTTAATTTAGTTTTGATTTTTTTAGGCCACTTGGCATATTAATATGTACCTAATAAACCCAATAATAATAAATGGTATTTATTAACCATGCACTTAACAACAAAAATCAAAGACTTAAGACTCTCAATAATAAAAAGTCAAAAGAGAACGCAAACATCTGTGTGGAAAACCGAACTCCAGAACCTTAACTCTCAGATTTTATTTCTTTTTCTATTTTTTACATACAATCAAAAAAGTTAATTGTATATTTTAAAATTTCACAAAATTAATCCTCTTAAAATAAATCTCCGGCTCCTCGTGGATAGTGAACTTCCCGGAATTTTTTTTTTGTAATTTTAAACATTCTTGTTGCGTCAAAGTCCAGGAAAAATCAGCAACCAGGTAATTTTGTTTTTGCTCTGATGATCACATCTTTACGTTTCTTATTCTGCTTTTTGATACCGTACGAGAATATTAAATGTACTTCTTCTTAATTCTTATCCTCTGATTTGATCTTTTTTATTACAACAAGATCCTCTGATACATGTGTTCACGTCGTTTGATTCATTGATCCTCTTTTGCTTTTCTCGAAGTCATTGACCAATACATATAATATATAGATAGATCTCTGTTTCTGTTAATTGGTCATAGAAACAAAAAGAAAGATTTCTGATTGTGTGTGATTTCTGTTTCCTTTTCCATTTTTTCTTTAGGCGTAGGTTTGGGGCAATCTCCATCTGTGAAGATTTTGCTTCATCCTTTTGCCTTACAATATCAAGGTTCTGGCTACTTTCACTGACATAACCATTGGCTTTTAGATCAATCCTATGAGAAGCCTCTTCAATGGCGTCCATAATTTCAGAGAAGAGATGGATTTTCCCTTTAGCATTGGCCTCTCTTATGTTCATATTCCTTATAGCTGCATCATTCAACATGGGTCTTCTCTCTAACGTCCGTTCCATAAACTCACTCATCTTCTCCAATCTGTCAACCACAAACGAGACAAAAGTCGAATTTGCAGAGTCCAAAATCAATGAGTCTTCTATTCCTCCTCCAGTACAGCCAAGTCTTCCTCGCTTTGGTTATCTAGTTTCAGGGTCAAGAGGTGACTTAGACAGGTTATGGAGAGTGTTGAAAACATTGTATCATCCGAGGAATCAATACGTTGTTCATCTTGATCTTGATTCTCCTCCTGAAGAGAGGCTTGAGCTAGCTAAACGTGTGAGTGAAGATCCTGTTTTTATCATCGTTGGGAATGTTCACATGATCACAAAGGCTAACCTCATTACATATCGAGGACCCACAATGGTGGCTAATACACTTCATGCATGTGCCATTCTCTTGAAGCAGAGTAAAGAGTGGGATTGGTTCATCAATCTCAGTGCCTCAGATTATCCTCTAGTGACTCAAGATGGTATGTTTAGTATCTTTTTCATATTCAGGTTTCTCAATATGATCTCTGCTCGGATCATCAATGCCTGTTTTTCGCTTGCAGATTTAATTCATACATTCTCGGACCTGGACAAAAACTTCAACTTCATCGAGCACACAAGCAAACTAGGCTGGAAAGCGTAATGCTTATTGTTGGAAATTTCTATGTATACACTACATTTGAGCATAAGTTTCTTCCTGTCTTAATCCAAATGTTTGTTCCTCATTCTTGTTTCTCAGAGAAAAACGAGCCAGGCCTCTGCTTATAGACCCGGGGCTTTATTCAACAAGGAAATCCGATATCTTTTGGGTTTCACCTCGCAGAGACTTGCCAACTGCATTCAAACTATTTACCGGTAATTATGCGTTTTCAACTCAAAATGTATCTTTTATATACTGAGGTGTTAATCTCTATCGACAGTACCGATATATGGAGTCTTTAGTGAGTAATGATGGTGACTAATACCTGTTTGATGAAAACTGCAGGTTCCGCTTGGATGGTGTTATCTCGGTCATTTGTAGAATATTGTATTTGGGGATATGACAATCTTCCACGGACTCTTTTAATGTATTACACCAATTTTCTATCTACACCGGAAGGATATTTCCATACTGTCATCTGCAATGCTCCACAGTTCTCCTCCACGGTGCTGAACCACGACATGCATTTCATTTCCTGGGATCGTCCTCCCAAACAACATCCTCGGATACTAGACATCAATGACACAGATGGGATGATTGCAAGTGGAGCTGCATTTGCCCGCAAGTTCAGACCCAATGATCCTGCATTAGACAAGATAGATAAAGAACTGCTCGGTCGAAATGATGGGAGTTTTACACCTGGTGGTTGGTGTGCAGGACAACCACAATGCTCGACGGTTGGTGATCCATCATCGATCAACCCCGGTCCTGGAGCTAACAGGCTTCGTGCCCTTGTTAACAGACTTATTTTCACATCAAAATCGCCTCAAGGGCAATGTAAATAGGCTTCATTAGATGTTTCATGTTGAATTAATCCCGTATAATTCTTTCTGCAAAGTGACAACATTGTGGATTGACACTATATACTGAGCCATAATAATAAAACAATTCACTTCTCACCTATAGACGTGATCAGATTTACAATCTAGTTATTCATATATTAAGCCCTTTAGAAGGCCAGGTACTTTAGGTCCATTTTCATCGTCTAAAATCCATATAAAAGTAGAAGGACCAAGGGATTTATTTATCTAAAAGACCAACAACTCAACAGGAGGAATGAAACATAGATGATGAATTATTCATATGCATCTCCAACAATAAATGGTTCATGAAGATTAGGAACAAGCACAAACATCTATATATATGCAATACAAATCGAGCAATTGGCCTGCAGTTTGAGACCTAACTCGGCACACTGGTAATTAGTCTTTATACCTCAGTGACTTCCGACTTTTACAGCCTATTTACATCACAATCTATAAAACAAAAGAGAAAAGATAGATGGCTAGAAGAGAAGGAGGCAAAGGATGATGCAACAAAGGAAGAATATCGATACCCGATTAAGAGACTTCTCATGCTGTATCATCCTCTGGCTTTGGTAAGGCTGAGCTATTGTGTTTGTGAAGGTTCCAAATATCCTTGTGTAGACCATGTCCCCAAACATTCCAATCACCGGGTACAGAAAACTCGTCATTACTGCATTGGCAAGGTGGGTTGATTCGGGTGTGGTGAAGCCACGAGGGGAGTATTGATAATTATGAAACGTTGGAGACAGAGTTTGGTGTTGTGAGCTTCGGTTCAGAGATGATTGTGAGGTCATTGGATTATTTAAGGCTAATGAAGCGGGTCTGTGGGGTATTTCTGTCGGCTCTGTGTCTTGTTTTTTGGAGCCACACGTGGAAGAAGGCAAAGACATGCCTCTTCCATAAAGGGGAACCAATGAAGTGATAGTAATGTTGAATTTACAGACAGGGCAGTTGTTCTGGTGCTGATCAACGGAGACGGAAGATAACTGAACGTGCAACCATTTGTAAATGCAAGGCCAGCAGAAAAGGTGTCCGCAGAGAGTTACTACAGGATCATGAGCTGTGTTCAGACAGATGTTGCAATCAAAACAGCCACTTTCATTAGTTTGAACTCTCGTCGGACCAGTGATGAGATCAGGTTGTTGTTTGACTTTGAAGCTATCTTCATGTGCTTGTTGAGCATCAGACATGAAGAAGGTTCCTTCCATTGGAGGTAAGATACTGTTAAAAAAAAACAAAAAAAAAAAACAATGTCAGCTATGCGTTGAATGAAACATTACAAGAGACAAATATCTATCATATTGTCATCATATCAAGTAACAAGTACCAGAATCCAGAAATAAAACACACAATCATCAAAAGAATTTGATTTCATAAGCATACAAACATGTCTTCTGATATGGGTATCATGCTACTAAATAGATTCTGTGAAATAATCGGTTTATCATCTAACCTAGATATGAAGACATCCAATTGAAGGAAACTAAACGACAAAGTGAGATCTTTCTAACCGAAAGATCCATTTGAATCGACTTAAGCCTCTAAAGGTGAAATCCTAATCAATTCAAAAAGATGACCAGAATTACAATTGCAAAACCACAATCCGCTTTAAGAAAACATTCTAGATGGTAATAATCCCAATACTATTCGTTTTAATTCCAAGAAATATCAACAATGGGGAAACTCGGATTCAGATTTCAAAATTTCCCCTTTATCCACTATCCAGAAGAAGAGAACTAATAAGTGAATCGGTACTTGGAGGAACCCTAAATCATACGCGAGACAGATGAAGAAACACCAACCTGAATCGGAGATGATGAAAATGCGATGTTTACGGTGATGATCAAAGTCGAAAATCGGCAAGGAGAGAAAGTTATCAGGAAATGGAAGAGTTAAAACGCGGTACAAGTCGAGAGATTTTCAACGTACGATTACGATAATGGAGATTTTAAAGACAATGAAGGTGATGGTGCTTCGTCTTCTTCTTCGTTTTGTGAATTAACCTATTTTAATATATTTGTATATATAAAAAAAGGGACTGCTCAGACAGTTTTTTATTGGATAACTTTAAGAACAGGATAATGTATTATTATCTTACTATCCATAATTAAAACTGAAATTATACTTGAAAAAGAATACCAATCAATTATCTACCATATTTACAATAGAAGATCTTCGTATGTTTGAATAATTTACTATGTAAAAGTTGGAAGGCACTTGACATAAAATACTTCGTCGATCGTCATATTGTTTATAAAGTGGATTAAGGTACAATCGGCTTACTGTTTTAAGTTTATGCACTTGGTAAGTGACCCAACTTTTTCTTGTGAGGAATTGACTCCACAAGAGTATCCATGTTCAGATAATGCTTTTTCTTTTTCATCATCAAACATGATGCATTTATGTCTAAACATTTAATTCACGCTGGTTTCTCTCTTACCATAATTGGTATGATTTTTTTTCCGACAAATAACCGATCAATAATTATTGGTATGATTAATAATTAATAATGGATACCAACAATTTAATATAGCAAAAATATAATATATGTAAGGTCATCTCTATCTGTGGTCTGGGTATCATATTTAAAAAATATATTAAAATAATAGAAAAGTATGAAAGAGATACAAAGTCTTCGAAATACCACTAGATATTAAAAACCATAAAAAGTAAAATTTAAATAAAAAATTAAATTTTTGTGAAGTATTAATATTTTATTATTAAGAACTTCAAAATAAACATCCCTCTCTTGAAGATGCCTATCACTTTGACTTGCTGACCATGGAAGAAAAAAACAAAATGTGGCTTTGAAATTCTTCTACTTTAGTGTAGATATTCACTTGTATACCTTTGTAATCTCGGCTCAGTTTTTTGTTAACTAAAGAAGAATCTGGACCGTCCTTATAAAAAAACACAAACCAAATTTTTAAAACTGAAACTTAGATTTAGATATTCGGTAGTCAAAAAATTAGAAGCAGAAATTTTTTACTGAAAAATTACCAGTAAACCCAAACCTGGCTCAACAAATCATTGTATCCTATTCAATTTCGATAAATAAACCTTATTTTCGAAGAAAAAAGATTTTGAAAAATTCCAACCCTAAAACACACTAAACATGTTTGAAAAATCATTTGGGCCTTGTCCAAATGCACATGTTGCACAATCCAAAAACTGACCCTCACTAAACCAAAGACACCTTGGTTAGTTTTGGCTAAGTTGATAGATATTGAAGAGCTTGTATCAGAATCTTTGAGAATCCTTCACACATCACATTCAATGTTGTCCAAACACCAAATTTCTCAGAAAAGAGCTACAGCTTCAACCTCTAAAGCTGGGTACACTTATCTCCATACCATTTTTCACATCCCTCTCGATTTAAGCAAACCAAGAAACGTTTCATTACATTTGTAAGTAGTCCACAAACTCCAAATGGCTCATCCACACACAAAAACAAACAAACAAACAAAAACAGAAAAACAAAACCTAACAACACACTCTTATTTCTGTGTTGGGTTCTAATAATCGACAAGACACAAACGAAAGAAATAATTCAATAAAAAAAATCAAATGTGATTCTCCAAATATTTCCTAAAAACTTTTAAGATATCAACAAAAGTAACCATGCCAACAAAACAATCATCTTTCTCAATCACCCACGCGTAATTCACTCGATGAGCTACTGCTTGGATCATCACCGCCATTAAAGAGCTCTTTGGATTACACACTATAGCTTCCGACGACGTCCTCGCCATTCTTGCTGAGCTACTCATTGACCTCCCAAAGGAGATCGTCGTCTTCGTCGGAGATTCTTCCTCCGACGAATAATCTGATGAAGGCGACGAAGGTGAGACAGAATCGAAAAGCGAGAGCAGACCTGTTAGTCCTTGATCCTCCAAACGGCTCCTAACAATCTGGACGAGACTCTGTGGCGGATTCCCACTGTTGATGTATGCCATCAGATCTCCGGCGGAGAGTGTTGCCACTGCAGCAGCAGCTGTCTCGTCGCAGCAAGTAAGTGTCATCGGAGAAATCTCTTCGATCAGAGACATTGATGAGTCGTCTCCTTCTCGGAAGACCACTGCAACAGAGGTTTGGTCAGTGAGAGCGCGAGAGATGGCGGAGATGATCGTTGAGGCAGAGGAATAGTAATCAACAGCGAGAATTGCGTGTGTGCTGTTGATGATACCGAGATCAGAGATCGACATCGCAGGTAAAGGAGAGAATGCGGCGATGGAACCAAGGAGAAACTGGATAATGTCTTCTTGAGTTATCCAGCAGAATCGTTTTCCGTTCGAATGAGTGGTAGTGGTGATGGAAACTTTGTCGTTTGGCTGTCTTGTCTTAGTGAAGGGCTTTGTCTGAATCGGAACAATCAGATTCTGTGCTCCTTGAATGATCAGATCAATGGCTTCAATTAAGCTGATCAGTCAAATCAGATTGCAAAATTATCAATCTGAACTCGAAACAGAGGAAGAACAAGGGATAAAGATTGAATTTTTATGTGAACTCAAGTTTGAAATTAAGAACTTGAAACAGATACCTGCAGGAAGGCTGAACAATGAGGACGCGAGAACGAGTTCTTGGAAGAAGAACAGAGAGTGATGCATTTAATGCAGAGAGAGTGTGGTCATGGTTTTTGGACAAGTAGCAGATGATGTCAGCCATTGATATCTTCCCCAAGCACTCACACTCTGTACCATCGTCATCATCGTGATTGCAATTCCAGATAGAGAGGAAAGTGTCTTCAGAGGATTTGAGGGCGGTGATGGCGTCGGAAACAGAGGAGGAAGAGGCAGAGATACAACGGAGAGGAGGCTTGCCGAGACAGAGGTCGGAGATATCATAGGAGAGAAGAGACATTGCCGTTGATCAAGGAAGTCTCTAGAAGAAAGTAGTGATGAGAAAGAGAGAGAGAGAGAAGAAGTTAAGTTATGTGAGATAGACAAGTACGATGTAAGTACTTCAACTCAGAGACCACCTCATCAGATCTTATAAACAGGTGTTGTTGTTTTATTTCCAATAAACCTCCGATCGCTAACTCATATAATAACTCTTTCTTTTTAAAATAAGACAGTAACTACTTTATAAAACACAAATATTCATCTGCTAGGTTTTTGGACAAATATAAATGATATGACTTACAGAGGAAAACTGGAATTTTGATGTAGAGTGATTTTTATCCATCAAGTGTTTTTTGTATACAAGAGTCAAAATATAGTCGAATGAATTAATTGAAGTTCTTTTTTCTCTCCCTTCATGTAGCCCTTTTATAGAGGGAGTTGTTCATTATAATCCTATGGGAATTAGGATTTTGGTAATTGATTCTTTATCGTTATAATTTTTTGATAAGATGATATTGAATATTTTAGATATAATTGACAATCATTTCTGGAGTAAAGTTATTATATTATTTTAGTAATACTCATAATACTTATATGTCGAAGACATGTAAAACAGTGGTAACTTTTTTTTTACAAATTCTCAAACACTAATATTCGAATTCCTATCTAATGATAGTAGGGTCGGAATATTCGAACCGGACGTGAAGGTCTTCTCTCGGAGTATTTGACACACACAAAAAATCAATACTTGTATTGTTTCTATCAAAAATATTCTTAGTTTCTTACTTATAAACTATATTACATTTATATCATATTTTACCAATCATAAATTTAGGATGAAAATTATATTCAAAACTAGAATCTTCTTTTAACTCATGTCACATCAAGTTTATGCTAATAAAACTGGTTGTAACGTGAAAAGAAAAAAGAAGTTTTTAATGTTCTAGATTTATGATGAGCATCCATATATTTTTATAATATTTACAACATTTAAAAAAACTCTGTGATAGTTTAGACAATTTTTGAATTAAACTTTCAGAACAAGTCTAAATTTATTAAAAACTACATTTTTCACCTTTTAACAATTGTCAACCATTCTTAAAATTACAAAGAAACTCGAACTTTGGTCCCAATCACAATGATTAATCAATCACTCATACAGTTGATTAATTTAAATAAGTTTTTGTACAAATGCTTAATTAGATTAATCAACCTAGAAAATGTGGTAGTTTTTAAATAGTTTTCCTACTCAATAATTAAAACCATAAGTTGAAATACTTTAATCACATTCAGTTAGCCCTTAATAATAAAACAACACATTTGAGTGTGACTTGATATTGACGCCACTGGCTAAAGCTTATCTTCGTAAACATTAGTATAAAACATTTCTGATCCGTACGCATAAACTAACTAATATCCTCCGATAATCGTACGTTTTACTAATTAAATAACAACCATCCATCTATTTAAATTGGTATTAAATTGAATTCCTCATATAATATTAACAATAATCAAACTTTGGCTTATACAAACTATTGATCTATACAAAGTTCAACGATCTCGCATGTTGTCTATATGTTCCCAAGCCTTATATATTGAACTATAACAATAATCACATGATAGAGTTGCTCTCAGTCTGGTAGTTAGAATGATTCAGCTAATGATTTGACACAAAAGTTCGATTCTTATTCGTTGTATTATAGTATCTTAAAAAATAAATTATAAAGTAGATTTTAGGCTATAGATCGGTCTTATCGATCCAATTATTAACAACAAAAAAATAATCACATGTGATATTTGGACCGACTAGTTATTTCATTTTACTACAAAAATATAGATAATTTTCGACTCATCGATATTTCCAAAAAAATCTGAAACAGACATTCTCGATAAAATAATTTTCTGGTCAATTTTTTGACAATTGATATTATCGTCGGAAATGTTATTAGATTTATGTTTTTATTTATGAATCCATCAGTATTAATCTATAAGATTGATTACTTTAAAATGCAATTGATTCGTTGTGTTTGCTATTTAAATAAAATATTAATATTAGAAAAATACACATTTTCGATTTTCGCTGACGAGAATCATAGAGTAGGTGCATGCATAACGAGCATCAATTTGGTAGATAGATGGTGGAAACAAACAAAGAATATAAAAACGTGGTTTTATTTTTTGGAATATAAAAACGAAATCAATAATTGATAAAAGTGAACATGGGACTTTGAATGAAATGAAAAAGCATTGACGTGAACAATATAGGATTCAACGAAAGCAGGCGAAAGAACGTTACTGACGAAGTAACGTGATCTGTGATTGTCCTTATATGGCACGTGCAACAGATAAGCAGACCTTGATTTTTCTTCTTTACATAATTATTAACCCAAAGATGAACCTTTAATCATACATAGAATTGTTAACGTAATTTTGTTGTCAATTAAACAGAAAAGAGAGTGTAACGTATAATATAATATAAGGTTAGTAGTTCAGTACAAACTTTAAATGCGATGAAATAAACATTTTTAAACATACACATATATAAAAAGTCTTGCCAATATGATAGCGGAACTAAAAAAAATACCCCAAAAAAAAAACATACAAATTTTTTTACTATAATAATATACAAAAACAAATAAAATAAAATAAAAAATGCCGAGTTGCTATCAGTCTGGTGGTTAGGATAATCCAGCTAAAGACTTGGCACCAGAGTTCAATTCCTACCCGCTGCATTATGGTAGCTTAAAAAAAAAATTATTGGGGGTGAGCTTTAGGCTATGGATCGGGCCTTGTCGATCCAATGTTGACAAAAACAAAAAAAAAACAAAAACAAAAAATTTGCTTATAAAATATTAACTATAAAATACATATTTTTCCACAAAATAGTTAAACAAATTTTTAAAATTATTTATTTCAATAGATTAAATAGTTATGATATATTAGAACGAGTTAAATAATCTTTAAGATTGATACATTAGACTAGTGAATTATTATCATTCGAAGATTAGAACTGTTTAAAATCAAACAAATAATTTAAATATTTATTTATGTTTTGAAAATTCATATTTTTAGTATAACTATTTGTGATAAAATAAATAATATTTATAAAATATATGCCCTTAAATCATATCTAATAATTAGATGTCCTAAGCAAATATTTTAAAATATTACATTGAGGCACGACCTATACGTCCTCTGATTTCATTGGCAATGTTTGAAAAGATCGATAGAGTGGGTTTGTCACTGTTAATACATAAACTAGCAATTTAAAAGAAGTAGCTTTTTTTCGGCTATGGAGCTAAAGTATTCTTGATTCTAATTAGTTTTCTTACTGTATTTGATATTTTTTTTTCCCGATGATTTTTTTTCTTGACCTCTTTCCTTTCTAATACTTGGAAGACATTAATTCTCTTTTCTTTCTGAATTTCGGATCTATCTTAACTGGTGAAGTGCTCGGACTTTTGTAAGGTTTTCGGATGCACTCTTACCGTCATAATTTTTTTTTTCAAGTTCTTTAATTTTCATAAAAATTTGTATTTGTTATAAAAAATGTATTTACTGAGACTATGGTGAATTAAAAAGGACGATCAACATTTTATTATAAGAAAAAGTTGTAATAAAAAAAAACTATTTATCTACGGAATTATTAGTTGGATTTTTCAACGAATCCGGGAATTTTTAATTTTATTTCTGAAAAACTGAAGTCTCATATAAATCTGACGTCCATGCATGTTCTGCTGCATTGCTATATCATCTAAGAGCAAAAAAAATAATTGAATAAATTAAATTAAAAGGAGTTGACAAAAAAAAAATTAAAGGACCATGAGGCCCAATTGAGTTGTTATGGGTACAATTTTGTTATTGTTGGGCCTGACCATGGGCAGCATTTTAAGAAGTGACAGTTTAGAAAAGGATATTAAATTATCCGAAGAAAAGCAAAAGAGGAATCGGGAGGATAAGAACACATAGAAGTACGAGAATCCTTATCCTCTGACACTGACATGACTTCTCTCTTTCTTGGCCCCCACCATTTCGCTAAATGTTATGCACACATTCTTTGTCCAAAACTTCTGTACTAAAATATCTACAACAGTATGAATTAATTCCAAAATATTTAAATAAAAACAAAACATCAAATTCAAAAATGATCTTAAACAGCATAGGAAATTCGAAGGAAAAAAAAAAAACAGCATAGGAAATTCGAAGGAAAAAAAAAAAACAGCATAGGAAATTCCTGCTCTAAGATTTTTTTTTTATAAGATATAACTCTGTTGTTCGTTATATTTATTGATGTTTGAATTAGTATTTGCTTTGTTAAAAGAATTGGGTTTAAATTCACACTTTAACTTTTATCAATTTCTCTTTTAAAAGAGGTCATGAAGATTTCTTTTTCTTCCAAATTTTCCACAGAATTTTTTTTATATAAATTTTCTTTCAGTTTTACCAAATTAATATTTAATTACTACACAATTCAGTTATTTTCCAAAAATGTGACAAAAACTCTTATTTGTAGGTATTTGTCTACCTATCATGTTTATCCAAATTTAAAAATTATCTCTAAAAAACAGATAAAGAATTACAATTTGGAAAAATAAAATAACTAAAAGTATAATAAAGAAGGAAAAGTCTCGTGATCTCATCCGAAATGATTTAACTTCCCACAGGAAAACAAGAAAAACAAACAACGGACAAAAACAAATAGCCACCACCACCGCTTCAAATACTCATCAATCCTCTCCACTTTCTTCTTCTCTACTTCATCATTCATCCTTCAATTCAATATTCTTATCATATAGATTCAAGGTTCTGATTCTCTGTTGAGAAATGTTGGCTATATTTCATGAGGCTTTTGCTCATCCACCGGAGGAACTTCATAGTCCGGCATCTGCAAAATGCTCTAAACAGCCAAAACTTCCAGAAGAAACCTTAAATGAGTTCTTGTCTCGTTACCCTCTCAACACTTTCTCGATGTCGTTTGGAAAAGCAGCTGGTCTTGCTTATGTTCGTCCCTCTGCCTCTGTCTCTATTAATCAGAGGTAACAGAAAGAGTCCTTCTTCTCTTATGGTTCATGGTTCTGCTCCATTCATTCTAAGTGTTTGTTCTTTCTTTGTTAGGTTGTTTTGTGGATTTGATGACATCTATTGTTTGTTCACTGGGAACTTGAACAATCTGTGTCAGCTAAACAGACAATATGGTCTAACTAAGACAACAAATGAGGCCATGTTTGTGATTGAAGCTTATAGGACTCTTAGAGACAGAGGTCCTTATCCAGCTGATCAGGTCGTTAAGGACTTAGAAGGAAGTTTTGCCTTTGTTGTTTATGATAGCAAAGCCGGTTCTGTCTTCACTGCTCTGGTACTACCTTCACAGATCAGTCCAAAGCTTGCCCTTAATTTTGTCACTTTTGATCTTAAGAGATCTGAGAAGTCAATTTGATGTAATTAATGTAGGGATCTGATGGAGGGGTCAAGCTCTTTTGGGGCATAGCTGCTGATGGATCTGTTGTTATATCAGATGATTTAGATGTTATCAAAGAGGGTTGTGCTAAATCTTTTGCCCCATTTCCTACAGGTAATACTGAAATCTTCATATACTTCAACAAAAGACTTAAACATGATTTATGCAATTAGCTTAAACCACAAGGAAGAGGAAAGCTAATGTGTATGTGTGATGCAAGAGAGAGAAGAAATGAAATATTTTTGAGTTTTGCAGGGTGCATGTTCCACAGTGAAGGAGGGTTAATGAGCTTTGAGCATCCAATGAACAAGATCAAGGCAATGCCGAGAGTAGACAGTGAGGGAGTTCTGTGTGGTTCCAACTTCAAAGTGGACAAGTACACACGTATTAACAGTCTCCCTCGTCGAGGAAGTGAAGCCAATTGGGCTCTCTAAATACTTGACATTCTGGAGTTTTCAAAAAAATATTTGTTTCTTCTTGTTCTTCTCTGCTTTTATCTTTAGTTATGTACTGTTTCTAAGTATTGCAATGAATAAAACTGTAAATACCTTTCGAGGTTCTTGTTTCTACCTTTAGATAATAAAAGTTTCAAACTCTTATGCACACATGATAACGTTTGGAGATCTGTTAACCAAAAACTTCAACAAATCCCTTGAATTTTCAAACATATCTGGAGTTGTGGAAATCTGAAGATCTTTTTGTTTTGTCTCGAGTTAATAACTCTCAAAAGCAACATGTGAAAGTAAACTAAAGGTTTCTACGTTCCTTTAATCTTAAGCTACTAGTCTTCGATGAGAGTATGACCGAGGACAACTATTTTGATTTTCGAATAGACTTTTGCAGAATGGAACACGTAGAGTTGTTCTTATATCATTCTTGAACAAGTTAGAGTGTAACATGAAGAAATGCAGAGTGAGTAAGAAATCTCAAAAGATTCCAACTTTATTCCTTTATTGTGGGGCTACTAGCCCAAGCCGATCTACATTCAAAACACACCAACGGAGAAAAAAGAGACTCTTCAAGATAGAATCAGACATCTAATTAGTACGGAGACGTTTCCTCAGAAGAAAAAGATTCCAAGTTTTAATTAGGCCAAGCCAACAAGCTTCTCACTGATCTCCCAAACTTTACGAGCCTTCTCAACATCACTTGCTTCTTGTGATAACTGATTCTCAAATGAAGCCGAAGCCTTGTTCCAGCTCCAGTATACTCCTGATTTGGTCAAGCTTGGATCACTCACCACCTGATCAAACAAAACTCTTATCGTTTGAGTAAACAGCAAGAAAAGTCTTTCCTTGAATAACAAGATACAAAACAACTTTTGTCTTTGTTTATTACCTGAGCAAGTCTTTTGCCTGACTCTGTCTCGGAGACATATCCTTTAGTGATGTACTTCTGGAAGGGAGGGAAGAGAGTACGGAAGAGAGGAATGTGCTCACGGAATAGACCTGTGGAGGCGATGCAACCGGGGTAAAGTGAAGCGAAAGTGATTCCAGTTTCTTCATGGTAACGCCTGTGAAATTCTTGCATTGTCAACATATTGCAGACTTTACTGTCTTTGTAAGCCTTTGCACCATCGAAGTCTCCTCCATCAATCATAGCTGAGCTGTTTAAACCGTTCAATCCGCCTGCTAAGCCCCTTAAGTCACCAAGATTGGCCTTTGGTGGTACATTACCGGCCAATGTATTTGTGTTCCCTGCAAAAAGACAAAGATACAATGATCAATGTCATCTTCTAGCTTGCAATGTAGGGTCTATATCTAGATTCTAAAACATACCGGTAATGGATCCGACGATGATGAGACGCTTGGAAGGGTAATCAGATTTCTTCAAGTCATCAAGCAACAACCTTGAGAGAAGGAAGTGTCCCAAATGATTGGTCCCAACGCTAAGCTCAAACCCTTCTGCACTGTAAGTAGGCTCATTAGCAGTTGGGAAATAAACCGCAGCATTGCAGACCAAAACATCAAGAGGCATCTCCGCTCTTCTGAAGTTATCAACGAACTGTCTCACACTGTCCAACGAGGCTAAGTCTAAGTGCATAACCGTGTAGCTGTCTTTAGGCATTCCTGCGGATTTAGCAGCTCTCTCGGCTTTAAGGAAGTCTCTGCAGGCCATGATCACGTGCCATTTCCCTGTCTCGGCTAAAGCTTTAGCTGTGGCTAAACCTAACCCAGACGAGGCTCCAGTGACCACCACATTCCCTTTTCTCAACGTTTTCTTGCTGTCCACGGATGATTTAGTGACCGAGGGGGTTGAAGTCGCAGCGGTTTGGGCTCGAATCGCTACATTCCTCAAGCTATGTTCTCTCTGCATATCAAGTAGATATATCTCTAAATCAATAAACTACCACTAATCATTCACAAAAGAAGGCATACTCACACAGTAGGAAGTGAAACTTATAAATGTACCTTGAATTTAAGTGAAGAAGATCCATGTTCGGCTTTGATTTGGTCGGTAACGGAGGCACCAAATAGACTGGAGTCTTTAAAGGATGTGACATCTTTGCGGACAGAGAAAGCAGAGGAAACCAAAGACGCAGCTTGAAGGGCCATTTTAGGTAGTCGAAAGAGAGATATAGCAAAAGAGACTGAAGAAGAGAGACTATCAAAAGTGGATATTTTGCGAAAGACTGTGTGCGTATATGTAATCGACGGATTTGATATTCGGACAGGTAAAGACGGTCCCCACAGAGATGTGTGGATAACATTATCTTGACGAAAGTATCCATTGGATATCCAATGAGCATTCGTGGTTTAGATTTCCCCTCTTTGATTAGATATTTTATTTTATTGTCTTTTACTAATACTTATTATTTATTATTTATTTTTCAAAATATAGAACACAAAGGGATGGTTGATTGGTGATTGGTATTGATGGGATTCCATGCCCATTGGAACAATCTTACAAAATAAGTCGCTACTAGCTAGTTGTTATGGACGCTCAGATGTTCCCATAATTTTGCCTTCGTTTTGATCCGTAATTTCTAGAATCCTTTTTTCATCGATTCGAATTTTTCGTTTTGATACGTATTGATGGGATTTCAGTTTTTTTCTTCATCGAGTCGATTTTATTTCAGTTATACATACGAAATTACTAAATATCAATAGATTCTTAGATAATTAAGAAAATGACAACAAATTATGGATAATATGGTGAATTCGAATATCATTGAAAACTTTGGCTTTGAATCATACTTTTTATTTAAATTAACAAGATAACTAGCATGTATTTATTATCATTGTAATAATAGTGTTAATATCTAATTATTATGTTCTCGTATAATATCATTACTACATAGTTACCGAAACTGTTACAGCTAATCAAAATGAAATAGTTAACATGATAACAACAGTTAGCATCTAACTTTTTTAATATATATATATTGTATTATATTTGAAATCATATAATAATAAGTTATAAGGGTAAAAGCATCAAAATTTTACTACAGTATCCTTGATTCATTTTGCTCTTGTCATAAAATAAAATACCAGAAAACTATTTGCTATTGAGTGAAAATTCCCTTTTTTTCTTTATGTGAAAATATCATTCAACATATATATAGTTAAATATTTTCTCTTCTTGTGATGTCAAATTGTCATTCGTAAATTTATTACAACTTGTTATTAAATTTATGAAGTCAAAATGTACACTATTTAAAAAACTAATCATGATGTCTGTTTATAAAATATACTAATTAGGAAAAATTATCATCATAATTTTTCAATATAAATTTACCTATAATAATTTATCAATACAGTAAAAACAAAATGGAACTCTCAAAACTTATCATCTGTAACACTGTATATATTGGTTTACCTGAAATATAATTAAATGTTCGTAAGAGCATGTCTGAAGCTTTGTTGTCTATCCTGAAGATGGTAATAACTTTAGTACTTTGAAGTGTCTGTGAGATTGATCGAGAGAGAAGAACATGTAGGTGGGGAAAAGATCCTCGTTTGCCCTCTCCGGTTAACAAGTTTCATAAAGTTATTAGTTTCTGCTTAACAATATCCATTGGAGACTTATATTAATCTTTGCTTTTTGTTTTGAGTTATAAATTTTGTGTGTTGTGTTATTTGTGCTATAGTTTAATGATTTTATAAGTTTCAGATTCCTAATATTCAATATTCATCCTAATGCACCACCAAGTGTGTTTACTTTTTTTTCCTCATTGAAAATTTCATCTATTTAACCGTTTAAAATTGACTGGATTTCTTTTATGAATTAAAGTCTGTTTTGTTGTTATGGCTTCACTATGTAGAAATTGAAATGATGATGGAAAGGTTTTCGACAAACGGTGAAATTTATTAATCATATTTTGAATTAACATTATATTTATTATAAAATATAATAGTGAAACTACAATATTAATTTTAAATCTTTCTATAGTTATTAGATAAAATATTGAAATTTTTTATTTTGCAAACTTGAAGAGTATTAGAAATTTTTAGTATTAGAAATTTTTAGTATGTGGTCGTAAGATCATTGCGATTATATGGGAAATCAATAATGGTTAAATTATGTAGAATTTTGATATGCTACTCCTCGACGAACAAATTTCGTGCATTCAAATTTTGTTTAGTTTCGGTGAATAAATATTTCATGTCATTGCAATTTTTTTTTTGTTTATTTACATTCTAATAATACAAATTTTGCTCGAAAGAGAGGTACCAGTTAGTTTAATTATAAACAAAACTTATTCAAAAAAATCTATTAATTAAAAATATTATTCAATAACAAATGACACGCATATAATTATTTACATTAAAATTTCATAATAGAATTTACTTATTTAGTTTACTGCTATATCCTAATTATATTCATAATTAAATCGAATTTGAGTTAGAAAAAAAAATCTATTTGACCAAATAGAGTTAAATTTATTATATTAGTATTGTAAAATGTTTTTAAAAACCAGGTGTAGACTCAGTGATTTTAAAATTTTATGTTATATATATGAAAACCGGTATATATTTATTAAATAGAGTGGTTTTACAAGTTTGTAAATTCGGTTTTAAATCGATTCAAACCTGATTCTAATAACCAGTCCGTTGGGACCGTTTAACCGGCCGGTTCGCTTGGATTTCGAGAACACAGGTGGTATTGTATTTGATCTTTTATATCAATTAATAGATAGATAGCATATTTCATATGTCACACTTTAAGCAATTTCAAATTATAATATGTCATTGCTTGAATTTAAATCCGTATAACACCGACACGTACATATTGTTGACACAAAGTTCATAAT